>OZ005650.1:213283237-214488237 GCA_963930645.1 Salticus scenicus
CTGGCAATTAATATTACTTATAAATACATTTAAACATACAATTTTTTCAAAATTGTAAAAAAAAAAAAAAAAAAAAAAAAGTTTATTTGTTATATAATAATTTTTTAAGAAGTTTTTTTCTATTAGTCATCTGAACAAAATGCAATTTTTTAACTTCAATATTATTTTATATTTATCTTAGGAAATACAAACCTTATTTTAGTTTTCTGCAAATAAAATATTTTTTTTTTTAATTTATACGAGTACCAATAAGTATACACTACTACAAGAATTTTTTTTTTTCTTAATATTCAAAAGCTTTACAATTTTGCTGTTATTTCAGAAAGCTAAATGTTTAAACAAGTTTTATGGAATACTTCTTGCGCTAAACCTCTTAAGAAATTGCAGTTTTTAAACATCATGTATTATTAGACTTTTTCAGAATTAATTTTAGTTATAAATTATTATTATTATTAGACTTTTTATTAGACTTTTTCAGAAGTTAAATAAAATAGAAATTGCATTGCATTTATTTGCAAATGAAATGCTTTTTAATACTAACACGAGTATTTATGATGTTAAAAATTATTTATATTTCTATATTAAAATTATATAATACAGGGCTGGCCACCCGCGGCCCGCTGTCTACGGATCTGCGGCACGCGAGAGAATTCAGAAAATTTCATATTTGACATCTTCGGTTGAAACATCTAAAATTAATAATTTTTCCTGATTTTTTTAAATAAAAATACCGTTTAAAGTAGCTTAAGAAACAAATATCGCGCTCACTGATGTTAATAAAATATTATCAGATCAATAACTGATTCTTGATATCATATTTATGAATGTATAATCAAAAGTTTTTGACTGTTTTATAGTTATTTTATGAATAAAATATATTTAATATCATATTTTCTGCTTTAAATCCTCACAAGCCAAATGAAAAAGAATTACTATATGTGTATGGTTCGCGCATTTATACAATGCCTGTGTAAAACAGATTTCTAAAGCGGCCCGCCAAGAATTCTGGGTTGGACAGACCTAATATAACATTCCTTACAAAGTTTTAAGTCTCCTTAAAGGGTAAAAAAGAAGTACAGTTATGGATTGTTTTTTAATTAATTTTATCGCCTTAGTAAGGAGAAATACGATTTTGCAATGAACTGGCTAGTTATATTTATATTTCATGCCTATGCGTTCATTTTTGCTTTCGTTTCATTCTGTAAAGACGCATGTGCCTTATTTCCATTTTCGCTTTCTTAATGGTCGCTCACACCGGCCACTAAGATATATTTACTTTAGAATAAAAAATATTTTTAAGCAAAATACACCGCAAAGATTTTATTTGAATCTGAATTTTGTATTTAAACAACGCTCTCCATTAAATCCTCATTAAATATCAGTTTTCGCATCAGCTGACAATTTACGTTACACATTAATGCATAAATATTACAGAAGGAAAAAAAGAGAAATATTTCCGGTTTATCAGAAAGCTATATTTCAGATTCTATTATGTATAAATGCAGCAAATTTCGCATGTGTGATCGATATCGATATTATGAAAATTTTTGCTTTTCCAATTTGAGTATATTATTTATATTATTGACCACATGTGGCCGTGCTGTTATCCACTTTCTTAGATTTTTCGGATGGCTATATCTCAACATCTACTGGTTAAAGTGTATTTTAAGATGTGATTTTAAATTTTATTACATGATAACCGTTAGAAGTTGCTGTTATTTATAATGATTCTATAATAAATAATATTCTGAGAATAAATGTATTTAAAAAAAAAAAAATCACTTTTAAATTATTTTTATGCCTGCATTAAAATTTGGAAGGATTCCAAATCCAACTGTATTCAACATTTCTTTTTTTTTCCTCATTCCACATTTTTCTGACAGCTAAATTACTTCTCTGGGCAAAAGCGGAACAGTTAGTTCACAGAAACTAAACAATAGCCTGTTCTGTGCTTTACAATTCTTAATTGGGAACGGAAACATAGGAAAGAAAAAAAAAAAAGAAATCCACAACTAGATATTCTAAATATCTAGAGAAGAATTTTGTAAAAGCTTTTGGTTTCTAAGAAGAAAAAAAAGGACTTGAAATAGTTTTTGAATAATGAATATTCTTCAACAATATCGAATTAATGACGCGAAAATTGCAACAGTGCACCTTTGAAGAAGATTATAATTCGAAAAATACAAAGAAAGGGGAAAGACAGAACGTTAAAAATGATGGATGATTTTGTTGTATAAGATCTGGCAGATTTTCAAACATGAAAGCGGTCACCGAAACATAAAGAGTTGTAAAATGACATTATTAGCAGAGTAGTTATATTTTTCTGGAATAAAAAGAATGTTTCTAAGAAAAGGAACTCGTTGTTTCATGTAAGAAAAAGCAAATAGTTTTAGAAGACAATTAAAGTTGATGAAATACTGTTTCTTTTGCAAGATAACAAAAAAAAAGTAAGAATGTCTAGAAATATACTAAATTAATTATTTCATATTCTATGAATTCTGGTTGTAATTAGAAGAATGGAAAATATTTGTCTTTTATAGAATATGTTTGTAATTTGTAACTGCATAAACAAAATGGTTTTGTTATTTTAACTATAATAAAGAGACAAAATTGGCAAGAAGTTAATTAATTTCTTTAATAAATTTCGAACAATTGTTATAAAAGAAGTATATATAACTATAGTTATATAGTTGCTACAACTAACTATAGTTAGTTGTAGGGCGACTAAGGCGCCCGTAGAAAAATAATCATTTCATTTTATTTATTTCTCACTTTAAATAATTCATTTACTAGCAATCCCGTGTGAATTTTTCGCACTTTACTTATTTCTTCGTTACCTTTAAAATTTAAAATTATTATTCTTATTTTATAGACGTCATTTTTTCATATGGATGAGCAAATTTTAATTAATTTTAAAAATCTAATCAAAAATCCGCAATAAATAAGGTACCAAATGAAAGGGGCGATTTTTCTCAATCCGTCGAAGTAAACAGATTATCGATAGGACAAATAGGTTTTTCGAAATTAACTAAAGTAGGAAAATTAGGAGACAGAGCCCAAGGAAATCTCTTACGCCTATCTCTTAAGCCTAAAGCGTGACAGAGTCAGGCACTGATGAGCGTAACTATATATGCTGATGATATAATGAACTTTAATTTATGTTTATTATGTTATATGATTTATTTTTAATTACATTTTACAGAAAATATTTTTTGCGTCTCCCACCGTTTTCTTTTCTTTTCTTCTTTTCTTTCTTCTTCTTCTTCTTCTTCTTTTTTTTTTGGGGGGGGGGGGGGTTTTAGGACTGAGGGCCTATTAGTCTCAATCTGGGATTTTTGCGTTGTCGATTTCGATAGTTGGACATTTGTCGCAATCTAAAATTTATCGAAAATATAATTGAATAATTTGAAAGCGATGTTATAATTTGAAAAAAAAAAAAAAAAAACTAATAGTCCTCCGTCCTAAACTAAATTCTGCTTTTGCCAGAATTTCATCAAAATCTTTTTATTATTAATATTATTATTGAAAGAAAAAGAAAAGAAAATTAATAATAATCAGTATCGTTACAAGCGATATCGAAAAAGTTTTTTTTTAAATAATTTTGAATTAGGAAATAAAAAGTGCGCGTGAAATAATATGAAATAAAAATAAGTAAAAAAATGAATTTAATGATTTAATGTTTTTGTTTTTCGGGGGCTGCTCATGCATATAAAAAATGCGTATTAAAACGAGTCGAAGAAGGAAGCGAAATAAGTATTGAGTTATATTACGATAAGTACGATATATAATATGATACGATATATTAGACCTATCGTCCAGGGTTAGTAGGCATTTTCGTTGAAAGAAATAGTTTGTTCGTTCGATGGAACTTGCACATTAGTCCCGTGAGGTACAACTTTCACATTAGTCCTTTGAGGTACAACTTTCACTTTAGTCCCGTCAGGTACAATTTGCACATTAGTCCCCTTTAAATATAGTGACCAGCGAAGCTGGCAAAGCATTCGTTGCTTCACTACCTCAATTTATTTTATTTTATTTATTTATTTTATTTTTATTTATTTATTTATTTAATACACGACAGGTCGTACTATTTTTTTCAATCTGCGATTTTGCGATGTCGCCGTTTGTAGTATTCCACATTGAGTATATATATAAAAGAACGTGCAAGCAATTTTTTAAATAAGTAATGTTTCTAAAATAATGTTCTCTAAAAGGAAATTTAGAAAAATCGTACTAAAGAAAAGGAACAGCTTCAGTATACAACGATATATATTGTGAATTAATATTATTATTATTTATATATGTTGAAAAAAAATTACAAGAAAAGTAAAATTGCATGTATTTACTATAACTTCAGAAGGATACGACCTTATCCGTTAACTGAGAAATTTATTATAAAATAATTTTAACTAACATTTTAAAAATTACTGAAAATAAAATAAAAGTTTCTAAAATAATGATGGTAATTTATAATAAATTAAAATAAATAGAAAAGTCTTAAACATAATAAAAGAAATGAAAATTTTTGAAAGTAAACAGACTTTGTGATATAAATTTGGCTATTAAAAATGTGTTAAAATTATAAAAACTATATATCAAAATATTTTATCATTTATGAGTCAAAAATAAATAAATAAATAAGTAAATATCTTTCTTTTTATGTCGAAAAAAAATGAACAGGCAAACATCCTTTTTTTAAATAATTAAAAAAAATTTAAAAAAAATCGTTTAAAAGAGATTCAAGAGCTTCAGTATGGAACTCCTTGGCGAAATTTGAAATTTGGCACCGAAGTTGTTCGGATGTTTCTAGCCAAAACGACAACAAAAATTTAAAATCCGTCAACGTGCTCCTATACTAAAGTTTTACCAAAGACATTTTAAGAAAGAAATATAGTTAGTGATGTTAGGGAATGAAACGTAGTTTCTGCATGCCTTTATATGGAAGAATAAATTAAAATAAGTCCCGTTGCAGTGAATTAAATTCTGTTTTGTGCAGAATTTTACACCTTTTAGAAAATAAAAATAGGCTTAGTGGTTTTTTTTTTTTTTTTTTTTTAATCTTTTGGTATAATTTTGTCATTTGTTTCATTCACTTTAAGATAATCTGTTTTAAGAAGCATTTGTTGCATATTTACTTTTTATTTGTTGTATATATATCCTATAATGTATTAAATTTTAACTTATTTTAAAAATTTTCTCCTCTAAACAAAAAATTCAAATGCTTTTTAAGCTGTTTGAAAATGATTGTTTGTTAAATTCTTTAAGTGATGATATTACTTTTTCGTTTTCCTTTAAAATAATTCTTGAATACCTATCTGTATACTAATCAGACTTTCATTATACTTTCATATATATATATATATATATATATATATTTTTTTTTTTTATGGGGGTGGGGGTATTTCTTTCGCTTAGCAAGCAGACAGCTATGAGTTCAGAGCAGCACATCGAAAAGATAATTGTTACTATTATTATTTTAACAATGAGTATGCTAAAATGAAATATACAGAAATCTACAGTCCTACAGAGGCTGTTCGCACATTTTTTAGACGATTATTTTTCGCAGTAAGAAAAAATCGTTTGCATGGAGATTTTTATTTTCACAACAGTTATATTTTTGGAGGTTTTATTTATCTTCTGATATTTAGAATTTTTGTTTAGATGCAAAAATGCTCTTTTAAAATGGCAGTAGATGGAAGGATAGGTTTCCGCTCTTTCCAAAGATAGTTTTTAGTGAAATCCTTATGAAAAGCATTTATCAGGAGAAAAATGGAAAAATGTTGCAACAACAGATGGGGGTCTATTTAAGTGGTTGCAATTAAAAAAAAGTCAATTTATTATCACAAAAGAGGAGAAAAAAAATTGCTACATGGCTCAAAGCATCAAAAGAAAGTTTTTCTAAAGAATTTATGATCGCCACTGGTTTTTCATATAAGCGCAAGATAAAAGCAAAAAGATGTGACAAAAATGTCAAAATCAACTCTAAATACTCTCAAGAACATATTTTAATTCCAATTTTTAAAAATGAAAATCCAGATCTTTATCCACAATGCTATCAATCCGTTGAACTGTATCAAGACAAAACAAGCAGCCACACATCACAATCCGCAATTCTTTTTCTAGAAAAAAATGGAACAAAAAACGGGAATTAAAACCATACCCTTCAGTGACATTCTTGCTAAATCTCCTGATGTATCACTGTTGGATTTTTGTGTTTTTTGACTCTTAAAATCAACATTATCCAAACACCGACCTACAACGCTTTGTGGACTCTGGAAAGCCGTTCAAGAGGAGTAGAAAAATATACCTCTTCCGATATTATAAAAAGCATTATTACCATAGAAATTATGATGTAGAATGTTAGTTAAGAACAAGGGCTATCAAACTGAACAAATAAAACTCGAAATATGAGTGAAATTGCTTCAGTACACTCCATCAAAATCTTCTAAAAAATGTGCGAACAGCCTCTGTATAAATATACCCCCAACCTTCCAAGCCAGAGCTTACTTTTACCTACTTGAAAGGTCGTGTTTTTCCTTGATACTGTGATGTAGATTACTACATATTATAAAATTTGTTTTCGCTTTAAAAGATAGTTAAATTCTCTAAAAGAATTAAATTATAAATTAAATTATTTAAACTTAAACAATTATTTAAACTATAACGACATAACTATTTTTAACTTATAAATAATAAAGTTGCAATATACTTTTTCCAATTTTTATATGTTTCCTTTCATATACTAGTTTCTATACTAGTTGAATAAAGTTATAATTAAGAACTGGAAGTAATAATAAAAGTTTTTTGTCTTACAATTCGTAGTGTTATATATCTTATATTACTTTCATATTTTAAACACCAAAATTATAAAAATATGAAAACTACATTCACTTTTAAATTTATATAATTACCAAAAAAAAGTAAAACATTTATTTTTTTTTTTTTTTCGAAAGTAGGCTACAGAATTTATTATAAAAGAGTCTAAATGTTAAATAATATTCTTAAAGAAGTTTCCATCCGAAAATTATCTCAAATTTGTTCTGCGTTTGTTGAAAATTTTTAAGTCCATGCGAAGTTTAATTTAAAGATGGTTATCAAATCACCAGTTATGAGTTTCATTGAGCAATAATGGAATTATACGCCATTTTATGAAATGATTAGCTAGATAAATATATTGATGTACTCACACATTTATTTGTTTATTTATTTTTCAATGAACATTTATATACTTATATATATATATATATATATATATATATATATAATATATTTAAATTATGATAAGTGATGATATGAAAGTGGAATGTAATAAACAACAAGAAAAATTATTTAACAATGTTAATAAACAAGAAAATTAGTTAAAGTTAAACACTATTCAAACCAAAAAATTAAATTATGCTGTGCTTTCCCCTTCAGCAGGTGGGAACACAGCTATTAATATTAAAAAAATTAAATTGTACTGTGATTTCCTCTTCAGCAGGTGGGAACACAGCTATACCATAGCCTCCTTAAGTAGATGCCTGTCGCGTGGCTCTTAAGCTTGGTAACAGTTCAAGCAGTAGACAGCGCCACCTGGTCCAGATGGCGCGGAACTTAAGATAATTCAACTAACACCAAACATTTTTAAAAGTGGGATTTGAAATACAAGAAAGGCGAATAGAATCGAAGAAACGTCGATTATATATATCACACATCACTTCTTAAAATTATTGGTAACAGTTGAATAAAAAAGTCGCGCAATCTGTACCAGGTGGCGCTGCCTACCGTTCGACCTGTTGCCAAGTTTAAAAGTCACGCGACAGGCATCTATTTAAGGAGGCTATGGCTATACACTTGAATAGTGTTTAACTTTAACTAATTTTCTTGTTTCTTGAATAGTGTTTAACTTTAACTAATTATCTTGTTTATAACTTGAATATTGTTTAACTTAAACTAATTTTCTTGCTTATACTTGAATAGTGTTTAACTTTAACTAATCTTCTTGTTTATACTTGAATAGTGTTTAACTTTAACTAATTTTCTTGTTTATTAACATTGTTAAATAATTTTTCTTGTTGTTTATTACATTCCACTTTCATATCATCACTTATCATAATTTAAATATATTATTGTTTTTGTATATAATTTAGTGCTGCTTTCAGCGCCTTTTTTATACAAATTAATTTTTGTGATTTATATTGAATTGAATTGAATTAATATATTTATATATATATATATATATATATAATAATGATTTATTAGGCGTAGAAAAGCCAAGCAACAGATACAAGATAACTGAAACCTCAAAGACCAATAAGAATTCATCAGGGTATGAAATACACATATTTAAAGAAACCAAAGTTATTAATTAACAGCCTGCAAAACAAGCGAAACAATAAACTAACTCAACAAAATCTTAACAGAAAAACTGAAACTGAAACGAAATTTGTGAAAAAATAATTGAAGAAACTTAAGAAAGGAAGGAAGGAGGCAGGCGGCAAGACATGTGACTTGCCTGTGGGGTTAAACTAGTTTCACGCCGGCAACACTCTCCCAGCTTGCCAAGACCAGAAGAGGAGTCATATGGATTTAAAAAAAATTTTCATAGCAGATGAAGAATAATGAAACTATGAAGCAACAATGAAATTTATTGATTACTTTGTTTAATTGTTTGATTAGAATTTTAATAATAATTGACAACTCAACAATGAATTAACTGAAAATTTAATGGAAAAAGAAAGAGTGCATGCTAATAAGCATGTATGCAAAGTAAATGCAACAAGCCTTCCGCTTTTTTTTTTTTTTTTTTTTTTTTTTTTAATTTAATTTCACAATCCCACCCAACCATCTAGCCAAACCACACCACCCATCCTACGTAATCAAACATCTGTCCACCCAACCGCCATCTTTTTTATTGTCTTTTATTATTTTATAATTTTTTTGTTAAGATACACTAAAGTGTACACTTTTTTTTATGTACTGACAGAGACATAGTTATGGATATAAATTAGAAAATACAAAGTTTTTAGGAAAATCCATTTTAGCAGTGGCTGTGATCAGTTTATTAGTATTCTTGTTTTTATACTTCGGAGAGCATAAATTATTAATTCGAAACAAATGGTTAATGATGATGTCTCTAAATACCGAAAGATGCAGACAGGAAATAAAATGTGTAAATAAGTTTACTTTAAAACTAAAATCTTGCCGTTTGTTATAGACATCTGTGTAAATTTTATTACCATCAAAGATTATCTTTAGATAAAAAAGTTAATTGATTGATTAGTTAGAGTATTTTGATTTAGCTTTAAGTTAGATGGATAATTTAAGGAAAAGGCATTTTGTGATTTCTTATTAAGATAAAGTACAATAATATCATCTATATAACGATAAAGCCTGACATCATAATTACCAAATATGCTTTTCATAATAATAAAGATAGAGATCTGCCAAAATACTGGAGCTACTACCCCCTTTATATATAAATCTATGAAAACATTCTTTTGTAAAGGAAAGAAGCTTTATTTTATTTTTAAGGTCTTATGAACAAGTACTCAACTCTAACGATGTTGAATATTATAATATCCCAGAGAAAAAGATCAGTATCGATAACCATCCACCACTTAAGCAAAATTCACAATATATACGCCTCTTTAAAAAGGAAGGTGATATCCCATAATCTTATAAAGAAATAAAAGAAAATATTTAGGAGTGACACATCCTCAGAACTTTTTCCATCTCGAATTATGCTGGTAGGGGAAAAAAAATAATCTGGTGTGTCACTCGCACGACTTTCTCTTACCCTGGAATTTAATACTATAAATACAGGTTGCAGATTAAAAGGTAAGATACCGAGTACTGTTATGTAAACCTGTGTTAAACAATTCATATTAGGCTTCTGAAGTGTTTTATATGATAATTAGTTCTGTGTGAGGGGGGCTACCGCCCACCTCAACACCCCGTTTCATTAATGCACCTACATTTATATAGAATTTAATGCGGTTATTAAAAAATATTTCTGTTTTTAAAAAATAATTTATTAAAATTATTATTTAAAAAAATTATCTTTTATGATAATGCAGACTATTTCCATATTAGAGAAGTAGTACACCAAATATCCAAAAAAAGTCCATTTTATTCTTAATATTTAAAAAAAAAAAAAAAATGCAATTTTTTTTTCTAATTTTTTTTTTTTTTTCGTTAAAAGTAAAAAAAAAAAATCGATAACTTTGTTTCAAATTATCGCAGATTCAACCATTCGTTTTAAAGGTATTGGCGAGCACTTTTGAAAGGTACCCATCATGAAAATTTACTCCCCTCGAGGGAGGAGGCGAGGCTCCTACATACACAATTTTTTTTTCCCAGTTCACTATCTCTATTACAAAAAATATATATTCGTTTCATTTGGTTTAGTGCAGTCTATAGACGTTAAACTCTACTTACCTGCAAATTCCCCCATACACGTAATGTATTAGAATTCTTTTGATTGTCCCAGTACACGAACCATTTGCTTGATCATAACGAAAAGCTTACTGTAGCATCCCTATATGATACACATTTAGAATACCAAGTTTGAACTTTCTGCCATAATTTGTTTTTGAGATATGCTGATAACAGACAGACACACACACAGACCATTTGCTAAAAACATGATTTTCGTATTCAGGGGAACTCAAAACGTGTAAATATAACAAAATCTCGCATTCGAAAATTTGACCCAAAAACAATACTTTCTCTACCTTATGGGTAAGAGAAAGTAAAAAATGTTTTACAAAAACAAACATTTCTATATTTTCTTTATTGAAAATTATTTAATATAAAATTTGTTGAAATATAATTGTGCTATACCTAACAGTTTTAATCTCCCCGCCTATCATCACTATTAATTAGTAAACAAGATTTATTTCGAGTTTTCTGGTTACATTTTTTACACTGTTTTCTACATCACTATTAAGTTTATTTCATCTTATTTTAGATATTCCTTTACGGTTTATTACAGATGCATTAAAAACAAAGGAAACCATCAATACTTTGCACGATTCAGGAGAAAAAAATTTTACAGTGTCTTCATATTTTCGACATTATATTCTCTAAAATATCAGTTTTAGACTTTGATATGCTTTAAAATTTATTCATTAGTTGTAATAATCCTTATACAGGAAATTTTAAATATTAAAATTTTAAAATTACTTTGTAATCGCACCACATAATGGCGACATCATGTGTGTAAAGTAGCTATTGGTACTTTTCAAAAAATTACGGAAGCATTAACTTTATCAAATAACTCAAATCTACTCTTATGTCTTCGAGGAGCATATCATTATGCATTCATCTCACAAAGTACCTAATACATAAGAGATCAGAAATCTCTCGTGAAATTTGCTTTTATTCATAGAAACATGAATCTCTTTAAATTAATTCGTTCTTCCATTAGTAATTCCAAAGATACATGATAAAGATCCGCCAACTAAACACCTTTGTACACATTTGCCTCGTTAGGGTACATATTTTTATCTCTCCTGATTTTTCCCTTACCTCAAAAGATACTTTAGGAGGTTGCGGAAATTAAGTGCGGAAAGAAAGGGGGGTCTTGTTCCCTTACCGGAAATGCATCCGGGGCACGTGGCATAGACAAAACGGCTGTCGCGTGCTGTAAGCGTGCGCAGCACATTCCTAGCCAATTTGCAGGTTCCTGTCGTTCTGTCTTCCTTTGAATGATATCTCCTTTTCACTGCTTTTCGATATTTCTGTTTTAATTTTTTATCTACAGATTTATTTAAACGTAGAATTTCAACAATGGGATAAATGGAAAAGTAATTTAACTTACGCTTTTGCGTATTTTTAGCAGTGATTTTCAGTAGCTTATCTTATAGAAAGTAATTTAGAGAGGTTTCACTTTTTAGAATAAACTAAACGAGATATTTTAATTAATGAAGGAGCACCCGTACTGAGAACTTTTCATGCAATAGGTATATTCAGTACATTCAGTACTACGAGAAATAGCGTTGTATTTTTTGTAGTGATTCCATACCTACCATACCAACTTCTGTTTCAAGTAGTGTACTGGGTATCAACGATAATCAAAGTAAGCGTCAAACGTCGCATGTTCGGCGGGTGGTAGGAGTAAGAAAATCTCGAACTCGTAAAATAATAATAACAATAATAATAATAAATAAATAAACAGCCAAATAAATAAATAATAATTTTTTAAGTTGTTTCATGTCGTCTCAAATTTGGTACAGAGGATTGCTTATGTATTGAACAGTAAGAAAACCAGTCGTTCACATAACGAGTGGTGAATTATACGTCAGTCGAAAAGCGGAACCTACAAAAAGTGTAAAAATATAAAGTCATTTCTTACAGCATGAAATACATCTATAAAATTCTTCAAAAAATTCCAAGTAATGAAGGTGGAAAAAAAAAGAGGAATCAGCTGCTTTAGTAGTGGTGGAAGGATCGTCAGCCGAGACCATGAATATACTGCAGTGTAGAAAATCCGAGCGTGGCCTAATAGCTTAATAAGAAAACTGACGACTTTCATACTGTTAGTTAAACATAAAGTTTACGATAATATACGTCATTATGAATGCCAAAGCTGCAACACATATTGTTTTAAAAATGCACTAAGCCTTTTCATAAAAGCGGGGGAGAGCTCAAATAATTCTGAACGTTGTTACTGAGAGCATACTTTTGCTAATAATACGGGAGGAGATGTTTCCTTTTCGATAATTATTCCACATGGACCAAATCCTAATTGTAGTAATAATTGTACATATATAACAGTAACCAAAGTAAATAGCATCTGTGGTGGGAGGAGGTACAGTGTCAGAGCGAATTTGATATTCTCTAGAAGGATGTTAAATTTGTCAAAAAATAGATCTTAATGTCAGTGTATGCCACTCCAAACCTAAACCTAACATTTGAAATTCTTCGTATAAGTAATTAAAAAAAATATCTGTCACATTATTAATGGTGAATTAAATGTCAGTCGCTATTCAGAACCTATAAAAAATTTCAAAATATAAATTCATATGTTGGGATATCGAACATACGTCCTGTAACTAACATGAATAAATTGACGACTTTATGATATTTAATATACAGTTGACGATAGTTAAATTTACTATTATAAGCGTTGAAGCAACATTATATCATTTTAATATGCTTTTTATCTGTCAAACTGCTCGCAGTCTTGCAATCACTTAACGTAAATTAATTAAATTAAATAAAAATACAAAATACAAATATATTAATAAAATAAGAGCGGTGGGTGAACATGTTAAATGATATTTAAAAAAAAAAAAAAACGAGATATCTATATGAAAGGACTTTTTTTTTTTTTAAATATCAAACATTTTCAGGTATATACAAGAAATCTATTAACATAGTTATCGGCACAGGACATTGTAATTTAGATGGATTTTAGCTATTCTACTTATTACTTTTTTATTGTTGATTTTTTTAAATTTAGTAAAATTTTCATAATGTTTTCATCCACTAAGCTCTTCAAATGACACTAACAATATCATCTCAACTTAATAATTTCAATGTATTACAGGTTACAAATTTAAAAGAAAGTATGATGTCCGAAGGGATCCGGACATATTATCGCCGGACAAAATATCGCGTCAAAAAAATAGTATGATCTATTTGAAAATTTGATTTTATGTCACGCGTGATCTCTGGCGGGGGCCACATGGCCTTATAAATATTAATTAATTAATTAAAATAATTAATTAATTAATTAATTAAATCATAGAGTTGAATTTCATTATTTTATCTATGTTTATTTTTAAGTTATTTTATCTTTTGTTTTTCACTATTCAAAATACATTTTAAAAATCGTATTCAACTCTTGAATACTATTCACAACTATACACTATTCACAAACTTGAATTAAAAATTTTAAAATTGATAAGCACGATTGAATTTATTATGACTAATAATGACAAAAGTTACTAAATATATAGTCTTTAAACTATTTTGAGTAAAATTTATAAAAATTTTTGTTCTAGGTTTGTCAGTAGGTCAGTGCTCTGAGTAAGGTATGTGTTGTCATGAAATTTTATACATTACTAATAGTTACCAACTCATTTTTGCTTTATATTCATTTACGTCGGCGATATTTTGTCCTCATGATATTTTGTCCCGCGAGATTTTGTCTCCAACCCATGTCCGAAAGAACGCCACAAAAAGAAAACTCCGAGATTATACATTATTTCTTTAATAAAGTACAACACAACGTCCATATGCACAAAATAAAATTGTATATACACTTTTCACATTCCCTTTTAGGATTTTCCCGCGCAGTAAAAGAAGATACATTATTGAACTTTAGGGCTACCTAAGGAAGCAACAACTTCTTTTATAAATTACTAGCAATTGACTAGCTATAAGTCATTACTCTTTTCCCTACAGTTCATAGCATTTACAAAATATCGATGATATATTACGACAGCGTTCTTTTTTTTATTTTTAAAATTAGAGAAGATGGCTCAATACCTAAAAGTTATTTTGTATACTCATAAGTGTTTATATTTAGCCCGTTAAATCCTCCCTCTCTGTTCCCGAGCCTACGTCCCCGAGGAAGCAGCAGGATTTAAAGTCGTTCGTTGTCTACCTCTCCTCTGCAGGGGTACCACAGGAGATTGAGTCTCTGTAACAATCTGGAACAGTGTGAGAGCCGACGTAAGACAGACACCTGGTTTTCACAACTGGCTATTCAAAAGGTATATCTGGGATAGAACAGTATAAGATAGATGATTTCTAGGATCAATTTCGATGTTTTACCTTGGCGTGCATTACTTAATGGATGAAATTTTATCCAGACCAAATCACGAGGCATGTATTTTGAACTTGTTTTACGTGATTTGTCTCCATAGTCTTTTCTACTATCTTGACTTTTCTCAATATTTTCTTTAATCTGTGATATACAGGTTGGTTATTATTAAACTTTCCCTATAGACAGCATCCTACAGCGCAAACGGGTGAACGGAATGCAACGAAATTTAGTATATAGACTGTACACGAGATGTGCTCACGGAATTTCGAAAAGAAATTTTTAGTTCCAAAATGTCCACCAGAGGTCGTCTCTTCCGGAAAAACATTAAATTTAACACCATAAGCGACCAAAACAGAATACAGAAACAATATTAACATTTACTGACTAGTTTCTGATCACCTTGTCATCGAAGCACATTAAGTAAAGGTAAGGAAAAAATAACAGTACGCTGTTTAAGAAAAAAAAACAGTTCAGTTTGCAGAAACAAGAACAGAGTAGGACTAAATTGCACAAGGGGAGCAGTTGTTGATCGTGTCGAAGACGATGTAGGAAAAGGTTCTCCATGCGACTACCCTCATTCACCTGCAAAATTTCAAGTCGATGGACAGTGTCTTCAATAGCAGATCGTAACTCGTAACTGATCAGTTGTGATGCTTCGCACATGAATCGTTATTGAGTTCTTTAAGTCATTCAACGTCGCAACACCTCTACGATACACTACACTTTTTAAGTTGACCCATGACGTGATGGCCATGGATTACGAAAGAAGCGACTAATAATACGTTAGTCCGTGAAGTGTTGGAGCAATAGCGCCTTCACGGACTCAAGGATATGTAGGGGCGCACCATCCTGCATGGAAATGGTCGATGTAAGGATCCGCCTTTGCTGTAGTTGCGGGACAACAAACGTCTGCAGCATGTCATGGTACCGGCGACCCGTAACGGAACATGTGACAGGTTCATGTGCAGTTATTTCCTCAAAGAAGAATGGCCAAAGGATAAATGTGGCCGTGAATCCACACCAGACAGTCACCTTTGGAGAATTTAGGGCAAATTTAGTGTGCATCCGCGGATTTTCCTTAACCCAAATTCGGCAATTCTGTGTGTTGACCGTCCCATTGAGGTAGAAATGAGCCTCGTCGCTCCACATAATATTCCATAGCCATGACAGATCATCAGTAATTCTGTTGAGAAAACTGACTGGGAATGAGAGATTTTGTAGCTTGTCCCTATCAAGAAGTTCTTGGGTATGGTGGATCTTGTATGGGAAGTAGTGCATTATGTTTCTGAGCACTTTTCGGACGGTGCTGTAAAAATAGCCTGTCTGTCGAGAAACTGCACGTGCGCTACTGCCTCCAAACTCTGATGTCTATGACTGTGCGGCAATAGCTGTCTTGACGGCATTAATAAGTACCGGTGTGACAGGTTTACGGCATCTTCCAGGTCGAACTCCTAATATCCCCGTCCCTTCAAATCTCTTAATCATGGCCCGGATACCTTCAGTAGCCATTGGTCCACGCCGTAGGTTCTTTATACGACGAAATTCAAGAACTGCAGCAGAAGCATTCCCCTTGTTTTCGTAAAACAGCTTCACCAATAACGCATGTTCAACTAAAGATACCGTCATCATTACAACAGGAAACATCAACATGAAACATGACAACATTTGCAAACATTTTATACCCTAACCTGTTTTGCATAAAGCTTCCTCTTCTTCGCAAGCATGCAAATATCGACATTTTTTTTCCCTAGAAGTGACAGCTTCTCCCGGTTTTACATTTTATTATTCATAATTCATGTTCTGGATTGTTAATATTGTTTCTGTATTCCATTTTGGTCAGTTATTGCGTTAAATTTAATGTTTTACGGAAAAGGCGCCTCTGATTTAAATTTTGGAATTTTTTTTTTTTTTTTTTCGAAATTCCGTGAGCGCATCTCGTGTATAGTCTATATACCAAATTTCGTTGCATTCTGTTCACCCGTTTGCGCTGTAGGATGATGTTTATAGGGGAAGTTTAATTATAACCACCCTGTATATCTTTCAAAACCTTCTAAGTAAGGTGTGCTTTCTGGTACGAAATTCTGATCATTATGGATTACAGAACGTAGGTCAGTAATGACGTCATCTAAAAATCGTAATTTAAATTAAGCACAATGTTGTACACAACCTGTAGTTTCACTTTTTTGCCGTATTCATTGCAAATCGAATAGCTGGTAACTGTTCAGTCCATACTATGTTCGGTTGTTATACCTACTACTAGCGAGCTTCGCCCGCTAGCGGGTCAGATTTTCAAATGAATCACTAAAATTAATGAATCACTAACAGTAACTTTTAGTGTTAAGAAAAGAAATTAAAAAAAAAAAAAAAAATCATTTCTGATTGGGTAAAAAGTCGGCCCGGGTCCCCACTGCCTTCGGCAGCGCTGCCCCGTGCGCGCTGCATGCGCGTATTCCTTCCCTGACCCTCCGTGCCCCCCCCCACTCAAAAAAAAATTATGATCGGGTAAAAACTCACACGGGGTCCCCACTGCCTTCTGCAGCGCAGACCCATGCGCGCTGCGCACGCACGTGAGAAGGTATACGCGTGCTACGCGCACATATTCCTTCTCAAATCAAATTTTTATTCTTAAGAAAAGAAAATGAAAAAAAAATCATTTCTCATCGGTTAAAAAGTCGGACCGGGTCCCCACTGCCTTCGGCAGCGCTGTCCCGTGCGCGCGGTGCACGCCTATATCTTCCCCACCCTTTCAGCCCTTCCTAATTAACCTACATATACCAATTTTGAACGGTCTAAGTGAATTAGCTGAGATGCAAAAGAAAACCTAATCAGGACACCTCAAAACGTGCAAATCTGGTTAAAACTTTCGATAATATAAAAGAACTTTAATATATCTTTCGAATGATGTATTAAAAACAATTTAATCATAATTAGAAATTGAAATATTGAAATTTTAAAATATTACAGCGCCATCTGGCGGTAGAAATTTCTGTAATCTACTGTTCGATTTCAAACCAACAAAGCTATCTTATGATGTATTACTTATGGAATTATTTTAATTAGTAGCTCAGATACAAAAGAAAACCGATTCAGGAGACCTCAAAACATGTAAATGAAGCGAAATCTTAGATCCCGCTTTCGATAATATAAAAGTACTTTAAAATATCTTTCGAATGATGTACTAAAAATAATTTAATCATAGTTAGAATTTGAAATACGCGTATTATAATAACATTTAATTTGCAATTAAATTGTACATTTTTTTATTTATTCTCGAAACCCGATGATATTTGAACTGGAACTTCGTCTTGTGATGTTAAAAGTTTGTAGCAAGTTTGAATTAATTTTGAAGAAAATTGAAGCATTTTGAAATTTGCAATTTTTATTTCCAGTACAAAATCAGTAAAGCTGGAAGTAAAATCTATTTATTCTTTCGCCCGGCGCCATGGTAACCGAAATACGTCTATTGCGAAATTAATAGAACTGTTGTAGTGCTGGACGATATCAGAAATTAAATATCGCGATATATCACCAAGTTAATATCGATATTAGTGATATATTGCGATATTTCTTTCAAGGCAGGAAAAAATAGACATTTGTTATTTTTTAAAGACATATGCACACGAATTTTAAAGTATACAAGTATAGAGTGTTTTCCATGTATTTTCTGGTATATTACTACCATAACTTTATCATTAAAAAAAAAAAAAAAAAATCATAAAAAGTGAATTAATGTTTTGTGTTTCTTATAACTTATACTATTGCTTTTTAGTATACCTCTGTATAGTTTATCCTCTATTCTTCCCATTTTAAGCTTTAATTATTTTAAAATCATATTTTAACACAGCTAATATGTGATCTGTGTTTCAGTTATACCAAGTATATCAAAATTCATAATTCTACTAAAAATAAAGCTTCAGAAAAATTGTCTTAAGATGTAGGTATTAAATAAAAATGAAAATCATTTTAAATAGTTCAGAATTGCCATTATAAATAGTTCAGAATTGCCATTGAATACACCTTTTTTGGTTGTAGAAAGTAATATTTTTTACTTAAAACTCTTATATGCATCCTAAATGTCAGTTACTTGTCATTTTTATTTTTGTATCCTCTTAATAAATCATTACAATATCTTTTAAATATATATGTTCAATTCACATTCGTAATAGTTTCACAATAATTGAAATTTGAATTACATATTATATATATATATATATATGTGTGTGTGTGTATTTATGTATACATTGTCAGTATAAAAATTATATTATTTAAACAAAATTATGTTGAAGTTTCATTTTGTTACTTAAAGTAACTCATTTTGCATTTAAACCAATTATATTTAACATGTACGGCTTTAAAAATAAAATAAATAAATAAATGGAAAGAGAAAATATAAATGCTACATAAAAAAAGTAATAAACTATTCAATATTATAAAATTCTATAAAGAAACTGTCACTGTAAAATTACTGACGATAAAACTTTATTTTACATCAGTTAGATAGCACCCTTTCTCCCTTCCCATGTTATCCAATGGGATTTTTGTCGCTTCGTTTTATAAAAATATTTTATTCAAAAATGAACTTTTTCGAATTCTGTTTTTTCAATATTACTCTTTGAACAGGTCGTCTTTTAGCTTAGTGAGCAATTTTTCGAAAAAATAAATTTAAATATTTTACTTAGAGATCCACACTTAGAGTCCATAATTTACTTATTGAAATAAAATATTTAAATTAATTTTTTCGAAAAATTGCTCACTAAGCTAAAAGGCGACCCGTTCAAAGAGTAATATTCAAAAAACAGAATTTGAAAAACTTCATTTTTGAATGAGATATTTTTGTAAAACGAAGCAACGAAAATCCCATTGGATAACATGGGAAAGGAGAAAGGGAGCTATCTGACTGATGTACAGTCTTAATAAAAAAAATATTTTATCGAAATATTTAATAATAATAAAATAATATTAAAAAAATACATTCCATAATTGCTTATATTTTCAGAAGTTTTTTATTAAACGCTAAGAAAATGTGCAAAAAAACTCTTCTAGTAGATATCAGTTCAGTGATGCCAGATGGTCGAAAATTATTTCCCCAAACAGGTCTTCGAATTTCCCCAAATCGCGTTTTTTTTTTTTCGAAAAAATCCCCAACTTGATTTCTACTAAAAAGGGAAAATAAAATTAAAAAAAAAATATATATCAAGCAGATTTTTCTATGATTTAAGCTCAGATTTTTCCCCAAATGAAGGCAATTTTTGAAAAAATCCCCAAATAACAATAAAGCTATTGAAAGTCTCTAGACATAGGGATAAATCATTACGTTACCAACATTGACAGAAAGTTGAAAAACGCCCCAGAGAATTCCCCACAAACATTTGGTCTCCAAAATTGTCCCCAGAAGCCTCAAAACTCCCTATAATGGGGATAAAATCCCCAATCTGGCATCACTGTATCAGTTCGGCTTTGATGATCTTTATTAAACACATGTTGAAGCATGTTATTGGCCATTTTATATCGACACTTTGAAATAGACCGATATCAATGAACCAATAGCAGGAAAGGAGTTAAAACAGAAGATATTGTTTTCATTCGTCATATTGCCTTTTCTGTGGTTTCCATCACCCACGATATGCATGAATGTAGAGTGGGAATTAATATAGTGTAATATATCAGAACCCATAATAGATATCTCGGATAGGGATATATCGTTTCGACTAATATCAAATCTCTTTCCTAATAAACACACCTGCTGATTATAGGTATTGTGATATTGGAGTATGTCTGATGAATTTTTTCTGAAGGGGTAGAACCGTGACCTTGAACGAAGTCAGCTTATTCACGGGATAATCAAAGCAGATGGCTTTCAATAAATACTGTTTTATTTTATTTTATTTTTTTTTTTTATTATTATTATGCGGTGGCCTTTTTAAAGCAGTGATGTTTATATTTGAGGTTATGATTTATGAAGGATGAGGAAGTATATGCATATGTATTGCAATAGAAATCGTTTGGCGTGGGGCTATTTTTTCTAGTTTATCAGTGAGTAATTAGAGGAAAGTAGAAAATGAGTATTAGAATAGGGTATTCGGCGCTTTTTTTCTTCGGGTCTCGCTCTCGTTATCTGTTGTATGTTGGCTGATCGGGTTTCATTCGCTCGAGTTTAGTTCACTCGGGTGCGCACTCGGCAATATCGTTAAAGGGATATTTTGGAGGAGCTAGATCTTAAATATTGTTATCGGGATATTAAAAAAATATCGATACTTGGGGATATATTGATAAATAATCCAGCCCTAAACTGTTGTGATTTGTTGCCACCTTTTTTTTCATACTTTAGTTAATTAAAAAAAATCTAATTGCCCTATAGATAAGCTATTTAAACCGTCGGATTCAGAAAAATCGGACCTTTCATTTGATATCTTACTTGTAACGATACGACTGATATTTCTAATTTTCCACTTTTTCCGTAAAAATGTCACTTTTTAAGCATTTAATCATGAATTCTGGGTCATTTTTCGGTAGATATGGGTCGACGTTTTAATTAATATCTCCGCTAATTAGGGTCGCATCGCTTAGCGAATTTTCGCGATGTCGAGATGAAGAAATTCTGCGTCTGTCGACACCGGTTTCGAAGCGCTGCGACCATTAGCGCCGGAGCTTTAGCTATGACAAGGCATTTCTCACAGACAGACAGACAGACAGACAGACAGATGCGCACAGATTTTAATAATATAAGGAGATAGTTGCCAATCGGGAATTTTCTCTTTTCTCTTTCAACAGAATCTGTTAGAGGGTGGTATACAGGAATAAAACTTTGATTTATCTGTAATATATTGCATAACTGTTTAAAAACTGCGCTAACAAAATGAGTCCCATCATCACTTATTAGATGACGAGGTAATCCAAAAAAGCACATTCTTTAGCAGTAGCTTTTTTAAAGCGATAATTCTACCCATTTTGTAGTACAATTTTAAAATATGACTATCCACTTCATACCTTCATTTGTTTCTGGTAAGGGTCCTAAAAGGTAGATTACTATACTTTCAAATTGTTGGGCTGCAACAGGCGTTCACGAAAGACCAGCAGGTTTCTGGTTTATGGCTTTATACCTGATGCATGAAAGTGGAAATATCACTCGGAATCAAGAGAAAGTTCTAAAAGAGACAACACATTTTTTCCAGAATCCTACTGCTCAACAGAATAACTCAGTGGTTCACCCACCTCATCACATACAAACGATGCTATACCAGCAATATTGAAGTAAGAAGAAGCTATGGCAATAAAAGTAATGAAACATTGAAAACCTTCAGGAGAAGACACAATCACTGTGGATATTTTAAAAGAAGCAGAAAATGAAGCCATTGAAGTTACTGAATTACTCAACAAATGTATAACATTATATGATGTTCCGAAGGACTGGAAAGATGCATTCATAATCTTATTTAAAAAAATGAGAAAAAGAAGATATTAGAAAATATTGTCCAATCAGTATGCTCCTAATTTTGTATAAAATTCTGATGAAAGTTCTGACAAACCGTTTGCCGAAACAATTAGATGCAGTGCAACCTAAAGAACAAGCTGGATTTCGAAGTTGTTTTAGTGACATCGACAATATTCACACAATTAGAGAAATTATTGAAAGAAGTAATGAATACGAACTCCCTCTGTGTGGGACTTTTCTGGACTACGTAAATGTTTGATTTCGTATCATCACTAGCAGTTATGATTGCATTAAGGAATACTAATATTAATTCAGGATATATTGACTTTATTGGAAACATTTATAAAGAAGCAACAGCCAAATTAAAACTCCACTTAACGAGTAATGCATTCAAAATTAGAAAGGGTGTAAGACAAGGGGACACAATTTCACCCAAACTCTTCAATGCAGTACTTCAAGAAGTTTTTAAAAAATTAAATTGGGAACAGAAAAGCATAAAAATTGATGGAGAATTTATAAACCATTTTAGATTTGCGAATGATATTGTACTGCTTGCCTCCTCATTTGAAGATTTGCAGCAAATGCTTCAGGAATTAAACAAAAAAAGCAAGATCGTTCGATTGAAAATGAACCTCAGCAAGACAAAAGTTGTGTCAAATTCTTTTGTTTTTCCACTGAAGATCACTTGATATGGATGAAATAGAGACGGTATGCAGTTATATTTATCTGAGACAAGTCCTTACTCTGAACGGGAACATCATGGAAGAAATTAACAACGGAGTTAAACTTGCATGGAGAGCATTCGGAAAAAATAGCGCTATATTCAAAATCGACCTTCCGATTTGTTTGAAAAGAAAAGTTTTTGATTAGTGCATTTTGCCTGTTTTAACTTCTGATTCAGAAACTTAGACATTAACATGTAAAGCTATACAAAAACTTCAAACAAGTCAGAGAAGCATGGAGAGATGCATGTTAGGATTCACCCGAAGAGACAGAAAGCGAAAAACTTGGATTAGGAAATAAGCCAAAGTTACTGATATTATTTTTAGAGTTAAGAAATTAAAATGGAGCTGGGTTGGGCACCTTACGAGAAGAAATTATGATAGATGGACTACCAATATTCTATTTTGGATACCAAGAGGTAAGAAAAGACCGAGGAAGGGACCATTGTGTTGTTGGAGAGAGCAAATTGTGAAGTTTGGACCAGCAAAATGGAGAAGAATTGCAGAAAACAGGGCAGTTTGGAATCACTAGTAGAAGCCTTCATCCTGCAGTGGTTTGATAAAGGCTGAAATTGAAGATGACCTGATGCTTTCTGCACAACTGTTTACATACTCAGTAATACATTTTCTCATACAAGTCCAGAAATATCTCGGCGATATTCGCGAAAAATATTCCATCAGTTCCACAATGTGCAGCTAGGGGAGCATCAGGATTTAACTTGGATATCTATTCACTCTCATGAAAAGGAACAACTAATTCAGCTTCCTCCACTTCAGAGTGTGGTGAATAACGGTAAAGTACGTCTTGATTCATAACATACCCTTTTTCAGTCCAATTTACTTAGTGAACTCCATTGCTGACATCTTCAATGCAATCTATGATTTTCTTTAGTTATCGATCCTTCATCAGTTCTGTACTGAGTTTACTTTCAGTTCTTATTGGAACATAAAGAACAATAGTTTGCAATTCACAAGAAATTTCTTTTACAGTACACGCTGGTCTGGAAGGCAAATCTGCTACTACATTGCATTTTCCTGAAACGTAATCAGTCTTCTAGTTGTATGATAGCATATGTAGTGCCCATATGGCTAATCTTCCTGTTGGTAATTTTAAACTCATAAATCACTTTAATACAGTCAGAAGCAAAATTCATAAAGCACACATACACATTTTTAACTTTTTTTTTTCCAGTTTGATCGGTAATTTTTATCATCAAAAAATTTTTTTACATAAAAAGCATAAGTCTAAGATCATGACTCGACAAATATTTATTTAGCAAAACAGTATTAGGTGCACATCTTTCCAATAAGAATTATTGCTAGCGTTTTTTTGCTACCGACTGTAGATGATGGTCAGATGACACTTTAATTTCTGAACCTTCAATGTATCCTATGTATTTGTTTAAGGCTCAGGCTGCAACTAAGGCTTCTCGTTCAGTCATAGAATATTTTTTTTTTTCCAGCAAAAGTTAAGAGACTACTAGCATATACTATTGGAAGTTCATTTGCTGGATTATCACCTTGTAGAAGCACCGCACCTAAGGCCTAACTACTTGCATCTCTTCGAATAAAATTCTTTTAGGATCAACTTGTTTCAACATTGGCGAGGTTACTAAATATTGTTTAAGTGTTTGGAAGGTTTTTTGTTCAATTCCACTCCATCTTCAAATACAGTTCTTTTTTGTCAAATTGCTAAGGGGTCTACCAATATCTGAAAAATTTGGGATGAATTTTCTGTACCACGAACAGGTTTGCAAAAAAGATTGAACTTGCTTAATATTTCGTGGACAAGAAATGTTTTGTATTGCTACAAATTTATCATGACCAACCTCTATTTCATTAGGAGTTACCCATAATACCAGATTCTCGTATTTGACATGAGCACATACAAATTTGCATTTTTCTCTGTTTGCATATAATTTAAACTTTCGAAGTCTGTCGAAAACAATTTTTAAATCTTTAAGGTGCTGTTCAAAGGTTGGAGATAGTATTATTGTTATATTGTTTATTGATGTGTTTAAATAGTTGGTTTTTACATGCAGAAATATTATTCATTCAGGCATTAAGTTTGAGGATTAAAAAAATTCAGTTAGTTAATGAAGAGATATACTCCCAAAAATAATGATAAGCATTGAATATCCAATCACAAAAGTGGCCGTTGTTGCGTTATTAAAGTAATAATCCAGATTGCACTTGCTGACCAAAAGTCCTTTATTTATTTTCAGTTGGGAAGGATTATTTCAATGTTATTACAAAAATCCAGCTTGACAAAGTAATCATGTTTTACAAAATTTCCATGATAAAAAGTTACTTCTTTAAAGAAGACAGGGACACGCAGAGTACAGAGCAAACGCGAAGAGTCTTCAGATCTTGACAGTCAATGAAAAAGTGTAGTAAGTTTGGCTCAGTTATTTCTATCAAAAACCACAATATGCACGCGAAATCTCAATCAGAAAATAATCAAGTGCAACACCCAATTCTTTGTAGTTGCGCATAAATCAGTGTACTTTTTTTTTTTTTTAGTTTACTGGCGACCTTAATTTTAGCCAAAAATATCGTTAAGAGTTCATGAGAAAGTTAAAGATGTAAGTTATGAATTTAACCACAAGAATTTTATTCACTTTTACTTCTTATGGTTTCATATACCCATGCGCCAATAAGAAATACTTAATCTCTCTTCAAAAGCGCATCTGTTCTTTGCTAAAAATGCCGATGCCAGCAAAATTCTTTCTATTTTATTTTACTGAGACGAAAGATTAACTATTGCTTAGTACATTGGAAGAGAATCACTTCTTCTCTTTTTTTTTTTTTTTTTCGAATTGCAAGAAACAGGGAGAGAAGAAATTAGATATATTCGCCAGCAAAGAAACCGAAAGAGACTTGATTTTTAAATGCTATACTGTTTTTCGAACCGCTTTTTTATAAAAATCGGAATTAAATTAAATTTAAGAAATGATATGTGATTTTCGATATCACAATTATAATGTCATCTTAAAAAATCAGAATATTTACTACAGGTAGTCCATTACGGAATTAGTCCATGAGATGCTGAAAAGTAGCTTAGGCATTGCGCAGTCCACAGGACATTCTTTTGTACCTAAATGTACCAGACGGGCAGAGAAATGCAGTTACATCTTGATCAGCTCTGGTGACTGCGATTTGGAGCCTGATTTTTAGTCAAGGGCAGACATAAACTTTACGGACTTTGCATCAGGTAAAAAAGCATCCATGAGGGTAGTGGATACTTGTCAGGTACAGTTATCGAATTTAGTTTACGATAATCTACCCACAACGTTACAGATTCATTAGGCTTCGACCTAAAGTAATCGGTGCTGCATATTATATGGTGATTCAGATTCTTCAATAACGTTATTGGTTAAAAGTTCATCAATTTTTTTTTAGAAGCTCTTTCTTTTTGGAGTCAATCTGTAAAGTGGAAATGCTGTTGGGTGGTTACCTGTGTTAATAAAATGTTTTATGCGTGGAATCTGCTCTCTCATTACTCTGAAGATATCTTCATTTTCATTAAGCATGATGCTTAATTGATTCCTTTTTACAATATCAAGGGTTTTTTCCTCTTCTTCACCAGATAGACAGATTTCATCACTCTCAGCTTGTGCAACATGGTTGCTTTGTGACGGAACATCATTGTTGATGGTAGACTTAGGAGCTGGAATAGAAATATCCAGGACATGACTGTCACTTATCAGCAAGGGGTGGTCTTTCCCAAAAAGTATTCTGAAATTTGGTTTGTCCCCAAAAAACCAACAATTGTTAGTAGTAAGATAATGGGGGTTCTGCGCCAGAGGTGCAAGAGGTGTGATGCGTCGATGCGTTGATGCGCTTTGCGTCAGAGGATGCGCACATCGATCGCACCACCCCCCCAGTTACTACTACCATTTCGACAGATATAAGCTTGAAATTTACCTTCTATACTACTAAACATAGGGTTTTAGATATTGTATTATCTTATTAAAAGTTTTTGAATAATACAAAAATAATCATGTTTTCTCAAAACCTACATTTAAGGTTAGTTAGAAAAGTTTGTAATATTAAAATTAAATCGTGAAATTACTTTTCATGCTTAAAATATGCAATCTTTAGAAAAAATTGTAAAACAATTTTCCTTTTAATACATTCCTTTGTCTTTTAATAACATAAATTTATAAAAAAATTCATTTTTTCCTTTTAATAAAACAATTTTCATTTTCATTTCTTCTTCACCTTTTTTCTTTTAACCTATTAATAAAATTCACAAACATTCTAAACAATAACAATTCTGAAATAAAACAGACACGGTTTACAGTTAATTAAAAACTTTATTGCAACATTATTTCCACATAGTGTTTCCAGTATTCACTTAATGTGCTTACATTACATCATAATAATTAGTATACACATATAATTTATCAAATACAACAAAATTTGCAACATTCATTTTTTACAAGCATTCATCTATAAAGTTGTCATTACAATAATTAGTATATACAATTTCATCAACAATAACGAAGGTTACAATATAAAATCTTGAACAATTTTTACACTATTTACAAATATTTTCAAAGTTTCTATGTATTAAGATAACATCATAATTATTATATACATATAATTACAACACTTATAACGAAGTTTACAGTACAGTTAATTACAGTATAGGTTACAATATCTTCGGCAATTTTTACAATATTTAAGCTTAAAGTTCTACATTTTGATCAATTTCGCAATGTCCATAAGCTAAACTTGTTATACCATCATCTAAGATGAATCTTTTATCATCGAAGGGACTTAAACTTATTTTATTTTGGTGGATTGTGTACAGTTTATGATTTTCTTGGCCTATTTTTATTTGTTTTTCAATACTTGTTTTTTGCTGTTGTAGACACTGGAAATAGTCTTCATGATTAATTTTATGTCGCACAACCTGAGTGGATACGCCTTTCGCTCTCTTTTTTTCATCTTTACATGATTTTATGGAATACATTTTTGCCTTCAATCCGACAAACTCTAGAGCTATTTCACCACTTAATTCGTCTTTAAATTTCCCAATGACTTTTTTGTTTTCATTAGAATAAAGAGGATGATCTGTAGGATAATCAGAAAAATCAAAGATAGTTGTATTACTTTGCATATCTTGATATATGTCATCTGTTGTAATATGATACGTTAGTGAATCAGTATCAGTAAATAAGAGCGTCGCTCGGTCGTTATATAGTGGCTTTATGTAATTATAGTGAAAATTATACATTAGGAGTTTAGAAAGTTCGAGAATGCAAAACCCAACATAAATAGGACGATTCATCAGAATGCTTGTTTTAAGTCTTTCGACAGCAGTTAGATCTTCGTCATAAGTTTTAAATGATTTAAAGGTGGGAGATGCTACTAATTTTACTGCTCTTTTAGAGGTGTTACTACAAAGTTCAATATTACGTCTTTTTCGTAAGTTTTCCATGGTTTTCCCATACACACTATTGTTTAAAAGTTTAAAAAAATCTTTTTCAAAGGATGATGAAGCTTGTTTACGTTTTTCGGTGTTGAATAATATATATTTTTCCAACCAAGGAGCTTGTTTAAATTGAATGGCTTTATGCACTGCTGTAACTTTCAATCCTAATTGAAGATAGAGTTTTAAATTTCGATAATGCACCACATAATTTTTCTTGTTTTGAAGGTTAGGTATTAATTTTGGTGTCCCAACATATTTTCTATTGTGAAGTAAACTTTTAGCATAAGGTGACAGCATTTCTTCGGTTAAGGTTAATCTTTCAGGTGCAAGTGGATAATCGTTATGGGTATGATGAAGGTGCTGAGGGTAATCGAGATCAACTTCAAAAATATAACCAATATCAGAATCATCTCGAAGAGATAGAATCCAGTCTTCAGTTATATCATTTATGTCGATCCATTTGAAGTTTCCATAGGGTAAGTACTGGGACATAGCCCAACCGTAAAGGTTATTGGCATCCCAGTACATTATATAACTATTGGATTCATCCGGATTATAGTCATTCATATAAGGATTGTTTGCTCTGGCCAGTCTTCTGCTAATCATACTAATTCCACCTCGAATCCCTTTTTCTATTAACAACAACATATTAATGTCTGTTAAGAGCTCTAGAGGTGTTTCAGTCATTTTTAGGCATGCTTGCCATGCAAGTCCAGGAGTGGTAAAAAGGTGTGCACAATCAATTTTATAATAACGCATGCAAAGTTCTCTGAAATTCTGAAATACGTCAGCAAGCAATAAAACGTCTGTTTTTACATATAAATCATGGTAATCACCAAGATTTTTCATGTTGAATGTATTCCAAATTTTTTGAGCATGTTCGTAATCATCCTCAGAAATAGCCTCTTCTGTCAATGAATTATAAAATGCAGAAGGAGGAGGGAGTGATGGTTCTTCGAATTTATTAAAGCAGTTAAAATAGTCGTATGGGTAAACACCTTTCCTCGTTAGCATATTCAGCGGTGCATTAGCAGGAAAATTCTCTTTCAAAATCTTAAACTGAGAAGAGTTGAGGTTTTTCACAAGTTTTTCGAGTGATGTAGGTAGGAATTGAAAGCTGTCTAAAAAGACTAATTGTACAGGGTCCTTAGGTTTCTTCAATCTGAATGTAAGATAATTTTCTAGGGTTGTGGCAATAACTTCTATTTGGTGATCTTTATATTTTCCAAGTTTTGTCATAATATGATGACCATCATAATTTTTCAAATTGTGAAATATAACAGGAATATTTTTTAATTGTTTAAAGTTAAGATTACACGAAGCATGTAATGCTCCTCTATAAGCTCCCGAAATATGACAATGATCTCTAACACGATCATTATGTAAAGGTTTTTTACACAAAGTGCAAAATTTAGCTTCTTGAAAAGCTTCCTCCTCCTCTAAAGTTAATTTCATTGGTTTTATTTTCATTAATTTTTCACCAAGCATCTCTTTTTCTTGCATAATTTGGTCTAAAAACTGCTCAACAACATTTTCATCACGATAAACTACAATAGGTTTAATAGAGTGTCCATCAGGACCGATAATAACATATGCATAACCACAAGGCTCATGGTATGCAATTTTTTCATTGTGTGAAATATCTGAAGAAGGTGAAACTGAGGTAATAGGTACAAGAAGACTTTCAAAATCGGCATATATTGTATAAGCAACAGGATGTTGTAAGTGTGTACCAGAAAATTTTAAAATATTATTTTCCACAGAAGGCATTTTAATAACTTGCACTTCATGTTCTTGACAGTACTGGATATGTGATTTCAATAAGTCCTCTCTTGAAAATCGGTGCAAACATCTAAAACAGTAATATGCAGCAGTCTTATGTTTGGTTAAATCACCAAGAAGGCGTGAAAAGTTTCGGATGAGACAATAATGTTGCCTTTCATCATCAGAAATTAGTAATAAGTTGATTGTATCAGGGTCTTCTCGGGGAGAAATGTACAGTGGACACACTTCATTGTCTTCATACCCGAAGACATTAATCCGTAAATCATTCATCTTTTCAATGATAGGTATCTTTGTTAGAGGTACAGGACATGTTATATTATCTAGTTTAATGATATTTTCATAGGGTGTGTAATGAGATACACGTTCAGGATGATCAAGACGGTCTATATTCAATTTATAAGCAATTAAGCACCAAATGAGACATTTATTATCTTCATTTTGAATGTTTAACACAGCTTTTTTTGCAGCAAGTTTTAAAGGTAGCTTAATATAGCTACTAGCAGCTAAAGGATGGTATTTAGCTATTTTTAGTTCCAAATAGTGAATTTTCTTAAAAACCCATCCGGATCCTCTCTGGATGAATTCATCTAATGACTTATTAATTTTCGCATACCCTTCGCTAATATGCTGTTCAATAGTATCATCTAAAAGTTCGATAATGCAAGAACTTCTAAAATACGTATGCATCTCTTCCATGTCTTCATCAGGTTTTTTACGTTCTAACGAAACTTTCATAACTAAATACCACTTAATGGCATGCTTTTCTTTTAATTGAGACTTAAGTTTTTCACAAACTTGAGGCTGAATGTATGTTTGGAACACATTCATGTCACACTCATTATTTTCGTTTGGATAAAAAAGCACTGTATTAAACACGCTAGAAGTGTTAATCTGTTTTTTAGCCCTTTTAGACTTTACAGCAGGTTCAGCTATCTTCCGTTTCATAGAAGCAAAATCTTGGGTGGAATGCTCTTGACGCTTGTGAGATATTAATTCAGATTTTAGATCAAACACTTTATTACAGTCACTGCATGGATATCGTGAACTTTCGTGAAATTTTAAATGTCTTTGAAAATTGTCTAAGCGGGAAAATACAAGATCACATTGTTGACACTTTATCGAAGCTACTTCATCTTTACTTTTATGAAGTAGCATATGTCGTTTCAGCAACCATTTTCGCGAAAATTCCTTATTACAAGAAACACAACTGAAACTTTGTGACACTTTCTGAACATTCTTGTCAGCAGATAGAGATTGTATTTCACCATTATGAGTCATTAAATGTCTTTTCAAATTGAATTTTAGGCCAAATGCTTTTCCACAGTCATCACACTTGAATAACTTCTCTTTCAAATGTAGCTTTTCATGGCGATGTAAATCATATCTCCTTGAAAATGTCTTGTGACAAGTTGAACAACTCTGAAAAAAATTAATAAAAGGTTTGTTTTAGAATTTTTATACTCATAAAAAGTAATTAAAAAAGTTTTCTTAACATAGTTTTATTGTACTTGATTCTATTATTTTTACTAATGCAATGTAAAAAATACATTTGCATAAAAATATTTACTATCTTAAACAATTTCCCTAACATAGTTTTACTAATGCAATGTAAAAAATACATTTGCATAAAAATATTTACCATCTTAAGCAATTTTCCTAACATAGTTTTACAAATTTGCACTAATGTAATGTAAAAAATACATTTGCATAAAAATATTTACCATCTTAAGCAATTTTCCTAACATAGTTTTACAAATTTGCAATAATGCAATGTAAAAAATACATTTGCATAAAAATATTTACTATCTTAAGCAATTTCCCTAACATAGTTTTACAAATTTTTACTAATGTAATGTAAAAAAAATACATTTGCATAAAAATACTTGTTACCTTAAACAATTATTCTTAACATAATGTTGTAAATTTTTACTCACGCATTGTTTAATTCTATTTTTAGAAAGGTTTCTTTACAAACGTGAAAAATTTTCCTATCATGAATATGTACTAACATAAAATATATTGCATTTCTAAGAAAAAATACTCAACTCACCTTATTTTTATCACTCAATGAGCTTAAGAGCAGCGGATTATCAACTGTAGGAGGCTTGTCACTAATCATCTGAAAGGAATAAAAAACTTAGGTTAGAATAAAAATCTCTAAAAAATCTTTAAAATATAATAAAAAAAATCTTTTAAAATGGAAAAATGTAAAAGAATTAAGATTGAATTAATACAAGTTTAAAAAAAGATATTGTTTCGTTCAAGAAAAAAACTTACAAAGGATGGTTGAGGTTCTTCATGTACATTCTTTGCACACGATTCTTCAATCTTCAACATTTCTTCTCTTGGCAAACCATAGTTGATGAAAAACTAAAAAAGTAAATGGTTTTCATTTAAAATATATTAAAAATTCACTGTTGCAAAATAATTTTTAAGTTATTAGAGTCCTTTTAAAGAAAATTAATTCTTTGAATCAATCAAATGCTAACTATTCATCCTACCAAAATACTATTTCTAAAAAATTCTTCATTACAATGTGTAAACATCAACAAAATGTAAAACCATGTTGAAAGATCTTTATAAAGTTAAAGTGAAATGCATACAAACAAACTCGTTAACCATAGATAATGTATAACATAAAAATTAAAGCATAAGCTTATTAAAAAATTTCTGAAAAATACATTGCCAATTTTAAAACATTCATAAAAGAAAAAATATATTTCTGATTTAAAAATTCATATATATTATGGAAAAATTCTTTTATATGATTAAACAAACATTTTATCAAGATTTTTAATATAACACTGATTAATAATTTTCATATGAATTAAAATGAAACTAGAACAATTTCAAAGAATCACTAAATGATCAACTTACTTTGTCATCAACAGGCAACAATGATGAGTTCTGGTTAATTTCCATATCGAAATAAAAAAAAATCTTAAACTTTCACTCTCAATAAACAAACACGCAAGGTTAATGCAAGGTCGAACCGAACGCAGGTTTAAACAAGTCTGAAAGACGCTACAGCAAAGCCGACGTTGAAACAACAGAGAGAATAAATATACGTCCGTTCAGATCGAAAGTAGGTAAGCGAATGACAAATTAGATTCAATTTCTTAATTATTAATGGAGAAAAAATAGGCTATCCCATTTCTAAGCGTAGGGGTGTCAGGTTTAATGGGTTATTCCACTATGTTGAAGAGGGGTGACAGGTTTTGTGAAATAAACTAACAGTGAGATTAAATAATCATTATACATCACATTTTGATTAATTATTATACTATGTCAATCTATTTTTCATACAGAGAGAAAAAAATGTATTAAATGAAAACTTTCACAAACACTTGTTATTAATGATACATAAAAATATTTTTTAAATTATAAAAAACTTACAAGTTTTAATCATGTAGAACATAGATTAAAATTTCAGAGTGTAAACACAATCTATACCTGGAGAATTTTCCTTAATTAAACATGAAAACAACACATAATCACTCTAAAAATACTTAATTAATCATGTTTTAATTAACAATTAACATTCATTGTATACAATTTATTCATTAACGAACTTGTATTGCATTCTAACACACTTATATTTTCATTAAAACTGTAAAATCGCTACTTAAACATCCGAAAAACAGTTAATTACTTTAATTAATTACTTTAATCAACAATTATCAAGCATTTCATTAAACATTTGACACACTAGAGTTGTATTTAAACAAAATTTTTCATTGAAATATAAAAAAAAAACTGTAAAAACATCATTTAATTGTCTAAAAACCACTTAATTACTTTAATTAATTACTTTAATCAACAATTATCAATCATTGCATTAAACATTTGACACACTGGAGTTGTATTTAAGCACAATTTTTAATTGAAATATAAAAAAAACTGTAAAAACATCATTTAATTGCCTAAAAACAACTTAATTACTTAATTAATTACTTTAATTAAGCTTTCATTAGCTTAAACAGTCATGTCATTAAACATTTTACGTATTTAAATTATATTATAGCACCATTTTTCATAAAAAATACTAATAAAACATCAAAAAGTGACTTATTTTTCTAAAAATTCATTAATTTCCTTAATTAGCATTAATTAAAGCTAATAAACAACACTTAAACACCTGAAAAATACTTAAGTACCTTAATTTAGCATAACTGACATCAAAAAACTCAAAAAACAAAACAACATTTAGTAGGTAAGAAACACCGGTTCTAGGGCATGAGGGGGGTGCACTGGTGCACCGGCAAGTCGTGCGGGTGCCGCACCACCCCCTGAGGGGTCTAGATGGGTTGACATTGACCTTGAGACATCCTCTAACTTAATCGTGAAACGTGACGAGGGTATTAATGAAGAAAATTAATTTAAAAAATTAATTATTGATTTTTAAGTTAGAGTAGAACCTTGGCCTTTCTTACCTACTAAATGTTGTTTTGTTTTTTGAGTTTTTTGATGTCAGTTATGCTAAATTAAGGTACTTAAGTATTTTTCAGGTGTTTAAGTGTTGTTTATTAGCTTTAATTAATGCTAATTAAGGAAATTAATGAATTTTTAGAAAAATAAGTCACTTTTTGATGTTTTATTAGTATTTTTTATGAAAAATGGTGCTATAATATAATTTAAATACGTAAAATGTTTAATGACATGACTGTTTAAGCTAATGAAAGCTTAATTAAAGTAATTAATTAAGTAATTAAGTTGTTTTTAGGCAATTAAATGATGTTTTTACAGTTTTTTTTATATTTCAATTAAAAATTGTGCTTAAATACAACTCCAGTGTGTCAAATGTTTAATGCAATGATTGATAATTGTTGATTAAAGTAATTAATTAAAGTAATTAAGTGGTTTTTAGACAATTAAATGATGTTTTTACAGTTTTTTTTTTATATTTCAATGAAAAATTTTGTTTAAATACAACTCTAGTGTGTCAAATGTTTAATGAAATGCTTGATAATTGTTGATTAAAGTAATTAATTAAAGTAATTAACTGTTTTTCGGATGTTTAAGTAGCGATTTTACAGTTTTAATGAAAATATAAGTGTGTTAGAATGCAATACAAGTTCGTTAATGAATAAATTGTATACAATGAATGTTAATTGTTAATTAAAACATGATTAATTAAGTATTTTTAGAGTGATTATGTGTTGTTTTCATGTTTAATTAAGGAAAATTCTCCAGGTATAGATTGTGTTTACACTCTGAAATTTTAATCTATGTTCTACATGATTAAAACTTGTAAGTTTTTTATAATTTAAAAAATATTTTTATGTATCATTAATAACAAGTGTTTGTGAAAGTTTTCATTTAATACATTTTTTTCTCTCTGTATGAAAAATAGATTGACATAGTATAATAATTAATCAAAATGTGATGTATAATGATTATTTAATCTCACTGTTAGTTTATTTCACAAAACCTGTCACCCCTCTTCAACATAGTGGAATAACCCATTAAACCTGACACCCCTACGCTTAGAAATGGGATAGCCTATTTTTTCTCCATTAATAATTAAGAAATTGAATCTAATTTGTCATTCGCTTACCTACTTTCGATCTGAACGGACGTATATTTATTCTCTCTGTTGTTTCAACGTCGGCTTTGCTGTAGCGTCTTTCAGACTTGTTTAAACCTGCGTTCGGTTCGACCTTGCATTAACCTTGCGTGTTTGTTTATTGAGAGTGAAAGTTTAAGATTTTTTTTTATTTCGATATGGAAATTAACCAGAACTCATCATTGTTGCCTGTTGATGACAAAGTAAGTTGATCATTTAGTGATTCTTTGAAATTGTTCTAGTTTCATTTTAATTCATATGAAAATTATTAATCAGTGTTATATTAAAAATCTTGATAAAATGTTTGTTTAATCATATAAAAGAATTTTTCCATAATATATATGAATTTTTAAATCAGAAATATATTTTTTCTTTTATGAATGTTTTAAAATTGGCAATGTATTTTTCAGAAATTTTTTAATAAGCTTATGCTTTAATTTTTATGTTATACATTATCTATGGTTAACGAGTTTGTTTGTATGCATTTCACTTTAACTTTATAAAGATCTTTCAACATGGTTTTACATTTTGTTGATGTTTACACATTGTAATGAAGAATTTTTTAGAAATAGTATTTTGGTAGGATGAATAGTTAGCATTTGATTGATTCAAAGAATTAATTTTCTTTAAAAGGACTCTAATAACTTAAAAATTATTTTGCAACAGTGAATTTTTAATATATTTTAAATGAAAACCATTTACTTTTTTAGTTTTTCATCAACTATGGTTTGCCAAGAGAAGAAATGTTGAAGATTGAAGAATCGTGTGCAAAGAATGTACATGAAGAACCTCAACCATCCTTTGTAAGTTTTTTTCTTGAACGAAACAATATCTTTTTTTAAACTTGTATTAATTCAATCTTAATTCTTTTACATTTTTCCATTTTAAAAGATTTTTTTTATTATATTTTAAAGATTTTTTAGAGATTTTTATTCTAACCTAAGTTTTTTATTCCTTTCAGATGATTAGTGACAAGCCTCCTACAGTTGATAATCCGCTGCTCTTAAGCTCATTGAGTGATAAAAATAAGGTGAGTTGAGTATTTTTTCTTAGAAATGCAATATATTTTATGTTAGTACATATTCATGATAGGAAAATTTTTCACGTTTGTAAAGAAACCTTTCTAAAAATAGAATTAAACAATGCGTGAGTAAAAATTTACAACATTATGTTAAGAATAATTGTTTAAGGTAACAAGTATTTTTATGCAAATGTATTTTTTTTACATTACATTAGTAAAAATTTGTAAAACTATGTTAGGGAAATTGCTTAAGATAGTAAATATTTTTATGCAAATGTATTTTTTACATTGCATTATTGCAAATTTGTAAAACTATGTTAGGAAAATTGCTTAAGATGGTAAATATTTTTATGCAAATGTATTTTTTACATTACATTAGTGCAAATTTGTAAAACTATGTTAGGAAAATTGCTTAAGATGGTAAATATTTTTATGCAAATGTATTTTTTACATTGCATTAGTAAAACTATGTTAGGGAAATTGTTTAAGATAGTAAATATTTTTATGCAAATGTATTTTTTACATTGCATTAGTAAAAATAATAGAATCAAGTACAATAAAACTATGTTAAGAAAACTTTTTTAATTACTTTTTATGAGTATAAAAATTCTAAAACAAACCTTTTATTAATTTTTTTCAGAGTTGTTCAACTTGTCACAAGACATTTTCAAGGAGATATGATTTACATCGCCATGAAAAGCTACATTTGAAAGAGAAGTTATTCAAGTGTGATGACTGTGGAAAAGCATTTGGCCTAAAATTCAATTTGAAAAGACATTTAATGACTCATAATGGTGAAATACAATCTCTATCTGCTGACAAGAATGTTCAGAAAGTGTCACAAAGTTTCAGTTGTGTTTCTTGTAATAAGGAATTTTCGCGAAAATGGTTGCTGAAACGACATATGCTACTTCATAAAAGTAAAGATGAAGTAGCTTCGATAAAGTGTCAACAATGTGATCTTGTATTTTCCCGCTTAGACAATTTTCAAAGACATTTAAAATTTCACGAAAGTTCACGATATCCATGCAGTGACTGTAATAAAGTGTTTGATCTAAAATCTGAATTAATATCTCACAAGCGTCAAGAGCATTCCACCCAAGATTTTGCTTCTATGAAACGGAAGATAGCTGAACCTGCTGTAAAGTCTAAAAGGGCTAAAAAACAGATTAACACTTCTAGCGTGTTTAATACAGTGCTTTTTTATCCAAACGAAAATAATGAGTGTGACATGAATGTGTTCCAAACATACATTCAGCCTCAAGTTTGTGAAAAACTTAAGTCTCAATTAAAAGAAAAGCATGCCATTAAGTGGTATTTAGTTATGAAAGTTTCGTTAGAACGTAAAAAACCTGATGAAGACATGGAAGAGATGCATACGTATTTTAGAAGTTCTTGCATTATCGAACTTTTAGATGATACTATTGAACAGCATATTAGCGAAGGGTATGCGAAAATTAATAAGTCATTAGATGAATTCATCCAGAGAGGATCCGGATGGGTTTTTAAGAAAATTCACTATTTGGAACTAAAAATAGCTAAATACCATCCTTTAGCTGCTAGTAGCTATATTAAGCTACCTTTAAAACTTGCTGCAAAAAAAGCTGTGTTAAACATTCAAAATGAAGATAATAAATGTCTCATTTGGTGCTTAATTGCTTATAAATTGAATATAGACCGTCTTGATCATCCTGAACGTGTATCTCATTACACACCCTATGAAAATATCATTAAACTAGATAATATAACATGTCCTGTACCTCTAACAAAGATACCTATCATTGAAAAGATGAATGATTTACGGATTAATGTCTTCGGGTATGAAGACAATGAAGTGTGTCCACTGTACATTTCTCCCCGAGAAGACCCTGATACAATCAACTTATTACTAATTTCTGATGATGAAAGGCAACATTATTGTCTCATCCGAAACTTTTCACGCCTTCTTGGTGATTTAACCAAACATAAGACTGCTGCATATTACTGTTTTAGATGTTTGCACCGATTTTCAAGAGAGGACTTATTGAAATCACATATCCAGTACTGTCAAGAACATGAAGTGCAAGTTATTAAAATGCCTTCTGTGGAAAATAATATTTTAAAATTTTCTGGTACACACTTACAACATCCTGTTGCTTATACAATATATGCCGATTTTGAAAGTCTTCTTGTACCTATTACCTCAGTTTCACCTTCTTCAGATATTTCACACAATGAAAAAATTGCATACCATGAGCCTTGTGGTTATGCATATGTTATTATCGGTCCTGATGGACACTCTATTAAACCTATTGTAGTTTATCGTGATGAAAATGTTGTTGAGCAGTTTTTAGACCAAATTATGCAAGAAAAAGAGATGCTTGGTGAAAAATTAATGAAAATAAAACCAATGAAATTAACTTTAGAGGAGGAGGAAGCTTTTCAAGAAGCTAAATTTTGCACTTTGTGTAAAAAACCTTTACATAATGATCGTGTTAGAGATCATTGTCATATTTCGGGAGCTTATAGAGGAGCATTACATGCTTCGTGTAATCTTAACTTTAAACAATTAAAAAATATTCCTGTTATATTTCACAATTTGAAAAATTATGATGGTCATCATATTATGACAAAACTTGGAAAATATAAAGATCACCAAATAGAAGTTATTGCCACAACCCTAGAAAATTATCTTACATTCAGATTGAAGAAACCTAAGGACCCTGTACAATTAGTCTTTTTAGACAGCTTTCAATTCCTACCTACATCACTCGAAAAACTTGTGAAAAACCTCAACTCTTCTCAGTTTAAGATTTTGAAAGAGAATTTTCCTGCTAATGCACCGCTGAATATGCTAACGAGGAAAGGTGTTTACCCATACGACTATTTTAACTGCTTTAATAAATTCGAAGAACCATCACTCCCTCCTCCTTCTGCATTTTATAATTCATTGACAGAAGAGGCTATTTCTGAGGATGATTACGAACATGCTCAAAAAATTTGGAATACATTCAACATGAAAAATCTTGGTGATTACCATGATTTATATGTAAAAACAGACGTTTTATTGCTTGCTGACGTATTTCAGAATTTCAGAGAACTTTGCATGCGTTATTATAAAATTGATTGTGCACACCTTTTTACCACTCCTGGACTTGCATGGCAAGCATGCCTAAAAATGACTGAAACACCTCTAGAGCTCTTAACAGACATTAATATGTTGTTGTTAATAGAAAAAGGGATTCGAGGTGGAATTAGTATGATTAGCAGAAGACTGGCCAGAGCAAACAATCCTTATATGAATGACTATAATCCGGATGAATCCAATAGTTATATAATGTACTGGGATGCCAATAACCTTTACGGTTGGGCTATGTCCCAGTACTTACCCTATGGAAACTTCAAATGGATCGACATAAATGATATAACTGAAGACTGGATTCTATCTCTTCGAGATGATTCTGATATTGGTTATATTTTTGAAGTTGATCTCGATTACCCTCAGCACCTTCATCATACCCATAACGATTATCCACTTGCACCTGAAAGATTAACCTTAACCGAAGAAATGCTGTCACCTTATGCTAAAAGTTTACTTCACAATAGAAAATATGTTGGGACACCAAAATTAATACCTAACCTTCAAAACAAGAAAAATTATGTGGTGCATTATCGAAATTTAAAACTCTATCTTCAATTAGGATTGAAAGTTACAGCAGTGCATAAAGCCATTCAATTTAAACAAGCTCCTTGGTTGGAAAAATATATATTATTCAACACCGAAAAACGTAAACAAGCTTCATCATCCTTTGAAAAAGATTTTTTTAAACTTTTAAACAATAGTGTGTATGGGAAAACCATGGAAAACTTACGAAAAAGACGTAATATTGAACTTTGTAGTAACACCTCTAAAAGAGCAGTAAAATTAGTAGCATCTCCCACCTTTAAATCATTTAAAACTTATGACGAAGATCTAACTGCTGTCGAAAGACTTAAAACAAGCATTCTGATGAATCGTCCTATTTATGTTGGGTTTTGCATTCTCGAACTTTCTAAACTCCTAATGTATAATTTTCACTATAATTACATAAAGCCACTATATAACGACCGAGCGACGCTCTTATTTACTGATACTGATTCACTAACGTATCATATTACAACAGATGACATATATCAAGATATGCAAAGTAATACAACTATCTTTGATTTTTCTGATTATCCTACAGATCATCCTCTTTATTCTAATGAAAACAAAAAAGTCATTGGGAAATTTAAAGACGAATTAAGTGGTGAAATAGCTCTAGAGTTTGTCGGATTGAAGGCAAAAATGTATTCCATAAAATCATGTAAAGATGAAAAAAAGAGAGCGAAAGGCGTATCCACTCAGGTTGTGCGACATAAAATTAATCATGAAGACTATTTCCAGTGTCTACAACAGCAAAAAACAAGTATTGAAAAACAAATAAAAATAGGCCAAGAAAATCATAAACTGTACACAATCCACCAAAATAAAATAAGTTTAAGTCCCTTCGATGATAAAAGATTCATCTTAGATGATGGTATAACAAGTTTAGCTTATGGACATTGCGAAATTGATCAAAATGTAGAACTTTAAGCTTAAATATTGTAAAAATTGCCGAAGATATTGTAACCTATACTGTAATTAACTGTACTGTAAACTTCGTTATAAGTGTTGTAATTATATGTATATAATAATTATGATGTTATCTTAATACATAGAAACTTTGAAAATATTTGTAAATAGTGTAAAAATTGTTCAAGATTTTATATTGTAACCTTCGTTATTGTTGATGAAATTGTATATACTAATTATTGTAATGACAACTTTATAGATGAATGCTTGTAAAAAATGAATGTTGCAAATTTTGTTGTATTTGATAAATTATATGTGTATACTAATTATTATGATGTAATGTAAGCACATTAAGTGAATACTGGAAACACTATGTGGAAATAATGTTGCAATAAAGTTTTTAATTAACTGTAAACCGTGTCTGTTTTATTTCAGAATTGTTATTGTTTAGAATGTTTGTGAATTTTATTAATAGGTTAAAAGAAAAAAGGTGAAGAAGAAATGAAAATGAAAATTGTTTTATTAAAAGGAAAAAATGAATTTTTTTATAAATTTATGTTATTAAAAGACAAAGGAATGTATTAAAAGGAAAATTGTTTTACAATTTTTTCTAAAGATTGCATATTTTAAGCATGAAAAGTAATTTCACGATTTAATTTTAATATTACAAACTTTTCTAACTAACCTTAAATGTAGGTTTTGAGAAAACATGATTATTTTTGTATTATTCAAAAACTTTTAATAAGATAATACAATATCTAAAACCCTATGTTTAGTAGTATAGAAGGTAAATTTCAAGCTTATATCTGTCGAAATGGTAGTAGTAACTGGGGGGGTGGTGCGATCGATGTGCGCATCCTCTGACGCAAAGCGCATCAACGCATCGACGCATCACACCTCTTGCACCTCTGGCGCAGAACCCCCATTATCTTACTACTATTGTTACATATGTCCGTTATGATTACTGATTTCTTTAAAAAGTCAATATCTAAGACTGTTCAATCATCTTTTGCATGTGGTAGAAAAATTAAATCTATGTGCAAATTTCGATCCCAAATGGCGATTGGCATTGCAATTTTTTGAACAATTGACATTGAATGTTGATCATGAGCCAAAGAGACATCAAGAGCAAATTTTCAACCACAGCTCTTTAAAGATTTAAACATTAATTCTCTACCAATTTTCCATGATGAGTTTTTAAAAAAAAAAACGTAAAGAAAAAAATCAGTGTAATGAGGGAGGGCGAAAAGAGATACATTGTTAAAAATGCTGCAGTAAAATTACGGGTAAAGCCCTGCAGTACAAATTCCAGACAAAGCCCATAAAAAGACATTTAGACAATGAATAATGTATCGCCAGACGCCAGTAATTTTACGTTGTGATGAAACATACAACCAACCTGTAAAAAAAGTAGTATTAACTGTAAAATTAAAAGTTAAAGTTTGAGTTTCTCGAATACTTTTAATATTGAATATTGTTAACGTTCAAATTATGCATAAAAATTATTTTCTTTTAAGACTATTTTAAAGCCTAAATTTGCTGTTTTTGACAAAATGAAGAAGTCAGTCAATTCTCATATTGAAAAAATGAAAGTCTTTTTTTTCTATAAAGACTATGATACTGATTTTTGAGAAAAAAAAATCTAATATATTTTTCGAAATAATTTTTATTCGTAAAAAATAGAACTAAAGAGGTATTCTTATTTCAAGGTTCGCATTAGAGGAAAATAATGGGTGAGAATTTCTCACCCTTCTTCAAAAATAAAATGAAACTTTTGAAAACTATGTGAGATCTCTGAAAATTAATCAAGACCCCAAATAAACTCTGAATAATGATAATAAATATTTTACATGGACACAGAGAATTTGTATTTCCAATTAATACTTTTTTTTTCATGATTTTCAATCTTTCTGGTTTCTGTAGTGGGTGCAAAGCAGAAATAACTAGAGCCTAAATTCTTACTCATTCAGACAGGTTTTCATTATAGGACCGATTTCAAACTGTGTTTATGAAGTGTTAGGCGCATTTGCACTTTTTAGAATAGCAGAATATTTTTTTTTTCTGTATTCCATTGAATGAAGAAGGACTGCAGTATTTCGAGAGCAGAACCTGTTATATATGATGTGCATGTACATATCTAATGGTCATATTCAGGCGAAACAGTTTTGTTTTTTAACAGTAACGATCATGCATAATAATCATAAGACTTATATGGCTAATTACATATTCATCTCATATTTAAATAAACTTTATTTTAGCTTATTGTAAAAATTTCATTATGGAAACACATTAAAATTTTCCGTTTTCTAAGGCTTAACTAAAGGGTTAAGAGCAGTTACAATGCTGCATGTAAAAAAAAAAAAAAAAAAAAAATACGTTTAGTGGATAAAATAACCATTAGATTGTAGTTCGTGTATTACAAATCTGGTTTCGAATCAAGAAACCATTTTAGCTTTCTTTGTTAATGTCTTCGTGTCAATACACAAAGAAAATCACTTTCATTAATATCAATTATTCAGTTTCAGTCAGATGGAAATTCTTTGTAATAAATTAAGAAAACAATAACTTATTAAAACCAATTAATGTTTCTATGCTTCATGTGTGAATACACATTCAATCAGTATAAAAAACAATCATAGTTTCAGTTTGAAAATGGAAGCATTCTGTTATGACATCACTGAAATGACAGCATTTGAAGGGATTTGCCCGTAAGAAAATGGTTTGGTGGGAGATAAGAGCAATTTGCATAGATTAACGGGTTTTTCTGGTAAAAATTCTAAAATTATACTTTCAAAACATAATTTTCGGGCTACGACGTTTAGCTAGTAAAATGGTCATTTCCCCTAAAATTATACGGTTCAAATACCGTGATTTTACATTTTTATTTTTTTCCCTTTCTTTTCTTTTCTTTTTCTTTTTTACAGTGTATGCAGAAGTAATTATGAAATAAATAGAATTTATATATATATCTCTCTCTCTCACGTTATTATTTTTTTTTATTTATTTTTTTGTTTTTTAGAGCCTTTGGTGAAAAGTCAAATTTATTTCATCGCTGTAGAATAAAACCAACTTCACTTTTAACGAAATGAATTTAAAGTCCTTCTTTTCTTTTAGCGCAAAACACAATATTGATGAAGTGAGTAATCAAAACTTGAATTATAATGACATTTAAAATATGTAGAATAGGATATTGTTTCAGTTTCATTTGTGCATCGTAATGAAAAGCATAACAATTTACGGAGAGTCTCTCTTTTAATCGAAGAAACTATCTCGTAAAAATCACGATAACGTAATTTAGAATACACTTGATGCAAAAAACGAGTGTTGTTTTGCCTTAATACAAATTCCCAGGAAATAGAAGGAAATTCATCGGTAAAATGCACTTTTCTTTATTACACTTTTCGAATATTGTCAGGTGACAGTATTTTCTAAAAACAAATTTAGGCATGTCGGGTGATACGAATGAGTAAACTTTTTGAGAAGTATTTTCAATATGATACAAAATAAAAAATAAAGAATCTTGGTTGGGATGCTGTTAATCTCAGATGTGCCAATGTGACAGAATATTTTCCACAATTCAATTTATGCATATGTCAGGGAGAAGTATTCTTAAATGGATTGAAGCATAATAACTTTGTTAATTTGTAGTAATTTCAACTGTGTCTGAATGACATTATGCTTCTAAGAAAAAGTGCATGCACAACGTGTTTAGAAAAAAGAAAGAAAGACTAGAAAATTTAAATCTAGAATTTGATACATCCCATTGTTCAGCACATACTCTATTTATGAAAATAGCTATGTATAAGAAAATACAATATATATATATATATATTAATATCTTATTTTCAATTTAAGGCATTTCTGATAGTAATGTAAATTATTTTCTAAAATAAAGTTAGATTCAATAGGTCGAAGATACATTTGAATGCTTCAGCGATCCTGAAATCGTTTAAATTTTTTTCAGTAATATCAATATTTCACACCCCAGAACATTTTCATTTACAGAATAAAACTTTCTATTGCTTTAGTTGGTGAAGATCCGAGTATCGCTATTTCCATACAACAATGCAGTCCTATCCTAATTTAATATTTCTCACGGTGAAATAATGTAATATTAAAAATAAACACTCAACCTTTCAACATCTCAGTCTTGTGTATACACATTCCTCGATTTCTCAAGTAAATATAGCGCTGCCAACTCATCCGAACAGCTGGTTCTCACTTTCCATAAATTTTTAGTTTGGAAAAAAAGGATCAAGCAATGACAATTGACAGCTTGTTTGTTCAGAGTTAACACTCGACGTAACGGGGGCAGGACTCGCAAAGGTTGTCTGTCGGTCCGTCCGTGGGTTGGAAAATGACATGAGGTTCCTGTCACTGTTTTTGCACATAGGAAAAAGTGACACAAACGTTTCAATTAGTTCAAACGCAAGGAATGTGTAACTCAGTAATGAATTTCGCTATTTTTTAAATTAAGTTTTTAACCAATATGGCTTTGTAAATTTAGTGCAAACACTATTGACACTTGCCTGTATTAACACATAAAGTTCCAGCGATCAGTTAATATAATAAAAATGTATAATCTTTGAAGTTTTTTGGGATATATATATATATATATATATATATATATATATATATATATATATTAGGTGTTGATGTTAGCACTATAAACATTTCCACAAATTCCCATGCATCTCCTATTTATAATTTCGTAATTTGAAACGTCTTTTTATAATTTCTCAATCTTCGTACATGCATTTGTTTATTGTTGCACAGGAATAGCGATAAAAGTCAAGTGAAAATTAATATCTATTATAATATATTAGTTTTAAAAATCTGTGTTAAGATGTGATAGAAAAATTATTTGTTATTTCGCATTTTTCCCTATCTCGAAATTTTTTCACTGGAACGCCCAGCGTCATTAGATGAGAACAGACTGTAATTTTAAAACGAAAACAAGAGTTCTATTTTTCGTTTTTAAATTTAATATTCATTATTCTCAGTAGTTAATATTAACTCACATTTGAAATATTCTTTAAAATATATTTAGCAGAGTTTATTCAGGGGTTAATAAGTCATTTGCGATTGGGATGACGGTGAACTTTCAAAATGGCGAAATTGGACTAAAAATTCAATATTTCAATTTTACTAAAATATGAATCTACGTAACAGTAGTAATGTGTGGCAAAAATAATTTTCCGATTTCCATTATTCTATACTGAGTTATAAACATTAAAATTTGCAAAGTAATATTGAATATGGTGTAAAATGAAAAGTTTCGACATCATTTTCTCAATATATCTTAGCACAAAAATTAGTTACAAATTTTTATTTTTTTTATTTTTTAAAATTTTGAAATTTACGAAAACATTTCAAGAAATTTTTACGAAGGGAAAAAAAAAAAAAAAAAAAAAAAAAAAACGAAGAAAAAAAAAATCTTTTCGTATAATTATGATTGTAAATAAAAAATTCCAACTTGTCAAAGTCATCTAAAGCTACCTGAAAAAAAAAAAAAAAGAAAAGAAAAGAAAAGAAAGAAAGAAATCTGAGTCAAAAATTAATGTGCAAAGAGAATTCTGAATTTTAGCGATTAATTAATAATTTTAATTAATATCTTATTAATTATAATGTGAGATGTTAATTTCAATATGGCCTTTTTCATATCTAAATAATACTTTATAAAATTATAACTTTTTGCAGCGATAGATTTATAATCTTATATTTTTATTTTGTAAATTCACTGTTGCTTTAAATACTTCACTTCATGTAAATATAACATGTGGAATAAGGAAATAGGGTGTTTTAATCAGTCCGATACTACTGTAAATTTAACTGTCTTTTCTACATTTCAGATTCTACGACCAATCTTGCAAATAATTGGCTAAAACTTCTAAAATAAATAAATTGCAAGATAAGATGATTTATTGATTATATTGTATACAACATTAAAATTTATGTTAGATTATTATTTCGACTATATGTACTTTTTTCTTTGCAAAGTTGTTCATATATATTATATTGTTATTGCCTGTTGACTAATTAGTTGTTCATGGTAACATTAGAATGAGTATTAAAAATTTAGATATATGTATATAATTATACAGAAACAAATTGGACAATCAGTGCCAACAAATAAATTTTGACTCAAATATAGTATGTTTAATGTGAAACCTACGGAAAAGCGACAATATTTAATTTACAATACTAAATTAAAGAACTGGTGTACAATCAATATTTAAACTTGAAAACTTCTTCACACACCATAAAATTAATGAAAGCACTACCGCTTTCGAAACGATGGGGGCTTTCTTCTTCTGTTGAAAAATACGTGGTACTGATTTGAAGGCAAAGGAAAGACTGACAGTCTTGCTATCTTGCGTTTGCCTCCAAAGCAGTAGCACATATTTTGCACCTGAAGAAGAAAGGCCACGTCCCAATCTTCATTAATTTTATGGTGTGTGAAGAGGTTTTCAAGTTTAAATATTCAATTTAATTATAAATAGAAAATTTAATTTACAAAAGTGATTTTTTTGTTTTAAGAAATCACAAAAAAAGTTACTCATTATTTACACAGTAAATAATCTAATTTTTTTCTAATAGCAAATCTACGAATTTTCAAATTAATTATTTACACATTTATGTAAGAATTCATATACATTTTCAAACATTCAAAACAGCGTTCATGATAATATGACTCCTGTTCAAAGTATCTTCCAATCCCTCCCCCACCCATTTTAAAAATTACATAATAAGGTTTTTTCAGAGATTTTTTTTTTTTTTTTTTTTTCCTTCAATTTAAATGTCAGGCATAGTGAAATCTCTAATTTAGTTTCTATAACATCCTGTATCGATAATTTTATTCCTATCCCAATTTTAAATTGTTAGTCGCTTTCATATTTTGTAAACTTGGACTATTACATATTTTAAAAGCAAAATAATCCAAAATTATTATTCATTTTTAATAAAATTATTAAAATTGAAAAGCTATTCAAATTATGCTAGTTTTTTCAATAAGTAAATAAATAAATAAATAAATAATAATTTTAATAATAAATAAATAAATAAATAAAAATAAAACAATAAATAAATATCGTACACATTTTAAATAGATTTCTTTAATTTTTCGTTCTTTCTTTCTTTCTTTTTTTTTTTTTTTTTTTTACTTTAATATTTATTATATTGCAAAAACCTTTCTTATCAGAATTTATGCAAAATAGCTCAGATATCTTAATCTTTCAGATACTTTTATTAATGTGTTTTTTTTTTTTATTATTATTATTATTATTATTATTTTAACCATTCGTGAACTATCTTAATTGCTTATATTTCTACATGAATTAACATTATCTTATCGAAATGAAGTTCATAAACTAGTATGAATAATTAGTAAATTCAAGTCAGCCATTATTAGTCAGGGTGGTTTCAGTTAATTGCGTGTTCTATCTAAGGAACGTAATTTAAAGAATTAAACGATGTATTATGTTAAATAAGATATTAAAACCCTATTGAAAGGTATTATGTTGTTTCTTGAACAATCATCTGACGAAGCTAAATTGAAGTTTATGGTTATAGTTCGATCTGCATAAAAAGATTACAATCGAGTTTCGTGAGACTTAAATTTGTTTCTTGTACATTAAATGGAGCTATGTGAAAGTAACATGAAATATGATGATATTTTTCCAGAGAAAAAAAATAATTTAAATTTTTTGCGTGTAAGATTTTTTTTTCTAACTTTGTCTTCAAGTACTTTCATATATATATATATTGATATCGTTGTCTCTTTTAAATCTGTAGCCTATAAAATCTGGAATTGTGCATGATATAAACGCCGCAATTTCCGTAGAGAAGTAATTGTGCCTCGATGATGCAAACTTTCCCAAAACGCATGTTTTCATACACTTATTTGAGAAGATTAACTATTTTCAAATAAAATAAATAAAAAAGCTTCCGCATACGGATGCTCAGGAGCATTCCCGACAGGATAGTGAAAACAGAATTTAAACATTTTAATTAATTGCGGAGATATTAATTAAAACGTCAACCTATATAAATTAATAAATGAGTCAATTCTAACCTTAAGCAGCGTTAAAGGCCCAAATAAATTAGAAATATCGGTCGAGTATTCAGTACCAAATGAAAGGGACGATTTTTCTGAACCCAGGGGTGCAAACAGCATTTCGACACGACAATTACAAATTTTAAAATTAACTACAATATTAAATTAAAGTGACAACACTTGATTATTTCATTTATCATTCTTCCGGGCCAGACAAATTGGTTGACTATTCTTCCGGTCAGGAATAATTTCTTTTCGACCACATGACAAGTACTGGAAATAAAAAAAGCACTTTTTGAATTTTTAAATTTTAAATCGATTTAAACAAAAATTGGCAATAGCCTGTCTATACTGCTCACCTGCTTGCAGTTAAAAAAATCTAAGGTTTAAAAGAAAAAAGAAAATAAATAAATAGACATTATATTTATTTAAATTTATTTTTCTTTCTTTTCTTTATGTAAAGAGACAAAAATTACTTTTAACAGAATAGTATATATATATATATATATATATATATATATATATATATTTTTTTTTTTTTTTCCCTCATAAATTGTGCTGTAAAAAAAGTAGCTTTGGAATTTCTTAAATTTTAGACGGATTTCAACAGAAATCGCTAATCGCCCTTGATAGATTTGCTATTTTCAGTCTAAAATATATCAAAGATATTAATTATTATTACGCATCATTCGAAAGATATTTAAAAGTACTTTTATAGCAAATTGTTAAAGTGATATAAGCCGTTCAAATTCTGTTCGAAATTTTCAGAGAAAACTACAGAAAACCCAGAACGCCTTTATTCTTTTATGTTTTACAGAATTTCGAATTTCGATTTCCGCTCATATTTCGTACTAAGGATTTTTAATGTTATATACCCCGGAATTACGGAAGTTTCGGAGAAAACCACAGATAAGTCAGACACAAATATTTTTATAAAAATGTTTATATTGCCTTTGTATCTCAGCTTCTAATTAACATAATTTCATAAGTAATGTATAATTTTAAAACTTATTTGAATTGAAATTATAGAGTAGAGATTGCAAATATCTGCCGGCACTTTAATATTTTAAAATTTCAATATCTTCAGTTTTAATTATGATTAAATTACCTATCGGGAGTAGATTAGGAAACCGTAGGCCCTGTCGGGTTGGGGATATGCCACGATCATAATCAAAGGTCCTTTACATGGTGAGAACAGGCTATTTCAAATCAGGAAAAGTAAAAGGGGCGCCATAGTTGCCACAGAGCGGAAATTCGCTACAGTTAAAATTTTCAAAGCTATTTTCGCTATGAGCGAGAAAGCTGTTGTAAATTCTAAAACGGGGATAAGGCGCCGCAGTCGCCACTGAGCGGGACTTTGTTACCGTCAGAATTTCCAAAAATAATAACACGGCGAGCGAACAGGCTGTTTTACATATTGAAACGGGAAGAGGAGGCCGCAAGCGCTACCGAGCGGGAATTCACTACAGTTAAAATTAAAAATAAAGTTATTTGCACCACATGTCAATAAGCTGTTATAAGTCCTGAAACAGGAAAAAGGCGCCGCAGTCGCCTCCCACTGGGTGTTTCATACGATCTGATTTTTCTAGGATCGCGAACCAGCTGGTCGCCGAAGGTGGCTAGTTTTAAATAAATATTGATAAAGCCCCATATAATTTTCCTTCTTTTTCTGAAGAACTGGAATTCTGTTCATTCTATCTCTCATAACTTTTAGAATTTACATGATACTTGTTGAGGGTGTCATATAAGTAGCTCCATACTTTTGGCTATTAAATTATGCAAATTGAATTTTTTAAATGATCGCGGATGCGTAGTTAAAAATTATTTGGTAAAAACCTAAAAATGCTCATTATTCGTAAGAAATTTGACATTTTTGCATTCTGGTTGCAGTATACTGTGTGTAGTGTAGTATTCCTAGTTTCCTAAAAATGGCTTTGAACTGGTTTATGTGCTGTGCTATAGATTAAATTAAAAAAAAAAAAAAAAAAAAAAAATTTTTTTTTTTTTTTTAATCTTTATGTTTCCATGAATATATGTGGTAGCATAAAAATGTATACATATAATTAGAAAAAGCTTCTTATTTACTTGTTACAGCCAAATTACATTTCATGAAATACTTTTTACAGTGTGATCTAAACATTCTGATTTCTTGTTACTAAACATTGTCCTAAACATTTTGATTTCTTGTGACTAAATATTGTCCTAAACATTCTGACCTCTTTACTGGTTCCCTTTTTCTTTTCGGGACAAAACTTTTACTGAAGTATATAAAACATGTACTTTATATTCCCAAAATTTCAAGGTAATAAGTGAAGAATTTCGCAAGGTGTTTCAAAAATCTAAATTCGAAAGTGTCCAAATACTTATTGGTAGATATTGTATCAGTTTATTCTACCGAAAGATAATACTTTTATTCTGCGAATGTTTCGATAAACTCACGTTGGTAATTTTTTTTTTTTTTTTTTTAGTTTGTAAAATTTACATAGTATAAAATATTTTTATAAATCTAAAAATAGTGATGCTAGATATTTTTATATTCGAAGAACTATAATTTAGACAGTTAATAACAATATTTTCCTAAAAACTGTCTAGAATACGTTATTTTCATACAGAGGTACATAAAAGACAACCTTCTTCTTTTTTTTTTTTTTTTTCACATTTTTAATTAATCATTTATTTGTTTATTTTTGTATGTAGTTATGTAATATTAAACTTATTAAATTTACTTAAATTTGTTTATCTTACTTTCGATTAGGTTATTGTGCAGCTATAATTATGCACGTATAAAAAAAAATTATAGTAAAAATATTTGATATGAGCTTTCACAGTAGACTGATTTGTACTCAACAAGTCTTTCTTTTTACTCCTTAAATAACATCTTTGACATCCCTTCATGTTTTAAAATATTGTTTTGTGAAGGAAAAAAAGTTAAACAACGACATTTATTCATAGATACTGTCACCTAAGTCACTGCTTGAGGTGAAATATCCGCTTTTCATTAGTAACTGCCAACTAACAGTTGTACCTCTCACAAAGTGGGTTCCATTTATGAAGCAGGCGTCCACCATTTTTTGACAACCATTACTTGTAAATTCTACAAGAAACAATGCAGGTGAAGGTGGCTCACCAGTGAGTCTTTGATCTGTTACCTGCTTGATAAGTGTCTAGCAACATTAGATTCGGAGATTGAAAACTTAGATAAGAAAACCAGAAACATTTATCATTCTTTCTACTGTTGCACTTGCGACAGCATGCATTTGTTTCTTTTTATTAGTTTGCTGATGATACCACAGCACACAGCGGTTGCATGTCGTCCGAGGAAGAGTTGATGAACATCACGATACATGCAACTCTACATGGACCATAATAGGATAATCAGAATGAATAAATAATATAAATTCTTAACTTCAGGATGATTTCAGTTGATATTTTAATTTGTGATTGCAAGAAAATATTTTCGTGAATGCCTGAGTAATGATGCTACTTAGTACGTAGATTTCCACTATGATTACACATTTTCGTCATCTTTATTAGTGAAATTCAAATTATAACTATTTAACTTTATGACGATTCTAAGATTTTTATGATTCAATATTTATTCTATATTGAAATATCAATCAAAAAGGACAAGCATTCAAGGAAATATTTTTGATGTTATAAGCATTACTCAGTACTTCAGGACGAAGGCATTTGGGTTTAGAAAATTAAACCCAATTTAATCAAACACATGATGACATACATAATTATTCAAAGAAAATGTTCACACTTTTCAAAATCTTTTTTAGAGTTTTAGCGCGCAGTAAGATGATACATAATTTAGAATTCTAGCACATACATTAGGCAGCAGAAACATCTTTTTTACAGACCGGTAATAGCTTACTAACTACGAATCAACAACTTTTTTCACTACAGTTTTTAACATTGACAAAATATCTGATGATTTTTTTTTTTTTTTTTTTTTTTTTGGGGGGGGGGGGGGGAGAGCAAGAAATTTAACAGCGCCCTCTGTTTGATTTTTAGAATTATTGAAAATAGATCAATATCCAAAAGTTATTTTAAGTACTCGTACGTCTTTGCATTTAGACTGTTACAATATTCAATATTAAACGGAGAATATTTTCAATTTGTTTCATTTTAATATATGTTTCACTCTACAGATTTAAAATATATATATATATATAAGAAATTAAGTTGATTTCTATAAATTGAGAAAAAAAATCACAAAAATAGCAACTGCTCAAGAAGTCACATCTAGAATTTAATGAAACTGAGTCATAGTATACAACACATAGTGAAGTATAAAATAACATTAAAATAAAATACCAAACAATTAGTATATGTATACCAATAATTTTATACATATGGTAATTTCAAATAGTGTTTTAGAAAATAGCATATGTATAAAATTACCAAATTAAATGTATAAGTTTGGTATTAGAAAAAAAAGCGCCTTTAATATGGAGTTTGAACATCCATAGAGCACATACGGTGATGGGTGCTGCTGTTAATTACGCGATAAATGAGTTCGTGTGGAAATTAAAGCCAGTGCTCTTGCAATGTTGTAAGCTTTGCAATTGCAAAGGCCCGAGGAGGAGGAGGATTAAGAATAGCAACATGTCTTCCTAAAGCATCCTAAACAATCTATGAAATTCATGCCTGGTAATCCATCTGACCAATTCGTGCGTTGAATTATTTGGTTTTGAAGATAATCTTTCATGACACAAGAATTGTTTGGTCTAGTGCTGCCTCCCTGTAGCTGTAAATCATTACTTATTGCATGAGCATAAGAACGCACATGTACACCAGAAAAGACTTCTATAGACTTGAGCAATCACGTTCTACGAGGAATTAATAGCACCATCAAAATCAATAATCGTCAAACTCTGAGCACTATCAAAATATATTTTATAAAAATTTACTTTCATTTGGGAAAAATTTATGTGATAAAACCTGGGTTTACCGTCAAGCCAACACCTCAACTCATAATTTCAATTGAACTTCAAAGTGTTTAAATAAAAAATTTTAGCCAGCAATTTGTCTTGACCTAATTCCAACGAAAAGTTATAAGATGTTCTTTCATTTCCAGTGTATCGAAATGGGGAGTACCATTCTCTAATTAACCTTCCAGCAGCTGCTTATACGAACATGAAAGGTCGCGCGTATTTTTCACGTACACCACTGTAAAATATCTATTTTAAAGTATCTGAATATTTTAATTATACTATAACCATTTGAATATTAATAAGAACATTCAATTGGGACTTTTATTTATAAAAAAAAACTGAAAGAATGAAACTAAAGGCACAAAATCAATATAAAGTAATCGAAGAAACATCGGAATTATTTGAAAATAAAATAAAGAATATAGTTGATGTTTTGTCATTTTTAATAAAAAGTGTAAAGTTAAAAGTTAATTAATTTTAAAAATATTTAAAATAATAATGTTTAAAACAAAAACAAGAAAGAATCATTCTAAACAGCGAAAAAAAAAAAAAAAATCAATTTTAACAAAACATTACATGAATGGTCGCGCGTATTTTTCAAATACAAATAGCAAATATACAGCTTCATATCATTGTCTCGAGGCTCAAAAGATAACTAAAAATAGACCAATATATACTGAGTGAATAGCCAAAGATAAGTGTTCCAAATGCTCTCTGATTTTAAGATATACAACGAGATTCACCGCTAGTGCATCTCTCATATACGTGCGCCCGCTAGAAGGTTAAAAACTTGAAAAATATTGAACGGTTATCAAACCTCTGAAAACTGTCAAAATACGGTTGATAAAAATATTGCTGTCTTTTACATAAATTTTAGGTTAGAGAAATTCGAATTTATCTCCATGACAATGTCTTAGTCATTACTTCAATTGAAAGTCACAGTGGCTTAAATCTAAAATGTTGCTGATTTTGCATTGGCTAGCAATTAGTCCTGGAATTACCAAAATGAAAACATATGGGGTATTTTTTCATTTGCAGTGTTCTTCAATTAAAAACTTGAAATATTGTACTGAAAATGTTTAGTTTAAAATGAAGTCCAAAATGATACAGAATATGATTTTATCAATATAACAAAGTTTATATAAACTCGTAAAATGCAACTATTTTTTTCCTTCTACAAAAAGTAAATATTTACTGTGCTTTTTTTTTTTTTTTTTTTAAACTAATTTTTATTTTTATGCAACATTTTATAGTTCCTTTCCAATTTTAAGCATAATTATATCAAATATATTTTTTTAATTACAGTATGTAACACATTTGAACCTATATTTAATTAAAAATGAAAAACTTAAATTTATTTTAGAAATTGCTCAACGGGCTTAAAATTTTTATATGCATTGTAATGTACTTTCATTAGACGTTCTTTTATTTTACATCTAGAAATAGCCAAATGAAAAAAATAATAATAACAATTTACTGCTACAAGCAAATGTGTTATATGCTAGTTTTATTTATAAAAATGACCGGGAAACAAATAATTATTTTTCAATAAAATTTTAAATGAGATTTTAAATTTCTTGAAATTATTTTTAGATGCAGGCAAAATCTCTTTTATCATCAGCAATTTCGATTGATTTATCATTAAAAAAAAAAAAAAAAAAAAAAAAAATGGAGGGAATGCAAACTATTAACGCATGAAAATTATCTTTTGTGCATTCCTGTCAAAGGCCTCAAAAATCAATTACCAAATAAATGCTTCTGCATTTTAAAGCCGCCCCATTTACTTTTCACCGATATCCTCATTATGATTTCTATCTATACAAAGATTTAATAGCACGAGTTTACCGTATGAAGACAAAGCAAAAACGTCCGCTATTAATTCGCAGAACACGATTTTCGGGGTGTTCTAGACATGGCACAGAACCAATTTCAAGTTCCATAATTGGTTGTTTTTCATTCTGTTAAGGAAGAAAAAAGAAGCTAAAGAGACAGAAGAGGCAGATTAAGATCAGCCCTAGTTCATCATAAAGGCGTTTTATGCTCTTTAAGAGACTATTACTTCACTTTTGGGCTGCTATTAAACTCATTAGTAACCCAAAATGGGGCCTCTCACAGCTTTTTTGAAGCATATTCTTGCTTATTTTTGTCAAGCATATGCCAAGATATAGATTTTAATACTTTTTTCTTAAAAAAAAAAAAAAAAAAAAAAAAAAATAGGGGGTCATAAATATATTGTTTGTTCTTTTTTTTTTTTTTTTCACAATTTTTAAAATCTAGAATGTGTAAATATAAATATCAGGATAGACTGAAATATATATGTAACTGAAAAAGAATGTAAATTATTTATTTGAAGTCTTATGGAAAATCGATAGGCAGATAGATTATATGTACTTATTATGTGAATTTATTATTGGCGAACGTGTATTTGCCACCTATACTTTTTTATGAAGTTGATAATTAAATTTACTTTTAATAGATTTTTTTTTTCTTTTTTTTTTTTTTTTTGAAAAAGTAAGCATTAAATCTCACTCTCTCTTTCTCACATATATATGGGGGGTACTGCTGGTGTCTAGGTATACGTGCTAAATAACACAGATCTGCGAAATCATACTTTTAATTTTTTTTCTACACTACTTTGGGTGCTTCTAATGTGTTTTGATATGCTGAATTCGGAAATTTTTCTTTCTTCCTACCACATAAGCGTTTCTCACAAAGTAAGGATGAAGATAGGAAAAATTCATAGATATACAACAAATTTGAAACAATTTATTTATAAAATACATTAAAATAGGCTATTATTTGCACAATACCTTTTAAACGTGTTTCTTTGCAACAAAGCACCGTTTACAGGTTTATCTCTTGTGCATGGATTGAGGATCTTGATGAGGGGGGGGGGATACTGTATGCAGAATCCAAAAATAATCTGCTAACATGTTAAAACCCCATCGTCCCTGATACCTCCTCTACATTTCTTTGGTGTCTTCATGAAATACCTTTCCTTGTTCTTCATTTCTATCACCTAGATTTTCCGGTAAATAAATTAGATGGGAGATTAAAATGTGGAAATTTAAGCTTAAAAAGTCACATTTTTTGTCAAAACTGTACGTAATTAAAATTTTTAAATAATTTTTCTTTAATCAGCATCCAAAAGTACCCCGGAAAAACACATCATTTTAACCCTTTAATGTTCATTGGTTTCGCAGCGAAAACAAACATTTGATATAATTTAACAATTTTTATGCAGCAGTTTTTTAACGTCCCCCCCCCCCTGTTTTAATCAGCTTTTAAACTTTTGATCCTTTTCTGTTCGGTAGATAGCAGTAGTATTCCAAAATTTAACAAATAAATGCTTCAAAGGAAGCCAAATGCATAAGTCACTTGAAGTTTCTTAGTGTGCGTGAGTGTGAATTGCTGGTTTGATGATGCACTCATACCTAGTTTTTTTCATTTAATGAAGAGCTGGACTATTATTTTCACCTGAAAAAACTTTTACGAGTTTTTATAGTCGATAATGTTTACTTACAAGGTGTTTTATTTATTAAATTAAAGGTTATTTGAATTTAATAAGGTTAACTTATAGATGTTTCAAACCAAATCGAAAAGGAGCAATGCTAATTTTTATTTTTTTAAATAGTTATGATCAGCTATGTGTCTAAAAGCCATTTTTTAAATTAGTTTAGTATTTTTTAAAAGAAATTAAGTAGTGAACGTTAAAGGGTTAAAGAAAAAAAAATCATCTTCGACCCGTGTAATCTATCTCGACTAAAGGTTAAATGCATATTAGGATGCAAAACTTCAGATATAAAAGACATAAATGACATAATATGACAATCATTTCACTTTGGCCATAATTACTTCTTTCTCGAAGTTAATACACTGACACTATTAACACATTTGCAGTGTTTTCCTACACGGAGTCCCTTCTCACAAATCACGATCTCAGCTCATTTTTTCATAATATCCGCTTCATATTACATACATTCAAATATTTCTTCCATCCACTTATAATTTTTATTTATTTATTTGTTGTCCCGAGAAACCTACGATCACACAATTCACGCTTTTGGCGAAAATCATAAAGTACACCATTCAATGTTTTCTTCCAGTCTCCTTCGCCAGACATTTATTTTCAGTATTCGGTTCTTTCAATTCCGTTTAACTCAAGCTCCGTTTCCTCAACTTCTCACTTATTTTCAAATAAAATCTTTAGTTAATTTACATAGACTCAGATAAATATTTCTATGACAGAGAAAATTCACATATTCTATTAATTATTCTAAAAATTAAATACAAAAATTATTTCTATCAATTTTTAAATAAAGAAGTTCAAATAAACTAAATTTCTCCTTTTAAGAAAAGCAAAAAATACTGTACTCTCATTTAACCAATTTGAAAAGACTATGGTTTATCCTTGTGAATTAAGTATATCTATTCCCTCTCTCTCTCATTAGATAATTTTCTTAGTGAATCTGTAAGTATGTATAATTAGCATGCTTATAGACAGAAATTGGGCTATGGGATTTAATAAAATGCAGATGTTAGTTAGAGCATTATATCTACATGAACGCTTTTGGTAAGACACAAATGTAAAATATCATAAACATACAGACGGGAGCAAATTTATTGAAGCACACATCTCCACTTTTCATTTTTTTTTTTTTTAGTTTGATCGCTAAGTTTTATCATAAACTTACTTTTTTATAGAAAGTATGAGACTAAGATAATTACTCGACAGATATTTACATAATAAAACAGTATTAGGTGCCCATCTTTTAAGAAAGAATTATTGCTAGTTCTTCAATAATTTTGCTGCAGACTGCATTATGTTAAAATGCAGAGAAGAACGAGTACGTTATATCGTTAATATATCTCACGGACTCTGTAATGAATTATTTGGTATAGATAAAAATCACCAACGCATTTAACCCGTTAGTAGTCGCTAGTTGGTCGATTTGCCGCCCATCCTTCAGTTTTTCCAGATTTTTTTATTCAATAGCCACCAAAAATTTTTAGAAGTGGTATTTGATATACATAAAACGCGAATAAAATCGAAGAAACGTCGATCACATCACTTCTCAAAATTATTGGTGACAGTTAAATAAAAAGTGAGCAATCTGTAATAAGTGGCGCTGTCTATAGCGACTACTAACGGGTTAAAATCTTAATATACATAGGTATTGCTGTAAAAGATCATTTAATACAAAATTTGCAACAACAAATTTGTGGTGAGGACTTTAATCGCCACAAGTAACCATACTTTTCATTCTGATTACTGTCTTTTCAGACCTGTATTTTTTTGCTCCTGACTTTTTGTACTCCACATGCTCATATTTTATATTTAAATGTACTTATATATTTTTAAGTATATAGTTGTATTAAAATTCACTGCTTTTAATTATCCTAAGAAATAAATGACAACATGTTTTTATTGAAAATGTTCTGTATTCGGCTGATAACACTTCACGAATCGTTAAATTTAGAGAAATATTTTGCAGTATATGAAACAAAATGTCTGCATATTAACACATTAGTTTAATGGTAATTACATAATTAATATTTGTCAGTTTAAATGAAAGATTTAAATATATATATCTATATATATACAAAACCTCCACATCTTTGTCAATGTACAAAATGTAAAAAAATTGTATATACATCAAAAGAAATCTTAGTAATATTAATAGCTAACTTCCTAGTATACTAAAAGTGTTCAATCGTATGATTTTAAATAAGTATATACGAAATTATATTACTTTAAATTAGTTTATTACACAGCAGTGCAGCCTCATCGCACAAATGCACAAAATAATCTGTTAGACGATAAAATATTTCATTACAATCACTGATACACCTCCGTCAAACTGAAATTTAAACATATATAATATATATATATATATATATATACAGGGTGCATAGGAAAGTCCCTTTAACCTGAAAACACTTGCGAACGGAGAGTGCTACAGCCACGCAAGTGAGGTAACGGTATCGTAAAATGATTATGCCCGACCTAATGCAAACGACAGCAGCGCCCCTAGTGGCGAAATTTGGAAGTTAGCTATTGCAAATCGAAAACGAAAAGAGATAGAGCAAAATTTCCAATTAGAAAGTTTTAGAGCATCAATTAATTAGTACGAAACGATATTTGGTTTACACGGATAAGAGAAATTGGCGCCTGTATACCCAAAAAATATCCAAAATCGATGCACTCCATTTTGTGTAAATATTTGAAAGGTATAGCCAGAGGAAAGAAGAAATATGCACAATTTAATGAATAAATACTATGTACCTACATCAATACATTTTGATAACATCACACACAAAAACAAAATAGGTCTCTAAGTCTCATACTGATAAAAAGTTAATGTTGAGAATGTTCGAAAAGTTCGCCATTGCTCACAATACACGTTTGTATTCGTGTAAGTAATTCTGCATGCACATTTCTCAGCATGGAAGGTGTTACACTATTGAAAGTATCTGTAATACGATGACGTAGATCCAGCAGACGTATGTGGAGTTGCATAAACCTGATCATTTATGTAACCCCGCAGGAAGAAATTCATCGGAGCCAGGTCCGGCGATCGTGGAGGCCATTCAATACTACTACCATACCCAATAATTTGTTGTCCAAAGCAATCTTTTAGAAAGCTTCGCACTCCAGCTGGCTGGTGTGCAGGAGCACCGTCATGTTCGAACCACATGTCCCTTAATGCGTACAGGGGAATATCATCCAAAAAGTCGGGTAAGATATCCTGTAATAGTTGGAGGTACCTCTGTCCGTTTAATGTGTCTTCGTAGAATACAGATCCCAGTAAGCGATCCTTCCAGATACCGCCCCACACATTAATGGGCCAGCGCAATTGGTGTTTTGTGGATAGTCCCCACGAGGGATTTTCCAGTGTCCAGTAGTGGGCATTATGTCGGTTTAGTACTCCGGTACGCTGAAACAGTGCCTCGTCCGACCAAACAATGTTGGACAAAAAATCTGATTTATCTTCAACATTATTTAATTCCCAGTTGCACCAATCAAATCGACGCTCATTATCCCGTGGCAACAGTTCTTGCTGCAGAGTGACATGATAGGGATGTGCATGTTGACTATGCAGTATTTGCCATACTCGGGCCCGTGTTAAGCCCCAATCCATGCTGATTTCTCTTGTACTGCTGTGTGGATGGGCTAGTGCATATGTCAAAATACTCTCTGGCGGTATACGCATACCTGCACTCACTGGTCTGCCAGAACGCGGAGGACTTTTAGTGCTTCCTGTCTCCATGAGCCGTCGCACTACATTTGCGATTGTAACTGCACTTGGATGTGGCCCACCTACAAAACGAACGGCATACTCCCGCGCAGCATGCGTTACGTTTCGTAGACATTCGCCATAAATAAGAACCATCTCGCAATATTGAAAGTTACCGAAGCTTGACATTCTCACACAGCTCCAAAATTCTAAATCCAAACGTTTATTTTTAAGAAATGTATCTTTTGTAGGATCTCATTCATTTAGGATCATTCAAAATTCCATTTTTTTTGTCACTTTCAAAAAAGAACGCATATTTTCTACCCGTCGCTAGGCAGCGATTGAAATTGCCACAACACAGAAAATAAATTTTTTTAAATGAAAGCGCTCGCACATTAGGAATAAAATTATCGTCTGCCATCAATAATTTTATGCAATGAGATTATGTTGTTTGTATCAAGTGAGCGCCAACACCTAAAATTTTTAATGCACTGGAAATTAAAGTTAGACATTACAGTACAGTACAAAGTCACAAACTGCATTTTCACACTGCTACATTTCCGAAATGTGAATATGTAGAGTAGAACAGTCACGCATAGATTACGGACATTTTTGGGCATACAGGCGCCAATTTATCTTATCCGTGTGAACCAAATATCGTTTCGTACTAATTAATTGATGCTCTAAAACCTTCTAATTGGAAATTTTGCTGTATCTCTTTTCGATTTCGATTTGCAATGGCTAACTTCCAAATCTTGCCACTAGGGGAGCTGCTGTCGTTTGCATTAGGTCAGGCATAGTCACTTTACTATACCGTTACTATATATATTTAATAATTATTGTAAAATTTATTTTTTTTACCATAGTTATGTAAACGTTAGATAAATATAAAGTTACATAAAGAGTTACATAATATATGTATATTTTTTTAAATAGCATAATGAGTTAATTATCACAATTTATGCAACATTCAATTAGTATATTAAATGCAAACTACTGCTGTGAAAAACATTTTCTTCATATATACAACTCGGTAACTTAACACTGAAAGATTTTTTTAATGTAATTATTTACTTAAAATTTGATAAAATTTTTCTATTAATTGATTTTCATGTTCATGTTTGCAAAATAATGTTGCCTGTTCAGAGTATGAAATATGAAAATTGTATGCTCCAAGTATAAACTGAACATTTATACTCAATTTGTTACTACATTTCTTGTTAAATATTTCAAATCTACACTGATTTGAGAAATTATATATGTAGCAAATTTTGATTTAAAAAGAAAAAAAATATATTTAAATATAGATTCAGATGATAAAAAATATGTTTACAAAATTTAATTTTAGAAGTAATCATATAATTTTCTTACATTTCCTTTGTCCTTGAAAATCACCGGAAAATCAGTTACAGAGTTAGAACAATTAATAAAGTTCTTTTTTTATATATATTCCCCCCCCCCCCTTAATTACTTTATAAATTAATGCTTCAGCAACTTAATTTATTTTCAATATTCTAAATACAAAGGGTAAGTCTCTGTGTGTTACCAGTTTTTTGCTATAAGGGTTAAAAAAAAAATAAATAAATAAAAATAAAAATAAACATTTTAAACTCGCAAGTGCTACATGAAAAAAAAAACTGAAATTTAATATATATATAATATATATATATATATATATATATATAATATGTAATTTTTAACTGATATAAAGCTAGCTCTCAAATTATAAAATTCAAATGCAAGTTTGGCCAACTTAATTAAAGAATCATTTTCATTCCAATCTCAAAAATTTCAACCAAATTTAGCAATTTTTGGACTGTTAACTCATAATTGTTATTTTTAAGCAGTTTTTAATCTATTCTGAAGCACACTATCTACCAATCAGTTTTTGGACACTTTTGAATTTAGACATTTTGTCAAATATCTAGAGAAGTTCTATAGGAATCGTCTTGAAACTTTGTTAGTATAAAGAACATGTTATTCCTCATACATTTCAGCAAAAGGTGTGTCTTGAAGAAGAAAAAAAGTCAAGTAAAAAATTTAATAAACGAAAAACAAAATTATTTGGATCACCCTGTAAAAAGTAATGCTTTAAATGCGTTTTCGCTGTAACATGTGATTACGAGGCTATTTCTCATTATCTGTATGAATTATTATAACGGTTTAAAAAAGAAAAACAATATATATATATATATATATCCACTTTTTAATTATAACATATGGAGTATTAGATCCAGTACAAAAACATTTTTAGGAAATTTAGCTTACTACATCAGACACAGTACGCTGCAATCAGAATGCAAAAATGAAATATACGAAAACCTAGAATTTGTCCTAAAAAGTTAAATTCGTCCTATCTAACTGCACATGCGCTAGATTTTTTAAAATTTCATTTGCATGATTTAATAGTTAAAAGTATTGAGCAACTTATATGAAAACCTCAAACAAATATCGTGAAAATTCAAAACGTTCTGAGAGATAGAAGCAACTGAATTTCAGTTCTTTCAAAATAAAAGCTAAACTGTTAGGGGTTTTACTCACATTTTTATTTTGATTCAATAAATGCCGGATGATAGTACAGAGTTCGCTGATTGTAAATAAATGTTGATAAACCCCCTTATCATCTTTCTGTTTTTTTTTTTTTTTCTTATTTTTTAAAAGAATTGAAATTCTGTTCATTCTATCTCACATAACTTTTTGATTGGGGTTTTTATATAAGTTGCTCAATACTTTTAGCTATTAAATTAGGCAAATGAAATATTTTAAAAGCTAGCGCATGCGCAATTAAAAATTATTTACTATAAATGCTCATATTTTGTAAGATCTATACATTCTGATTGAAGTATGCTATGTCTAATATATTATGCCAAATTCCCTAAAAATATCTTCTAACTGGGTCTAATACCCTACGTGTTATAATTAAGAAAGTGGATTTTTTTTTTCACTTTTTTAACCGTTATATCTCTATGAATATATGCGGGAGCCTCATAAAAACTTATAGAGATAATGAGAAATGTCTTCAAAATCTTATGCTTCAGTCAAAATGAATGTAAAGTAATTCGTTTAACAGGGTGATCCAAAGGATTTTGATATTTTTTAATTTTTTATTAGTACCTTTTTTCCTTTTCAAGACACATTTTTTGGTGAAATATATGAGGTATAACATGTTCTATGTACTATCAAAGTTTCGAGATGATTCGTAAAGAACTTTTCTAGATGTTTGACAAAACGTCTAAATTCGAAAGTGTCCAAATACTTATCGATAGTTAGTGTACTTTAACCCATCGCCTTTTTTTTTTTTTTTTTTCAATTAAATTTTCACCATTAAAAAAAAAAGAAAAATAAAGATTTTTTACATTGTAAATAAAAAAAACAAGCAAACGAAAAAGTATCACCTATCTAGAAGCTGGAAGACTAACAGCCTGCAAATTTTAAAATATCATACTCTGTAAAATCTCTAACTTTTAAGAGGTTTTAGAAAATTTCGGACTATCAACTGCTAATCACTATTTATGGCCAATTTTTAACTTCAGTCAAAATCAGTTTAAAAATCGCAATAAATAAATTAGAGCTGTGCTGATTAATCGATTAATCGATTCGGTTAATCGATCAATGCTTAGTCCCTCAACTTTTTTAATCGAGTTAATCGGATCGATTAATTCGATTAAAAATTTTCAAAATCCGATTAAAATTTTCAAACTACGAATTAAAGTAAAAATATTGTTCTGCCTATAAAATATTTTTTCACATATTTTGCTAACAAACATTCTAAGAAACATCCATCAAATAATGAAAAAGCAAAATAAATAAATAAAAATAAAACCTCTCAAAAGAAGTTGTTGCACTTTTGTTGATAGAGAAAAGGAAGGGGGGAGGGGAAAGTTGTTAAACGAAATGCCGCTTCATGTACATGCTGGAGCAACACCACCTGTCTGTAGCCTTCTACAGAAAGTGTTGGCTAGGGTAATGGTATTCTCAGAAACAAGAAGCTTTCAAAAAATAGACATGCTAAAGATATATATAAAATAAAAGAAGGAATGAGATTTTTACTATCCCTCTGATGGGGGAAATGTCAACAGAGTTTCACAGTATCTTCAAGCGTTTATTGTCTGTTCTGAATTGCTGATAGTAACTATTGAAGTAGAAACAGAAAATAACATTCTGTGTTCTAGTCCGAAGGAACAAAGAAGAACTAAAATATAAGAATTTGAGATTTTTATGATAATGGTATGGAATTTTGAAAATTCGTTCAAAAATAGTGACAAGCGAGATGGACAAGGCCTGGAAATATAGAACTAAAATATGTGTACATTCATCTAATGTTTCTTTCAAAATGAATCGAAAAATTAATTTATTTAAAAAAAATAATAATAATAAATAAAATTGAATAAGTGAAAATATTTATATAAAATTAACACTTAAAGTCCCCAATTATTACTCGGAAAATTGATTTAAATTTCAGTTATGAAACAGATATAATTGATTAGACAAAAATTTTTGGAAAAAAAAAAATCTGCCAAAATTATGAATAATATATGTATACACAATATGAGAGTTTTATTCTTCATTGAAATAAAATTGTATAAAGAAAAATGAAAACCGATTAAAAATCCGATTAATGGACCGATTAATCAATTAATGAACTACGATTAACCCAGTTAAAACTTTTAATCGATTCCCACCCCTAAAATAAATTATAATAATAATAATAACTTTTTTTTTTACTCCTACCGTAAAAATCCCATGATTTATTTAATTATCTAATATGATTTGAAAAAAAAAAAAAAAAAAAAAAGCATTGAATGACTCTGTTTGTTTGGTAACTTCAGTGCCACAGACATACAAAGGCGTCAGTCTTAAAACACCCCTATTTATGGTTGAACCCTGGTATCGTCTGCCATAAAAGGAAAGCATGTAATAATCAATTTTCCAGCATTTATAGTTACAGTTAAATATTAATCTACTTCGTTATAATATATGGTAAAAGAAGAATTATTGCATAAAAGGACATTTTCATTTCTTTCCCATAAGAAATGTATTTCGTGATAATTTTCAAAACTACATTTTCCGCTAATATTTTTAAGAACTTCCTGAATTAGTAAAAATTCTAATTTCTCATCCATACAGAATTTCCATACACTTTATCATTAAGTCATATTTATTGTGTTAAATCCCCAATGAAAAATACATAACCCATGTATAATTTCCTGAGTTGATGTTAGTCAGCAACTATATTTGATTTGAGACATTAAAAACTGCTGTAGTTTTTATTTAAGAAAAATGTCAACCAAGAAGTAGTTTTTTGTGTAACAGCTATTTGGGGCTATTATATGTCATGCGTAATGCATTTTCCCGTGTGAATAAACTATCCATTTTAAATAACTTTTTTTCTTATTTCAATAATGTCTCCAAACGATAGTTAGTATCGTTTATTTCATGCTTTGGTGGATCTTTAGAAGATGAAACGTTGATCCTGTAGCGTAAACATATATGCCAAAGTCCGAGGCGGAATAATTTCTAGGTACCTGTAACATGCTTCACTTGTGATTCAAATGACGAGTAATTTTAGAGATGTTTGTCTTTTTTATGTTTAATATTTCGATACGCTTGAGTTCCAAAAATGCTTTCTCTTATTGCTAAGAAAGTAATCAAAAACGGGGAAATTTTCAATTAAATATGAAAAAGCTCTGAAATAAGATATATTACCAAACAATAGCACCGTGATGAATGATTTCCACAATTCAGAGTATTTATGAACTTAGGATGCTAGTAATTTGATTTTAAAAAAATATTATGGTTTTAAAAGTTGCACTTACGTATTCATGAACCATTCAAATTATGTTTAAAAATCTGGTGGGAAGCAACCACACGACTTCCATTACCCACTACTACACGTATTATAAGCATTTTTTGGAAATAATGTGAGAAAAAAAATTGGTAGAGTTATTTTTTGAAACACCAATTCCCGAGATCTGAAACTGGCCTTCCCAATCATGATGACTGTTAATTTTTCTGTAATAACCACGTAATACATGAGAAAGGGTATCTAAAAAGGATTTATGTAAAAATTTTCAAGAAAATTGTTAGAGTCGTTTTTGAAATACCTAGTGTTTTACCAAAACATGTCATACTCAATTTTTGACCAGAAAACAATAATTACATACGAAAGGATATTTAAAAAGACTTTAATAAAGCGAGTTTGAAAAAAATCTGTGCAGATGTTTTTAAAGAAACGTACTGGAGAGACCTGAAATTGAGCTATTTATACAGGACGCCTATAAATTTTCCTGAACTAACGAACTATATCATTCAAAAGGACATGTAATAGAGTGTTTATATAGCAGCTTTGAAGAAAATCGTTAGAGCTGTGTTTGAGATACGGACTTACGGTCCACTTGTGGTTCCCGATGTGGTTCCCGATGTCCCAGTTCTGTTTTTCTAATTTTCACCAAATTTTGGAAAATGCATCTGTACACCGGGCTTGTCTTAATTCTAAAGTTTCGTAATTGTATCTTTAATAGTTTCGGAAATATGATAGCCAGAATGTTCTCCACATACATACATACATACACACACACATACTGACCAATTACCAAAAACTAATTTTTTGGACTCAGGAGAACTTATAACATGAAGGTGAAAACTTGATATCAAATTTTGGGACCGAATACAATACTTCCATTACGTCCGGTAGTCGGGTAATGGAAATAAAAATGTTCTAAGCGATATCATAAAAAAGTGAGAAGCTTGTTTAAAATGTGTCAGCTAATTTAACTGCATTAAATATGCATGTTTGAGTTTTATTGTTGACTGCTATATATCAACTTTTACTAGCCGGATGTAACAATGCAAAATTTGTTTGCAAATAAATTACATTTTAATGTTTAAAAAAAAACAAGAAATTATTTTCAATTATAATTGAAAGTTTGAAGTTGTTGAGTATGACATTGAAATATTATATAAGTTGCCATTATAAAACTGCAAATTAATAATATTAATAAATTTAATTTTCACAATATTATATATTTAACGCTGCTTCTCTTCTCTTAATTAATAATTTGTTATTTATTAATTACAATACTTTTTTTTTCAGAATAAATTTATTAAATTTTACGCTTAATAAACTTTCTTTGTACTCATTCTTTTTATTCTATGCGTCCACTGTATTGTAATTAAATATTATTCATTTGCTGGTATTTTCACTTTCCGTTTAAAAATGTCTTTATATATATATATATTATTTTTTCTATTCCCATCCAAATTATACCTTTGGAGGTCACCGAAGGGGAAGGGGGGGGGGCACCCCCTCTGTGGAGGATCAAAGTTGTGATGGCATGTCTGGAACCACCCTTAGAAGTGTGTTGTTTGCAGTTAGCGAGAGCGTAGCCCTAGTTGCGATGTAAAACTTTTTTTTTTTTTTTTTTTAAGATAAACTCTTTTTTTTTTTCTATTCATCTCTGTAATAATCTTAATAATTCACAAATTTTAATTTTATTTACAAGTTCTTTCCAAGTTAACTGTCAAGGCCAGTATAAAAAAAATAATAATAATGAATATTATTTATATTATTTAGCACAAAAATTGGACACTAGATATCACTTTTATCATAGTAACCCTTTGTAATTCTCTAACGTCAATGAGATTCTAATATATTAGTTTTGTACTTCAACTTTGGTACATTTGTGCTCCCAGATAGTAGTATAGAAATAAATGAATCAAGTCTCCGTGCTAAATATAATTAAGTCATTTTCCTCTTTCGTTATGTGCCCTGTACTATAAAAAACATAAAAATTGTCTATATTTCCTTACATCGCCTCATCCTACTGCATTAAAAACTTAAATAAATTTATCTTGAAAAGCCAAAACTTTCTTCTTATTTTACTGAAAATATATTTAAATAATAACTTCTTTTATTTTAGCAGAATTTGTGCATTATACCGCTACTATCTAAGCAAATGTTAGCGATCATTTGAAGAAACTTTCTTACAACCGAAATATATATCATGAAAAACGGCAGTTTTTCGAATGACGCAAGCGTAATTATAAGATAATTTTGTAATATATCATTAACAATGATTTTAGGTGATTAAAAAATATTTATATTCGTTTTGTAACCTTTAGAGTGAACTAAGTAAGTTTTGTTATGTGATTATGTGTTACTTTTTAATTATTTACACTTTGTTTTATATGCGTCAATTTTTATTCGTTTGATTTTTTATTTTATTTATTTTTATACCTGTTTGTTCATGTGGATAATAAACTAATAATATGAGATCTCTAAAACTTTTTTGAGAAAAGATTTTTTACAGCGTCTGCAGCTTTACGAAGCTGCTCAGACGAAGCTAATATGCAGTTATCAAAAATATCTCGTAAAATGCTACATTTTACTCACGGCAAAATAAATGAAAAAAACTGTTTTTACATTATAGCACTTTCTCTTCCATCTCGCGAGCAGACCGATTCGTTATAAAAACAATACTCGCAGTCTATTTAAGTTGGAATTTAAATTTACTTATCTTCCTTTCTTCTTTGTGTTATATATATATGTATGTATATATATATGATAAGGGTGAAAGGGTGTAGAACCGAGACAAGGTTTAAATATAAGATATCTTTGGTCATTGAAAAGTATTTGTACTTTGCAGGAATAATAAAAGACTTATGCATATATATATATATGTGTGTGTGTGTGTCTGTATGTATATGTATATATATATATATATATATATATATATATATATATATATATATATATAAATTTAAAAAGTAAAACAAAAAATAAAGAATAAAATAAAAAATAAATTTGTGTAAAATAGGCGCTTAATTCTTATCAGTACTTAATTCTTATACAAAAAGATAAATTTAATTTAATTGATGACGAACTCTGAAAAATGACAGAGCAGTGTAATAACAAAACATAAACAGTGTTAATAAACATATTAATTAGAAATGCTAATTTAATTCGAAAATTCAATAAATATAGTATATCTTTTGTCAGCAGGGGAAAATACTGCAAATTAAAAAATAATAATACATGAAATGGTTTCAGACGCTATGTCAGGGTAACAAGACTAACAGGTTTCAGACGCTATGTCAGAGTAGCATAATAAAGAACGTATGCAAAATTCTATAAAGCATTACAAAAGTTTAAACTTTTACATTGTAAGTTACTGTAGTAATCTAATATAAATGTATTAAAATACTTATATAGGTAATTATTCTATTGGGAATTAAGTATAATTTATTTTCAAATATTAAAAAAAGTTTTTAAAAAGAAATTAGATGGTTAAAATATTTATAATTGTAATTAAAATATTTTAAATAACAATTAAATATATATTGTATCTATGTAAGTATTTATTAAATGTAAATTAAATTAATTCAATAACTTTTGATGTAAATGTTTACCTTATGCAATCCTTTGCAAATTTTTGAATACACTCTGAAGTATGACATATCTTTTGAAAGCTGTTATGATTACATTTTTTTTACTTTCTGAACATACACAGGAAAGTAGTGTGATCATGACAAAAATTCGAATTTGAGATTTTGGTAAATGTGTGCGTTTTGCGGTCCTCTGAGTTCATTTTTGCTATTTTTTACGGTGATGTATGTATGTGTTTCTTTGTGTGTGAGTGAACACGACAGCGTTTAAACACTTTGCTCAAATGAGAGCAGAAAGTTAGTATGCACGTTATAGATCACCGTAGCATGAAGTCTATTGATTTTGGTAAATCTAGCACTCATAGTTTTATTTACAGGAACACAAAGAAAAATTCTTTATTACTGTGGACTATAGGCTCAAAAATTTTAAAGTGCAATAGCGTCTAAATGCTTTATTCGATTGAGCTGAAAATTTATATACATATTGTAGGTCAGCATTGCAAAAACTGTATAGATTTTGTGACTATAGAGCTTATATTTGTTCAGAGGGACAAAAAGAAGAATTATTTATAATTATGGCTGATGGGCTCAAATTTTTTAATGTGCAATCTAAACGCCTTATTCGAGTGAACTGAAAATTTATACACACCCTCGCACGAACCAATTGGTGAATCTAGCACATATTGATTTATACAGGGACACAAAGAAGAATTCTTTTTCATTATGGCAGATCGGCTCAAATTATTTAAAGTAAGGTAGTGTCTAAACGCTTTATTCGATGAAGTTGAAAATTCATATACACGCTATTTTTTACCGTCGCACGAACAGTGTGGATTTTGCTGAATCTAGCACTTATACAATTTTATAGAGACATAACAAAATATTCTTAATTAATATGACCTATCGGCTCAAACTAGGGATCAAAAGCGTTAAATTTAGCAGCATACTATATGGGAGAAAATACTCAAAAACCCTATTTTAATTTTCTATTTTTCTGTTTGACATCTTCTTTCACTTTAATTTATTCAAGCAACCGTTAATTATTTAATGTTTGGAAAGTCGAGTGGAGACATTCCAGATTTTTTTTTAATTTGTCGTAATCATATCTGCTAAAGAAAACAATACTGTATGTATTAAATTTTTTGCTTGAATTAACACCTCTTATTGTATTTATTAATGCTGTTTTTGTTTTGTTATTACATTCCACTGTCATTTTTCATAATTTATTATTAATTAACTTATATATATATAATCAAATGTATAAAGTAAAATGTAGGTACTTGATAAAACATAAAAAAGTTTGTATTATTCTATTAATAAGAAATAATCAACCAGAAATTCAATTCATAATGAAGTTATTAAAGAAAGTTTCTTGAAAAAAGAAAAAAAAAAAAAAAGCTATGTTCATTCTTTTTAATGCTAAGCAAACGTTTAAAATTTTATTTCGAATCACTCAAAAAATTTCATATATTTTATTTTTATTCTTTTTATTTTTTTTTTTTTTTCTAATTGAAAAACAAAAACTTTTTAGGTTGTAAGGTAATCACTAAACTGTGGATGTAACCACCAATGTTGCTGAGTGATATTTTTCAAACAAGGCCGAACTTTTTCTGAAATAGAATCAAATTATATCAACCGATAACTACATTAAACCAAGAATGAACCAACATTTGAAGATTCAAAATGCAGTCGAGGAGATTCATTTTTATGGCAACCCTGACGGACTGTGCATAAATAGAAACACCAAACAAATCTTTTTAAACTGCATATCAAAAACTAGTTATGTTGCTTTAGATTTAAAATAGAAACAAATATATTTCTTTTCAAAATTTATGCAAATTATAATATGCGAACACCTTTTTTTTAATTGTGGCATCCGTTTATTAAATACTCACATGGCATTTGCATGTCGTACCTGTCATTAGAGATAAATGATGTGCGAATCTTTGCAGTCATCTTGCATGAATATCTGGTTTTCCGAGCAAGAAACAAAAACATTCTGTTGCAAAAAAATTTATTTTTTGATGTAGGTTATTGATCTATAACCTTAGAGTAATTTTGCAGTGGTCACAACATAGAAGATTATAATCACAGACAGACTGTAAGTAATTTTAATGACTACATTTTTTTTTTGTTAAATATTTCTTTTAATAGGATCTTATTACACGACAATTATGAAATTGAAAAATTCCATTATGTTAATTAATGAAACAGTAAGAAAAGACACGAACAAAGAAAAAAAATGTAAAAAAAAGAAATCATGATTTTTAAGAAGTCGAAATACACTCTAATTATTAAATCACATATTTAGTGATTGGGTGTTAAATATAATTGCTTTACACATAAATATCCCATCCTAAGCATTAATATACATTGCCAATTATTGGTAATGCCTGTGTTAATATTTTGATCAATGAGAAAATTATTGACATTAAAAGAAAAAAAAAAAAAATGCAATGCAACATATGGAAGATTAAAATCGTGTCGATCCTTGAGAGACGACGTCTTTTTGTATTGAATTTTTCTTATATAAATAAGACATATGAAAAATAATGTAAGTACAATTAAACCCTCTTAAATGAAATATATAGTACTCATTATATCATTTTGCTTACTTTTTTAGAGAATTTTTAAAATATACTGAATTTTAAAAATGATAAAATTATACCTGAATATTTTATTTCAGTTACGAACAAAATTATTTTTAGATTACAATAACTTTAATAAAATATTACCAGGAATTTTTTATTTAAATCAAAATTTATCACGAAGCTTTTTTTCTACATAAGATTGGTACAAAATATCCTTATATTAAATTTTATCCTTCATGAATTTTATGATGATTTCAAAATGCATTTTATAAATATTTTGGATTAGTATAAAACATGTAAATAGAAAAAAAAGTAAATGAATAAATAAAAAACATGTTTTACTCTAATGTTATATTTTGAAGGGAAGAAATGGTATTTAATTATGGGTAAATAAAATAAAATAATGATTTTTATATTTTTCTCTGAACCAACTAATTTGAAAAAAATGAACAGTTTTTAGAGCTCTTTTAAAAAGTTATAACATCTATGCAGTGTCTTTTTAAAAAATTCATCAGTTTTTACTTAAAAAAAATAAAAAAAATGGTCAACTTTCATCACCAAAGTAGTTAAGTCTAGACCAATCAAAAATAGGAGTGGTCCACCCGGATGTGTTCCCGACAAACTCTTTGCTTTATTTATAAGATTAATAAAGCTACATTTTAAAACTAATTTCTAAATTTAAAAGACACATAAGTGCCTTTCGTGTTATGCAACATGAAATATAATATAAATGAATTTAAATTTATATTGAAACCAGTTTATAAAGTTTCTATATTAAAAAAAAAAAAAACTTGGACTCATGTCAAAGTTGTACCTTGGGGGGGGGGGGGGGGGGACTCATGTCAAAGTTGTGCCTTGGGGGGGGGACTCATGTCAAAGTTTTGCCTGGGGAGGACTCATGTCAAAGTTGTGCCTTGGGGGGGGACTCATGTCAAAGTTTTGCCTGGGAGGGACTCATGTCAAAGTTGTGCCTTGGGGGGGACTCATGTCAAAGTTGTGCCTGGGGGGGGACTCATGTCAAAGTTGTGCCTTGGGGGGGGACTCATGTCATAGTTGTGCGTTGGGGGACTCATGTCAATGTCATTTTGAAAAGATTTTGATGAAATTCTGGCAAAAGCAGAATTTAGTTTAGGACGGAGGACTATTAGATTTTTTTTCTTCCCAATTATAACATCGCTTTCAAATTATTCAATAATATTTTCGATAAATTTTAGATTTTGATAAATGTCCAACTATCGAAAAATGATTTCGACAAATGTCCAACTATCGAAAACGACAACGCAAAAATCGCTGTCTGAGACTAATAGGCCCTCAGTCCTAAAAAGTTAGAATAAACAACATAGTATATAGTTATAACTCTGATTTTTGGCATATTTAATCCAAAACTCGGAAAATATATAAATATTAAAATCGTAATAATAAATTTTGACGCAGCATTAAACTGAAGAATAATAGAGTGTACCGTAAAATTTAAAATTCGTGACTGTTTATTCAATTAATTGAAATTAATATTTAAAAAAAAGAACGAAAACTCACGCTGTAAGCATTGATTATTAACACTTTCCATATGTACATACTTGTTGTATTGTATAATTTTCAATGTTCTTTCCCTACGTTATCACACAACGGGCAGACAGAAGGACTGAAAGGCAGACAGATAGACTAACGAAATTCATAATCATTCTTAAACATTGATGAAAAGTGTTACAAAATGCTAAATGCAAAAGAAAATGTAGCTTTTAGATTCTAATTGCAGCCTTTATTGTATCTGAATATTTTAGTGTGATCCTGTATATCTTAAGATTAAACATATCAGAGTCTAACAAAACATTATTTTAGCATATTAAAAATAAATGTCAATTTCTTAATGATTTTTACAGTAGAAAGTTATTTAAACGTGATTTATAAAAATGTTTGTTTTAAAATGCATTGCATTCGGCAATGTTTTGGGGAGTCCTCGTACAGAAACCATTTGCACAGGACCTATTAATGCCATTCTAAATAAGGTATAGTGACCATATTAGAATATCATTATAAATTAAAATCGTTAATAATTATTATAATTCTCTAATTAGGAATACAATTAATTTTTTTTTTTTTTTTTTGTAAATAAGGACCAAAATGCAAATAATTATAATGAATAAATTGTGTGTAAAATTTTTTAAAACTTAGAAAAATGGCTTATAAAAACGAACTGTCCTCAGAAAATGAGGACACCAGGGTATCTATTCTCCGATCCGACTGCCATAGCGACCGTCCTTAAACAACGACAGTCGTCAAATCAAAAGTCAGAATGTGACGTCACGTGATCAAAATAACGACTGCCACAGTCGGAATTGAGGTATAGTCTGGTCGGAGAATAGATGCCCTGATCAGTGTAAAATAGGGACCATTCCATAGTAAACTTAAATAGCATATATAATTTTTTTAAAAATCTAGAAATGTTTACGGACGCTGGTAGTGGGCAGACAAACAGAATGAAGAATGGACAGTTGGACAGACAGATACACAAATTGAAATAGTATTCCCGCTTAAAAATTGTTAAAAAGTGTTAAAAACGTTTAATGGAAACGAATGCAATTCCAACAATTTTTTAATAATAGCCTTAATGTAACTAAATATTTTGTGTGGTCTTGTAAATCTAATATTTGGCGAGTTGTAGCAAACCCTCGACGATAGCTCCAAGGCCCCGAGCCTATTCACTTTCCGAGCTTCGACTCCTTTTCCTAGTCAATTTTGAGTTGATATTTCTTCTGGTTTTACTTTTATTTTTTTCACACACCTGTGTATGTGATTTGTTTTCGTTTTCACCCTATGCTATTTTCTATGGATTTTTGTTCTTTTACCCCGCTAATTATACTATATTTTATAGAAACCATTCTTTTGTATATATGGTTAACATACTTCAATTTCATTAACGTTTGTGCAAAATAAAGTTATTAAAATTTGGTTTATAGAAATTTGGTTTATAGAACGCAATGCTCTGGAATAATTTCTGGTGTCCCTGTACACAAATCAGTTGCGGTATTTACTTTATTTTCTATGGAAAACATCTTATAGTGAACTCGAAAAATATATGTTAGTTTCAAAAAATGTCGACTATTTACAGGAGTGTGGACAGACAGATGGACTGACAGGTAGGCAAACCAAAGTCACACTTTTCAACCTTGTTGGAAAGTGTTAATAAATAAATCAAAATAAAATTTATTTAATTAAGGTTATTAAGAATAAAAAAAAATTAATGTTATTATGACGTCAGTTTTATTAGAAATTTTTCATGAAAAAGGTTTATTTTTTTTTATTTATTTATTTTTTAAATTCACGTATAAAAAAAAATCTGAAGTGACTCCACTCGACTTTTCAAACATTAAGAAATTAACGGTTGTTTAAATAAATTAAAGTAAAAGAAGTCGTTAAATAAACGAAATAAAAAATATTAATAGGATTTTTCATACACCTTTCTCCAAATAGTACGTTGCTTAATTTAACGCTATTGCTTCTTTCAAATAATTTGAGCCCATAGATCATAATAATATTTCTTTTTTTTTTTTTTCGTCCACTGTGGTAGATTCATCAAAATTTATATAGTGCGACGATGACCTATAATGTGTTTATAAATTTTCAGCTGAATCAGATAAGGCATTTAGACCCTATCTCACTTGAGTCCATAAGCCATAATGATGAAAAATATGTCTTTGTGTCCCTTTAGAAAGGCTCTATGTACTACATTCTCTAAAATTCATACAGTTCATGTGTTCATCCATAACACGTATATAATTTTTCATTTAATCGGATAAGGCGTTTAGACGCTATCGAACTTAAAATCATTTGAGCCCGTAGGGCGTAAAGATGAAGAATAAATTCGTTGTGTCTCTGTAAAAAAAACTATAGGTGCTATATTCATCAAAATCTATAATGTTTGTGCGATGATGACTTGTAACATGTGTATAAATTTTCAAATCAATTGAATGAGGCGTTTAGACGCTATAGCATTAAAAATAAATTTAGCCGAAAGGCCCCAACGATAAAAAAATTTTCTTTGTGTCCCTGTAAAAAACCTATAAATGCTAGATTCTCTAAAATCAATAGGGTTTGTGCTTCGGTGACCTTTAACATATGTACCAACTTTCAGCTTATTCGAACAAAGTGTTTAGACGCTATCGGAACCACTCGCATACATAGAAACATATATCACTGTAAAAAATAGCAAAAATTAACTCAGGGGACTTCGAAACGTGTAGAAATACCGAAATCTTCAAGTCGGATTTTTTACATGAATATAATACTTTCCTTACATATGTATGTTCGGAAAGTAAAAATGTTTCTTTTTATGGTTGAAAAAAAAAAAGATGGGGGGGGACCTGTATACCTAGAGCCACCCCATTTTATTTAACTAATATTTAGTTTTAAGTTTTGATGCTCAGTTGGGCGAGTAACAACACCAATTGCTATTTGCACAACCATTTTAAAATCTTTGAAGAGAAGATTTTGACAAGGTACGAGTGGAAAAAGAATTTATATGGTCTGAAGTAAAATTTTGTAACTCATCTTTTGTGCTATTTTACAAAGGTAAGTCAAATAATTTCTTTCATTTCTAGTCCATAATTTTTCTTGTTGTATTGAATAATAAATGAAATATTTAATTAGTCCCCTCTGCATGTGGGTTTTTTAGTGGAAGGCAATTTGAATTAAGTTACCTAAATTTGTACCTAGGACCACATAGCTGCCTTGTACCTAAGGTCATGAATGGCCTTATGTACAATTTCAATAATATTCTTCATGCTGTTACTATTTTACTGAATTTTTTTTATCATTAAATGGAGGGACATTAATTTAACTATCTGAACCCTTTTTGATATAGTCATGTTCATTATTATTAATAGGTGTTTTTTAAATTGAAGGGGAGTATATATTTCGCTCTTAAACTTTCAATGTGCTTCACTTATAAAAAATATGCTTACTTTTTTATTATTACAAATTAAGGATTTGTTTATATGAACATGAAAATCTCTTTAGTTTTAGTTTTATTTCTTTTATTTTGTATTTTTATGCTTATTTGTTATGCTTACGTTTCCTACACGTACCAGCCATAAGCTTCAATCATTAGATAGACGTACGTTTGGACCTCTTACACCTTAAATACTACATTACAGCGTGTAGAAATTGGATGATGAATAACCCTGGAAAACCAAACACTATCACTGATGTTGCTGAAAATGTTGGAAAGTTCTATCCATTGGCGTTTACTCCTGTAAGCATTCTATCAGGCTTTGATGTATCTGGCATATGACCAATGAATCAAAACATAGAACTGAGGATGAATGTTTAAGTTTAAATGTCACCGACAGACCAACCCTTTATAAATCCTCCCCCCCCCCTCCCGCCTCCAGAAAAAAAAAAAAAATCTCCAGGAAGAAAGTGAACCAACAATGACCGAACAAGGTGACTCTGTTTCATGTCCTCTTCAATCTTCAACATCTAACATCATTTCGCGTGTCACGCTTGAACAGGTACGGCCTTTTTCTAAAGTAAAACCCCATCAAAGAAAAGAGGTGGCCGAAAATCAGGTATATCTAGAATTCTAACAGACAAGCCAGAAAAGAAAGAAATTGAAGAAAAACATGCTATTAGAATGGTCAAAAGGAAAACAAAATAGTGAAAAATTCGGTGTTTCAAATTAAGGCAACAATGTGTGCAATACCCTAGGTATAATGAAGTCTGGCCCCTTTATTTAAAAACTTTTTATTTGGCAGAATTTATTATTTTAAGTTTTTATATAAATCCAAATTAAAGTTATTTGTCCTAAAGACATGTACATATCAGTTTCATAATTTTAAACAAGTAAGGGGCTCTGGTTTTTGGCATTGAAAAAAAAAGTGGCTCTAGGTACAGTGAGGTCTGGCCCTATATATGCAATGAGGGTGTTGTATCTAGAACCATGTGTGAAGTTTATTTTAAAATCTTCTATTTGTCGGAATTTATTATTTTAAGTGTTTATATTAATCCCAATAGGAAGTAATTCGTCCTAAAGATATATACATATCAGTTTCAGAATTTTAAACAGGTCAGGGGTTCTGCTTTTGAGCATTGAAAAAAAAAAAAAAAAAGTGGCTCTAGGTACACGGGTTTCCTCTCTCTCTCTCTATATATATATATATTATAATAAAACTTTATAAGAATTTAAATTTATAAAACAAACACGGATTTTTATTTATTTTCATTTATTTATTTCCGTTTGCAATAGTTTGTTTTTACGTTTTAAAAATTTTAAAGTTAAAATGGGCTTTCTAATATCTCTTAAATCAATTATCTAATTTAACTAAAAACATGGCGTTATCTAATTTTTGTCTTGATTACTAAGTGTACCAATTTTCGTGACGATCTGTTGAATGGTGCACTTCGTATAGCGAATTAAAACATGACATACCCTGACGTCCATTTTATCAAAATAAAACGTCAGAACTCTTACTATTTTCAGAACCCTTTTTTGGAATGGTCCTATCTAACACTATTCGAAAGACTTCTTGCTTATATAGCATAGTTTACAAAATGCAGTCAATAAAAAAGGTTTTCACGGGCGAAATATTATATATAAATATATATATGTATGTATATATATTATGTATAAGGATTCTTATTTATATTGATTTCAAGAATATGCGGACAGAAGTTTAATATCCAGGGAACTTTAAAATCACATTCGTACCAAAAATATTCTTAAAATTATTTTTATGTTTCCTAACAACAATCAAAAATCATATATTAACTTGATGTTTTCTTTTCTTTTATTTCATTTCTTTCGAAATTATTATTTTTTTTAATTGCAAAGAATTATTTCTTAATTTATATTTTTATATTTTTTCTTTTTCCATTTCATTAATATTTGTCCTTTTAAAGAATTGTTAACATTTTTTTTTTTTTTTTTTTTTTACATTTTCCAACAACGTTGAAAAGTGTTAATGACTTCAGTTTGTCTCTCTGTTCGTCTATCCGTGTCTGTCTGTACCTGCTCTAATTCCTGTAAATATTCGAGGAATTTCTTGAAACTGATTATTAAGTTCAATTGTCGTTCCCTATTGAAAATGGAGTGAATACTTCTACAGGTTTGTGTACAGGGACACCTGAAAGTATTTCAAAGTATTGTGTTCTATGAGAAGTATTTATGTAAACCATATTTTAATACCTTTACTTTACACAAATCTTAAGGAAATTGAAATACGTTATTCAAGTTCACTATCGTATATTTTCTATAAAAAATGAAATAAATACCACCAGTGGTTTGTGTACAAGGACACCCAAAAGTAATCCAAAGCACTGTAATCCATGAGAGATATTTCTATAAATCTAATTTTAAGAACTTGACTTTGCAGAAATCTTAATGAGATTAAAATACATTATTTATGTACACAGAAAAATACTTTCTATAAAATGTAATGTGATAGCATTAGATTTACAGTGCCACACAAAAATATTCAGTAACACTGAAGGATTTTATTGGAAATTTACTGGAATTACATTTCCATTTACATTAAGGGTTTTTAACACTTTCTAACAATTTTTACGTGTGAATATGACTTCAGTTTGTGTATCTGTCTGTCCGACTGTCCATCTGTCTACCTGTCCGTCTACCCGACTCAGCGTCCGTAAATATTTTCAGAATTTTTAAAAATATATATGTGTTATTTAAGTTTACTATGAGGTATTCTTTATTTAAAATGGCATTGATAGGTCTTGTACGACATTTTTGTTTACAGGAACACCCAAAAAATGCCAATGCACTGTGTTTTGTTAGAGACATTTTTATAAATCAATTTTAAAAAACATTCTTCTGTAAAATCTTAAAGAAATTGACATTTCTTGTAAATATTCTCAAATAATGTTTTGTATAGCGTATGATATGGTTAACCTTCAGATTTACAGGGTTACACTAAAATATTCAATTTTAACACTTTAGAAGAATGTTTAAGAGTGATTATGAATTCAATTAGTCTGTCTGTATTCCTTTCAGTGCTTATGTTTATCCGTTGTGTCATAAAGTAGGCAAAGAACATTGAAAGTTATACGATACAACAAGTACGTACAGTTTGAGCTTACTGCATGAATTTCCGTTCTTCTTTACTGTTATTAACACCTTTTCAACAAGGCTGATAAGTGTTAATGACTTCAGTTTGTCTGTTTGTCCTCGGTTTAACTCCCGTAAACATTAATGGAATTTCTTGAAACTGATATATGTTGCTAAAGTTTACTGTCGGATGTTCTGTATCGAAAATGGAGTGATTACCTCTATTGGTTTGTGTACACGGACACCCGAAAATATTCCAAAGCATTGTGTGCTATGAGAGATATTTCTATAATCCACATTTTCATACCTTTACACAAATCTTAACGACATTGAAATATGTTATTCAAGTTCACCAACGGATGTCTAGAAAGTGGAGTAATTTCCGCCACTGGTTTGTGTATAGGGGCACCCGAAAGTATTTCAAAGCATTGCGTTCTATGAGAGGTATATTTAAAAAGTAAATTTTTATGACTTTACTTCGCACAAATCTTAATGAAATTGTAATATATTATTCATATTCACAAAAGAATGCTTTCTATAGAATATAGTATAATTAGCATTAAGATTAACAGGGCGCACAGAAATATATTAATAGGTATTTTGGAAATTTGCTGGACTTATATTTTCGTTTACATTAAGAATTTTATCAATTTCTAACAATTTTTAAATGTAACTATAATTTGAATTTGTGTATCTGCCGTGTCTGTCCGACTGTCCCTCTGTCGACCTGGTCTTCCCGCCTCCAGCATCCGTAAATATTTTCAGAATTTTTAAATTTGTGAATTTAGAATTTTGATATTTGTTATTCAAGTTCACTGTAAGTTTTTCCCTATTTATAATGGCATTAATAGAGTTTGTGCAACTGGTTTGTATACAGAGGCACTCAAAAAATTCTAATTTATTGCGTTTTAAGACAAATTTTTATAAATCAAATTCAAATTACCTTCTGCTGCAAAAATCATAAAACATTAAGATTTATTGTTAATATGTTTAAATAATGTTTTGTATAAAATACGATATTGTTAAACTTCCGATTTGCAGGGCTACACTAAAATTCAGATTTACTAATTCAGATAGATTAAGGGCTGCAATTAGAGCAATTAGAATCTATGGACTACATTTTCTTTTGCGTTAAGCATTTTTAACACTTTCCAACAAGGTTTAAGAGCAATTATGAAATCAATCAGTCAATCTGTAAGCCTTTTAGTCCTTGTGTGTGTTCGTTTTGTGATAACATAGGCAAAGGACATTGAACATTATATAATACAACAAATATGTACAGATGAAAGTGTTAATAATCAGTGCGTACTGCATGATTTTTCGTTCTTGTTATTTATAATATTTTTGTCATTTTTATTTAAGATTTAATGAAAATTATTGCATTATGAGTTCAATAATATTGCATTTAAGAAAAGCTTTGTAATTCTGCATAATTTATATACAGTCGGTAACAAAATTGTCCGAACACTAGCAAAAATTCCTAAGCGAAAAAAGTACACTTCATACGGTTCTGTTAAATAAATCCTTATCAAATCATGTTCTTAGACTGACTAAGAAGAGGATTCGACAAGGATTTATTTAACAAAACCGTATGAAGTGTACCTTTTTTACATAGGAATTTTTGCTAGTGTTCGGACACTTTTGTTACCGACTGTATATATATATATATATATATATATATATATATATATATATATCGCTAACTAATAAGTTGAATATATATAGTATATACATAAAGATTAGCTGCATAATAAAAAAGGTAATTTTAGATAAGAAATAAAACGTTGATCTTCAGGCTACCAGATCTGCTTAGCGATAATGGTCAACTAGCGTACAGTAACAGAATTTTCGTAAAGATATCAGAAATGCGTTTTTCTATCACCAATCAAAATATAAAGAGGATATAAATTTAAAATGAAAATAATATTTCATGTCTAAAGTAATGTGAATTTCAGTAACGTCCTTTGAGTCATGATAAATTTGACAGATATATTAAACGATTTCTGTCGTTATATATTCAGTAAGATAAGACAATTTAAAACACCATTTGACTGCCTTGAAGAAGGAAAAATCGGTGATGTGGTTTTTAATTGTATAATTTTTACCACGTAAGTAGTAAGCGCAGCGCTATAAGGGACGGAAGTGACGTCATAGGTGAGGGGGGGGAAGGGGGAAGGAAACCGGAAGTGACGTAACGGTTGGTTGGTTGCTTGATCGTGAAAGATGATGGGGGTAGAGTTTCGTTTTATCCGTTGGCAACCTGGACTTCTTGTCAAGACATGTGACGGAAGGGGGAGTGGCGGGAGGAAACCGGAAGTGACGTATTGGTTGATTGGTTGCTTGATCGTGAAAGATGACGGGGGTAGAATTTCTTTTTATCCGTTGGCAACCTGGACTTCTTGTCAAGACATGTGATGTCACGGGAGGGGGAAAGATGACGGGGGTAAAGTTTCGTTTTATCCGTTGGCAACCTGGACTTCTTGTCAGAACATGTGAGGGAGGGGGAGAGTTTTCTTAAAGGGACAACACAGAATCCTGTCAGAACATGAAAGAGAATGACGTCATCAACCGAAAAGAGGACAATGTATTATATTTAGTAATTAATTTTTAATGAGTAGTTCATTAATCAATTTTAATAAGTAAATTTTATTATTTTATTGATTATTAATTAATTATTTAACTGACTATTTTAATTCGCTAGATTTTTTACAAAACGATATTGCACTGTAGGGGATTTGAACCCACCATCTATAGCATGCGAAACCAACGCGCTACCGACTGAGCTACGGAGACGTTACCTTGAGCTTTCTTCTTTATGTTATCACCTCTTACGAGATAGGGGTGGGAAGAGGTTTTCCCCACATGCCTTTTAACTTCAAAGTATAGTCCAAGGAGATTGATAAATGACGTGATTTTCTCAAAATATTCATATGATATTGGTGATTTCTTCATTTTTGTGAACATTTTTTTAAACAACTAGAAAATATTGTTCGAGATATTTCTTTCTTGAAAAAATATTAAAACAATCCCATTTTCTTAAAATTTTATTAATAATACGATCAGATTTTATTTTTAAACATGCAAAAAAAAAATATTTTGCACATGTTCCTTATTTATTTTACGTTTTTATAAATTACAAAACATATATATATATATATTATTTATTTTATTTATTATTTATTTTATTATTTATTTATTTATTTATTTATTTATTTATTTATTTATATTTTATTTTTATTTTTGTGAAAAAAAGTTCAATTCTTTTTCTGGAAAATTTATAAAAACAATTCAAAACTAATGTTTTAATTTTTTTTTCTAAAAAATTTAAAATTTATTTATTTTCTTACACTTTATTTACAATAGTAAAAATACTATCATATTTAATTTTAAAACATGCGAATTTTTTTTTTTTTTTAACAGTTATTCATTTTTTATTTTTAAGTTTAATAATAATAATAATTAAAAAAAAATTAACAATTCTTTTTTTTTTTTTTTTTTTTCATTTTCTTAATTCTGTATTATTATTATTATTTTTTCTGAAGTTTTTAAACTTTTTTAATTTTTATTAATGTAACTGTTTTTAGGTTATGTGAAACATTTTTTTTAAATATTTTTTTCTTTTTTCAGTTTGTTAATTCTATACTTTCTTTTTCTGAATTGTTAAACTTTTTTTTTTTTTTTTTTTTTAATTTTATTAATGTAACTGTTTTTAGATTTAATAAAATATTTTTTAAACATATCTCTTCTTTTGTTTGAGATTGTGAATTTTATATTTTCTTTTTGTGAATTTTTTTAACTTGTTATTATTTTTTTCTTTTTTATTCTTATTACTAATTTTTAAGTAAAAAAAAAATATTTCATAAAAAAAAATATATATATATATATATACCTTTCTTTTTTTATTTTATAAATTCTTTTATTTTCTTTTAGTGGAAAAATATAACAAAAATTACTTATTATTACTATTTAATGAAACTTAATTGTATTACTATAATTATTATTATCATTATTTAGCAATATAATGAGATTTTTTATGCAATGTTCTTTTTCAGTTTAAAAAAATTATATTTTATCTTGTGAAAAACTTTTTAGTCATTTATTTATATCTTTAATGTAACTGTATTTTTTTACTCGCAAATTTTCAAAAGAGTTATTATCATTTAATAATTTGGATTAAGTAAGGAATCTGTTTAATACTGTCATATTTTAAAAGATATTTTAAAGAAAAAAATGTTGAATGTTCTATTTTAAGGAAATAAAATTTAACTTATGCATTCTGCTAGATTTGCTCATGGAAAAATTACATTGAGTGACTAAAATTATAATTGTAGTCCAATCTAAAACAGAATTCCACTCGGCATGTGTTGAACTAAGGGATTTCCTTATTACTATTATTATTAAATAAATTGTTTTGGTATTACTATATACCCATTATGATACTTTTTTCACCACACCACAATATAATTCATCATATTCACACAACTTTCCATTATTTTCATATTACTTCTTAAATATATAAATCTACTGAAACAGACACCGAATCTTCAATAAGTTAATTAGTTTTAAAAATAATTTATCTCTTTTGGGGTAAAATTGTATGACATCTTCTATTATTTACACATAACTACATCAATATTCGAAAATAATAATTTGCGAAATTTTCTTGTACATAACAGTTTTTTCATAATTCTGATAGAAATTTATAAAAATGAATTACCTTACAATGACCACCTATATCACTAAAGTCTTCAAAACACAAATCTTCACTCATACACATGAAATATTTTCATTATCTTATCACCTTGTTGACAATTCGAGTTCATGCTATCCTTTTTATTCAAAAGCATGTTAACATTTTAAGCCATGACACTTACCTATGTTTCCATAAAGTTACAATTTAAATGTCCCGTAGTTTTTACAATTATTTTTTTTAGTAGCTAAAATAATAATAAAAATGTTTGAAATTATTAGCTTTATAATTATACATTTTTAAAAATAACGAAGTTTTAGTACCATTTATAAACTGGAAATATATTGTGTTAACTTTCTTATACGATAAATAGTTTAAAAATAAATATTTAAAGAGTTTTTATATTCACGATAATTTTATATACAATGATTCATTAAAAAAATATATAAGTTAAAGAATGCATATATAATGTTCTGTTTGTTAAAAAAATGTACTGCCACTTTTTTATTATTGATCGCTTAAAAATTAGATAAATGTTATTTAGTTAGATTCTTGCTCTAATAAAAAGGTATCAGTTATAACTTATATATTTTTTTAATGAATCATTGTATATAAAATTATCGTGAATATAAAAACTCTTTAAATATTTATTTTTAAACTATTTATCGTATAAGAAAGTTAACACAATATATTTCCAGTTTATAAATGGTACTAAAACTTCGTTATTTTTAAAAATGTATAATTATAAAGCTAATAATTTCAAACATTTTTATTATTATTTTAGCTACTAAAAAAAATAATTGTAAAAACTACGGGACATTTAAATTGTAACTTTATGGAAACATAGGTAAGTGTCATGGCTTAAAATGTTAACATGCTTTTGAATAAAAAGGATAGCATGAACTCGAATTGTCAACAAGGTGATAAGATAATGAAAATATTTCATGTGTATGAGTGAAGATTTGTGTTTTGAAGACTTTAGTGATATAGGTGGTCATTGTAAGGTAATTCATTTTTATAAATTTCTATCAGAATTATGAAAAAACTGTTATGTACAAGAAAATTTCGCAAATTATTATTTTCGAATATTGATGTAGTTATGTGTAAATAATAGAAGATGTCATACAATTTTACCCCAAAAGAGATAAATTATTTTTAAAACTAATTAACTTATTGAAGATTCGGTGTCTGTTTCAGTAGATTTATATATTTAAGAAGTAATATGAAAATAATGGAAAGTTGTGTGAATATGATGAATTATATTGTGGTGTGGTGAAAAAAGTATCATAATGGGTATATAGTAATACCAAAACAATTTATTTAATAATAATAGTAATAAGGAAATCCCTTAGTTCAACACATGCCGAGTGGAATTCTGTTTTAGATTGGACTACAATTATAATTTTAGTCACTCAATGTAATTTTTCCATGAGCAAATCTAGCAGAATGCATAAGTTAAATTTTATTTCCTTAAAATAGAACATTCAACATTTTTTTCTTTAAAATATCTTTTAAAATATGACAGTATTAAACAGATTCCTTACTTAATCCAAATTATTAAATGATAATAACTCTTTTGAAAATTTGCGAGTAAAAAAATACAGTTACATTAAAGATATAAATAAATGACTAAAAAGTTTTTCACAAGATAAAATATAATTTTTTTAAACTGAAAAAGAACATTGCATAAAAAATCTCATTATATTGCTAAATAATGATAATAATAATTATAGTAATACAATTAAGTTTCATTAAATAGTAATAATAAGTAATTTTTGTTATATTTTTCCACTAAAAGAAAATAAAAGAATTTATAAAATAAAAAAAGAAAGGTATATATATATATATATTTTTTTTTATGAAATATTTTTTTTTAACTTAAAAATTAGTAATAAGAATAAAAAAGAAAAAAATAATAACAAGTTAAAAAAATTCACAAAAAGAAAATATAAAATTCACAATCTCAAACAAAAGAAGAGATATGTTTAAAAAATATTTTATTAAATCTAAAAACAGTTACATTAATAAAATTAAAAAAAAAAAAAAAAAAAAGTTTAACAATTCAGAAAAAGAAAGTATAGAATTAACAAACTGAAAAAAGAAAAAAATATTTAAAAAAAATGTTTCACATAACCTAAAAACAGTTACATTAATAAAAATTAAAAAAGTTTAAAAACTTCAGAAAAAATAATAATAATAATACAGAATTAAGAAAATGAAAAAAAAAAAAAAAAAAAAAAAGAATTGTTAATTTTTTTTTAATTATTATTATTATTAAACTTAAAAATAAAAAATGAATAACTGTTAAAAAAAAAAAAAAATTCGCATGTTTTAAAATTAAATATGATAGTATTTTTACTATTGTAAATAAAGTGTAAGAAAATAAATAAATTTTAAATTTTTTAGAAAAAAAAATTAAAACATTAGTTTTGAATTGTTTTTATAAATTTTCCAGAAAAAGAATTGAACTTTTTTTCACAAAAATAAAAATAAAATATAAATAAATAAATAAATAAATAAATAAATAAATAAATAAATAATAAAATAAATAATAAATAAAATAAATAATATATATATATATATGTTTTGTAATTTATAAAAACGTAAAATAAATAAGGAACATGTGCAAAATATTTTTTTTTTTTTGCATGTTTAAAAATAAAATCTGATCGTATTATTAATAAAATTTTAAGAAAATGGGATTGTTTTAATATTTTTTCAAGAAAGAAATATCTCGAACAATATTTTCTAGTTGTTTAAAAAAATGTTCACAAAAATGAAGAAATCACCAATATCATATGAATATTTTGAGAAAATCACGTCATTTATCAATCTCCTTGGACTATACTTTGAAGTTAAAAGGCATGTGGGGAAAACCTCTTCCCACCCCTATCTCGTAAGAGGTGATAACATAAAGAAGAAAGCTCAAGGTAACGTCTCCGTAGCTCAGTCGGTAGCGCGTTGGTTTCGCATGCTATAGATGGTGGGTTCAAATCCCCTACAGTGCAATATCGTTTTGTAAAAAATCTAGCGAATTAAAATAGTCAGTTAAATAATTAATTAATAATCAATAAAATAATAAAATTTACTTATTAAAATTGATTAATGAACTACTCATTAAAAATTAATTACTAAATATAATACATTGTCCTCTTTTCGGTTGATGACGTCATTCTCTTTCATGTTCTGACAGGATTCTGTGTTGTCCCTTTAAGAAAACTCTCCCCCTCCCTCACATGTTCTGACAAGAAGTCCAGGTTGCCAACGGATAAAACGAAACTTTACCCCCGTCATCTTTCCCCCTCCCGTGACATCACATGTCTTGACAAGAAGTCCAGGTTGCCAACGGATAAAAAGAAATTCTACCCCCGTCATCTTTCACGATCAAGCAACCAATCAACCAATACGTCACTTCCGGTTTCCTCCCGCCACTCCCCCTTCCGTCACATGTCTTGACAAGAAGTCCAGGTTGCCAACGGATAAAACGAAACTCTACCCCCATCATCTTTCACGATCAAGCAACCAACCAACCGTTACGTCACTTCCGGTTTCCTTCCCCCTTCCCCCCCTCACCTATGACGTCACTTCCGTCCCTTATAGCGCTGCGCTTACTACTCACGTATTAAAATATTTCATTTTGCGATTAAAAATATAGCAATGCACTTAAAACTATATTTTACGATTATTATAAATACCTTTCCAAAATGTATTCCTTTTTCAAAATATTTATCCTTTCGCAAAAATCTTTGTTCCTCCTTCCAAAAAATGTTCTGTTATATTACTCACAGAACTTTTTCTTACCTTACATTCGAATACTTTAAAGACAATTTCATTTTAATCGTTAAGATAAGAAGTAAGGTAAAAGCACCAGTAGTGGACACTTTAAGGTCTTTTTTTGGCTATTTTTTGTGTAATTTTCCAAATTTTAGAGACTGAAAAATTAATTAATGTTAATTTATTAACTCTTTCTTTATATGACTGTATTACGAAAATTGTTAATTCCAGCATTTATATCTGTAAAAAAAAAAAAAAAAAAAATCCGGAGAGCTTAAAATGAGCCGGTAGTGGACACACTAAAACCCAGTAGTGGACCCTTTTTTTTTGTTTCAGTAGTGGACCCCTTCAAATTTTAAGTTTCAAATTAAGGCGACCTAACGAAACGTCCCCATTTTGTGGGGATAGTTCCTACTTTTTGTAGTTTTTTTTTTTTTCCTTTCTTTCTTTTCTTCGCATAAACTTTTTTCCAAGGTAAAGCTTTTGTCGCAATTTATAATTTACAGTTGATGATAGTTCCCTTCTTTAAGTACTACTTTTGTTATCCTTTCTTATTTTGAAATTGGAGACACCGTGCTAGTTTGTCCCCACTTTTCTCTTTAGAAAATTTGGTCGCCTTTGTATTTGGACATTTATTATTAAAGATCGTGAAGGGATCATAATTTCTGAATCCATGGGTGAAAATATCTTAGAATGTCCATAATTCCAATCTCGGCAATTTAGGGACATTGATGTTGAGGTTAAGTGGATTTGACGTCGCCCTAAACATACATAGTTAGCCATTGGCGATGATTTGGGAGTCATCCCTAAGTATTCTCCTGAGACAAACCGCCACATTTTGATCTTATACGGAAGGACTGGCTTCCGTTTTTGCACCACGACGTATTTCACGCGAAATTGATAACTTGATGGAGCATAACTAATTAACGAGAACACGGTCACGCCAATATCTCGGACTTTACATAAAGCAATCATGAGAGATGTAACTCTCTAATTACCAATGTCCAATGTCCTCCATGTTCCCATCCAAAATAAACCTCTGGGTGTTACCAAATGTCTCCGGACAATCCTTTGGGGTGAGATCAGACCATCGACAATTGCCCATCGTGTAGCACTAGTGGGACCTGAAATTCACTCATCCTCAATTCTCTAAATACTGAATGCAGCTATACTATTTCAGTGTCGATGTATCAATGGGATCTGAACTTAACCAACTAGTCCAATATGGAAACCAGAAAATAATTTTGCAAATAAAAAAACTTAAAATGTCTCGATATTATCTCATGATTTTAGTGAATTCTCATTTTGTTCCACCTTCTGAATTTGGAAAAGTATGGGAGCCACCTCTCCGCAAAAGATCAAATATATGATGGCATGTCTCCTTACACTTACATGAGTGGGTTCCATACCGTCGCCAATTACTCAATGCACAGCTTTAGTGCGACGTTAAAAACACTCAACTCAACTCAAAATTTGGGAGATTACAGAGCTCTGTCCACTTTTGGACCTGACTTTTAAAAAAGTAAAATGAGCTAGTAGTGGATAGGGCTGTCCACTACAGCTCATGATGGCATTTTTTTGGTACCAGTATAGTGGACACCCATAAAATACTATGTGTTAATACAAGATTTAAGAAACAGCACAATAAATGAACTCTGCATACTTATTTTAGTCATATGAAAGCAAAAGGTAGAAGAAATCAGTTAAAAATAAGCAGAGGCAAAGCAAACAAAATTATATTTCCTTATTCAAAACGATAAGAAAAAACGGTAAAATCACAAAAAAGTGAAGATTTTTTTAGTTAAACTGACGTTATTCTAAAACTGATGGCAGGAATTATTTGTATTTACAGACATTAATAGTAGAAGACTATAACTTCCTTCCGGAACATTGCTCGAACCTTCAGAAGGATTATAAAACTTATTTTCTGGGTTTAAATTTAAAAGTGTCCATTACTGGTACAAGGTTCACTACTGCTACTTTTACCTTACTGTATATTGATATACTTTAAAAACAGTTCAAAAATAGCTTTAGAAACAAGTTTATTTTGAACTGTTTGGGCGGCTGCCTTCCCCCTTCAAACAGAACATAAAAAATTTAAGACATTTGTTAAATTTAAAAATTTATTCTAAATTATTCAGATAACTTTCACACACACCATTCCTTGAATTTTACCAGTCATGTTCAAATTTTCAAGGCAACTTCATTTGTTTCCAAAATACTTCATTTGAATTTCCTGCAATTATTTATTTTTAAATTATGCTGATAAAACATACACGCACATATCAACCTCTAAAAACTTATTTTCCATATTTAGGGGACCTCAAAACGAGTAATTGTAGTAAAAAATCGACTTTGAGCATTGTACTATTTGGACAATATTTTGTCTCCTATATGGATTTGAGAAAATAATTATCATTTTTAAGTAAATTTGCTGGGCTTACTAAAATTTAATAAAGCACTTTTATCAATTACATTCAGTCGAAAAGAATATTTTTGCTCGAGTTCGAGTACCTCTGTATGTTATCTTCAAATCGTATGCATTCCATAATTTACTTAAATTTAATACAATGTGAAAAACGCGTAACACTATATGAAATGTACTTTCAGCAATTTCCTAGTGTAATCTTAATGTACAGTCTTTAACAAAAGTGTCCGAACACTAGCAAAAATTCCTATGTAAAAAAGTACACTTCATACGGTTCTGTTAAATAAATCCTTATCGAATCATGTTCTTAGATTGAATAAGAAGAGGATTCGACAAGGATTTATTTAACAAAACCGCATGAAGTGTACTTTTTTTACATTGGAATTTTTTCTAGTGTTCGGACACTTTTGTTACCTACTGTATCGTAAAAAATTATGTGGTCCTGTAAAGGAATGGTGAATTTTTTTCACACTATATTATATATGAAACATGATTCTATACACATAAAAAAATATACATTCATTTCCTGTGTGAGTTTTGTTCTATAAGGGCAATGTGGCGCATTTGCCGCACCCCTCCCCTTCTTTTTGGAAATTTTAATGAACAAAAAAGAGAATACTATTATTTAAATTATAATACCTAAAAGTATTTAAAACTCTGTCATTAGAACTTCGTTGATTATCTGATTTTTCAAGTAAAATTTATATCACAGAGACAGTTAAAACTATTTTGACCCGATCACAGGGTCAGGCTAGTTTTAACCTTTTCACGATGCATTTAGAATATTAATAGATATTCGCTTTGCCTTTTCATGCAAGTAGAAGTTGAATCTACTTGATAGAAATTTTTGCAGATTAAGTTTGGTTTGTATAATTTTTGTAAATAAAATGTTTTAGGTCATATTACATGCTTATAAATTTGTTGTATCAAATGCTTATACACAGACTTGCTTAATCATCTCAATGAACCAACCAACCATTTGTGTCTAACTGAATTTATAAAATACTTTTGAAATTTTAAATTTGCCGCCTCCAGTAAAAATTTCTGGTAACAACGAGATAAATAAAGTACAGTGATAAATGGTAACCCTGACATGGTCCCAGTATTGGGCATAATTGATTAAAAAGTAATTGAATTACAATTAAATTACAATTAAATTACAATTTTAATTATTTTACTGTCAATCGATTAACAAGTAACTGATAACAAATAAATTGAATTATTACAAATAAATATAATAAGTAATTCAATTTATTTTTATTCAATTACTTGTTAATTGATTGACGGTAAAATAATTATAATTCAATTGTAATTCAATTACTTTTTAATCAATTATGTCCAACACTGCATGGTCTAACATAAGTCATGTGACATGAACCATCTATGTGATGGTTCCCTTGGGAACAATTTATTTTCAATAAATTTCTATGGCAACGGTTTGGAGATTGAACTTAGCGAAAATCATAACCTCCAATGTTTTTGTTTACTTATGTAGTTTAATATATTTTGTTGTAAATCATTTTAGTTTTTATTTTGCTTCTTTTTTTTTTTTTTTTCGTGTAGTCAAAATTTAACAGACAAAGTATTTAAAAAATAGTTGATAAATTATTATTTGTTGTTAAATTTAGCTCTTTTAAAAGTTTAAATTTCTTTATAAACACTTTTAAACTTTGTTGGGAAATGATGAAAAATAAAGTATTTTATTGTTTATTATAATGTGAAATATCTGAAAAAATATTTTAAAAACAATTTATTTCGGTCATAGGACTATTGTGTTGCCAAATAATAATGATAATTTTCCGAACTGAAGTTTTAATTGTCAAAATAGCGATAAAGGGGCAAACATAGCAATCTATTGGTTCATATCACGTGATTCATATTGAACCACGGAAAGCTAATCCCTTATCCATTGAATCAGCACTCTATTTTATTTATCTCGTTGTATGGTGAAGCCACTGGTCGTATGTAGAATTACATTACATACTATACATTCCTTTTTTTATACAAATCTTTCTGTAAGACGTTCTGTGACACAATGGAAGCACACATGTCGTGCAAGCCCTATTTAGCGATTAAAAGAAAAGAAAAGAAAAAAGAAGAAGAAAAATCGATATCTTCTCTGTTAATCAATTGTTGTTATATAACAAAAAGTAATTTGTCAAAAAAAAAAAAAAAAAAAAAAAAAAAAGTGAGAGAGAGAGAGTAACGTCGAGATCTTAATTGCTCTAATTAATGTCTTAAAGGCTCACGTCAAGCCTAAAAGAAAAAGCGAAATCAGGTTTTGATTTTGTCCTTGAATATCTGTCTATCCCTTTAGTCCTAAATTCCAGATGGCATTTAATATTATATCTCATGACATCTTTTTATGTGTATGACATTCAAATTAATTTTTCACATTCATTTGGTTCAGTTTTATCAGGTGAATGTCGGCATCGTTTATTATTTATTTATTATCGCATTATAAACTAGAATATACTCCAAGGACATTTATATATAAATTATAGTAATAAACTGCAAGACTGTCGCTGTTTAAATGACAATAAAAAAAAAAAGAAGAAGAAGAAGAAGAAAAATAAGAAAGGGACAGGAAAAGAAAGAAAAAAAAAAAAAAAAAACGAGCAAGATGAAAAATGAAATATTTTTGTACAATGCGATTATAATGAAAAATATGAAATAAATTAATGATAGAAGAACTAATAAACATTTAAGTTATATTAAACATATTAAATGCAATCGAACTTCGTTAACGTGAACACGCTTAACGTGAATTACTTTTAAGATAAGCAGTTTCTACAATTTCCGTCAAAATGAAGATTAGTGTAGTTATCTCCTTATATTATTAAAATCTGTGCGCATCTGTCTGTCTGTCTGTCTGTCTGTGAGAAATGCCTTGTGACCGCTAAAGCTCCGGCGCTAATGGTCGCAGCGCCTCGAAACCGGTGTCGACAGACGCAGAATTTCTTCATCCCGACATCGCGATAATTCGCTAAGCGATGCGACCCTAAGTATCGGAGATATTAATTAAAACGTCGACCCTTGTCTACCGAAAAATGACCCAGAATTCATGATTAAATGCTTAAAAAGCGACATTTTTACGGAAAAAGTGGAAAATAAATTAGAAATATCAGTCGTATCGTTACAAATAAGGTATCAAATGAAAGGTCCGATTTTTCTGAGTCCGACGGTTTAAATAGCTTATCGATAGGACAATTAGATTTTTTAAAATTAACTAAAGTATGAAAAAAAAGGTGGCAACAAATCACAAGAGTTTTATTAATTTCCTTCTAGACGTATTTCGGTTACCATGGCGCCGGGCGAAAGAATAAATAGATTTTACTTCCTGCTTTACTGATTTTGTACTGGAAATAAAAATTGCAAATTTCAAAATGCTTCAATTTTCTTCAAAATTATTTCAAACATGCTACACACTTTTAACATCACAAGACGAAGTTGCAGTTAAAATTTCACCGGGTTTCCAGAATAAATAAAAAATGTACAATTTAATTGTAAATTAAATTTTATTCTGATACGCGTATTTCAAATTCTAACTATGATTAAATTATTTTTAATACACCATTCGAAAGATATTTTAAAGTACTTTTATATTATCGAAAGTGGGATTCAAGATTTCGCTTCATTTACACGTTTTGAGGTCTCCTGAATCGGTTTTTTTTGTATCTCAGCTACCAATTAAAATAATTTCATAAGTAATACATCATAAGACAGCTTTGTTGATTTTGAATCGAATAGTGGATTACAGAAATTTGTACCGCCAGATGGCGCTTTAATATTTTCAAATTTGAATATTTCAATTTCTAATTATGATTAAATTATTTTTAATGCATCATTCGAAAGATATTTTAAAGTTTTTTTATATTATCGAAAGTTTGTGAGTTTTTACCCGATGTGAGTTTTTACCCGATCAGAAATGATTTTTTTTCAGGGGGCACGAAAGGTCAGGGAAGGAATACGCGCGCTCAGCGCATGTATTCCTTAACTTGAGCGCGCGCAGTGCGCACGAGACTGCGCTGCCGTAGGCAGTGAGGACCCGGTCCGACTTTGTACCCGATGAGAAAGGATTTTTTAAATTTTCTTTTCTTAAGAATAAAAATTTGATTTGAGAAGGAATATGTGCGCGCAGCGCACGTATACTCTCACACATGCGCGCGCTGCCGAAGGCAGTGGCGACCCGGTGTGAGTTTTTACCCGATCAGAATTTTTTTTTTTCGGGGGGGGGGACACGAAGGATCAGGAAAGGAATACGCGCGCGCAGCGCGCACGAGGCAGCGCTGCCGGAGGCAGTGGGGACCCCGGCCGACTTTTTACCCAATCAGAAATGATTTTTTTTTTTTTAATTTCTTTTCTTGACACTAAAAGTTACTGTTAGTGATTCATTAATTTTAGTGATTCATTTGAAAATACTGACCCGCTAGCGGGCGAAGCTCGCTAGTATGAATATTATTTACTGATAGCATGAACAATTTTTTTTGTTCCCCTTGAGATTCACGTTAACGAGGTTCGACTGTATTTTTAAAATTGCTTTTTATTAGGATTTCACTTTCCCCGCATTTTGCACAGTATTGGTGATGTAAACGTTCACAGAAAAATTCGTACATCTGTGAAATCGGTTTATTTATTTTTTATTTTCTCTTTGAAAGTTTGCGAGTTTTGGAATAGTCTTCAATTACTTCCATGGGTCCTTTTATTTAAAACTGCATAACTGTCTAAAATAGAAAAAATATTTCTGTTTCAGACGATTATGAAGATGCATAGCAAATCAATAATTAAAATTTGATATTATATGAAGTTTGCTTAACATTGGTTATGTAAAATCTCACAGAAAAGATCGTACATCTCTAAAATCGGTTTATATTTTAAACTTTTCCCTTCCAAATTTTTGCTGTGATGTATTCTTCAATTATTTCTATGTATAATTTTATTTAAAACTGCAGAACTGTCTATAATAATGTTAATAGCTATAATAAATAAACATTGGCCAAAATAAAAACTTAAATACATTCGCTAAGATAACTTCGATGAGGTGTTGTGTGTTGGTGTTTAAAAACTGGCGATTGACTGCACTAGGGCCCTAGGCCTGAGGGGGAGCGCCCTATGTGGAGGTTCTTTTTAGGGATCCTAGCCCGTATGTATGCAAATTTCGGAGAAAACCACGGAAAACTCCGAACAGCTAGGTCAACGAGCGCGACCTGGGATCGAACCCGGCATCTCACATCTACCAGCTTTGACTTCGATGAGAAAATATTTCGTATCTTCTTCATATGATAATAGGTGCATACCTGGTGAAAGTTTCTTTGAAGAAAGTTTAAGATTTTTATACCGTAAAACGTTCCTAGCTCTTCATATTTTGATTTTATACCATATATACATTGAGCATTTTAATGATATAAGCTTCTTATCTGTCTATTATGAAAACTTTTTAAACTTTTTCAAAAAATTTCTGAATGTAATCATCTTAAAATATTTCGATAGAAACTTACTTTATATACTCTGTAAGTTTAAAAGTAATTTTGGAAAATTATAATCTAAAATTATTTGTCTTTTTCAATTTCTTCTTTTCCTCCGCTAATATTGGTTGCAACAAGAATCCTATTGGAAAAAATATTTGAAAAAAATATATATATATATTTGAAAGGATGTACTTTTCTAAATCCATGCTTAATCCATGCCATTGTGAAACAAGAAAATAGCCGTCATTATCCAAAATATCAAAAAATATTTCCTTCCTTAAATATCATTTAGAGCAGTAATCTATCTTGTAGTAAAACATCCAATATCTAATAGCACTGAAAAAAAAAAAAAAAAAAAAAAAAGACTCAGAGAAAAAAATTAAAAAGAATCTTTCTTTAAAAGAAAGCCTTCCATTTCTCGACATAAAAGTGGATGTTTTATCATTTTGTTCCTTCCACTGAACATTTTTCTGGTCTCCACTTTCTCCGGGTCTTTGTCGTGCCACTCACTATAAATCGAGACAGCACTATCTCCACTTTCGTCGTCATCGATCAAGATTTTCCGCTCTTCGTTTCCCAGTGTTCTGTCACATTTTTTTCTCACTCCTCAGATAGATTTTTCCGGAAAAATACAATAAAATAAAAGGCATGACACTCTTTTCCATTCGTCTGTATTTCGATGTTTCTTTCATTCTGGTAAATGGAAAATATATTATGAAAATCATAGTAAATGAAAGATGCGTGTAACTTCTGAAATCATATCATGTCATCTATATCATTATATAAAGCGCAAAAAATTGTATGTTTGTGGAGGGTAATCTCTGAAACTACTGAACCGATTTAAAAAATTCTTTCACTGATCAAAAGCTACACTATCCCTGATTGTTATAGGCTATATTAAATTTTGATAAAATAAATTTTAGTTTAAAATCTGAGCATTTTAATTAAAATCCCCATAAAAGCCATAATAGAAACGGAAATAATGAAATATTAAAAAAATTAGCTGTTGCCAACATAAAAGAAACATTTACATTTTATTTTTAAAATATCTTGACATGAAAAGAAAAAAAAAATATATTTGCACGTGAATTAAATTGAAATTCATATAAAGCTTTGCAAAATGTTAAACTTACGCGCTAAATCTGACGTCATTATAAATTTAAAGTATTTATTTTTCAAATAATATAATTTGATATGATATGATATAATGTAATGATCTAAGCGTTACTTCTAAACTTTTATTAAATTATTTATTTTATAATTCTTGCCCAAAAAATTTACGGGTTAATTCCTTTTTCGACATATAATAAAATATATTTTCTCGCGAATAATAATATAAAAAGTGAATAAAAAAAATATCTGCATTTCATTATGCATTTGTTAAAAGAATAATTGAGAAGTTTAAATTTATTTGACGACTATTTTTAGCAACTAACAGTTATGACAAGTAGCTCAATATACATAGCGCATACAACCATTACTGCAATGCAAATAGTATTTAATTATTTGAGTTACATTATGTTGATTAGAAACCTATTTAATCTATCTATGCTCTATACTAATATATAAAGAGGAAAGGTTTATATGTATATGTAGAGAACGATCGCTAGAACTAAAAAGCCGATTTCTATTTCTTTCTTTTTTTATACTAATCAAAAGTTACACTGTCTCTAAGTGCTAGAGGCTATAATAAATTTTGGTAAAATACATTTTTAATTCAAATTTTCAATATTATAATTGAAAACAAAGCATAGATTTGATATCGGTCGTCCTTGGCGATTTTTGTATTTCGAGATCGAAAACGTAATACGAAAATCTGTATATTTTCGTATTAAATACGAGATCTATGTTTTTACTTCAATTACCGTACTACCGTAGGTAGTGGAAGTATAGTATTTGGTCCAAAAATTTGATATAGAGTTTCACCTGATTTATATGTTTTAAGGCCTCCTGAGTCCAAAAAAGTAGTTTTTGGCAATTGGTCAGTGTGTGTGTGTGTGTACGAATGTGTGAAATTTTCCGGGTGTCATATCTCCAAAATTAATAAAGATAGAACTACAAATCTTCACAATTGATTCAGGTCTGATGTACAGATGAATTTTCCAAATTTTGGTGAAAATTGAAAAACCGGAACTGGGTCATCGAAAACCGGAAATGGGACCGTAAGCCCGTACCTCATAAACAGCCCTAACGATTTTCGTCAAAGTTGCTATATAAACAATCTATTAGATGTCCTTTCGAATGATATAATTGGTTAGTTCAGGAAAATTGATAGGCGTCCTCTATAAACAGCTCAATTTCGGATCTCATAAGTGTGCCTTCCTTTAAAAACGGCTGTACGAATTTTTTTCAAACTCGCCATGTTAACTTAATACTAAATATCCTTTTGTATGTAATTATTGTTTTCCGGTCAATAATTGAGTATGCCAAGTTTTGGTAAAAATTGGTATCTCAAAAACGGCTCTAACGATTTTCTTGAAAATTTTTTCATTAATTCAATTTAGATAACCTTTCTCAAGTATTACGTGCATATTACAGGAATACTAACGGTCATACTGATTAGGAAGTTCAGTTTTAGATCTCGGTAATTCGTGTTTAAAAAAATAACTATCTATTTTTTCCCCTTATTTTTTAACTCACTATGTAAACTTTGTTGTAGGTGTCTTTATACGTGTATCAAGTTTCTCTTACTGGAAAATCTAAAAAAAAAAAGCATGTACTTAATATCTCCAAGAAATGTATATAATACGTTTAATAGTGGGTAATGGAAGTCGTGTGGTTGTTTCACACCAGATTTTGTAATAGTATATATTATACGAATATTGTTTCCTATTATTGATTTTTCCCTTAATATACATTATTAAAAACCATCAGTTATGGAAAAAATTAAATATATTTGCGAGATAACTTGGCAATCATTTTTTTTTTCCCGCCAAGGATGATTGATATAAAATCTTTTCCGAAAGCAAGTAGCGCAATATACAGCCGCTAGGGAATTGCAAATGACATTTGATTATGCAAGTTTCATTATGTTGATTGGAAACACGGTTCATTTAAAATAAATTAAATGTGCATTCGCGTTAGAAATCTACTTTTGTATAGGGCTTCTTTGGCGATATTTAAAATATGGCAACGCAATAGCTAGGACGTTTCACTCGAAGGACTTTACGTATTTGCGATAACCTTTTTAATTCACCGCCAAAATCACAAAAAATATTAACGATCACTAATGGAGAACCATTACTAAAACAATAACCAGATTACTTTGCGGACGTTAAATTTAAGAAAATTAAAAACACATAAGCTCTGTGTTTAATAGAAATTAATATTATAAGAACAAATAAATAATAATTAAAGCAATTATGACGTCAACTTTATCAAACACATATTCATGTTATAGGTTTATTTTTCAATATTTTTTTATTCATGAGTAAAGACATGCTTCTTTTTATGAAATAAATAAATAAATAACATAAAGTAAAAATTACCAACATTTAACAACTGATTGAAAAAAATAATTGTAAAATTATATTTTGACTTTTCAGTTGATAATATTGCCTGACTATAACATATAAACTGATATTTTTTTTATTTTTTGCATATCAATTCATCGTTAACTAAAATTTGTTCATCCGTGCGAAGTAGGACGGGTCAGCTAGTTGTTAAATATAGTAAGAGGTTGGTTTATTTCATTATTAATTCTCTTATGAAAGAGATTAGTTTTCATTTAATATTTTATATCTTGTATAAAGAGATTACTTTTCATTTGAATATTAATATACACAAACTTTTCCTTATAATTTTATTAGCGCATGAATTATGTGATGAATGATCCGAAAATGGTGTTAGAAGACTTATAATAAGCATTTAAAAAAATAAAAAAATAAAATAAAATAGCATTGCTTGTACTCGCATAACAATTCCCTATAGTTTTAACATAAGAAATTATTCCTACGGTCAATAATCTTCTATATCATTATATAAAGCGCAAAAAATTGTTTGTTTGTGGAGGGTAATCTCTGAAACTACTGAACCGATTTAAAAAATTCTTTCACTGACCGAAAGTTACAGTATGCCATATTGTTATAGGCTATATTTAATTTTGATAAAATAAATTTTAGTTTAAAATCTGAGCATTTTAATTAAAATCCCCATAGAAGCCGTAATAGAAATGGAAATAATGAAATATTAAAAAAATTAGCTGCTGCCAACATAAAAGAAACATTTACATATTCATTTCGTTTTTAAAATATCTTGACGTGAAAAGAAAAGAAATATATTTGCACGTGCATTAAATTGAAATTCATATAAAGCTTTTTTAATTGTTAAACTTACACGTTAAATCTGACGTCATTATAGAATTAAAAGTGTTTATTTTTCTAATAATTTAATTTGATATGATATGATATAATATCTAAGCATCAATGTTTAAACCACGGAGTCTTTATTACTCCGTGGTTTAAACTGATGTGTGTAAACGAAATTGGAATTTAAAAATAAATAAATAAATAAAATAAAATAAAATAAGAAATTCTATTTTATAATATTATTTATTTTAATTTATAATTGTTGCCAAAAAGATTTACGAATTAATTTATTTTATACATATAATAAAATATTTTTTCACGCGAACAATAATATAAAAAGTGAACTGGATTTTTTGTAAAAATATAATAAAGATCGAGGAAAATTATTTCCCCATTTTAATCCCCATATTTGGATATAGATATGTATTAGTTATCATGTGCATCCGTTGGATTAAATTGTTTTTGTTGTAAAATTGATAAAATTGGAATTTTAAATTTCAAAACTCTAGAAAAAAAATGGCAAATTTCCATATTCGATTGAAAACATAAACATTTCATTTCAAAGGATGATATTTACACAATAAACATCCAACTAATGAACTAATTAAAAGGGAAAGGATAAATATTCTATCATAATTTGAAGTCAAATTTGTTTTCAAATGTCTAAATAAAGTATCTGATATAATATACTAATATGTTGCAGCGGAATAGATTTGATATCCGTCATCCTTGGCAGAAAAAAAAAATATCGCCAAATTATCTGGCGAATATAATTTAATTCCTTTCAAAAATCATGGTTATTTTAAAAACTTACATTAAGAGTGTAACGAATAATATGAAACAATATTTCGTACAATACATATTACGAAAATATACATCTGGCATGTATATTTTCGTATTACGTTTTTGATCGCCAAATACAAAAAACGCCAAGGGTGACAGTTTTGAAATTTAAAATTAAAATGTTGTCAATTTGACAGCAAAATAACTCAATCTAACGCATGCATACAATAACTAATACATATCTATACCCAAATATGAGGATTAAAATCGGGAAATAATTCTTCTAGAATTTTAATAAAAAAAAAAAAAAAAAAAAAAAAAAAAAATCCAATGAGCGATTAACATGGAAAATCTTTTTCTTGCATCCACGGGCGGTCAGTGATGTCATACTTCGCTTGCGTGTTGAGATGTTTAAATTTATTTGGCGACTATTTTTAGCAACTAACAGTTATGGCAAGTAGCTCAATATACATAGCGCATACAGCCATTACTGAAATGTAAATAGCATTTAATTATTTGAGTTACATTATGTTGACTGGAAACCTATTTAATATACCTAGGCTCTATAGCTATACTAATATAAAAAAAAAAGAAAGGTTTATATGCATATGTAGAGAACGATTGCTAGAACTAAAAACCCGATTTTTTTTTTTTTTTTTTTTTTCTTTCAATAATCAAAAGTTACACTGTCTCTCTCTAAGTGCTAGAAGCTATAATAAATTTTGGTAAAATAAATTTTTAATTAAAATTTTCTATATTTTAATTGAAAACAAAGCATAGATTTGATATCTATCGTCATTGGCGATTTTTGTATTTGGCGATCGAAAACGTAATACGAAAATCTGTATATTATCGTAGTAAATACGAGATGTATGTGTTTACTTCAATTACCCTACTACCGTAGGTAGTGGAAGTATTGTATAGGTTTTGGCAATTGGTCAGTGTGTGTGTATATGTGCACGTGTGTGTGTAATCTTCTGGCTGTCATATCTCCAAAACTAATAAAAATAGAACTACTAAACTTCACAAGTGATTCAGGTCTGGTGTACAGATAAATTTTCCAAATTTTCGTGAAAATTGAAAAACCGCAATTGGGTCATCGAAAACCAGAAATGGGACCCTAAGCCCATATTCAAAAACACCTCTAATGATTTTCTTCAAAGTTGCTATATAAATAATATATTAGATGCCCTTTCGATTGAAAAGTTGCTTAGTTCAGGAAAATTGATAGGCGTCCTCTATAAACAGCTCAATTTCAGACTTCGCAAGTGCGTTCCTTTAAAAACGCCTGTACGGATTTTTTTCAAACTCGCCATGTTAACTTCCTATTAAATATCCTTTTGTATGTAATTATTGTTTTTAGGTCAATAATTGAGTATGTTAAGTTTTGGTAAAAGTTGGTATCTCAAAAACGGCTCTAACGTATTCTTGAAAATTTTTTCTTTAATCCAATTTAGATAACCTTTCTCAAGTATTACGTGCTTATTACAGGAATATTAACGGTCATCCTGATTAGGTAGTTCAGTTTTAGATCTCGGAAATTCGTGTTTAAAAAAATAACTATCTATTTTTTCCCCTTATTTTTTAACTCGCTATGCAAACTCTGTTGTGTGTGTCTTTATACGTGTATCAAGTTTCTCTTACTCGAAAATCTCAAAAAATGCAAGTAATATCTCCAAAAAATTGTATATATTACGTGTAATAGTGGGTAATGGAAGTCGTGTGGTTGTTTCACACCAGATTCTGTAATAGTATATATTGTACGAATATTGTTTCATATTATTGATTTTTCCTTTAATATACATTATTAAAATAATAATCAAATATGGAAAAAATTAAATATATTTGCGAAATGAAAAAATAAATAATAATTAAAGCTATTATGACGTCAATTTTATCAAAAACATTTTCATGTCATAGGTTTATTTTTCAATATTTTTTATTCATGAGTAAAGAAATGTTTCTTTTTACGAAATAAATAAATAAATAAATAAATAAATAAATAAATAGCATTCAGTAAAAATTGCCAACATTTAACAACTAATTAAAAAAAATAATTGTAAAATTATATTTTGACTTTCCAGTTAATAATATTGCCTGACTATAACATATAAACTGATATATTTCTTGATTTTTTACATATCAATCCATCTTTAACTAAAATTTGTTCATCAGTGCGAAGCCGGACGGGTCAGCTAGTACTTCTATAAAATTCAAAAATTCAAACTATATAACAAAATGCAACCAACATCGTTGCTTTCTTTATTCTATTCTATTTCTTAAAACAATTTTTATAGATACCACACGCGCCACATAAACTTTAGATTTTACATCTACTTTTTAAGATAACACGCGATCATGTTTCATTATAAAAATTAAATCATTAAATTCATTTTTTTACTTATTTTTATTTCATTTTGCACGCGCACTTTTTATTTCCTAATTCAAAATTATTTAAAAAAAAAAACTTTTTCGATAGTGTTTGTTTCGATACTGATTATTATTAATTTTCTTTTCTTTTTCTTTAAAAAAAAAAATGGTTTGAATGAAATTCTGGTAAAAGTAGAATTTAGTTTAAGACGGAGGGCTATTAGTTTTTTTTTTTTTTTTTTTCCAAATTATAACATAGCTTTAAAATTATTCAATTATATTTTCGATAAATTTTAGATTTCGATAAATGTCCAACTATCGAAAAATGATACCGGAAAAATCCCAGATTGAGACTAATAGTCCTCAGTCCTAAAAATAATACCTCTGAAAGTAAGACACTTTGGTAATTTTGGCATAAGAAATAATTTTCTTGGTTCTCTCAATTTGTACTAAAGGAAACTTTGGTTGATCTTACAACATAGAAAACGACAGAGAATACGAAAATATACAATGTAGGGGAGACTGGGGCACAGTGGACCACCCTTATTTAAATCTCTTAATATTTAACTCTTTCAGTTTGAATTGAGACTCATAGATGACAGGATGGTACTACTTGTATAGATACATCCAAAAAACCACATGGTAAATGCTAAGGTAGGCATTTCATACAGTTTTTATGTTTTGAGCTGCTCAAAGTAATTTTTCAAGTTTGAAGTTTTTTTAATTTTATCAGGACTGAACTATTGACTACAAGTATTGGATAGTTGTTAAGAAAAGGTAAGATATTATTGTTTTTAAATGCATAAATAATATTAGCATATTTATAGTCAATATATAATTTTAATATTATTGTTTGTTTTGTCTGGACATGGGGCACAGTGGACCATCCCTATATGGGGCACAGTGGACCGCCTTCCAGTGTGCTTAAAAGTCCAAATTATATTTAATACCTTATTTATTTTAGTTAAATTTACATATACAAATATAATGTGACTCAAAATAATTAATAAAAATAATAATCTTAATGTTATAATAAAATAAATTTCTGAAAAGGGAAAATAGTTGAATAGTAGTATAATAATTATGAATACCTAAATTTAATAACTATTTGAATTGTTTAACATTAAAAAAAAAAAAAAAAAAAAAAAATGATTATGTGATATAATAAATGGTAGATTATATAAATTTATTGTTGTTATTTTTAGAAATAACATGTAAAAGAAAGAAATAGAATATTTTTAGTTAAACTTATCTCACAAATATAATATAAAGTATTAATATCTCAAAATAATTAATAAAAATGTTTGAATAGTAATATAATGTTTAATTATATATTTCATAATTTTTATAAATGTATAACATTAATAAACAAATTAAAAATATATCTTATTGTTTCTAGTGATGGTAGGTAAAAGACAAAGGAAATCTGATATAGGATTCTTCCTCTAATTTGATTTCTTATTTATTTTGATTTCCATTAAATTTTGGTAATTTTATTGCATGAAAATGTTCGAATTATGTTATTTAGACTAGAATTGCATAAGAAACTAATTTTAGAAAAAAAAAAAAAATGAGTAATTTATATTTATTGAACATGAACAATAGAGGTTGGTCCACTGTACCCCGTGTTGTGGGCCACTGTGCCCCGGTGATGGGACACAGTGGTCCACTTTGTGGGTGCACACAATTTATTTTTTTCTTCGTAATGTAGTAGAAGTAGTGTCATAAAAAAATTAGGACATGTCAAGAAAGGTTTAAATAATGTTTGATATTTTTTTCAAGTACCTTGCTTTTTTATTTTTGCTGAAACAAAATTAAAAGTGTAAAAGTGGTCCACTGTGCCCCGGTCTCCCCTACATACCGCGATTTATTTAATTAGGTCAGGTACTGAAAGTATCATTAAGTTATTAAATTTTCTTGCTAAAATGAAATAATCTACGCATTTCTGAAAATGATTATTAGTAGAATAAAGCTATTTTGGTAAGTATAGCGAAGACTATACCAACTGAAGACTGATTAAAAAAATAAAATGGTGCGTGCAAAAGTGTATGAAAAAAAAAAGAACAGGGATCATCCAAGAAGAAGGCATTATTTGCGCGTTATCTAAGATTCATTTTATCAAGCACTTTGAAGATATAAAGAACAAAAAATAGATCACCATAGAAATATAAGTTATTATTGGAGATTACTTAAAACTTCGTTATTGGAATGGATTGGAGAGAGGTGGGTGACTGGACAAAATGGGAATCATATTCGAATTCAGGAGGTCATTTTACATAAGAATTAGCAAGAATGGTATCAGAACTCGTAATAAAAGTTTTTTTTGCAAAGCAGTAAATTATAATGTTTTTTTTTTTTTTTGTAAAGAGCGTTTATTGAGATTGGCATCTGTTATATATTTTTATTGAATTTTGTGTTCGTTAAAAAGAAAGATAAGATGCTGGAGTTTGAATAAAAGGTTAATGTTGATTCCGTAATTTTATTTATAAGTAGTAAGATTACGTTTAATAGTGGTTAGTCTGCATCCCATTTTTTGTTGACATTAGAACGCAACAATTGGTGACCCGGATTTCTTTTTTAAATGACTACGAAGATTATAGTGTAGCTACCGTTACGGATGCCGAAGCGAATAAAGTAAGCATTAAAATTCCACCATTTTGGCGAGAAAAACCAGACATTTGGTTTTATCAAGTAGAAGCCCAATTTCAAATAAATAAAATCACCATTGAAGAAACTAAATTCAACTATTTGATATCCCAGCTTGAACCGAAATATGTCGAAAATATATGGGACATTATTAAGGACACTAAGCGGGATAAATATGCATTGGCGAAAGAAAGACTTTTAAATATGTTCAAGGAAAGCGAAAACAAGAGAATTCAGCGCATAGTTACTGGATTAGACCTTGGCGATTACAAGCCAAGTCAGCTTTTGTAGAAGATAAAAAATTTAGGAGTGGACAATTTTTCAGAAAAAGTGTTAAAATCTTTATGGCTCGATAAAATGCCTGATTTCATTCGACACATTCTTTTTGTAAGTGAAGAAAGTTTAGACAAACTGGCTACGATGGCTGACAAAATTTCTGTGATGAAATCTGAAAAAGAAGTTTGTGCTGTTTCGCCAAATGTTAGCTATACTGATGCTTTACTTGCAAGAATAGCTGCATTAGAACAAAGAGTTGATTCGATGCAAATAAATGACCGATCTAGATCCAAATTTAGGAATCCTCACCGTAATATTTCTCAAAATCGCAGTCGTTTAACTAAAAGATTTAATCCGAAAGGTAAATATTGCTTTTATAATTTTAAATTTGGTGATCGTTGTCGACCTGATAAATGTTACTCGCTTTGGGCTTGGAAAGAAAAGTGATGCAACAGGATTAGCGGCTACTGCTGTTGCTGATATTAATGAAAGCCGCAATTTCGTTTTTTTTTAAGGACAAAAACACAGGACTCCGGTTCTTGGTGGATTCAGAAGCTGATGTTAGTCTTATTCCTGCAACTCATCGAAATAAAACAGTAGATGATTTTAAAATATGCTCAGTGAATGGAACGGAAATTTCTACTTACGGAATTAAAATTTTGAACATAAATTTAGGACTTTAGAAGAGAATTTACATTTCCTTTTATATTAACTAAGGTTGATAAAGTTATAATACTAGCTGACTATTTTAATAAATTTAAACTTTTAATAGATATTCATAATAAACAACTTATTGATAGAATAACTAATCTGTCCGTTCGCCGCCACATAACAACAGTATCTTTTGATAATGTTATTAGTACTTTGGATAAAAATTCTAAATATACTAATTTGTTACTACAATACCCAAATTTAACTAAACCTAATTTAACAATATCTAAATTTGAACATGATGTTGAGCATTATTTCACAACAAAAGGACAATCTACTTATTCTAAAGCTAGACAACTGGATTCCAAGCGATTAGCTATAGCAAAACAGGAATTCCAGTACATGTTAGAAAATGATATTACTCGGCCATCTAAATCACAATGGTCCAGCCTTCTTCACATGGTGCCTATCTAAGAAAGATGGTTCCTTCCGACGATGTGGGAATTACCGACGTTTGAATGCCCAAACAATACCGTATCGTTATCCTACACCTCGATTAGAAGATTTGAACCGCATTTTGAAGAATACTCAAATATTCTCTAAAACTGATTTGCATAAAGCATATTCCCAAATTCCTATTCAAGCAGGTAAGCCAAAAACTGCTATAATAACACACTTCGTCTTGTATGAATTTGATATAATGAGTTTTGGTTTGCGTAACGCTCCGTCTACCTATCAAAGATTTATCAATGAGGTATTTAGAGGACTAAATTTTGTGTTTCCATATTTGGTTATTAGCCGTACACCAAATATTTTACTCTGAGGATAAAGAATAAAGAAGTGAATGTAACGATAGACAGATTGTAGCCAGCATATCTACTACTACAAAAAACTCCTGAAGAAAAGGAGCTTACAACTCCAACTTGTGTCAAGGGTACACCTGCGCCACGGCCAGCTGAGATTCAAACTAAGGAAACTGTGTCTCAACCTGAAATTAAAGACAATCTCGAACTGGTAGAATTATAAGGACACCGTTGAGATTCAAAAACCAAATTTTGACGATATTTACTTCCTACTTCCTAACGTAACGTTCGCTACTGGTAGGGGAGTAATGTAGCGACATAACTTATAAATATTTCATTTAAAAGTAACTCAAGAGTAGTTTAATAACTATATATATATATATATATATATATATATTTTTTTTTTTTTTTCGTAAAGAGTGTTTATTGATATTGGCAATGGTTATATATTTTTATTGAATTTTGTGTTCGTTAAAAAGAAAGAAGAGATTCTGGAGTTTAAATTAAAGATTGATGTTGATTTGGTAATTTTATTTATAGGTAGAAAGATTACGTTCAATAGCGGTTTGTCTACATCCCATTTTTGTTGACATTAGAACGCAACATAAACATATAATACATCCTACTTTTCTTTTCACAAATGGAATATGTATGATAAAATTTGGAATATTATTTCTGTATGTGGATCATAGTTTCGTAAAATTATAGTTGATTTATTTAGTTTTATTATTTACTTGATTAAAAAAAATAATAATAATAAATCCTTTTTCTGTAACTGAGCGACTTAATTTCTACTACCATTGTTGTAATTAAAATTACACATTTAGATATATATATAGATACATAAATGATTTTTCATTTAAGCATATTACTATTTATGTATAAATATTTTTTGTGGTAGAATAATGGAAAGTAATTATTAATCTGTATGTAAATATTAAAAAAAAAAAAAAAGTTGTTTGCTTTGAAAAAAGAATAAGATAAATTTATAAGTGCTGCTTGTAAAATTGAAGGAGAAGGGAAAAAATGAGATAGGGATCTCTTAGACTAGCTGGCTGCCCAGTGACATTATAGAACAAAGATGGAAAGAGGAAAATTTATAGGACTCATAAAACTTGAATGGAGCATCGCAAAAACAACTCCAGGCTAGGGAACGACAGGCCACCCGCACGCCGCACACACACTGTCCCTTCAGCCCTCGACTTAAGAAGAGTATTTTTATAGAAGTGCGAGGACGGCTTCGGGGTCAACATTTCGGCGAGACAGTGATGGAATCTCCCGGTGGTGCAATCTCCCGGTGGTTCTCCAGATATCCTGCTTCCTCCCGCATCAACTGCCCTTGAATTTTAATCTCAAGATATGAAAAATATGAGCAACCCGAAGAGACCAAAACACCTATGATTCATCTTTGAAAAGAATCTATCGAATGGAGCATCCAAGTGTATTCCTATTCCAGGATCTCTAAGTGCCCTAGAATTGTTAAATAGAAGTCCTCTATGATTTGCTTAAAGAAAGATGCAGAAATATCCCACTGCCGTTTACGATGGAATAAGCTCTATAATGCTCATCTGGGTGAGTCAAATTTTAATAGTCTAAGAAAAAAGAAAATATTTAATTGTATCTATCCCCATTTATTCTATTTAGTCATGTCTGAGTACTACCTAAAGTAATGTTGAATAAAATTAAACTTGAAGTGAATAAAATATTAGTTTTGTATAAGAGACCAAAATATTTAATAAAATGCATTATTAATGAAATTCTTTGTATATCTATTAATTAAGGAATTATTTATTTTGGAAAATTTATTTTAATTTGAAGTTATATCCTTAATAAATAGATAAGTTTTATGACCCATTAAAAATATTTACAGAACTTGGGTATAATTTAAATGAAGAGAACGCAATGTACTATACAGTTTGGAGAATGCCTTAGATTAACAATTTCTCTCCAACACTGTAAATCGAGCTAAAAGCGATTTGGTGCCTATCCAGTTGAGGTCATAAAAAGAAATAATAAAAATAAAAAATAAATAGAATAAAAAAAAAGCTAATTTAGGAAAACTTTAAGGTGGACTCAGACAAAATAATAATATAAAAATATACTAAGCAGTTGCTTAAATAAAATTGGATAGATATAGATAAAGGAAATCATAGCATTATAATGTTATTGTATTTGTATATGAATAACTGATAAAAAATATATATAATAAATAGATATGCAAATGTGTACATATAATATATATATAGATATAAATTACACTTTCATTAATAATGATAAGTAGAATATGAAAATAAATGAAGTGTAATTAAGATAATTACAGTTGTAAATTTTGAAAAATTACTGGAAATATTTTATATGTACACATAAACAGCGAGATTGCTCAGGAAGGTTTACTGAAATCAAATAATCTGATATTTTGTTTGTTTGATAATATTATTTTGAATGCCTGTATACATATAAAACTTGAATATTTTACTTTGAAGAAAGTAAATAGTTTCCTAAAATAAGGAATAATAATAATAATTGAACTAGAATAATCTAGCTAGTCAATAAATATATGTATACAAGCATAATTTGTGTTAATGTTAACACACATAAAAATGATTTTTTAAGAGTTGATTTAAAGTAAAGGTTAGAAAGTAGGTGATGCAAATGAAAAGTACTTATAAATTGAGAAATAAAGTTGCGAATAAGTGTGATACAAAAACTCAAAATCAGAAGAAAACGGTGGAAACAAAAACTGAGAAGGTAGTACCGGGTAAAATAAAAATGGAGAAAAAATTAACAGTGTCATTAGATACGCTATTAGTGGGTCTTCCACACTTCAGTGGGGACAGTCAGGCTAATATAGATAAATTTCTAGAATCATTTGAGACATTAACAAATGCGACAGAATTAGACGATGGAATTAAATTATTAATTTTAAAAAGTAAAATCTGTGGAAAAGCGAGGGAGAAAATAAACTTGGATGAGGATTTAATAAATGAGAATGTGTATGAGCAATTCAAACTTAAATTAAAAGAAAAATTTAAGAGCAAAGTAAATTTCTCAAAAGCTCAGGCAGATTTCATGAATATCAGGCAATCACCAAAACAAACTATAGAAGAATATGCAACGGAAATAATAAAAAAATCAAATGAATTTTTAAAAGGGTCTGGATTCGAAAACAAAGATGGGGCAAAAGAATTTGTAAACAGTTTAAAATTGAATAAATTTATTGAAGGCATGAGGGCAGACATAGCATTTGAGTTAAGAAAGGCAGATAAAAAAGATTTTGACAGTGCATTAAAAATGGCTAAGACCATTGAAAATGCAATGCAATTTAACGTGGAGGAAATAAATACTATAGAGAAAAAAAATAACAAAGAAACAGATATGTGTACATTATCATTAGAATTAACATCGAAACAAATGGAACAAATTAAACAATTAGAAAAAAAAAATCGAAGAATTAGAAATAATAAATAACAGATCAGAAAGTCAAGAGAGACAAAAACATGACAGCACAAGATTTTGTGCAATTTGCAAAACTAGGTCACATAATACTGAACAATGCTGGTACATTCCAAGAACTAATCCGAATATTGTAAACAATACAATCCCTATAATACCAGAGAGTGAAAATTCAGAGGTTAGAAACGTAAGATCAGACGAAAATAGATCGATTAATACAAATTATTGAAATTTCGATAGGGGTACTAGAAATTATTTCAGAATAAGTTCACATAGAAATTTTAGACAAAGAGGTACAAACCGCCCTGCTATAACGTTTCCAAGGCAGTCGGGAAACTAAATGAGGGGTTTACCAAGTGTAAAAATAATAATAACATAGTCCCTCGTAAATCCCTTAACATATCCAGGGGACTAAAAATGCATCAAAATAGCGATAAAAACTATGTGAATCAAACAGACAAGGAATTATACAGAAATTATTATGAAAAATATTATAAAGTACAGAGGCAGAGAAGCGAGAAAGATAACAATTCACGCAGGTATAATAAAAACAAAAATAAATCAAATGTAATTCATACACCAGATCGATATCTGTGCACAAAAATATGGAAAAACACACAAGAGATTAAATATTTGACAAATATTGATCAAAATGATATAGGTAACTTACCCATCTTAGATTTGAATATAAATGGGGTACCTACACGAAATTTAATCGATACAGGCGCAACGTTAAATGCAATGTGTCCCAAAATATTTCAAAAAATCAAAGAAACAGGGATAAAAATTCAGTATTTGTCAAATAATGTAAGCATACACACATTAAACAATCAGAGAATTAATTTCAAAAAATGCATTAAAATTACATTCAAAATTAAAGGGAAATTCGTGACAGGTGTATTTTATATATTGAACTTTAATTTTGATAAGAAGTATAATGTAATATTAGGTTATGACTTTCTTAAAAGAAACAAAATGATAGTAGACTGTAAGGCTGGACATGTACTATTTAAAAACATGAAATTGGAATTAAATAAAACTCCAAACAACCAAGAAATTCCAAATCATATAAATACCATGTCAATAGAAACAAATACAGACACATCACAGATGGAGGACAAAATACAATTCCCACAGTCAGGAGTGCATGATCAGGAACAGGAAGAAAATGCAAAAATTTATGGGAATTTTAAATGCTCAAAAGATCAGACAAGGTCAAAAAACAATGAAAATGAACTAATAAATTGGGAAGCATCTTCTAGTAAACAAATGATAGAATTAAATGAGAAAAATGAAGAAAACATTATAAGGCAGGATACGTTAAATCAAAATTACCACTTTGCAAGACTAATAAAAAAAATTGATGTTGCACCGAAACAAACAGTTTGGGCGGAAATAAAAGTTCCTAGAATATACCAACACGAAACAATATTTCTTGAACCACAGAGAAATAATTCGGGTACAAACATAAATTGCTCTATACATAAAATAGATAATGAAAATAAACTAAAAATTCAAATTTCAAATACATAGGACCACAAAATTACTTTGAATAAAAATATGAAAGTGGCGAAAATTACACAACAATTCATAATAACGGACAAAACAAAACCAAAGAGAGAAATTATTAACAATTTAAACATGGTAGATGTTAAACAAATGAGAAAAGCTGACTTAAAAAAAGAAGATTTTAATCTAAGTCATTTAGATTCAGTGACACAAAAAGAAATGCATGAAATATTAATGAAAAATTATGCGGCATTTTACAAAAATTACACGACACTAGGACAAACATCATTAGTTACACCAATATTTAAATTAGCTGATAATTACCCCATTCAATTATAACCGTATAAATTGGCTTATAATATGAAAGATGTTGCGAAAGAGGAGATAAATAAATTATTAGAGGCAAAAATGATTGAACCAACAAACTCTCATTATGCAGCCCCGTAATTTTCATAAAGAAAAAATGTAACTCAAAAACAAATGATCCCAAACACATTAAAGTGAGAGCAGCAGTAGATTACAGGGTTCTTAATGAAATCATAGAAGTTTCACCACATCCCATCCCGGATGCGAAAGAAATAATTCAGAGACTTAGTGGTAAAAAAATACAATACTGTGATGGACTTTCACTCGGCATTCTTCCAAATTAATTTAAAAGAAGAAGACCGAGAAAAATTAGCATTCATTACGGAATTTGGTTGCTATCAGCCAACCAGATTAAATTTTGGTAACAAAATATCAACTATGACATTTGCTAAACTTATGGATAAGATTTTAGGTCACATAGATAAAAATAAAATAGGGTACTTTATCGATGACATTATTTTAGGAACAGACTCAATAGAAGATATGAAAAAATTAATGCAGGAAGTTTTAGACATTTTAATAAAAAACAATCTAACTATTGACCCGCAAAAGATGCAAATATGTAATGAGATATGTGATGAGATGTACATGAGATAGAGTTCTTAGGGTATAAAATCAATGAACATGGTTATTCACCATCGGAGGGAAATTTAAACAAAGTAAAAAAATTAATGAGACCAAACAATGAAAAAGGTATCTTACAACTGTTAGGGTTTTCGAACTATTTCAGAACATTGATAAAAAATTACGACGATATAATAGATCCATTATTACAACTTACAAGAAAAGACATAAGATTTAAATGGGGTGAAGAACAAGAGAAAGCATTTATAAATTTACAAACCGCGTTATTAAATGAACCAACTCTAAGAGCTCCAGATATGAACAAAGAATTTTATTTGATCCAGGATGCTTCAAAATATGCAATATCGGCGATTTTGGCACAAAAAGAGAATGGAATTTTGCATCCGATTGAATATTATGGTAGGAAATTAAAAAATTCAGAGAAAAATTATCCAGCCATGAAACAAGAGTTACTAGCAATACATGAATCAGTATTAAATTATAAAAACATACTGTTAGGAAAAAAGATATTTTTGTTAACAGATGCGAAGGCGTTAACATATTTTATTAATTTGGAGAAACAGCCTGACATAATTTCAAGATGGCTTTTAGATCTCCAAGAATTTGACATAACAGTAGAACATATATCAGGATCACAGAATCCGAGTGATTTTTTAAGTAGGCACATAGCAAACATAACGCATGAAGATAAAGAGAATGAAATGTATTTATTTAAAGCCGAAAAAGAGTTGTCAGAAGAAAACATTTTAAATGAACAAAAAAAAATGCGACAAAATACAAAAAATAGTAGTATGTTTAAAATCAAAGAGAAATAATAAATACAAAAGAAAATACTCTTTATTAGAAAATGATCTATTAGTATTGAAACATTCAAATAATGCTACGGACAATACGCAAAATATTATCATAGCTCCACATAGTTTAAGAGAGAAAATCATAAATACCGCGCATTCCCCACACTTCGGTTTTGAGAAAACATATCAAATGATTAAAAGTAGATTTTACTGGATTGGGATGTACCAAACAGTAAAATATTTTTGTAGGAGATGTATTCCATGTAACTCTTACAAACCGCATCAAACAATAAAACTTCCGTTACAAGTAATGAATAAGAACTATGCATGTGGCCAAGCATTAAATATTGATATAGTTGGAAAATTAGTACCAACGCTAAAGCAGAACAAATTTCTTTTAACAATCATTTGCGCATTTTTTAGGTTCTTAGATGTAATACCGCTAAAAAATACCAATACAACAACTATCATAAATGCGCTGCTAGAATATTTCGGAAAATATGGCCTATGCCAGTATATAAATTTAGACAATGCGCCTTATTTTAGAGGCAAAGAATTTACAGACTTCGCTAAGAATCTAAATATAACATTGCGTTATTCGAGCATTTACAAACCCAGTAGTAATGGTACGATTGAGAAAGCACATTTAATTTTAAAAAATTCTATCTCAGCCATGTGTCAGGAAACTTTTGATTGGGACACGAGAATAAATTTTTTTAAGTTAAACTATAATATGTCGAAACATCGAGCAACGGGATACGAACCCGCGGTGTTATTTTTTGGGAGAAAATTAAAAACTCCATTTCTAGATTGCAATGACAGAAATAAGGAAACCCCTTCGCAATATATATCAAAAATAAAACAGCATATGCATCAGGCGAGAGCAAAAGCATTGCTAAATATGAAAAAAAATTTAGAAGAGTACAATAGAAATAAAAGTATAAATTCTAAAGAATTGGAGATAGGTGATGAAGTCTATCTTAAATCACTAAGAAAGAATAGAAAATTAGGTAAAAGGTTTGATGGACCATTTTTGTTGGAAAGGAAGTTCAGGAACTCGAATTACTTGATACGAGAAAAGGAAGGAAATAAAAGTTTAAAAATTCATATTTCAAAGATATTTAAAGTACCACCAGAAAAAGAAAATTAAAATAACCAGCTAAAGGATATATGAAGGATCTAGGTCAAAATATTAGAACAGGTAAAAAAAAAAAAAAAAAAAAAAAAAAAAAAACTAAGAATAATAGATAGTAAAATAGTGTGGATAGTTGAGACAAACATAATTTTATTATTGTAGAGGGGTGCATCAGATTTTTAGCTGGTAATTGTTTGAAGCTGGTCTTCAAACAGAGAAATTAATATTTATGGCGGGGCAACTTTATTAAGCTATAGATATTCTTTTCTCTTTGCCAGTGAAGAATTTTGAATGTGGCCTTGATAACAATAATAAAAAAGTTTAATAATAATAAGAATTGTAATAAAGCTAACATTAGAATGTATACAAAAATGTATCAAGTTGTGAGTGTGCAGATAATAATAATAATAATGATAAAGTTATTATTGCATTTTGGCTGGAAAAACATAGAAATTGGAGTAGAATAAATCAATAACAGCTGTAATAATAGAGAAATGAACGTGAATTACATTGAGAATAAATAGAATGTAAGATAGAGATTGGATGAAGGCTCTAAAACGGGGATAGGAATTTTCCTCTTAAACACTAGAGGTTAAAAATAACAAAAAAAAAATCCCAAGCACGACATAAAAAAAAAAAAAAAAAAACACGGGTTTTAGACTATAACATTAAGTAGATAAGGAGTTTGTAGATAAACTGTGTATAAAATAAAATAAAACAAAGAAAGAAAGAAAGAAAGAAAAGTTGTGTACAGAATTTTGATATATTCAAATAATCCAGAAGAATAACATAATAGTATATATATATATATATATATATATATATATATATATACTGGGTGTGAAATGCTATGATTTTGTTTATTTATATTTATGTATAGATATATATATATATATATTTTAATTTTTTTGGAAGAGAAAAAAGAAACTTTTAAGAAAAACATTTTTAAAATAAAGAAAAATATTTTCTTTTTTTTTTGGAGTATATACTCACCCAAAAACAATTAATAATAAGATGTGCTCAACAGCAACAAACAGATATAAATATATATAAAATTACAAAAATATGTGTAGACTTTTTAGAAACAGAATGATGAAAAATGAACTAGAGTTCAAAATGAGAGTCTATACGATGGTAATATACACAGAGACATAAAACAAAGAAAAAATGAAGTGAACTCTTACATTAAATGAACATTTAAAGTGATATGGACTGAAAGAATGGACAATATTTATTCTGTTTTCTTCATATCTCAGCATCATATGAGTATTATTATTTTGTTTGTGTGTATTTTTGTATTTTATTTTATAGGTCAAAATGATGTAACAAAGGCTTACAAATGCACAGAAAATAGATCTAGTGTAATAGAAAATTTAAGTATATGATTTATATGATAGGGCTCATATATTTTTTTTTGTAGAAAGGGGGGATATAAATGTTGTAATTAAAATTACACATTTAGATATATATATAGATACATAAATGATTTTTCATTTAAGCATATAGCTATTTATGTATAAATATTTTTTGTGGTAGAATAATGGAAAATAATTATTAATCTGTATGTAAATATTTAAAAAAAAAAAAAAAAAAAAAAGTTGTTTGCTTTGAAAAAAGAATAAGATAAATTTATAAGTGCTGCTTGTAAAATTGAAGGAGAAGGGAAAAAATGAGATAGGGATCTCTTAGACTAGCTGGCTGCCCAGTGACATTATAGAACAAAGATGGAAAGAGGAAAATTTATAGGACTCATAAAACTTGAATGGAGCATCGCAAAAACAACTCCAGGCTAGGGAACGACAGGCCACCCGCACGCCACACACACACTCTCCCTTCAGCCCTCGACTTAAGAAGAGTATTTTTTATAGAAGTGCGAGGACGGCTTCGGGGTCAACTTTTCGGCGAGACAGTGATGGAATCTCCCGGTGGTTCTCCAGATATCCTGCTTTCTCCCGCATCAACTGCCCTTGAATTTTAATCTCAAGATATGAAAAATATGAGCAACCCGAAGAGACCAAAACACCTATGATTCATCTTTGAAAAGAATCTATCGAATGGAGCATCCAAGTGTATTCCTATTCCAGGATCTCTAAGTGCCCTAGAATTGTTAAATAGAAGTCCTCTATGATTTGCTTGAGGAAAGATGCAGAAATATCCCACTGCCGTTTACGATGGAATAACCTCTATAATGCTCATCTGGGTGAGTCAAATTTTAATAGTCTAAGAAAAAAGAAAATATTTAATTGTATCTATCCCCATTTATTCTATTATTTAGTCATGTCTGAGTACTACCTAAAGTAATGTTGAATAAAATTAAACTTGAATTGAATAAAATATTAGTTTTGTATAAGAGACCAAAATATTTAATAAAATGCATTATTAATGAAATTCTTTGTTTATCTATTAATTAAGGAATTGTTTATTTTGGAAAATTTATTTTAATTTGAAGTTATATCCTTAATAAATAGATAAGTTTCATGACCCATTAAAAATATTTACAGAACTTGGGTATAATTTAAATGAAGAGAACGCAATGTACTATACAGTTTGGAGAATGCCTTAGATTAACAATTTCTCTCCAACAACCATCAATAGCCATGACTATTAAGAGTACTCTCATTGTTATTTGAAAACACAGTATCCAATGATAACATTTACTTGAAAATAATCCCATGTTCTACTGCTTGAAACAGAGTTACAGAGCTGTTTTGAGGTCATTACATTCTTCAGCAAAATGTGAAAAATTTGTTTGTATGAATTGTAAGTTAACTAGTTTCAATTTATAACAAAATTTACATTCCCAGGCAAACAAAAATTAATAGTTTTTATCACAGGTCACATGAAATAAGATTTTTTGGCTCATACTGACTTTATATAATGTTCTTATTCTTTCAATCAACGAAATTACCCAAACTTCGTACAATGGTAATGGTAATCTCAATAAAATAAGTTTATCACTGAGTGTTGAAACTTTTATTTAAGCAAAATAACTTACAAGGAAGGGTCACCAACTGTTCAAAAGGTATTTATACACGATATATATCCTCTTAAAGCTCTAAATAAGCTGATAATAAAAATATCCATCTTATCGGCAAATGCGCCCCTTAGCGTGAGTTATTCGCAATTAAAATTCGTAAATTGCAGGACCTTCAGTAATGTACTTTAACGAAATTCTATCGTTAGAATTAATTTTTTAACAGATTCTCATGCTAATTATGACGATTTACATTGTTAGTAAAGTATTTCATTATGTGTTTAATAATTATTTTGCGACAGCATTAAATTTATAAATCCAATACTTTACATATGTTGTCATGTGTTTGGAGGAGGGAATAAGCGGAAAAATAAATTTCTACTTTAAAAAAATTAATAATTATATTATTACCTACATTATAATATTTTAATGAAAATGAATTGTATAAAGTAATAGTTTTCTTCGTTACTATAAAAATTACAATAGCTTCTTTTTTACTCTTTGTAGTACTTTTTATACAGTTTAGCATGTTTAAATTTATTGTTGACACAAAGCAATTATTAAACGGTAAAATACTTTACATGTAATAATATATATATATATATAATAACATGTATATTTATTTATTTATTTTTTAATGGCGCGGTACTTGCAAATGAGCATTGACTGTGCGATTGCTGAAATGAAAACCATTCGTGAAGGAGTACCCAATGGGCGGCCACCGCCACCACTTACAGGGATAACAAATCCATGCTTTGTCCAGGTTTCGAACACGGCCAACTGTGAGGGAGTTAGGGATGGTAACCATAACAATATACGGGTGACCTTTATTAATAATATATACAATGGTTTTTTGAATGATAATCTTTTACAAAACTTATTTTAATGATAAAAACTATACGAAGTACATTGTTAAAGAATCTGTAATTTAAAAATTTTAATTGCGAATAACTCGCGTTAGGGGGCGCATTTGCCAATAAGATAGACATTTACGTTGTCAGCTCAGTAAGACCTTTCAGATGATACATAATATGTATAAATACCTTTTGAACATTTGGTGACCCTCCCTTGTTAGTCTAATTATTGAGTCATTTTAACCCCTCAAGACATCCCTTATATCCAATTACTTTGTCAAATTAGAAATTTCCTGAATTTTATCGCGGGCCACAGAACCTTACATGGCGGGCCGCGAGAGCCCTGTTCTAAGACAAAAGACAATGGTGGCATTCATATAGAAAATATTATGATACATAATATTAATACATAATTATAACAAATAAAATAAAATTTAAAATATTTATAACTAAAAAAAAAAAATACAAAATTTTTGTATTTATGAAATTACGGATTATTTTCTTAGAAGGACAAAACTGCTACATGAAAATTATATAATAATCTAGGAAACTAAATTGCCTTAAACAATTATAGAGAATTATTTTATAAAATATATAAAACTTTAACTAATTTATTTCTAAGACAAATAATAAAACTGTTAAAAAAGAACCTATTAAAATTATACTATTTTAAAAAAGGAAGTTAATAATTTTGAATGAAAACGTTAATGAAATTCCATTTTGTCTAGACTTCATTTATTTAATTAAAAAAAATAATAATAATAATAAAATAGTAATTTACTAAAAAAATAAATTAACAAAACGTTTTATTTATTTCCTTTCTAAATTATATAATTTATATTCAATGTAAAATAGAGAAGAAACACGTTAGAAAATTATAGTGCTGGAAATCAAACTCTGTTTTAGACAAACAAAAAAAAAAAAAAAACTTGTATTTTAAAATGTCCACCTGTATTTGATTAACATAAGTTGTTAAAAGATCTAATTCATTTCTAACAGAAAAAAATAAAATTCGTATATATATTTCTATTGCTGGAAACTTAGAAAATAATATATTTTTTGTGTAGATAAACACTACTTTCAAAAACTGAAAAATTAAATTCCTTTTAGGTCTTTTTACATACATAAGTTTACATGTTCTTTTGTGTGGCAAAGGTTATTTATCTCTTTTTCTGAACGTGCAGCTGGACGCTATTATTTTTTCTTTTCGGATTGTCAAATATATATATATATATTTGACATGTTTTAAACAGAAATATAAATTAAATCATGCGTTCAAGTTTTTAAGCTATTGTTTAAAGAATGCTGAATTATTGTAATGTAAAGGTCAGGATACTCGCGGTAATTTACAAATACAAAACTTCCTATTTCTTCAAACCTTCGTTATTTTTGTCTGATTCTACTCTGATTACTTCTACGATTAAAACCACTTCTTACTATGCTCTCTCAAACAAAAGCTTACTCAATCTCACGTTTTACTTTTTTTCTTTTAATGTATTTTTGTGATTATGTCTGATTTAAAAAAGATTTATCTTCAAACAAATGCCTGTCATTGTAATTTATTTCATGAAAGTTTATCTGGCAAACGAGAAAAGGAATAAAATCAAAATAATGTAATTCAAAGACGAGAAATCTTGATCAATGAAGCAGATACAGGGTGCAAAGCTTATTTTTCTGAATAATGTTTCTGTATTATTATTTCTTTTTCATAATTATTTTAGTTATGTAATGATCCATGAAAAAAAAAAAAGCACTCTGGTTTGAAAAAAAAAAAAAAAACTTTCTTCATGAATTAAAAAAAAAAAAAAAGTAACTGAAGAATAGATATTCTTGAAGAATATTTTTGGACCGTTTTAAAATAATTTGTTTATGCCAAATAAATATTCACTCAATCACTAGGAAATAAGATTTTTTTTTTTTTTTTTTTTTTTTTAATCCTTCCGAACATACATTGCATAAGAAAAGTATAGTAATCGTGAAAAAATTTGAATGTGATTTTGGTGTATCTATACGTTTTGAGGTTTCGTGAGTTCATATTTCCTGTTTTTACAGTGTACGTATGTGAGCGACCACGATAATATCTAAAGGCTTTGTTTGTTTGAGCTGAAAGTTTGTAGGTATGTTTTAAGTCACCATCGCACGAACTTTATAAATTTCGATGAGTGGTGTACCGCTTAAAGTATTTTTATTTATTTATTTATTTTTATTTTTGTTTTTTAAAAGGAACAGAAAGAAAAATTCTTTAACATCATTATGGTATATGCACTAAAATTATTTAAAGGGCGATAGCGTCTCTAAACGCCTTATTCGATTAAGCTAAAAGCTGAAAGCTAGTAGAGTTTGGGACAGAAAAAAAAAAAAAGCTTCACCTTTGTATTTTCCTTTTCTCTTTCAGCAACCGCCATTTTAGCGTTTATAAAGCAAATTTTCGAAAAGATTTTATTACGTTGTCCTCCACGTACACTTTAGGATTGAGCCCAGTGTTAAAAGCAAAATGCAATTGACAGTAAAATTGTAATTCTAGAAAATATTTCAAAAATTGCTAAGTATAAGGCAATTAACGATGCTGCAAAAAGTATTAATTTTAGAATAAGAATCACAAACTGTTATAATACGCGAGATGGCAAAATAAATAAATGTTAAAGGAATATTGTTCACATAATTTTTAACAAGATATAAAAGTTTTTGGTTGTTTAAATTGAAAATGTGGCTTTCATGAATTTAAATAAAATAAAATGAAATAAATAACTGAAGAATAGATATTTTTGAAGAATATTTTTGGATTATTTAAAAATAATTTGTTTATACCAAACAAATCTCCCCTAAATCCCTAGGAAATGTGAATATTTCCCAGTGATACGTCCACGTTGTTCATCCAAGCGAGATGACCGCAAGTTAAAAAGCAAATGTGTAAAAATTCAATTTGTATCATGTTCAGAACTTAGAAAAGATTAAAAAAAAAAAATAAGTGCTTAGCGAAATAGTTTCTTCAAAACCAGTGCAGTAACAAATCAGATTAAAAACCAGAAAATCTGGCTAAATTGTCATTATTATGGTAAAGAATAAAAAAAAAAAAAAAAAAGAATTCAGTTGACCAAAAATTTAAAAAAATTATCAGTTAATTATTAGGCTATACTGTTTTTCGCTCATGAGTCAATTTTAATTTATTTCGAGTTGACAGAGAAAGCTAGAAGGTCAATGAAAAAGTGACCGACTTAATGAAAATTACACTTTTAAAAGAGTGACACATTCTCCGTACAATATGGTACGGAAGTGCATAACTTTTTAAGGAGTCGGGTAAATTTTCATGCTCAAGGGATCAATTAAATCGAAATAAAACACGGCCATTATAAAAGTGGCGCCTGATCGATTATTTTGAAGGTATCTCAGACTTTTCCACAATCAGCATTTCAAGATGATAATATCTCTTGGATACGTCTTATTTACGTCTATTTGATTTAAATTGTTAAAATTGCATATCCATTCCCATGATCACCGTAAAGTAATCATTCCGTAAGTAATCATAACTTTCTTCACTTTAAGTTAAATTTCACAAAGAATATCGTAGAATTTCTTCTTTAACAGACCTGGGAATAGTCCTAAATTGTCTACGCTTGAAAATGTTCAGCCTTTAAAAAGGGGGAGGGATTTGAAATTTGCAACCTACAAGTTTGCAAGAACCAGAAAAAATTATTTATCCTATTTGGCACAGGAAAATTTTTGAGATTTATATTAAAAAACTGTATAATACTATGCTATTGCGCATTAAACCAGTAATTCCATATAAAGATGGAATTACCTAATATAGAATACATTTTTTTTTTTTTTTTTTATAATTGTTTAGATTTAACAAATAAATAGTTTTATTACATATATTAAAATAATAACGTGTTTATTTCATATAATAAATCGTAGCAGAATACAAAGTATATGTTTATTATATTACGTTTAAAAAGAGAGTTTTATGTAGATTTTTATTAAGTACTTCGTAGAGTGTAATAAAACAAATTACTAAATCAGAAATGTGCATAGGTATAATTTTATATCACTGGTATTATACATAAATATGTCAGTTTAATTTGTTTCAATCATTTGTTTTGAAGTTATAACAAATAAAAAAGGTATAAGTCAATTTTACTGCAGTGCGGTTTTTTTTTTTTTTCTTTGGTTCCACGCAAAAATGCAAGCATTGAATTCGATCGAAGCGCCACCTAGCGGATTTTTTGAAATTTACTGAAAATAAATTCAATTATGCTTAAAGATGGCTAAAAGCTTTAATCTATTAGATAAATAAATATAGATATATAGATATATTCAATGACTTATACATATATATTTATCGATGTATACATAAGATATTCGCGTTTTCTATTTTTTGGAGGAGGGAAGGAGGTAATATCCCACTGTTTTTCTGTTTAGTTTACAACTAACGATGATTTTATCTTATTTTCTTCCCCGTCACAAAGACATACGATGTCTGAAAGTGTTATATACAGGATATAAAAGGATTCAATTGTTTCTAGTGCTGAAACGTAAATTGCTTTGAACTTTGAAAGCCTTTTAGTCAACTAAGTTCATCATCATCTTTCCTACCTTTCAACGCACATCACATCATTGTTGCCTACGCAGCATCATGAGTCAAAAAACGTATCGAAATAGCTCTTTTCAAGTGTGTATGGCCAAGAAAGATACATTTTAGATATTAAAGTGAAAATTCAGAAATGTGAAAAAAGCAGTTCACTAGTCACGAGTCATAAAATCTACACACACCATTTTTTAGATTGAAAACAAACAATGTATGATAAATGCAGGATTTTCTGTTCATGTTAATGGGCTCTTCCCACCTGACGTCAGAGGTCACATGATAGATGAAAAACAAATAGCAGATGAAGTCATGTATATCTATAGCGATTGCTGAAATAACATATTTTCTATCCTTATTTTTGATCAATCGTATTTAAGCTGTGTTATTTTTTTATACATCATCATTTTTAATCCATTTTATATCATTATTCATCATCTTTTGTTTGCTGTATACATTTACAATCATCATTTAGTTTACATTTGTTATTGATGTTCATGAAGAACATGTTAAATACTCTGATTTTTTATACTTAAATCATTGACAGTGCAACACCGTACGGCGTAAATCCATTTAAACCAGTAACTAAGTTAATTAACTTGTTGTAACACCTTTATGCAATTAAATTAAATGAAAACGTTTTAAAATTTCAAATTATAATCCATAAACTTTCTTCAAGAAGAAGCTATTATTTATTGCTAGATCAGTTAATGTAACAGTTACACTAGAACATACAAAAATCGATTCTTACAGTTCAAAATAAATAAACACATAAAGTGTTTTTAAAAAAATATTAAATTTACAAATGCAACTATTCTACTGTTTACAAATGCACAATATTACGTTTATTTTACATTAAATATTAACACTTTTGTTCTTAAGAACAATATTTAATTGAATTCGATTCTTCGTTTTCGTCTATCACATGATTGAGCAGACGACGCTGGGAAGAGTCCATTCATTTTGATTCTAAAGATGCTAAATTTTAAATTTCAAATTTTGCAGTTGCTTATAAAATCCTTTATTTTATTATTATTATTATTATTATTATTATTATTAAGACTAGTTTTTATAAAAACAATTAATTTCAATATGGAAAAGAAAAAGAAAAAGAAAAATGAAATTCATAATTAATAATATTTTGGCTGAACCGTTTTCTTAAAAATATATTGTTTGTACTTTTTAGAAACATATGAGTAGATGAATCAATTAGAAAATGCGATTAAATTATAAAACTATATTTTTATCTATTATCCAATGAAGTAAATAATGTATAGTGAGGAGCTAATATAATTTATACCTACAAAATTGCATTGTTGCTATAAAAGTAACATATCACAGAAAAAAGTATGCATTTATTTTGCGACAAATAACAGGTATAAAATTAAATTTAATCAGTTGTTTTTCAGGTGGCTATAATTATCTAAATTAAATATCTACTAGGACTGTTGTTTTTATTTTTTCGCAGCGTTTTACTGAATTAAATTGGAACAAACTTATAAAATATTCAAGACTGTCACTTTTACGCGGAGTCAAACAGAGAAAAACTTTAAAAATTCATATTTGGTGGGAAACGGTATATACATATTTATCACCCATTTCTTATTAAAGGTGTTTATGGTAAAAGGGGTTCCTCACCCACCAACCATATTGTTGCTGCGTTGAGCCTTCCACCACTGAGGCTGAGATTATATCGAGGCTTTTGCATCATCGATCAAGATTTTCTGCCTGAAGGCATCTAATCTTCAGTCACTTTTTTCCTCCATAACCCACCAAAGAAATTTCCGGAGAATAAAGATGAAGAAAGGGAGAATATGGTAAAGAATTTCCTCCCACCTCGAACCATCAAAATGCATTTGTATGCCATGCTGCTTATAATAAGGGTAAACTGCTTCTGTGTGAATCACAGGGCTTTTTATTTATTTTTTTATTATTTCTAGAAATTTAAAAGTCTTTGTGTGAAAAAAATTTACTATATACCGCCCTATAAATATGAGATTGGTAAAGAACTGTGTTTTTGCATTTTAATAAAATTAAATATTCCTAGTATTTTCGTATTCCATAATAGTCAGTGGACCTACTATATCTTGGAAGTTAGCAGGATCACTATTTTTTTTTTTCAACCCTTTAACGTTGATTGTTTTTTATAACTGAAACCAAACATTCAGCATTTATTTAACCCTTTGCGGCGCAAGGTAATTCGGATTATTTAGATTACACTGCCACTGGAATTCACGAACAAAATTAAAATAAAAGAAATTTTAAATTTTAAGTATAAAAAAAAACTGGCATTTTGCGCACTGTTAAAAATGGTTTCTCAAAATTGAGCAATATTGTCTCAAAATAGCTCCAAAACAATATATACTTAAATTTGAAAATCCCATGTACTAATTTTTGAGTATATTGACATGCTCAAAAATGGGGTTGATCACTAAGAATCCCAATATCCCGATTCCACAATATCTGAATACATGGGTTTTCAAATTTAAGTATATATTGTTTCGGAGCTATTTTGAGACAATTTTAGTCATTTTTGAGAAACCATTTTTAACAGTGGATTTGCATCTGGAGCTTAATAATTGCGTCGTCACATCAAAAACAGCGCGCCACAAAGGGTTAAAGAACATTGTTTCAAAAAAATTTTTCATCGATTTTTAAACTTTAGGCCTTTCTTTGATCGATAGATAGCAGCACTACTTCGAAATTAAAAAACTAGTATTTCAGAGGAAGCCATGTATGCAAACTACTGTAAATTTAGAGTAGAAGCGAGTGCACTTTGCTGCTTTGATGATGCACTAGTGCCTATGTTTTTTTTCCGAGTGAAAGACAAGACTCTGCTATTATCTTGACCTAGAACAACTAACTGCTGCGAGTTTTTGCAGTTTGTAATATTTATAGTGTATAAGTATTTATATTGTTATAGAATTGCAATTTATAGCGTTATTTAATTAATTATTATTTAAATTTAATCAGGTTAACATATAAATATTTCAATTAAAATTTTCTCGAAAGTTAAAAATGTCATTTTTTCTTTTTTAACCATCTGACCGCCGCTGACGGATATATCCAATCACTGATTTGTTCATTTTTTCACAATGAATTTTAAATTAAAAATTTAAAAATTCTGAATTTTTACCTTGTTTTTCAAGTTTGCTGATTTTAAATAATAGCCGTAAAGATTATAAAAATATGTACTGTTACATTTTTAATCTCAAGTGGAAATAAACATTATTTCGTATATTGAAATAACTGTGCAATGAAAACAAATCTTGCTCTTTTTGATGGCAGTCAGTGGATGAATACTTTCCAACAAATTTGAAAAGCTTTAATGACTTTGGTTTGTCTGTCTGTCTGTCCGCGTTCTTTCTCTCGTAAATATTCATGGAATTTCTTAAAACTGATATATGTTTTTCAAGTTCACTATCGGATTTTCTCTATTGAAAATGGAGTAAACACCTCTACTGGCTTGCGTACAAGAATACTCAAAAATATTTCAAAGCATTGTGTTACATAAGAGGTGTTTTTATAAATCATATTTTAGAACCTTTACTTCACACAAACTTTGATGAAACTAAAATATGTTATTATAGTTCGCTATCGAATTCTTTTTTATAGGAAATGGAGTAAATGCCACCACTTGTTTGTGTACAGGGACATACGAAAGTAGTACAAAGCATTGCATTCCTTGAAATGTGTTTCTATTAACCAAATTTCATTAACTTTACTTTGCACAAATTTTAATGAAAGTGAAATATGTTATTCATATACACAAAAGAATGATTTCTATAAAATATGATATGAATAACATTAAGATTTACAAGGTCACACAAAAATACTCAGTTACATTAACAGGTATAATTGGAAATTTGTTGAAATTGCAGTTTCGCTTACATTGAGCCTTTTTAAAAAATTTATGGCAATGTTTAAAATTGTATATAATTTGAATTATGGTATCTGTCTGTCTTTCTGTCTGTCTGCCCGTCTCGAACGTCCGTAAATATTTTCAGAATCTCTTAAAAATGATATATGTTATTTAAGTTCAAGTTCACTATGGAATGTTCCATATTTAAAGTGTCATTACTAAGTCCTGTACAACTGGTTTGTGTACAGGGATGCCCCTCAAAAAGCCAAGGCATTCCATTCTAGAACAGACATTTTTATAAATGACATTTTAAAAAAAAGTTCTACTGCAAAAATCTTAAAGAAAGTGAAATTTATTGTTAATGTGCTAAAATAATATTTTTTATAGAATATGATATCTTTAACCTTCAAATTTTCAGGGCTACACTAAGATATTCATATACATTATTAAGGAATGCAATTAAAATTTAATGGCTGCATTTTCTTTTGTGTTCAATTTTTTTAACACTTCTCAACGATGTTCAAGTGCGATTATGAATTCAATGTGTCTGTCTGATTTTGTCCTTCTATTCCTCCGTTGTGTCAAAACGTAGGCAAAGAATATTGAAAGTTATGCGATACAACGAACGCTAGTTCGCACAGTTGAAAAGTTTTAATAATAAATGCGTACTGCTTGATTTTTCGTTCATGTTTACATATGTATCTGATATCCATTTTAGAAATTAGTTCAGCAATTTCGAAAAAAAAAATGCAATTAACGTTAAAGGGTTAAATTTAGTATATAAACAAAATTATATTTTATAACATTGTATCGTACCCAACATTTCTCAACGTGCTTCGAACTGAAAACGATTACGACAGCTTTCGATATTTTCGTACGTAAATGGTTAAAACGTCACTTGAATGAATATTAAATCATTAAAAAGCATACAATAAATTAATAAGTCTTTTTTAAGGGATATATCGAATGGAACAAATATTCAGTAATTACTTATAACCAAAATTTAAAAATTTCCACATTTTTATTTTCAGAAGGCGTGAATAGAAACGAAATTATAACGAAGCATTTGTTGTTGTGCTGTTTTTATTATTAGTAGTAATATTATTTCATCTAAAGAAAAATTAAAGAACTAATGGGTATAGTAAAGACTTTTAATTCAATAGATTTTCTGAGCAAGAAATAACAATGCGGAAAGGGAAAAATGGTAAAAATGTCCACTTATTGCAACCACCAAGCTGCATTATTATATTACAGTAAGATAATATCTTTAGTAAACATTCGATTTATCCAACCCACTGAAAATAATCTAATTCGTTTATTTTATTGTTGAATATTAATTATATTTTAATTTTCGTAATTTAACATTTGTTAATGACTTTCTCTTTAAAGAACTTCATTTTTATTCACTGAAGGAAATATATTTTTTAATTCATTAAAATGAATAATATTAAATTCGTTTAGACAAAATAACACAACTTTTCCATAGTAAAGTTGCAAGATACGAAAATATTCTTATTTATAATATAATAAAATTCTATAATAAAAAATATTATTTTATATTTGAATTATTTAACCATCACGTATTGTCATTTTTTTTTCCCTTCCTTCTGTATACAGAAATATAAAGCATTGAATACTTGTGTTGTTCACATATACATATACTACATACACAAATGTTTATAATCATTAAACTTGGCGATTATTGAAAAATATCGCCAAATGTAACGTTACAGTCACTTCAATCAGGACATATCGGAACTTATTTCAAGAATTTTTTTGAGATCCCTAATTTCTATAAATTATACAAGTCTTAAAACCAATCTCCCATTATTATTATTTTTTAATTGTTGCTATCATAATTTTAGTTTATCTTGTCCCCTCATTTTCCTTTATTTTGTTCAAATAAATCTTTAATTATCATTTTTTTTTTTAATTATATAATATGCTCAAAGGAAGACAAACCATAACATATGTTATTTTCAAGACATAAAGTTAATTAAAATCTATAATAATACGAAATATATATATATATATTTTTTTTTTTTTTGCCTTGCGATTAACTCTGTAGGCAAATTTGCATATTAGAAACTTTTATTTCCTTCCTTTTCGAAGGGATGTTAATTTTTGTTATGCTGTTATGTTCCTTTCTACCCAACTATATCTAATGCCATACGAATCTGGACACATCTTTCCGCTTTTGCTCCATCGATCAAGATTTTCTTCCTCTATGAAAGCCCTAATCTTCCATCGTTTTCATCCTCTAGAGCTTTCCAAGAAACTTTCCGGTGGATAAAGATGGGGGCAACTCAGACAAAATTGCAACGATTTTATATCTCTTTTGTAATATCTAGTCAGACTTATGATTGATGATCATTTCAAGTTGAGTCTGTGTTCGACTTTGTTCTCAAATCAGATATCTTAGAAAATTATGAATTTAAACAACTTCTAAAGTATTTCGGAGGGAAAGATGGTTTTGAATATTCAGTCTGACGAAAGAGAAGATGATAGAAAGAGACAAAACACAAAAGATAGGGATTCTCTGAAAACATGTAAGAATGATAGCATATTTATCTTACTAATGGGATACTTCACTTGCAATTCAATAAAATATCTGATATTTCTCTACCTAAAGAGGCTAATTTATCAGATTTCGTTTCTTTCTAAAAGTACGGACGTAGAATCAGTGTAGAAAAGCATATGATAAATGGATGAGATAGCATTGTAATTATGTTCATGAACAACGTTATATTTAAAGATTAATACCCGATATTCATACAAGTGTAAAGATTTGATAATTTATCAATAGAGATTCAAGAGTTTCCTGATGAACTCCATTTCTTCGTAAAAGATGTGAAGTTTTAATGTTGTAGAAGTGTACTTTTAATCTCTTGGTTGTTAATCTTTAAAGATTATGGATCCTCTAATTACTCTAATAGATATGAAAATCTTTAAACTTTATGTTCTGCCTGCTGGAAAGAAATACAAAGGCCATTAGAAATATCACTTTTTTTTTTTTTTTTTTTTTTTGTAGATTCATGATTAATCTTTTCTAACAATAAATACTATTTTTAAATTGAAAAATTTCATACTTTTCTGTTATCTGTTTCTGAATATGTGAGACATTTCGATTATATAAGAAAATTCATTTTATGCATTTTATTTATGATGTAACTTTTGAAAAAAAAAAAAGTTAATGGGGGGAGGGTTAAATAGTTATTGAATGTTGAGTTATCTTCTAATAGGCAATGCGTTAAAAAAAAAAAAAAAAAAAAAAAAAACTGATTTTTAGACAACAGCTTTAAATAATTTATAAATGTAGCTACTATATTTAAAAGCGAGGTTGATGCCTTCTCCGCGCCTACATAATAATGTATGTGAAATAAAACCATTATTAAAATTTTTTAAACTGTTTTAAGCGTACTTGGAAATGTTCACATACAGCGTAACCCCCCCCCCTTAAACTATAATAGTATTATATCTGTATTAAACTAGGGTATGCGAAAATAATATGCACAAGATTATTGCTAGATACTTACATTGCTTATAATTTTTAGTAAAGAATTATTGATATTATATAATGAATACATTATCACACATAGAATTATTGGACGAGTTGAATTACACTTATTGCCTTTTTATATTCACATCAGCTTATTTCATTTTTCTTATTACTTATTTATTTATTTATTTTACAGAAATATTTTTTGAAACAGAAGTGTTGAGTTTACATTAATTATAATTTTTAGTAAAGAATTATTAATAATAATATTATATAATGAATACATTATCACACATAGAATTATTGAACGGGTAGAATTACACTTATTGCCTTTTTATATTCCCTTCAGCTTATTTAATTTTTCTTTTTATTTATTTATTTATTTATTTTACAGAAATATTTTTTGAAACAGAAATGTTGAGTTTACATTAATTATAATTTTTAGTAAAGAATTATTAATATTATATAATGAATGCATTATCATCACGCATAGAATTATTGGACGGGTTGAATTACACTTATTGCCTTTTTATATTCCCATCAGCTTATTTCATTTTTATTATTTATTTATTTATTTATTTTACAGAAATATTTTTTGAAACAGAAATGTTGAGTTTACATAAATCATATTTTATTGAAAATGCGACAAACAATGTTGCCAATTTATAGAAACTTTTCTATGTAATAATTACCACAAATTCTGACAATGTTTCACATACAAGGTGGTTGTTGATTAGAAAAACATAGAATTAGGCAAACATAACAATATGATAAATATTGAATGTAAAAGTCCTTACAAGTTAGCAACACTAGCGATAAGCAACCTTCAAGCATTTTGCAAGGTTAAAAATGTCGACACCGTTTATACTAAGTTTATATATATATATTTACATCATTGCTTTCTAAGACATAATTCATTTTGTAGTTAATTGAAATTTCTTCCTTGGAAAACATAAATAAATAAATAAAAGGGTAATTGGGATGCATCATTAAAGAAACCATAACTAATGATTAATTTAAAGAGTTATTATTGTTTTCAATTTACATATTGTTCCTCTCTTCTCGCGTTTAAAGAATTACTTTTTTAAGGCCAATACCATTGTTAAAAGAATTGTAAGAAATATTATAAGTAATTTATTTTGAGCAGCAGAAAATTTCTGTATTCAGGAATAATTTAAGTTGAAAATAAGACAAAAATATATTTAATTACATTATATGTTTTCAAAAAATTGTTTTCACTTTTCTAGGAACATTGTTATCTATAGCTATTGCATTTATTTAATAAAGAAAATTAATTTCACATTTAAATTTATTTTCTAAAAATAAATAATTATAATAATAATAAACTGAAGTGTTAACCATAACTTTTAAGTGTTTGATTTCGCATTAAATTTGATTTCACATTTATTCAATATTTTAGATGAAAACATATGCAAAAGCTACTTTATTTTATTTTATTTATTTTATTTTATTTTATTATTATTATTATTACTTTTTTTTTTTTTTTGTAGACGCGAGTACAATTTATTATTTGATAATACACTCGTACCTTATTTTTTCGCATAATGAAGGTAGTGCTATAATTTTAGCCTGAAACAACAGTTGCGAGCTTCCGTAATTTTCAGTGTTTACTAACAACATTATACATTCATTCAATTATTATTATTATTATTATTATTATTTAATAGGTTAACATATTGATAATTAAATCAAAAAATTTGAAATTTTTTATATTTTTTTTTTACATATTTATTATTAGCTATATCTTTGATAGCTATTTTTGCAAAATTAGGTTATCATATTTTAAAAACATTTATATAGTTAAAGTTAAAGTATTAATTGTGTACTGAAAAATCTGTTTTGAAAAATAAAATACATCTTTTTACAATGCTTTATCCACATTGTTTTTCAAGATCTGTGTTTTTAACGAAATGATTTTTTGAATAGAATCAAAGTTTTCTTGTAATTTCCCAAAGTCAAATCTTTCGCCTACCCAAAAGGTGTGTTCATAATTTTCTCACACCATTTTATTTTCTTTCCACCTACACTTACGAGTTTTTCACACCAACATGTCAGTCAGAATAGTGACAAAGCACCGACGGTTAACAAAGTCTCGTTATTTCATACACCAGTGACATTAAAAGTTGTTTAACCTTTTCATAACAATGTAATGCTTCAATGGTGCCTGTTCAACTATTGGAGATTTTTTTTTTTTTTTTTTTTTTTTTTTGTAAGATGGAACGAGAGTTTTTTTATTTTTGTTTGTATTTCTGTATTTTTCAGTTTAATCTTTTACTCTCCCTTCCACTTCTCTTCTCGCTTTTTTACACTTTGAACTTTAATTGTGTTCTTCAAAAATATAAATTATACCATACCTAGAGCGTAGAAACAATTAAACAAGTATTGTTAAACTATAATGAACTCGTAACAATTTTTTGAGCATATTTTTCTTACAGGAAGTTAAAGATAAAAAATAACGCAGGCCTGCAATAAAAAAAAATGTTTATGCTTTTTATACTGCTTTTTATAGATTTTAAACTAATAGAACCGAAAAAGAAAAGTAAACAAGTTTGATCACATCTAATTATTTATTATTTATTTATGTAAAATTCATAGTTTTGTTTCAACTTTGTGTGAAAAAATTGCTTGAAAATTTAAAACAGTTTTGCTATTGTTAATTATAAATACCATGTTTAATACCATATTAAATAATTGTTTCTTGCATTAAAACAATATTTATTACACAGAAACCAAAAAAAATATGCAAATTTGAAAGTAAGAGGGTGGGTTGAAGGACAGTGGAAAGAGTGAAAGAGTGTTCGGAGGGACATCAAAAAACAGAAGAAAAGGTTTAACAAAAAAAAAAAAAAAAAAAAAAGGGGGATCGAAGACTGTTAAATATATCATGAAAGACTTGTAATTAAAAAAAAGGGGGGATCAAAGACTGTTAAATATATCATGAAAGACTTGTTTCATTAATTATGAGAAAGAATATGTATACTTTCATGTAATAAAATTAGTTATTTTTTATTATAAACCCATATTATTTTTTTCTTTTTCTGGGAGGGGAGGGGGGGGGGGAGTGGGTGAACCATGTGTATAGGCAGAAATTGAGGTATTTTTTGGATTCAACATCCTCAAAAACGTAATGCTTGCCAAAAAAATTTAAAATTATTTATTTATTTATTTATAAGCATGTGTAATTGAGTGAAGATTTGGTATTCATTCTATAAAACTGTAAGTTACGTTCATTAATTTGAAAAGACTAGAAACTACCCACACATATTAATAATAATAATAATAATAAGTTGGAAGTGTACAACTACATGTCATGACAGTCACAAATGAAAATTTGCAACGTTCTACGATCATTCGTTTTTGAGCTGACACAAAATTCATTTTGCAAATCAGGATTACAATACTTCCCTATACTACTTTGTATAAAAAAGTAAAAAAAAAAAAAGTTGAAAATATAGCTCAAAACTGTCTGATTAAAAATATTTATTTTTTTATTATTACCTTTAATCTATTAACAATTTTTTGTGCTTCGATTACTACTTTATTTAATTTCGTAATATTTTAATGCCTTGAAATGTATACCTGAAGGTATATTTATCAACTTATCTTAACATATTTAACTTCATATCTGGAATAGTATTAAAAATCATATTAATAATTTAATTCTCAGACACAATCAGAGAGATTAATTATAAAGTATATGTTTTAATTAATTGTCAACTGATATATATATATATATATATATATATATAAATGACAGATATCATAATAAATTTTAACATTAAAATTATAGCATTTAATAGATACATGCTAATACCAAAGCAAAAAAAATAAAACTGATTGTAACACAGTACAAAAACTAGCACAGAAATGTTGCGATTCATATTTAGATCCAATAAAAGACAAAACCAATTTAAATTACTTAAGCCCACATGAGTAAAAAGGACCATTAAACCAATTGACGGAGAAAATTGATGAAGGAACTCATTAAATGTATTTTACTCCATGTTCACTGCTATTTTGAACTGACTAACTGTGCTTTTAACTGATATCTGCTAGTTAAATTTTTACATGTGTCTCGTTTATTATAACTTTGAGTTGCATCTTTTTCAATAATAATTTTTTATGTAATTTTGAATAATTATTTTTAGTGGTGGGTTTTAAATGGTTTTGGATTATAATTTTTAGTGAATTGTTTTATTTTGATCTTCGTTTTTTCTGGTTTTACTATGGGTGCTTCGGGCCTGTGAACAAAGAAATTTTTAGCTTTTGCTTTCTTTGTGATAGAAAAACATCCATTTTTTTAGCATATTTGCATTCTACCAGGCCCTTGAAAACGTTAGAATGCAAATAATGCTTTTTTCTCATTCCAATTTCCAATAATTCATTTCGATTTTACTTTATTTTTTTTTTGGTTTGATTTGGGTAGTCTTCGCTTATGATCCGAATAATTGTTTTAATACTGAAATTAAATCATCTTTAAATGTCAAATTTTTGCACTGATAATATTGTATTACTATATATATATATATATATCAACTGAGAGTTTATGTTTTAGGAAGCAAATCGAAAGTTTGTAATAGTAATTTTCTAATATCTAATATTTGGATTGCCAGTATTTCTGCCCGATTTCATAAATGACTTTATCTGTGATTTAGTGATTTATATCATTATACGGTGAAGCATCGCTAATCCGGAAACCTATAACCCGGCAGCACCCATAAAAAGACACTGATGACATTTCTTCCCCTTTTTTTATATCTTCTTTGCCTATAAATCGTTATACTCAAAGGGTTTCTCGCATATGACCTTGAGCATTTTTGCCAACTTTAATGGTTCGTCAGTAAAGTTTGCGAATTTTCATTTCATTTTCTTGATTTATGGATCGACGTGGATTTTTTATGGATTAATTAAGATGTTGGTAAATATTCCGAAAAAGAACAGCGATTTTTTTGTCTCGACATCACAAATCCAAAAGAATTAATAAAAGAGAAAAAAATTAAAACCGAAATCATTCCTGTTCCCGATCCCGATGTCGAAAGCCAAAATAAACATGAATGACAGAAATATGTTTCTCCTTGTAACACCTAAAAGTATAAAAGGAAAGTAAAAATTATAATGAAGAATCGAAGAGTTTTTAGAGGGACCTGAAAAATCTGATTTCATTAGCGAAAATCAACTGATGAACGAGCATATGTTAATCAATCAAATGCCAGCTGAAAAACAGAAAAAAAAAGAAACAAATGAAATTGACTGACAAATTTAATAGATTGTAGCACTTTGCAAACTCTTGATTTTATTTGTTTTTAATCCACTTTTAATTTTAAATTATCAATATTATTATTTGACCAAAAATTAACTATGTGTATTACTATTTTATATTTGTTGATTTAAATTTTTAACTTATTTCAAACGTTATTTTAATTATTTACGTTTTTGAAAGGAGTTTGTATGCATTTTTAAAAACTATTTTTTAAGATATATTCTTTGGATGCTGTCACTAATCGATGATTTCGAAACATATCACCTAAACTCTGGAAATCTCGGTAATCCGGCTACTTCCATTTCCCACCGGTGCCAGATTATCGATGTTTCCCTGTATTTCACAATTATAACCAAAATGATTACTGAAAGACTAAATATAAAAATTCTTTTGAAAATCGCCTTACCACCCATTAAGGATCTTAGATATACTTAGAAACTTGATATATAGGCTCCTGGCGTTTTGGCAAAATGAAACAATTGTAACCGTGTTTCCAATGTTTCCGGTCATCAAAACATATCTTTATTGAATCAAATTATAAACAGAGTTGAAACATGCATTTGGCATAATAGCAGGGGGGGGGGGGGGGAGGGGAATATACAAGAGTAAAATTTATAGCATTTCGGGGCCCTTTTCTATTTGTAAGAAATTTTCCAAATTCTATAAACAAAAGATTAAGGAACTTGCTTATGCTATGAATTTTATTTTTAGAATTTAGTTAGCCGAATTCCCATTTAAGTTCCTTTCGATCCTATAGTGTATAGAAATATAGGATCTGGAAATATTTATCTGCAAATGAAAAACATAAGTGGAACAAACTATTTGGCAGCAAACGTTTCGGACTCAAATTATTTAGCAAAAGATTTTATCGGATAATAAAGAGTAAGTGCAAGTAGAGGTCTGCACGGGCCGGGCTTACGGCCCGAGCCCGCCGAATTTTTTAATTTGTTCTCGGGCCGGGGCGGGCTCGGGCTCAGTTTTTTTGCGTATACTCGGGCCGGGCCGGGCCTGAATGAAATTTTCTCCGGGCCGTGTCGGGCCGAATTTTTTTCTGGTTTCCTCGTTAATCAACGAAAAAGGAAAATGATAAAAATATTTTTTCAATCATGTATTTTACATAATTTTACAGGCTAGTATGTCACATAAAGTTCTAATTTGTTAAAAAATGTCTGTAACTTCAATTTGATTGTCTATCAGTCTGTCTGTTCGAAATTTGATTTTTCGCAAATATTTTTAGCATGCTTCGAAATTAATATATTTTATTTAAAGTAATATTAGATGGTTTCTAATTCAAAATATTATGCATGTCACTGCCTGTTTGCGTACATGTACATAACAAAATAAATTAGATACGTTACTGTATATATAAGGCTTTCTTTCCTATGATCTGTTGAGTTTAGATGGTATGAAGGCTATAAAAATCTTTCCGTTGTAACTTTTTCTCTAAGGCTCCTTTTTCTTTTCTCCAGTGGACGAAAGTAGCATCATTCTTATCACGGTAAAAAACAACTTTTCTATTCAATATGGTTGGATTAACATTAAAGTGTTCTTTACCGGATCACATGAAAGATTCGGATACATTACGGTGTATAAGACGAAATGGTTGAAAGTGCATTTTTAGTAGTATTAACCATTTTAAATACCTTCCTATATTGTTTGATGAATGCTAATATTTTCGATTTGACTTTCTGTTTGTCTTTGTGCCTTGTCTATAATAATGAATTTCTGTTTATGTATAATTATCTTTTAAAAGTTCAGCAGTTTTGTTAAAGAACGTACTATTGTTTGGTTATATAAAACCTCTGCAAAACACATACTAAAAATATTTTTCATAGAAATGCATGTATTATTATTATTTTTTTTTTATTATTTATTTATTATTTATTTTTTTGTTATTTTACATATTTTTGAATCGGGCCGGGCCTGATTTTATCTGTTTTTGCCCGGGCCGGGCCGAGCCATTCACGGTAAAAAAAAACGAATTTTTTGACTTCATACCGGGCCGGGCCGGGTAAGCAAAGCTTCCGTACGGGCCGGGCCGGGCCTCAAAATTTCGGCCCGTGCAGACCTCTAAGTGCAAGCAGTGACACTCTAATTTCTTTGAATGAGGAAAATATTAATTTTATTTTCTCAGTAATCTTTGTCGTATCATGTGTAATCCATCGATAAGAATTAATTAAATCAAGGATAAAGTTATTCATAAAATCGAGTACGAACTTTTGGAATGACCCAACATTATTTCAGTACTGAGTTTCATCCTTTATTTTAAAAATTTTTAAATAACGTTTAAAGTTATTTACAGCAATTTTACTCATGTATATAAGATTATTTAAGTTTGAAAAAGAAAATAAAACAAAATATTTAAAATTTTAACACTGTTTGTTTCCTTATAGATTATCTTTCTGAAAACTTAGTTCAGGAAAAGAACATTGAAGATTGTTTATATAATTAAGGATAAAAATATTTTAAATTAAAGGTTTAGGAAATAAATGGATAACTTCTGATTAATTATCTGCTAATCACCAATAGGAAGTATTGTTTCTGAACAGTACTGAAATCCATCCACCAATTTTAAATTGTGAACGTAATATTAACAATTATTTACAGTAATTTAATTGCATTTATCAAATTAAGTTTTTAAAAGAAAATAAAACAGAATATTTTTTAATAATATTTGTTATTTAACAAAGTTCTCTTTCTGAAAATTTACATCTGAAATATTGCATGAAACGAGCATTGAAATTATTTGTATTTTTTTATTAAAATATTAAGCTATAAATTAAAGCATATTATTATTCTTTTCCTCCAACCTCTTCTCAACTTGTGTGGGCTTTTTAACTTCTTATTAATTATTCAGTGGTGGAAGTTTCGGTGTACTTCAAACAACAATTGACCTACTATTTAAACAAAATCTAATCTTAATCCTGGTTAGAGTGGTTTTTAGGTTGAATGAAAGTACTTCTAGAAAATCCCGTACTTTATATTGTAAATAGCATTTATGTATTTATTTATTTATTTTCTGATCAATATTTATATTATAAAGGCAAAAAATGGAATAATAAATAAAAATTGAGAAAAAGATTCTTTCTGTTATTTCTTAGTATATTAAAGCTAAAATATGGGTTGAATAAAATGACCATAATTTCATCTTCTTATTCTATTCTACGTTTAAATTATAAGTAACAATATAAGACTAATAAGAAAGCAATATTTCATTAACGTATACAATTGGCCCTTTTAATTAATTTTGTCAAAATATTACTTAATTAGAAAATATATTTCGGTTAAATTTATAAAATTCGTTGATAAGGTTTAATTTTCTCAACTTAAATTTTCATTACTATTTTAATATTTTTTTTTTTTTTTTTTTTTTTTTCTTGAGTAAAAAAAAAAACAGACGTCGAAAAAATATATTCGTGTAAAATATTATTGTTATTAAAGACATAAAAGATACACTAAAGTAATTTCTAAAAGTATTTGAATTCATTTTCATGGTACACAAGTAGTCGGTTTTACCTCGTCAGAACATTATTTACTCTAAAAAAAGTTTTCAATCTGCTTCATGCCATTGTACGCTCTTGAAAAAATAAATGTTAACATCTTCCATATTCTTTCTTAGACAAAAATCACTATATAAAAATAATACAGGCACAAATTCATTACAATTTAGTATGATATATGGGATTTAAGCTTAGGGTATGTCAACATGTTTCAATTTTAAGTGAAATTTAATTTGCAATATCCTTTATTTTAAAATATTCTATATCTTAACGTATGTCAAGTAACTCTAGATCTAAAGGATTATAACTATTTAAAATTCTTATCTTTTAATAATAAAATACTTAATGAATTTCCTCTGGAAAGAATATTCAGTTATATATAATATTATTCAGTTATTATAATATTAAGTTTTTGTACAAACATGATTAATGAAGCTTTTATGATTTTAAATAAGAAGTATGAAATTAAAACTCAAAAAATTGTAAATAATAACCCATATATATATATATATATATATATATATATATATATATATACATACATTATCTACCAATAAGTATTTGGATACTTTCGATTTTAGACGCTTTGTAAATATCAAAGAAATTTTTTTTTGAGAATTATCTTAAAACTTTGGGAGTATAAAGAACACGTTATACCTCAGACATTTCAACAAAAGTTTTGTCCTGAAAAAGAAAAGGGGACAATTAAAAAATTAAACAAAAATAAAAATGTTTTGAATTACTCTGTAAAAAGTAAAGCTTGAAATGCGTTTTCGCAGTAGCATGTGATTATGAGAAGACTTATACTTATCTGTGTAAATTTTTATGAAGCTTCTACATATATTTATGGAGATATAACGGTTTCTTTAAAAAATTGCAAAAAAATAGTACCACTTTTTTAATTAAATTTCATAGGATATTACCCCCAGTCCAGATTCATTTTTAGGAAATTTGGCGTACTACATTAGACACAGCATACTGCAATCCGAGTGCAAAAATGTTAAATAGCTTACGAAATATGAATATTTTACTAAATAATTTTTAACTACGTATGCGCAAGATTAAAAAAAAAATTCATTTGCATAATTTCATAAAGTATTGAGCTTTTTATATGAACGCGCCAAACAAATATCGTGTAAATTCAAAAAGTTATGAGAGATAGAATAAACAGAATTTCAGTTCCTCTCAAAGAAAAGGAAGATGAAAGGGGATTTTATCAATATTTATTTACAATCAGCGAACTCTGTATTATCAGTGGGCATTGATTGAATCAAATTAAATATGTGAGTAAAAGCCCTTATAGATTTTGTTTTGAGAGGAGCTGAAATACTATACATTCTATCTCGCATAGCTTTCGAATTTACACAATATTAATTTGGAGCTTTCATATAAGTAGCTCAATACTTTAGGCTATTAAATTATGCAAATGAGATTTTTTAAAAGCTTGCGCAGGCATAGTTAAAAATTATTTAGTAAATTGATCATATTTTTTAAGATATTTAACTTTCTTGCATTCTGATTGCAGTATGCTATATCTAATGTTATTTATGTTAAAGTTATATAAAGTTCAATTAATAACTATATAACGAACACTTTTTTCATATTTATGTTCATAAATTCACGTGTTTAAAAGTTATGCACTAAAAAATAAAACAAGTTGATCCTTAACTTTTAGAAAGAGTGTATATATTGCATTAGACTTATAAACACTTCCTAAATACGTACACAAACTTTATTTTTTACCTTTTTTCCCCTCATAAGCTGATATTTATGTCATTTCTAACAAAAAAAAAAAAAAAAAAAAAATATTATTATTTTTTTTATTGATATTTAAAATACAAAACAAATTTTAATTAACAACGTAGGGTTTTTTTACTATATTTGTATGTACCTGAATAGCATGCATATTCATAAAACTATATGTATTTTTATTTATTTTTATTTTTATTATTTTTATTATTTATTTATTTATTTATTTATTTTTTGAAGGACTGAGGACAATTAGTCTCAATCTACGGATTTTTACGATACCAGTTTTACGATAGTTGGACATTTATCGAAATCGAAAATACAGTAGTCCTCCGTACTAAACTAAGTTCTGCTTTTGCCAGAATTTCATCAAAACCTTCAAAAGAAAATTAATAATAATCAGTTTCAAAACGGGCAGTATCGAAAAAGTTTTTTTTTTTTTTTTTTTTTTTTTTTTTTTAATAATTTTGAATTAGGAATAAAAAGCGCGCGTGCAAAATGAAATTAAATATAAAACAAGATAAATAAGGTTGAGTTTGAGTTGGTAATTTTTCTTTTCTCTCTTTTCTATTTTTAGATATTTTATAATTTATTTTTTATTTATTTATTTAAATTGAGAAACGGGACTTTTTCCCCCACGCTTTTTATACATTTAGATCAACTAAAAAACTTTTTCTTTTTTGCCCCCTCTCGCATCAAGCTAAAAATATTTAAAACAAAATAATATAGCACCCCTTGGTGAAATTTGAAATTTTACGTTTCCCGCAGACATCTTTGCTTACGCAATTGCTAAGCAATTTAATTCGCAGTTAAAATGATAACAAAAATTTAAAAGCCGTCAAGGGAGTCCTATACTTTGCTGTACCAAAGAAATTTTAAGAAATGAATATAGTAATCATTGCTAAGGAACGAAACACATTTATCGCATGCCTTTATATGGAAGAGCAGTTTATTTTATTTTTTTATTTTTATTTTTTTATACATTTTGAGATACTTAAGTTCATTTTTGCTATTTTTATAGTGATGTATGTATGTGTGTGTGCATGTGTGAGTGAACACGATAGCGTCTAAACGTTTTGTTCAAGTTGGTACGCATGTTGCATATAACCATAGCACGAACCCTATTGATTTTGCTGAATCTAACATTTATAGATTTTTACAGGGACACAAAAATATTTCCTATCGTTATGGCCTATGGGCTCAAAATTAAAAGTGTGATAGGACAAAAATGCCTAACTTGAATGAGCTGAAAATTTATGCACTTGCTACAGGTAACCGTCGCGCAAACTGTATAGATTTGGTGAATCTAATACATATACAGTAAAACCTCTCAAGTTGGACACCCCTATAAGTTGGACACCCCTCTAAGTTGGACGCTTTTTCTCGGAACGGAATGTATCCATTAACATTATGTCTAACCCCTATAAGTTGGACACCTCTCTAAGTTGGACACTTTTTCTTGGAACCGTAGGTGTCCAACTTAGAGAGGTTTTACTGTATATAATTTTTTTTTTCTCCAAGAGGATTTGCTTGTTTTTTCTTGTGATATCATGCAAAGTATTGAACCCAATGCAATGATATTTTTAGAAAACTTGACATATTATATGTGAGCTACAACATGCTGTACACTGAGAAAAAAAAATATATATATACCGTCTTTATCTCGAACGAATAAGTGGACATTTTCTGAATCCTTAAACAGAAATATAGATTTCCGAGCTACGCGTACGAGTATAAGGCATACCAATAAGGTGAATAGACGAAATGATCGAGAATTTCTAGTCTACATATTTCTAGATGGTGAAACAATATTCTAAATATTCTAAATCCTTTGTAATGCGAGAAATTCTTACTTAATTTTCTAGAATTGGGTCATAAACCAACATTATAGTTGTTAAAACTTGACTCTTGTATTCACATTTATTTGCAGAGATTTTTAAATAAGGTTGACCTTATAATATAAACAGACGCTCTAGAATTCTAATAGGGGTTTCTTGAACTGGATTTCAAAGGAGATTAGAATTTAGAAGGATTACATGGAACTATTTTTACTAGAGTCACGATCTAGATCCTAGATGTCAGTTACAGAATTTTTTGTCAGTGTAATCAATGATCATATTTCATCAGATATTTAATAAAAAAATAGATATTTAATATAAAAATATTAAATATCTGATGAAATATGAGCATTTTTATGAAATAGTTTTTAACTGAACATGCGGGAGAGTTAACAAAATTTCATTTTCATAATTTATTAGCAAAATATATTGATCTACTTATGTAAAAAAAAAAAAAAAAAAAAAAAAAAAAGCAAATATACTGTTTAAAAAGAAAAAAAAAAAGAAAAAAAAAAAAAGAAAAGAAAAGAAAGAAGAAGAAGAATGTACAACGATAATGGCGATAGATTCAAAAAATCTATCGTCGATAGAATAAATTGAATTTTAATTTTCTCTCTCTCTTGCAAAAATAAAATAAATCTAGAATGCTGTGGCCACCACATGACATTCTTCTATATTTTTGTCACCCAGTGAAAACAATTTATTAAAATTATTATTTAAAAAAATTATATTCCATGATGATGCAAACAATTTCCATATTAGAGAAGTAGTATAACACTAAATAAAAAAAAAAAGGTTAATTTTATTCTTAATATTACATTTTTAAAAAAGGACACCCCCCCCCCAGGGGGAGGGGCGAGGCTCCTACATATACAATTTTTTTTTTCCCAGTTGACTGTCTCTATTATAAATAATTCTTTTAAATTTCACTATGATTCTTAAAAAATAATTCTCTTTATGCACATTTATACAAAATTTTATCCTATACTACCATGTTAAAAATTTAGAAAAAGCGGGATGGCAACGCAAGCTTTTGGGCATTTTTTACCAATAGTTGATAGGCACTAATTTATGTCAATGTATCTACATACCAATTTCTATGAAATTCTGTGCTGCAGTCCCTGAGATACAGTTACCACAAAATTTTGTCACATATACACACACACACAGACATACATTTTTTTTAAAATGATCAAATCGTGTTCTACAACTCTCAAAACGTATAAATCCATCAAGCACCCGAGGTCGAAAATTCTTACGAATCCAATACTTTCCTCCATTGAATATAGAAGAAAGTAATAAATAAACAAGACAAAACCATAGGGGGTTTTATCGAAATTTCTATTTAAATTCAATTAATGGTGGCGTAGATAATAATGGTGGTGCGGTAATTTGATGAAAAATAAATGTTGATAAAATTCCTATCTTTTTGCGTCTTTCTTTCATTTTCTTTTTTTAGAGGAACTAAATTCCAGTTTATTCTATATATATAGAATATATGCATATATATTTATTCAAATTTATTTGAAAACATTTTGAAAAAAAAAAAAAAAATCTTTATTAGTTGTTTTAACTTCAATTTTTGCAAATTGCATGAATTATGTGCTTAACAACATGCAACTTTTGATGTTATGAAACAACTCAGAAAATATCAAAGATATAAGATATTTCTGTTGCATAATTTGCTTCGTAAATGTGAAAAATACGACTATGCCCTTCTTCTAAAAAGCCTTCAAAATAAACCACTTGGTCCATTTTTCTCTATTTTTAGTCTCTTGTGTAACATCTAAATCTCCATTTATGAGCAGAAGAGTCGGCCGTTTTCAAGATTCTTCAACAAATTGTTTTTTTAGTTCTTGTCAACAGCGACATTTTTTCCTCATTTATTTGTGGTTTTGTGAATTTCCTTCAAACAAAGGCGATTCATTCCAAAGTATTTTGAAATGTCCTCGAAAAAACAGTTTTAAGTGTACTTGATATCACATCATAATCAACCCTTGGGTGATTCAGATATGCACTCACCAAAGATTCAGTGAAGAAAATGGAATTGTGCCAGACGAGTATTCGCATAAAAATAAATTATATATATGTATGTATGTGTATATGTATATACATAGCTACTCAACGTGTGTGGCATAAATGAAGTCTTTCATAAATTTGATATACGTTGAAGGAATAAGAGTTCAAGCTGCAGTGACTTGAAAGAAGAATCACTTATATTTTTTTACGAGACCATTGTTTTGAAGATACAATTTATATACATCCGAAAATACGGATTCTGGAAATAGCTGTAAAACTTCTTGAAAACATAGTAAAATTTCTATGATATATATAAAATATGAAGGTTAAATTACTTTTATTTTCATATCTTATTATTTATTTCATATATATATATATATATATATTTATTTATTTATTCATTTACACACACACACACACACACAAAAAAAAAAAAAAAATTAGAAGAACAAAAACAACAGATGTGAGAAAATTATATTATTGGAATACTTAATGATTTTCTTTTGTCTTCTTTTTATTTTTTTAAAGCGTGCAATAATTCTAGAACAATAATTTCTCTTGATACAATTTCTCTTTAAATTTTTAATACGTAATAGTTTGGATTTTTTTCTTTTTTTGCTCAAAAACTAAAAATGTTTATGTATTCAATTTGTTTGATAGTCTGTCGAAGTTTTAGTTCGATAAATTTCTTTAAAATCACATAAAACACTTTTTAACTCCATTTACCCGACACTTAGTAAAAAATGTATATATATATATATATATATATATATATATTTTTTAAGAAAGAAACTTGAAATATGTTTAAACAAATACGTCTCTTAGACCGTAATGTGTTCGAATTTTTTTTGTGAGCACTTGCAAACCAACCTCTGTTGCTACATATAAAAATCTCAATAGGAAATATTCTGCAGTATATATGAAGAACCTCTGTAGCATATATTAATTTTATGTAATTCTAAATACCTTTATTAAAATACAAACACAGAAAGGTAGATAGACGGACAACTTGAAATTATAAGCAATGTTAAATTTTTATGAAAAGCTTTTAAAATATTCCTTAATTATACAGAGAGTGAAAGATAAATTACATTAAAGCGCAAAATTATATTTCTTAAATCGTTGCTTGCATTAATAATAATAATAATAATATTGAAATAATTCTTAATCATTCTAATAATTTTAATATGTCTGTAACTTTTATTCTTGTTTCTTTACAAATTTCATAAATTTTGCAGCATTCATCACCCTAAATTATAATTTTCATAATAAAAAAGTTATTGCATAACATTTTATTGTATAAATAAACAACTCGTAAACAAATAGATGTTTTAATTAAATTTCGTCAATAAATAAATGAAACACTACAGCATTTCTTCTGATTTCTGATTCATTTGACTGATTGCTTCTGACTTGTTTCTGATTGATCTAAAAACAAGTTTGCATCACACGTTTTATGCAATTCAATCGTGCTGGATTATGCTTCATTATCCAATTATGCTGGATTGTAAAAATAAATAAATTAATTAATCACTTTTAAATATATATAAACATGCACTTTGAATAATACTTTCAGTAACTTTTTCAGTACCTTAACACGTTAAATGTCATGTCAGTCATCGGTGACTCTAGTGAACAATCCATTCAGTCCGTTTTAGTCAACGGTAGGTACTGACACTGAATTTTCCGTTCAATTCACGACATTTGCTTGTGATTGATAGTATAATATATGATATAAATCTACAAAAAATACATTATTTTAATTACAATGTTTTAAGTAATTACTTTAAATTTATTTAACATTTACTTCTAAGCAATGCGCCAGGCCTAATGGAGAAGATTTCCTTACAAATTCGCGCATAACATTCAACGTGCTAATTGTTAAATATATATTATTTATAAACGTATTCTATTGCCTTTTAAAATTTATCTGCAATTTTTTAAACTATATTTTATAGAGCACATTCGTAAAATTATTAAACTAGATAGACATACCCCAAATACCAATTACAAGAAAATGTATTTTTTCTACTAGAATATATGTAAAAGTAAGCATTACATAAGAACGAGTCAATATATTTAAATAACAAAAATAATAATCTAGTGCAAATAGCACAATATAACTTAAATAGAACTCACAAACTGAAAATAAATCAATTCTGTAATTAATTTAACTCCATAATCAGCACAAAGTTAAGTCATATTTAAAAAAAAACGTTTTAATAAAAACTTGTGTAGAAATTCAAAGCAAAGAAATATAGCAGATATACTTTTATATTTCTGGCGCATTTTCAGCAAAATGCATCAGTTAGGAATAAAAGAAAAGAAAATAACATGTGTGCCATTCACACGAGTTTCTCTTATCCTGAAATTCAATACTATAAATACAAATTGGAAATTAAGGGGTAAAATAACAAGTACCATTCCCTAAACTTCGTTAAAAAAAATTCAAATCGGGCTTTGGAACAGCTTTATTTGACAAATAATTCTGTGTGTGTGTCAAGCGATGAATATTTAGCTTAAAAAAATACTTTTTTTTATCTTATGGGTATGAGGAATTAAGCTCAATTCATGAGCAGTTTTCCTGTACATGGCAAAGTATTATAGTAAAGCACTTCCACTAATTACATTCAATAAAAAGAATGTTATCGCTTAATTAATGGCAGTCCTGTATATCTTCTAAAAATTAGGTACGCTTTAGAGGGTGTACATAAATATAATTCTATATTAATAACACTGAGTACAACGTGAAATACACTTCCATTAACTTTTAATTATTGTCCCACAATATTATAATTATTGTCCCATTATAATGTTTTGATTAGTCCTGTAAACGAACGGTGAATGATTTTCATACAATATTCATACAATGATTTTCATACAAACCTGCTTCTACGCATATAAGAAATATATATGCATTTTATTTCATTTAGTGCAGACTACAGACGTTAAAGAAAAAATTCGCCCATAGGCGTAATGCAATTAAATTCACTTCAGTAGCCCTGTACACGAGCCCTTAGCTTGATCTCAAAGAAAAATTTAGTGTAGCATCTCTATGTCACATAGATGTAGAATACTGAGTTTGAACTTTCTGCTATTATTTGCTCTTAAGATATCCTTATAACAGGCACCCAGGCACCCAGGCATACAGACACACAGATACATGCACAGACCAACCGCTAAAAACATCTTTTTCAGATTCAGAGGACCTCAAAACGTGTAGATTTAACAAAATCTTGATTCCGAAAATTTTACTCTAAAACAATACTTTCTCTACAATATACAGGGATAAGAGAAAAAAAAAGTATTGTGTATATTTAAATTTGAATAATAAATTTGTAGATTTTTTATTTCTACGTTGTTTCTGTATATAAAGAAAGTAATTGGAAAACTAATTCGAGATATGCATGGGAATACAAAATATTCGAGTGAAAAATACAATAAATAAAAAGGTGGGTACATAAAATATTTTTTTTTTATATATATAAATGAAATTCCTTGGGGTTCGAGATTTTTTTTTTTTTTTTTTTAAGATTTAATTGCAAGTTTAAAAAACACTTACTGATAAATTTTGTTAAAAATATTTGAAGAAAAACATTATTGCAGTCTATTCATTCACTTTAAGCATTAAACATTAGATTGTTTATACATAGTAATATATATATATATATATATATATCGAGTGATCCAAAAGTCAGGAGAAACTTTAAAAATGAATAATTCGAAAACGAATCAAGATACAAAGATACGGTTTGCACCAAACGGATGGAAAAGAAGCCGGGTTTTGTGTGGCAAAGGAAAAAAAAATAGTTCTGTTGGCGACCAACAGATGGCGCTGTCGTATTTCTGATGTATGATTATGCAAAGCAACAAACGATATAAAAAGGAACAACTGCAGCAGGTAATGGTAGTCGAAGCTTATATTCATCGAAATATCGCATTCTCAGTCGCTACTTTAATCACGCATGGCCTCCAAGATCTCCCGATCTGACACCCTGTGACTTTTGGATGTGGGGATTCTTGGAAGTCAAAAGTGTACCGTGACCAACCGGCATCACTAGCAGCACTGAAAGATGCCATCCGCCAAAATGTGTCTGCCATAACGCAAGAAATGCTACTAAATGCAGTGAACGATGTGGTGAATCATCTCACAGCTGTACTTCTGAATGATGGACATTGAACAGTTACTGTAGTAGTACTAATTAACTGTAATTAAGCTGACTTGTAAGTTGTCATTTTTTTTTTTCATTTGTAAATCATCTTTTGGTGAAATAAAACACTATAGTGCCATCTGTTGGTCGCCAACAGAACTAATTTTTTTCCTTTGCCACACAAAACCCGGTTTCTTTTTTATCCGTATGGTGCAAACCGTATCTTTGTATCTTGATTCGTTTTCGAATTATTCAATTTTAAAGTTTGTCCTGACTTTTGGATCACCCGGTATATTTATTTATTTATTTATTTATTTTTATTTTTTTTTTCAACTAGCCGCCTTTTAGAAATATGATGGTACATAAAGTTGATTAGCATACTTCACATACCAACTTTAAAGAAATAAGTTCATAAATACATGCTTTATATGAGTTTGAGATTTCAGAGTGACCTCCATTTTGTAACACGATGGAAAATCAATTTGATTCGTAAACTTGGTTGAGATTTTGATATAGACTATGTAGGGTGATTATAATTAAAGTTGCGATTTTAAAATGCCATAATTTTAAAACTACCAGTCAGAATGACTTGGTATTTTTCCTGAAAAATCGTGAGGCGGTAAGATTGTGTTTGTCAAAAAAAAAAAAAAAAAAAAAAAAAGGGCTATTGTTTCCTGCTATTCTATTGTATTCCTAAAAAAATTCCTGTGACTGATGAATCCATTTAGGCGTTTCATCTGATATTATCCTGGCAATGCCATCTGTAGGGACATTTTAGAACTACTTTTTTTCTGCACCAAACAAAATTCTTTTGCCTCACGATTGTTCTGGTAAAATATCAAGTCATTCCGACCGATAGTTTTAAAGTTTTAGCGTTTTGAAATCGTAACTTCAATTATAATCACACTGTATATAACGAGTTGCAAATAAACCGTTTTATATATTACATAAGCTTGAAATATAAGCTTGAAATTGTCTAGTATCTTGGAACAGAGTGTGTGTGTGTGTGGTGGGGGGGGGGGGGGTTAAGAGAGGGTTGATAAATTTGGTTGAGACCTTGATAGAGAATATGCATATACCGCGTTTCCATCAAATTGGTGCATATTTTTTTTTTCTTTTGTATACAAGTTTGAAATGTTGAAACTGTCGCTATTGCGAAAGATGATAGCGTATCAAGTTGGTCAACAAAATAGAAATCTTACGAATAGCCAAGCTGTTTCTAAGATAAGTACAATACAATATTCTTGGAATTGTTTCAGTATTTCAGACGCTAACGTTATGACAAATTTTCCTTATTCAGTCTATCGATCTCTCTGATATATGTAGAGGGTGATTCAAAACCAAACGTACAAGCTTTTAGGGGAGGTAGGAAATCTCATAAGGATTGGAAATTGCATAGGAACCCATGACCGCAAACATCATTTTAACCCTTTCAGAGCTGGATGTTTCTGGTTAATTTTTAACAGTAAAACTCTCATAGGGGGCGTGGCTTTTATAAATTATATTTTTAACTAAACGTTGTATTGTACGTAATAATGATATATCACCTCTTTTTATGTAAATATTAACATCTAAAAACGTTTAGTTAAAAATACAATTTATAAAAGTTTGCAAAAGGGTTAAAATGACGTTTGCGGTCATGGTTCCTACGCAATTTTAATTCATATGATGATCCCTACCTCCCTTAAAAGTTTGTAAGTTGGGTTTTGAAGTATACTGTATCATAATGCAGAAGACAATAGAAACATATTATCATTTTTAAATTCAACCACAAGATAGTATATCCAGGAATAGTTAAAAGGAATCGGCGAGAGAAAAGGATGTGCACTCTGATATCTTATATATTGTTACAACAGATTGTCTTTTTTCTGCCTCAATAATTCTGATGTAATGAAAGTAGTTTTACAGGAAAAGTGAAAATAACGCAGCAGTTCATTCACTTTCAGTAAAGCTAGCTTTGACGACAAACTTGGCAACTTGGTGACCAAATTTGGTGTAAAAAAATTAATTTAGGGCCCCAAAGTTTCGAAGCTCTCCGACGATAAAAAGCCTAGACCTAGAACTTTCCATGAGATTCTCGGTGGAATTATCGTCAAGCCCTATCGCCAAAAGGTATAAATAGGAGTGAACTGACTTCTGCAAGAGAGTTTTTAGCCACTGTTCAGAGACCAGTTCAATGTAGTCACTTGTTCAGAGACTTATTCTGAGCGACTGCACTTTCCATGTTATGCTCTAAGTGACTCAACTTTGTTCGTGAGCTAGCGACGATTTCTGCTCTGGAGTATTTGATGTTATTTGCTTTACTCCTGTGGTACAAGTGACTGTTTTCTTGAATTGTTCCAGAAATTCATCGAATAGGGATTTTTGCAGTACGAGGGAAAGCTGCATTGGACTTCTGCTTGAATATTCGAAAATAACTGTACTATTGGACTGTTTCGAAAATATTCGTTGTAATCTCAGTTTTGCTGAACTAATTCGAGAAGTTACGTTAAATAAAGAACATTCATCGACTAGAACCTGCCTGCTTCTTTACGAACTATAACTCCTTTCTCACACAAGAAAGTCGACAAACTTTCGTAACAATTTAATATGATAATTGTTGTAGAATGCAAGAAAACACTTGATAAAATGTCATATATATCCACAAGAACCAAAAAATGCAGATATTTAGGAACAGATTTATTTAATATGTGACAAAATATTATCGACTTCAATAGTTATTAGGTTGATTTTTATTTTGCACTTTTAATCCAATCTTGCATAAGTTTTTTTCTACTAAACAATAAAAATATATTATGTTTTATTCGCAAGCTTTAAACAAAAAACATATTATTTATATAAAATTAAAAATAAAAACTAATATTATCTTTAAAGTTTTGCTTCATGCTTAAGCATCATGTACCTAAGAAAAATAGTTAATCGTGCTGTTGAAACGCTTTTAGAACATAACGATAAAAGGAATACAGATAAATAACTATCAGATAAAGACGTTGAATAAACAACTCCTTGTTCTTATAAATGTTCTTAGTTTCTCGAAGTAACATTATTTCTGTTACAAAAGCCCCGAGGAACTAAACCCAACTAAACACGAGTTAATCTGCTTGTTTATTCAGGTGTTGCTAAGAAAGTAATCTAAAAAAGAAAGAAAAATGACACATTTTAGTAGTATATATTGGAAAACACAGAAAAGGTTGCAAACAAGAAACAAAGTGCGGAAAGAATCTATTCGTCAGTTAGCTCCAGAATGTCTCTATTAAAGTTGAAGGATGTAGAATGCGTTCAGACTAACATGATTCCGTCTGGAGAAACCCTTGAATTATGGGATGGTTATGCCTAACAGACCACTTTATCAGCCAAAATACCTTAGGGAATACGTGAAAAGTACGACGGAAAATTAAAATAACTTTTTCTTTCTCTTCCTGTACATTTTTAGAAATATGCTTTGTATGCAAGTGATATTTCTTCTGACACAGGTGCACTTGCCGTTGTCTTTTAAATAGCATAAATTTTTAACATAAACTTTAGCATAAATTTTCATTAAATTTATACAAATCCGAACAATCTGCTTTTAAAATGCATCGTAAGTTCATGTCAACTTAATAATTTCAATTAATATCTGTCAATTATTTTTTAATGTGCATACACACTTATGCCCAGAAATATATTCTACAGACTTGTAGTGTGAACAGAGATAGAGAATAATCTCAATTTTAAACTAAAAATTATTTTTTTATGCAATTTTTATGATATAATAACTTTAACGTTCACTGCACGCAATTTTTTTCCGCCTGTATGCTTAGAGAATATATTAGTAAAGTATATTTATCAGGAACACCATTAAAAAAACTGATAAAAAATTCCATTACATTTAAATTGTGAACAGGCTTAATGGTGAAAAACAAAATCTGAATGAATACACAAGGGAAAAAGAAAGAATTATTTCATTTAGACTGATTTTAATATCTAATTACGTTCAAAATAAAAAAGAAAATAATCACTTGTAACTCAGCAAGCAGCCTGTGAATAAATGTAAACCTTCATACTACTTTGATTTAAAAAGATGTATTTAAAGATTAAATTTTTCTGTACATGCAAAAACTAAATTTAGAATCAGTCACTCACATCACTTTAAGTATTATCTGTAAAACTAGGTTAATCATTAAAAATGGTACTTTAAAATTTCAGAATTCAGGCATTTATTACCTTTTTAATTAATTAATAATTAATTAAAATTTATATTTCGACCTTCTGCTCGTCACTTCAAGTGGGGATATAACTTTGGAACACTTGAAAAAGTAAAATTATTTGTCTAGTCACTTTTGTTTAATTATAATTAGTGGAAGAGAAAAGGTCGAATGTCATCATATTCTAATTAAACTTATAATTACGCTATTGAATAAATGATCTTGATGCAAATCAAGATGCAAGTTAAAGAATTTCTGAAATCTACACAATGTATGTTTTTGTTATTTTAATAAATTAATAATTTGTGTATATTTTTTAATATTTAGTCTTTCGTATGTCTTTATTTTGGAAGAATTTAACACTGGAATCAGGGATCTGACAAAGGGAAATTTGGATACCACAATTATCGGATATCAGCGATTAGTTAATTCTAAAATTACTGTACAAAAATAGAAGTGTTCAAATTTCTCATTGTGATAATTCTTACTGAAATACAATGACACTTTCGATAACTCTTTACAAAGTTAACGGATGACACCATATTCTAATTAAGCTTTCAAAGAAGCTATTGAGACGTTCAACTTCAGAAAAAAATATATAGAGATTAAAATTTAAAAAAAGCTACAACATACAACAGAAACACGCACACACACACACAATATGTATATATATATATATAAATCAAAATATATTTAAATACATTTTAAATTTATATCAAGCAAAAGAAAGGGACAACAAAAGTTTGCTATTTAAGTGAGTAAAAAGAAAGACAGATTATATACATTTTAGATTGTGATATTTATTTGGTAGGTAGTGTGAATTCTTTTTTTATAACAGCCGTGAAGATAATCAGAAGAAGCGTTATGTCCCACAAATAACTCAGGCAAGCGAAATCTATAATGCAATCATTTAATAAAATCCAAAGTCAACATATGTCTTGCAATTTCAATAACACATAAATTCCTTTGAAAAAATTCACAGTACAAATAGTCACCCGAAACATCTAGAATAAAGTTTTTTATGTATACTATATGGAAGATGAATATGAATTAACATTAAATGAACGGGATGGACACGGGGAGAGAAGTATTCAAAAGTTACGTCTTTTCAGCAGCAGAGAAAATGCCGAAGTGATGAAATTGTTGGCTGGATACATTACCTAAAACCACATAAAAAGTTAAGCCAAGGCAACACCCAACTTTTTCAGTTACAGCTAATTTAGTGTAACTTTTTAAAATAAATTGGCGATTGATTTCGTAGCCAAAAATCCGTTATCAGTTCGTGAGAATCTGGCAAACCAACCTTAACTCTTGACCACAAGAATTTTATCGTTAAATTTTTATTTATAACCCTAGTCTAAGAAGAATACGCGATTTCTATTTTTACGTCGCAGATGTGAGATCTTTTCAATGTTCAAAATGACATCAGGAAAAATTTTATTCTGTTTTATTTAATTGAGATGAAACGAATTGTTCTCCACAGAATTAAGCGATTGAAAGATCATCTCTTGCTTTTATTATTATTATTTCTTTTAAATGAAAGGAATAGTATGGCTTGCTCTTTTTGTAAGAAGGAATAAAGAATGAAACCGCATATATTAACTCGCTTTTTATACAGATAGAAAATGAATTGGGAAAGAATTAAATTTATCAGAAATGTAATACATAATTTAGAATATGTGATTTTCGATATCACATAGATCAATGTATTATTATTTTAATTTTGAACGTCTTAAGTTAAAAATTCTGATAAGAAGTAAAGTTGTAATATTTCACTTGCATCATTTGGAGATTATTTGGGGGGTGGTAGGGGGTGGGGGGTGGGGGGGGCTTATTATAATAAGATAATATATATAGACAGTCGGCAGCAAAATTATTCGAGCGCTAGCAATAATTCCTGTATAAAAAAAGTACACTTAATACTATGTAAAATAAATCATTGTCGAGTCATGTTCTTAGTCAGTCTTAAGAACAAGATTCGACAAGGGTTTATATAACAAAACAGTATTAAGTGTGCTTTTTTATATAGGAATTATTGCTAGTGCTCGAATAGTTTTGCTGCCGACTGTATGTAAAATAATGCTTAGGAAATCTATTAAAAATATTTTATTGTTACATTTTCAATTCAGCAGATGTGCATCCTTGTAAGAAAAATAGTGCATCAGCAATATTTCAACCTACTAATATTATTTATCTTTCTAACTTTTCTCAGTATGAAAACATTATGCGTAAATAATAAATACAAAAATAACACTTCTTATTATATTCAGTTAAGCAGCAACGCAAATAATTATTGTCGCATAAGTAAATATGCACTCCAGCAGTATCACATTTTATTAATAAATCCATATAGTGAATTCCTTTCTAGTATACAAAAAAATCAATAAACAACTCTGGGCAAATTTAAGAAACAAAAGCATTAAATTATATATGCACACTCCTTCTCATACTTATAAGGACACTTTATATTTTGAAATAACTAATGTAAAAATAATTGTGAACAAGATTATACTAAGTGCTCTTAATATATCTAGTATTCTAAAAACCAAAACTGCTAAATTTTTTTAATATGAAACAAAATTAATAAAAAATAATGCAAAATATTTTTTTCTCTACGTTTTTAGATGTTCATAATTATAGGGACAATCAAGATTTTTTCGTTTTATTTAACTTACAAGCGGATAAATTTCAGTTGACATGCAAATTCGTTAACTACTGGGCTAGATTAATTCATATAAAAGCTTTCAATTTTTCTTGGACGGACATTACTGATAATTCCTCGAAAAAAAGAACGTTCATGTAGTGAAGTATGATAAATGTGTTTTTTAAGTGGAAGGATAATTCCAATCCGCCGAATTTCTAATGAAATTCGAAGATCTAAAATTACTAAAGGAAATGTGATCAAACGTTGAACTGCTGGTTCGATAGGCGAGAGATCTGATGCAAAATCATAGTTGTTTTACAGAGATCGAAGACTCATTATTGCTCTTACTGTTCTATTCATAATGACTGCTGCTGAATTCGCTCGTAATTTTTAACGAAAGGTTGGGGTCTACATTTATGCATGTTTAAAATAATTAATAATATGTTAAAATGAATAAAAAACCTGCAATGATCAATAAGCATTTAATGGGGGAAAGAACGTCTGTGTTAAAGTTGAATAAAGACAATATTAAATGGTAAAATGTTGCATTTTCGGATGAAAAAATTTTATTCTTGATTAATCAAATGGTTTTAACAGTTACTGGCACGATCTGAAGATAACGAAAGGCAGAGCAGATTTTGTAAAGGCAGATATGAATCGGGCATTTTAAAGGTGGATCTATGGTGCTCTGGGGAGCTGTTTCTACTGAAGGCAGAACGAATTTAGTAATGTTTTCTATTATTATGAACATCAAGAAAATATCCACAAATTTTAAACGCGGAATTCTCAGATTTTTGTTAGATTTTGGGTGGTAATAATATTTTTTTCAACAAGACTTACATTTTTGCCCTACTTCTAGAGCAATAGGAAATAGTTTGAAGAAAGAAACTTCTTTATTGTAGCCTTTCCCATAGCCTAAAAGTTGAAAAAACTTTAACTTATCATATTAGAAAAGTGCATGCAAGTGGAAAGCAATTTTAAATAGTTTAAATGTGTTCAGAATATCATCTATACTGCATGAAATGATATTGAAACTGAATATTAAAGAAAATATATATGTATATACCAGAGAGAATGTCTGATTGTTTCACCCTAAAAAATACCCCAAAAAATATTAATTTAAAGAATAATTGAAAAAATATACTAAGATTCCAGCTGTCCTTATAATTGTGGACGCCTGAAAAATCCTTTTTTTGACCGCACTTAAAGTTTTTTAGGATGGAAAAACGATAAAACTTTTTAAATATCGTCTATTAATGGAATTCAAATTAATAAAAAAATATATGTGTTTAAATAATAGTGTTCAGTGTTTAGTTAATATAGAAAAACGGGTGTCCTTATAATTATGAGAAGGAGTGTATATACAAGATGAAAATAAATGAACTCACATTTTTCTGTAACGTGATCTAATTGCGAGAACGGCGCCAAACATTGCAGGAAGATTAAACAAGACGAGGGATGAAGAATTCCGTGAAAAAAAAAAAAAAAAAAGTTCCAAAACCTAGGGGAACATGTGGTGCAGTGTAATAGAAAAAAGAAATTTAAAATATAGAAAGTGTTGAGAAATTAGCGCGGTGTCTCCAATTTTAAAATAAGGAATGGGGACAAAATCAAGCGGGACATAGAAAAAGTACTCAAGATTTAATTTTAAAATGCAACAAAAGCTTTGTTTATAAAAATAGAGCCACATACTCCTCTAGTGGGGACTTTTGGAACTAAAACTAATATATATACCGGGTGTCCCATAATTCTGTAGACATTTAAAAAATTCATAAAAACTGAAGGAATTGATAGAACTGAACGCAGATTGCGGAAAAGCCATTCTCGTAAAGGGGATTTTTTTTTTTTTTTTTTTTAAGGGAAAAAAAAAAAAAAAAAGTGAAACTTTTCGTCAATAGAGGGTGCTGCACGGACACGTAACGAGAAATGGGCAAGTCAGAGTCCAATAAATTTTGCAGTTTTACGATTAACACAGTGTATTTCTTATTCTGCCTCCAACTTGTGCATACATGAAGTTTTAATTGCGATGTTGTCTTGGTGAATGAAGCGTTATTAGTGAAGATGTTTTCCCGCAGGCTAGGATTCTTCGACTTAAGCTACAATTAGCAGTGTTGCAACTCGTTTAGAAACTGTAATTTGTGGTGATGGCGGACACACAGAATGGGATTTATATGCCTATGAATATTTCCAGGCAAATAAATATAATTTTTCATGAAAATGTGTGATTAGCTCATGTACAGAGCCCTCTATTGACTAAAATTTTAACTATTACTTTATTTACTCAAAAAAAAAAAAAAAAAAAACTCCTTGTGAACAACTTTTTCGCAAACCGCGTACAATTCTACCAATTCATTCAATTATTTGAATTTTTAAAATGTCTACAGACTTATGGGACACCCGGCATATATATATATATATATATATATATATATATATACAGTCGGTAACAAAAGTGTCCGAACACTAGCAAAAATTCCTATATAAAAAAAGTACACTTAATACTGTTTTGTGAAATAAATCCTTCTTGAATCCTGTTCTTAATCAGTCTAAGAACAGGATTCGACAAAGATTTATTTAGCAAAATTGTATTAAGCGTACTTTTTTTACATAGGAATTTTTGCTAGTGTTCGGACACTTTTGTTACCGACTGTGTATATATATAGATATATATATATATATATATTCGCGGAATCCTTCGTCCCCGTTTTGATTAATTTCCCTACAAAATTTGGTACCATACTCGCAATTAGACCTCTCTACGAAGCACTGTGAGCACTGGCAGATTAATTATGGCTACCTTGTGTAGAAAAAGATAATTTACTATAAAATAATAATGCTTATTGTTTATATATATATATATATATATATATATATACATTCATTTACATTATCAAAGAATAAATCTAAAATTTAAAAATTTATGTTCTTATATTTTCTATACATTTATATTCTTATATTTTCTATCAATTGCTTCTATCAAAAATTTCTCAGAATAAAACACTTGTTGAAATAATATAGTGTTTATTTCTTTCCTTGGTAAAAAAAAAATATATATATATATGATAAAATTAAGGACGATATGTAAATATTAAAAACTTGGAAAATAGATAATGAAAAAAAGATAGAAATATATACTTAAAAGAAAAATTAACATTTCCAATAAGGAATTTATTAAAAAAAATTATGTAACATTCTACACATTCTCTCTTTAAGTATATAAATAAACGACTATTTCTAACGCCAACAACTGAAAATCACATTTCCTTCCTCTGGCATATGGTTGATAAATATGAATTCGTTTAATGTTTATTTCTTTTACATTCAAGTCTCTTTTCCCCATTTTTGTAATACATACCACTAAGAAAGTTTTTTTTTTCTCCTATCATTCTAGCCACACCTGAGTCAACAAAACAGTGAATTGAGTGTTTAGTTAAGCTGTGTATTTCTGAGGAGTTACTGTATTATCGACGGATTAAAGAGAGGCGAATTATAGGGATGTCATATCTCAAAAGTACAGATTCAAGGGTTAGGGCTTTGTTTGATTAAAAATAAAGTAAAATAAAATAAACATGTTTGGCAAATATAAAAATGCTTACCATGTGTGTCATTTTTCGTGTCATAATGCCACTTGAGTTGATACTTGGATTTATATGAGAAGTTTTAATACAGCCAACATAAATATGAAAAGCGGTATAAGAGAGAGGGTTATACTTACTTATGGTGTCATAGTCAATATTTGGTCAATGTTGTTAGACGTGTTATGATTTGAAGATGGACATCTTACATTCAGGTCATTACTTTCTTTTAAGTCCGACAAACCAGTGTTAGCTGCACCGTATCAGTTTAACTTAAATTAATAAATATTCCTCTTAAATTGCGGTTTCTTTATTATTATTATTATTATTATTATTATTATTATTATTGTCAAAAGTCGATTTACTTATTTATAGTGTCATAGTCAATATTTGGTCAATGTTTTTATAAGTGTTATGATTTGAAGATTGACACCTTACATTCAGGTCATTACTTTCTTTTAAGCCCGACAAACCAGTGTTAGCTGCACCGTATCAATTTAACTTAAATTAATAAATATTCCTCTTAAATTGCGGTTTCTTTTTTTTTTTTGGTCAAAAGTCTATTTACTTATAGTGTCATATTAAATATTTGGTCAATGTTGTTAGAAGTGTTATGATTTCAAGATGGACACCTTACATCCAGGTCATTACTTTCTTAGCCCGACAAACTAGTGTTAGCTGCACCGTATCAACTTAACTTAAATTAATAAATATTCCTCTTAAATTGTGTTTTTTTTTTTTTTTTTTTTTTTTTTTTTTTGTCAAAAGTCGATTAATTTCCATGATAATTTTGCCAATTAATTTGCTAACTATAATGGATATCTGCCGTTTCCAAATTGCATAAATAAGACATACCTCATCCTAGATCATATGGGAAGTTTGGGAAACCTCAAAATGCATGTTTTTTCTTAGGATTTAAATTGTTTAATCAGGATTCTGTGTATCGTTATATGGGTATAATTATTGCAAAATATGACACAAGTACACGACAAGATTTCGTTATTTGACATCAAGTTCAAAAAATATTTTATTTAAAGTTCTATTTATTTAATTAAATTTATATATGCATTTAAGTACAATTTTAAGTTTTATGTAAATGAAAATAAATTTGTGAAAAATATGCACACAAGTAGCTCAAATTTCTTGTACAAAAAATAATTTAAAGTAATTATTTATAAGCTATGAAAAATGACAGTGGAGTGTATAAACATAATAATAACAACAACAAAAAAAAGTAATGTTATTTCAATATGAAACATTTTTGAAAAATGCATTATAAAAGGGTTAATTTAAACAATTAACAAAAGACAAAAAAATCTGGTGTGAAACAACCACACGACTTCCATTACCCGCTATTACATGTATTATATGCATTTTTGAGAGATAATGTGATCAGAAAACATAAAAGTGACCTAAAGAGAAAATCGTTAGAGCCGTTTTTGAGATACCAACTTTTACAAAAAATCAATTATTGACCGAAAAAAAAATAATTACATACAAAAGCATATTTAAAAGTGAGTTAAAATGGCGAGTTTGAAAATAATCCGTACAACCGTTTTTAAAGGAACGCCTTTGCGAGGCCTGAAGTTGAGCTATTTATACAGGACGCCTATGAATTTTCCTGAACTAACCAACTATATCATTCGAAAGGAAATCTAATAGAGTGTTTATATAGCAAGTTTGAAGAAAATCGTTAGAGCCGTTTTTGAGATACGGACTTACGGTCCCACTTCCGGTTTCCGATGTCCCACTTCCGGTTAAACTCAATTATTGACAGGAAAACAATAATTACATACAAAAGCATATTTAAAAGTGAGTTAAAATGGCGAGTTTGAAAAAAATCCGTACAACCGTTTTTAAAGGAACGCCTTTGCGAGGCCTGAAATTGAGCTATTTATACAGGCCGCCTATCAATTTTCCTGAACTAACCAACTATATCATTCGAAAGGACATCTAATAGAGTGTTTATATAGCAAGTTTGAGGAAAATCGTTAGAGCCGTTTTTGAGATACAGACTTACGGTCCCACTTCCGGTTTCCGATGTCCCACTTCCGGTTTTTCAATTTTCACCAAAATTTGGAAATTTCATCTGTACACCAGACGTATTTCAATCCTAAAATTTTGTAGCTCTATCTTTATTACTTTCTGAGCTATAGTAGCCAGAAGATTCTCCACATACATACACACATACATACACACTGACCAATTGCCAAAAACCACTTTTTTGGACTCAGGGGACCTTAAAACGTGTAAATCAGGTGAAAACCCGATATCGAATTTTCAGACCGAATACAATACTTCCATTACCTACGGTAGTAGGGTAATGGAAGTAAATATGATGCATGCTGTATTTTCCTTATGAGCAGATCAAAATACTGCTTTCAAAAACAGATTGTAATTTTTTAGCAGAAATTAACATTATTTATACATTTTTTCAAAATCGTTTAATATTAAAATTGTTTTTTATATTTGCTAGTATTATGTTTATACACTCCACTGTCATTTTTCATAACATACCATTAATAACATTAAATTACAGATATCTTTAAAACACTAGACTTATTTACAGAAAAAAGTGTGAAATTATTACAGAATGTGTGCATATGTAATTCATGAACAAGAAACTACGTATTATATAATCAAAATATCTACAACAAGTACTAATAATTAAAATAAAATTGTCAGGTAAAAACTTATATTAAAATGATTTACAAATTAATACATATTCCAGTTAATAAAGTACATAATAAACACAAATGCAAACTTTACATCACGAATTAATACCCTCCCCCCTCCCCCCCCCCCAAAAAAAAAAGAATACAGGAAGAAAATAGTAATTTTAAAAATGAAATAAGCTTATTATCTCTACCATTTTAAATAATTACTATTTTGGAATGGCCTTTATACAAGGTGAAATCATTTAAGGCTCAATTCAAATAGACCAAAATAAAAAAAAAAAAACAGCACCAGTAATAATAATAATAAAGGAATAACGCGAAACTATAAATGATCATATATTTTCGTACGAAATCATATAATACCAATTAAATAAAGTAATTAATATCGAACCATCTTAAAAGGATAAAAGAATTATAAATGTAGAATTGCTCTTGCATTTGAAGTAGAAATGATAATGAACATAATAATCGAAATATAATGTTATTAAAATTTTTTTGATGATTTGATGAGTAATTTATCTACATGTCCTTGTGCAAGTTTATTTTTAATTTATATGTTTATTTATTTATTTATTTATTAATTTACGCATTTTATTTTATTTTATTTTGCAAAAAGGCTCGCAGACGACTTAGATTCTATGATTAGTAAAACTACAAATGATCATGAGCTTCAAAGCCTTGGAAATCAACGTAAAAAATTTTTGCCACTCAAAATAGTTCAAATACACAATGGCTTTTAAACAAATTTTATAATAAATATATTAAAAAGATATTGTGCGCGTAAGTTTTGTGTACATAAAATATATTTCCAGTTATTTGTATTATTGTTTCACCAATTTATGAATCAAAAATTACTCTTCAAATAACAGTAAATTATATATGTATATATAATTTTTTTTTTTCAAGAAAAGTTGGTAACTATGAATATTTAATATTTTTTTATTACTTATATTAAGAAAAACTCTTTTTATCATCTGTTTTTTAGACAAACCTTGCATGTACAACTACAAATAATCATGAACTTTAAAGCTTTGGAAATCAACGTAAAAATTTTTTGCTGCTCAAAAAAATTCAAATACACAATGGCAAATTTTATATTAAATATATTGAAGCGATATTGTGCAATTAAGTTTTGTTAAAAAAAATATACATAAACTATATTTTCATTTATAGAATTATTCAGAATTCAGTTATTTGTATTATTGTTTCACCAATTTATGAATCAAAAATTACTCTTTAAATAACAGTAAATAATATATATGTAATTTTTTTTAAAGAAAAGTTGGTAACTAAGATTTTAAATATTTTTTTATTACTTATATTAAGAAAAACTCTTTTTATCATCGGTTTTTTAGGCAAACCTTGCATGTACAATCAAACTCACGCAATGGTCTTTACCGGGAAGTAGAAGCATTTCACGCTGTATAATTTATTGAATTAAATGTAAACAAGTGAGTCTAACCCCCTTATTAAGTAAATTTTATTTCGGCTTGTTCTTTTCATCTTTATGCACGCATGGGTTAGAAATTACTTTTTCCACGGAATCGCACAATCTACACCTGAATCAACAGAAGAGCTTATCGAGTGTTTAGTCAGCTCTTATTCGCCAAACTTCAACTGCCATTGAGTTCAGAGAAGTGCACTTAGAATTAAAGACAAGTCTTTCAAAAAAATAGAAAATAAAAACGGGGAATAAAACACGTTTCTTAAAAAAATGTAATCCATATCACTTTATAGTCCTTTAAAGGCCGACTGTACTTATAAATACAAAACTTTAATTAGCTTTACTTGCATTATGATGTTACTTAATTTTAATGTGATTCTAGAGTAGTAGACAGTACACGATGCCGATTTTGTTCAAGAAAGGGTTTAAAAGAGTTAGCACACTATAGTGTGCTAACTCTGTTTTAACTGTCATTTTCCCCGATCTTCACTTGTGTTATAATAATTTTTATATATTACCTCAAAAGTTCATCATAATATACAAATGATATACAATAAATACAACTTTACATTTTCTTCAAGATCTTAATTTTTTAAGACCTCTTTGTAGCATTAGTAAACAAAAGTACCACGTCTTCAAGTCCTCATGAATTACTATGATAAAGTGATATACATATGTTTTGTTTGTACCTTCAAAATTCATTTGAATTAATAAAAACTATATATTCGAAATGTAGATTTTTTTTTTTTTTTTTTTTTTTTTTTTTTTTTTTTTTTAATAATGTAGTAAATAAATGATCAAACAGGACCAAACTGGTATGCAGTTTCAATATACAGATATATATATATATATATATACTCGTGTGTATATATATAGAGAGAGAAAAAGATCATTAAAAAAAAAAAAAAATCTTTTTTTTGTGTGTTTGAATAATTTTAAAACTCCTTAAATCTTTTTAAAATCTATTTAATTTTCAAAAAAAAAAATCTTAATTTTTAATAATCTTGTTATTCAAGAATAACATGGATTACTTTTAAAATTAATAATTTTGTAATTGCAATTAAATTTTAAATCAGGAGGTCAATACATCGTTTGAGTGTTGTCATTTTATATAAGACTATTATCACTTGATATTACAAATTAACTCAAACTACTTTACGGAATACCAACTCATAAGTGACTTTTCTAGATCAACTACTATACTAACGATTACAGATTTAAATATCATTTAATTTTCTTTTGCACTGCATTACATAATAAGAATTCAATTAATACCCATTTTGAACTTTCTAAAGATTCCATAAAAATTCCATAAATTTTCATTGTAAACGAGTTACCAAAATGAAATACTTTTAAAATTCTGTCCCAGAAAAAAAAAAAAAAAAATTGATGAATAACATGAGTGTGTAAAATTCAAAGTACTCATTAATTCTATTCTATGATTACATTTAATATCATGTGAAGCCATATATGAATATTGAATGATATTATTTTCATTATCAAATAATTAAAATTTAAGTAAAATGTAAATAACTAAGATACTACTACTATTTAATTTAAATTCTAAATTTCAATTATATTTTGAGTTAAACAGAAACAAAAGTCGTTTTGTCAGTGAGAAAATTCCTATGTTTATCATTATTAGAAGAGTTCACGCCAGCAATAAAAAATTACTTGTTCAAAGAGATCAACTAGGGCTTTACATTTAATATCATGTGAAGCCATATATTACTATTATATAACTGTTGGTTAAAAAATATAAAACAGCAGGACAAACTTATGCAGTATAAATCTTTTTGTACATATTTTTGTTCAATATAACAATGTTTTCACCCGAAAACAACACAAAATTTTTACATTAAGATATATTAACCACAAACTGTCGATATATTACTGTTTAAACTTAATTCCATTCTCACAAAAAGATTAAAGTTAATTTATAACATTAAAATAATTAAAAACTAAGCTTTAATTATCTATTATAAAAATAGTGACCTAACTTGACTGCTCCATTACTTGCAGTAGTTGAATTAGAGAATTGATTTTATCGAAATATTATTATTGATTTAGCGAAATTCTTAACGAACTAAATCAATTGGATAATAATTTAAAATTCACCTATGAATACGAAGCCAATAGCGAAATTAATTATCTGGACGTAAAAATAAAACACGAAAATAGTCATATTAAAACCACCGTTTGCAGAAAACCTATGGCCAGCAACGAAATAATAAATAACCGAAGCAAAACCTCCTACCGATATAAAATTAACGCCGTAGCTATATTAACCGAACAATCCTAATATGTACTGAAAAATCTTACCTAAATAAAGAACTAAAATATATAAAAAAGTTAACTACAGACGCAGGTTACCCAAAAAATCTAGTTGAAAATTTGTTTAGAAAAAGAATCCAACAGTTGAATCACATACAGAATCGCCAAAAATTACCAATGAAATTCACCTGTTTAGTCCCTTATAATCAAGGTACTTCCAGTAAAATAAAAAACGCGGCTAAAAAATTTAATGTCAACGTTCCGATTAAACCGACCCTAACATTTTTCAAGTTGTAAGAAGCGATAAAGATAATATTTCCTCCTTAGAAACTGCCCGAATTTATAAAATCCCCTTTAAATATAAAAACAACAGGACAGGTTGCTACATAGGTGTAACTAAAATAAAAATAAAAACAAGAATAAAAGAACACCAAAACTCCAAAAAAACATTAAATATGCCAAAAAAACTACAGCACTAGCTAAAACTTATCAAGAAAATAGCATCGATGTTCAGTTCAATGACGTAATAAAAATCGTGAATTATAATAACCCTACATATGGGTTTTTCTGCGAAACAGGTGAAATTATTCGTAACCGTGAAGCCGTGAATGACCACGAGTCAAAATCCAGAATTGACACACAGTGGCGCCACCTGATCATAGACGACGATGAAGTTTTGGAAGTCCAGCCACTTTCCACTCATGCCATGACTGACGACGCCGAGGGCCCTCAGGCGAAAATCAGCTTATGCAAGTAATGGAGCAGTCAAGTAAGGCCACTATTTTTATAATAGATTCTGTAATTTATTTAAACATATATGAATTTTGCAAAACAATTTTTTAATAACTTGCAGAAAAAGAATTGATAATCTGGAGTTGGAAAATGAAGAAAGTAAGTAAACTTTATAAGCTGCACACAATATTTGCATCAGGTTCACAGAATTAAGCATGATCCTTCATCAGGTAAATAAATAGGGACATATGCAGTGTGAAAGAAACAACGCATTTTATCCATAGACCTATTACTACAGTCGACGAAGCATTGCTTTATTACGAAAGTACTAGAAAGTGTGGGTAATTACTGGGAAAAGGTTAACTTTTTTGGTACTTATCGCCTTATTGGCGATTATTTGTTTTGATTTTTATTATTATTATTATTATTATTGTTGTTATTATTAAAAGGTAAAGCAAGCAAAATTTATGTAAAACATTACATTTTCAGCTTTTTAACGCTATTATTATTATTATTTATTTGTTTTTGTTTTTTCATTTACTACAATTATTTAGAGATAATTCCCATAAATTGTCATAAAACTAATAAATTAATTATAATAATAAAAAAGATATTGATTTTTTTTTTTTTCAGATAACATATGCAACAGTTACTTTTTAATTTAAAGAATAAAATATAACAGTTATAAACATTTTACAAAAATAATTATTCAAAAACTACGAAATAATAAAATGTAAAACAATCATACCTGTGAAATGTCTAATAACCATTGCTTGCGAGTTTTGGCTGGTATGGCTTACTGTAGTGTGTAAAAAAGTCACGTGGCTATTATAACCTTTAATTATCCCGTGACTATTTTTATGAATGGTCTTTTGCCGCACAAAAAAGATTGTCATTCTCCCGTCCACTGAAATAATAGGTCCATTATTATGTCACAATCAAAATAGTACTACCAAACTTTGAATATAGAAAAATATTGAAGTAGACTAAGCTATAAATGATATTTAGTGAACAAACGGCGAAAATTGGAATTACAGTGCTGCCACATATCCTAAAACTAGCAGTGAGGACGCGTCCAAAATGTTGGAGGGATGCCAGCTTGACCGACAGTTTGAAATTTGGAAAACATCTAGTAATTCCGTGCTCTGTGTTATTGCACATTTTCTCTGAGTCAGATGGCTGTCACGTCACCCCTATTTTAGCATTGGACTCGTTGAATTAGCACTTGCGCAGATGCTTCCATGCTTTCATGAAATGTGGTCGAAGAATAGAAGCTTCTTTTAAATATGTGTAATACTTTGTAAATAATTAAATGCATTTGGTTGACTTTTTGTATATAAATAGAAAAATAGGTTTTAGAAAATGTTTTAGATGACAAGTTTGTCACCTACGTGTGTTATTTCGGCGAGGTTTGTAGATAAATTGCCAACAATTGTCAATGTTTCGCTTTACAGGCATGAACCCTTCTTATTATAGTATACTGTTATTGTGCATGCAACATAAAACATGTGAAACAATGAATGTTGCATTATGTATTTTTTCTTGTTACATCAGTTTTTTTTTTTTTTTTTTTTTTTTTGAAAACCACATTTATTTTATGATTTACAATAATAAAGAAAGAAAATAATAAAGAAAAAAGAAGAAGAAGAATTAAAAAAAAAAAAAAGAAGAAGAAGAAAAGAAAACTTAATATTTTTCGCCAGAATTATTTTATAAATTTTTAAATTCAATTCATGAGCGTTTCTTTAACTTTCATATTTCACTTCCCATGTTTACAAATCATTTACTGTAAATCGATTTCAAAGTTTCTTCGAAATGTATCATGATACGTAGAGTTTTTATGTCAATACTACAATATCAAAATTTATGATTGATAGGTTAGGCTATTACTTTAAATGAAAATTATTTAATTACAAAATCTGACACGGTTGTTCAGATATCAAACAAAAGAATCTTTCATCACATTAATCAAAGCTTGCATATTTTAACGACAGAATATAATATGACAACTTAAATGTCAAATGAAGCTCTATTTTTGAAACATATTTGACAGACTAAGGAAAACTCTTTTACATGGCATAATTAGTAGTCTGATATGTCATCTTCGCTCCAGTGACAAATTTCGTATTAAGTAACCACATAAGTTATGCAGATGAAAAAACATATTTATTGACTTTGATAAACAGGGTAAGTATATACAAGTGTCAGCTGAGAATAGTAGTGTAAAAAAAGCAGTATTTTCTGTAATTACTATAAGCGTATATATTTTTCTTTATTAGAATATAGGAAATTAATATAATAAAGGAGATAATTATATACAAAGTTGGAAATCACAATCTTCATAAAGTCTTCTATTTTAAAATCTTTTAAAATCAGCCAAAGTCTAAATTATGCATATTTAATATACACTTAAAAAAATTATATGCAAACAAAAGTAAGAATTTGTTTTCAAGAGTCCATATAAAATGATCAGACGTTTGTTTAAAGGGCTTTTTTAAACTAAGGCATTATATTTTATATATTTTAATTTTCCAACCAAAATTTATGTATTTTGGCATACATTTCTGAATCACCATTAAAAAAAAATTCTCCATTTAAAGAAAAAAAATGTTTAAAATTAAAAAATATATATAATATTAAATTTTAAAAATTTATTATTCGGATAAAAATTTTCATAATTGGGTGGATTAAATATTAAAAATACTTTTGAGCAATTATGAGCAAAGAAGTGAGTAATAACATTCGCATGCTAAAAACGGTGTTGTGACAGATGCGTACAAGACATTTGCGTACAAGCTGAAAACAGTGGCACTTGCGTACATGTCCAAGTGGGTTAAATATTACAGGTGTGTTTTCAAAAAATCTAGTGGCACTTGCGTACAACATTTCTTTCGCTTTATTTGAGGATCATTGCATGAAGGGGTTGTATCCATATGATGCAAACATGAAAACCTTTTTCTTTCTTTCTATTGTTTCCTTCTCTTTCTTTTTCTTTTTACTTTCTCTTACCCATAGGGTCGAGAAAGTATTGTTTTAGGGTCAAATTTCCGAACGTGCGTTTCTGTTGTATCTACATGTTCTGAGGTCCCCTGAATACGAAAATCATGTTTTTAGCGAATGGTCTGTGTGTCTGTCTATCTGTGTTATCAGCATATCTCAAGAACAAATAGTAGAAGAAATCCCAAACTCGGTATTCTAAATGTTATATCATATAGGAATGTTACAGTAAGCTTTTCGTAGGACTGCACTAAGCCAAATGACACGAATATATGTTTTTTGTAATAAAGATAGTGAACTGGGGGAAAAAATTGTATGTAGGAGCCCCGCCTCACCCCCTGGGAGGGAAGTCCACCCTCGAGGGGAGTAAATTTTCATGATGGGTATCTTTCAAAAGAGCTCACCAATACCTTTAAAACGAATGGTTGAACCATCGATCTGCGATAATTTAAAATAAAGTTATCGATTTTTTTCATTTTTAAACACACATTTTTTATTTATTTATTTTTATTTTTATTTTTATTATTATTATTGTTTTTTTTTTTTTTTTTTTTTGGGGGGGGGGGAGAAAGAGAGGCATATAGGTGAACGACAAATAATTTCAGAAATTGGAATATGATTCAATTCGATATTGATAAAGAAGAGAGAAATTTTTATAACTTTTTTTTTTTCTTTATTGGAGACAAAAAAAATTCATACTTGTTAAAAAGTAAAAAAGTATTTAAGAAATAAAAATATTTTTAAAGACCTTAATAGCATTTATAAGGAACTTTATTGATCTTGACTCAGTGAATAAATAATTGAATGTCATTTCAGAAAATAACTACGGCTATTATAGCTTGTAACTTTTATATGCCTTAAGGTTAAGCTCATAACTTTGTCAGTCGTAAGACTACAAGCATAAGAGAAAATTCACGTATTTATATAAGAGTGTTTATCTTCAAGTTTAATATATGGATACAACCCCTTTGTGTTACAAACGAAAAATACAGCGAAACAAATTTTGTACGGAAATGACACTTGATTTTTCGAAAACAGATCTGTAACATTTGGGACACCTGGACTTGTACGCAAGTGTCACTAATTTCAGCTTGTACGCAAATGTCATGTACGCATCTGCCATATAACCCTAAAAAACATGTCAAATTTCATAATACTTGATTCTTAACTTTTTTTTTTTTTTTTTAATGTTATAGGAAACTGTTACAATTTGGCACTTTTAATGCTATTCTATTAATTTAACTAGAAAAAAATATTCTTAAGATTTAAAATACATATACATTTTCTTTTTTACTATTAAATGTTTAAATACTGTATTTTTTTCTTTGTTAGTTTAGCTCTAAAAGTCACTAATATTAAGAGCCCGCTTCACTTATCGTCGACGGAAGTTCAAGCTAATGTTATTCTATGGGAAATTTTCTTTACTTATAACTCATTAACAAATACCTATTTTTAAATTCTGTTTTTACATTCAGAAAATTCATAACAGTTAAACTGACCTTTTTTTAAAATGGATCTTTTTTTTTTTTTTTTTTTTTTTTTTAAGATTTTATTTTGAAACTGCAAAATGAAAAAAATTCACATATTGAAAATTCGTATTTTACAGCTTCAAAATAAAATATTAAAAATTAAAAAAAAAAAAAAAAATCTGTTTTTGAAAAAGGTCCGTCGGCTTAACACTTGTGAATTTTGTGAATGTGAAAACAGAATTTAAAAATATGTATTAGTTAATGAGTTATAAGTAAAGACAATTTCCCATAGAATAACATTGGCTGTGGCTTCCAGCGACGGTAAGTGAAGAGGGCCGTTAACTGAACTTAATCTCGTTTACTTTATTTGCAGAGAGGCAGCTTGCAAAGAATTAAACGCCATTCCAGGATTTTTTTAATGTTTGTGTTATGCAACCCGTAATCTGTCGTTAAACATTATTATTGTCTTTATCTGTAGCTATATAAACTATAGTTTTTGAATAAATAAATGTTTTCAGGCAATATTTTCAAATACTTAGATTGAAAAAAAAAAAAAAAAACTCATTTTAACCTTTATCGCTCGTATCTCGTATGTCCCTTCTCAAGGGACATTAAAAAATCGAGCCACGCCTTAAGGTGTTCCTCTGCAAATGAAATGTTATTATTCTAAAACATGTAACTATAGGCAACCTTTCGGCTACCGGAAAATTCTAACAGAAAGATTTATTTTATTTAATGATGAAGTAAAATAAAATAAATTATTACAATTTTTCGGTTGCCAAAAGGTAGTAAGTTGGAAACTATACGTGTGACGTTTTAAAGGAACGCCAAAAGGCGTGTCTTACTGTTCAAAATAGGAAAATATGTCGAGCGCAAAGGGTTAATTTTAGTTTTCCCCACACAAACCATTTCTTTCAATACCATAAGTACTTTTAAATTATGCAAGCATTTGTTTTATTTTATTTTATTTTTTAATTAGAAATCTAGGTATATCACTTTTGTTCTTGTCTATAAAGTTATTTATTGCACAGAGAATACAGTTTTCACGTAATTATATTATTAATTTGCATCTACTTAGTACAATAATTTCACTTACATTCCTATAAGTTGTAATGTTTTTAAATGTCACACTATTTCATTCACTAATATTTTCCTATTTGATTACTTCTTGCCCATGTTCATGAATTTTAGCTTGAAAGACCTAGAACTCATCCATTTTTGTACATATTCTGCCCATTTAGCTTTTTGCAATCTATCACTACACTTTGGAAATTTTGGAAACTTTTTCGTTTTCAACTACTCACTCGCTGTATTTACTTTTTTTTTTTTTCCCTTAAGACTCAACTTTGATTTTTTTTTTTTTTTTTTTTTTTTGAGGGGGGGGGGGGAGGGGCCTTAATACTCATCTTTGATTTTTTTTTTCTTTCCATCCATTTCTCTTTTAACAATAAAGCTATATATAGATTTTTTTTTTCAGAATATGGTTCTTAATTTCCATTTCTTATTTTCGTATCTTGTCATTTTTATTGACTTTTACAGTATGAGTTTTAAAAGTTCAACATCAGTAACTTTCCTTATAACACCACCAATAACACCCTAAAGCAAGATATGCAAGTTTCTAAAATACTAACTCTGTTGACAATATTTCACTTGTTTTAGGAGCTAAAACTTCTGTGTATATTGTTTTCTACGTCAAATTGATAGCCACTCTAAGCTGACAGATTTGATATTTTTTAAATCCTGCATAAGTCGTTTGAGAAACAGATTAGGGATAATTCATCGTTATGCAGAAATGTTTGATGCCAAATAGACTTAAACCTGCAACCTGCATCGCATAAATTATTCTAGTACTTATTTCATTTACATAACAACTTGGTCTAATAATGTTTGAACGTTTGAAGGTAAATAAAGTACTGTATTATTTGTCTTCAACGAAGTGTTAGAAAACTAATCCAAATTGAATTCTCTCTTTTAATTTACCTTTGAATCTCTAATCAGAATATACCCTACAATTTAATGATGCTGATATTAAAGTATCAATACTTAGATAATTTTTATTCATTAGTCTCATTAGAAACTTTTCTATTTTTATCCATACGCAGTTTTATGATCGTTGTTCTTTTATCTGACAGAAGTGAGACAGGAAAAAAATGGATATCGAAAATCTCTTAACAACTACACAACTTGATTACCCACTAGTACACATACTATAAACTCTTTTTGAAGAAAAGTTAATTTTATGTCTTCTGACTGCACTAACAAACCAGATTTCTAATAATTTTTCCTGTAAGAGTAAATTAATACATATGTCGCAAAGACTTATAAAAAAAAATTGCGTAGCGGAGTTTTTAAAAATCGATAGAACTTTTTTTGAAACACCAGTTTCCGAGGTCTGAAACAGACCTACCTAATGAAAGCGGTTAATAATGTACTAATTTAACACAACTCACAGAAATCACTTTTAACTGCGATATTCTCCTGTAATATTTTTCTACAAACAACTTGATCGCTGACAGAATTTTCATAGCTTTATAATACAAATCAATTACGTTTTCGACATTTTTGTATGTATGTATGCATGCAAAGAATAAAAAAAGAAACATCATCTATTTAAAATTATATCTTGTTCATTCTTTGTTTTAGAAAGCATTTTTAAACGTAAATTTTAATGCTTGAAGGAAATTACACCATATGGAACTCTTTGGCTTATATTTTTCGTCTATAAAAAAATAACAAGAAATATTTGTTGTAACTCAGTATTTAGTATAATATAAAAGATAGAAGGCCTTCACAAAGGAAAATTTATTGAGTAAGACCCGCATCTGAATATAAACTGTACGTCTATTCCAAAGACAGTAATCGCCAGCAGCAACTAAACAAATTAAGGCTTTCGTCTGATAATTCCTCTTTTATTGTTTTTTAAGCCTGTCAAATCGTACGATTTTGCTATCTTTACAGATACAGGCTAATTACTTGAAGCCCCTACCGACTAATCAATCATTAATAATATTTTTTAACCCATTAAAAGAAAAGAATATGAATAATTTGACAGTGCATTAATATTTGTTAATTACGTTTAGAAAAATTCTAAACAGATGCACTGAATTTCAAAAGGCCTTCTTACTTGAAATAAATCAACTTTTCGTATTGGTCCTACTGTAAATTTTTTAATTGTAATTACGTTTCTGAAAATGTCTGTTAATCTTTCTGGAACCAACCTTTCATAATATATATATATATATATATATAGATTGCTAAGCTATTAGTTTATGAGTAAAAGATTGTGGTCAAAAAAAGTAATTTTCCAGTTTGTACGTCCATCACTAAAGCTCACAACAAGCGTGCAGTGATTATGGATTCTGTATTGTCAATTTTTATGCTTATTTTAATCATATTTTTTGATTATGATAACTTAAAATATTAAATGTTAGAAAATAAATATTTCCCATTCCTGAACTTATTGAATGAAAAATGAAGTCTGCTGTTGCGTTACTATTTTTCAGTGTTAAACTGCAAGGGGAAAAAATAGAAGGTTAAAGTCAGAAAAAGTAGCTGATCCCAACATATTTCTGGTTTTCCCTTACCAATCTTCTGAACAGAGATCTTCTTGTTCGGTTCTCTGGATTTTTCCTCTCTTTGATTATTCGACTGACATTCCCGGGAATGCTCTTGCCGGTCGCATCTTTCCGGCTACTCTTTTTCTTCATTTTTTTCTCTCCCCTCGAAAAGATGGGAACAATTAGTATCCTTCTTTGAGAAGTTCGGCTGAGTCGAGACGGTATCCTCAGTCTTTGAAGCAAATCATTTGCTAGGTAGAGCACGAGTGTTGGTTAAAATAACATGAGGATAGCGAATTAGGATTTTTTTGTGAGACCTTTGATAGATCACATGAAATATCTCTGATGGCAAAGCTGAACGAAGCTTGAATGTTTCGAGTTTTATTTTTCTGGAAATAGAATATTAGTGATTTATTTAATTACATTTATTACTTGTAAACAAAACAAAATTAGAAGCTCTTCTCTTAGAGTTCTTTGTCTGTAGAAGATAGGAAATAAAATGTTTCATGTATAGTACGCAAAAAATGCATTACACTGAATAGTATTTTTGTGAAGCATAGCATTCTAACTTTCAAATTACCTTTTTTTCTTTACGTTAAAAATAAATAAATACAAATTCGTTAGTGAAAAGGTCTTTTTTATTTTATTTTAAATGGATTCCAGAATATTTTAGACATATTAATCACAAACATCAAATAGAGTCCTGGTTGTTTGAAAAATGTGGCATATATGCATGTATAAATACACTCACAAATTTCCTCTTTTAGGAAGGAAGTTCAAATCAAATTTACCCTATTTTGGTAACAAAAAATGGTTTTGTTAGTTAAAGCACAATTTTTTATTAAAATAAGATAAAAATAGTTATGATTCTTTTTTCCCTTTTTGAAAACATAAAATACGCCAAATTGCCCCGTTTGCCCCATAGGAAATCAGACCCTGCATTAGGTTATGAGTAACTGCGAAAAAAAAAATCCCTATAGAATAACATGGGCTGTAGTTGTGGATGATATCAGGTATTGTCCGATCTTAAATGTTTTTCATTTTTTATTTTTTACTTTTTCTTACTCATACACTTAGAGAAAATGTTATTTTGGGGGCCGAATATTTAATATAGATTTTTTTTTTTTTTTTTTTTTTATGTTTACACGTTTTGTGGTCCCCAAAATATGAAAAACATGCTTTTAGCGATTAGTCTGTGTTTCTACTGTGTATACGTTGTCTTTGTAACCATTAATTAAAAATGATTTCTAAGAGGAAGTCCGAACTTAGTATTCTAAATGTGTATCATTCGGAAATTCGACATAAAACGTTTTGCTAACACTGTGAAAAAGTTTCGTGTACAGGAGCATACAAAAGAATTCAAAAACGTTGCGCGAATGGGCAAAGGTTCAGGTACTTCAAATACATCCCGTTTAATGGTAAAATTTCTGTAGGTACACTTTAACATTTTCAGACTTTGCGACACAAAACTAACTAAACATAAATATTCATAAATGCATGTTTTGTACAAAATACAGTATGAAAATCCTTTACTATTCGTCTACAAAACTACAGAAAGGAATTCAGATGTATTAAGGCTATACTTGGAAATAGTTTGAAGTGTATTTCATGTTGTTTTAAGTGTTTTTAATATTGTGTTAATTTTAAGTGCACTATGTGGTGTTTATCTAGTTTTTTGACAATATACAGTCGGTCCGAACACTAGCAAAAATTCCTATATAAAAAAAGTACGCTTAATACAGTTTTGCTAAATAAATCCTTCTCGAATTCTGTTCTTAGACTGACTAAGATTCAAAAAGGATTTATTTAACGAAACAGTATTAAGGGTATTTTTTTATATAAGAATTTTTGCTAGTGTTCGGACACTTTTGTTACCGACTGTACAAAAAAATAAGCGAAAAGATTATTTTCTATTGAATGTAATTGAAGGAAGTACTTTACTAAAATTTCTCAAGTTTAGGGAAATTTCTTAGGAATGTTATTTAGTTTCTCATACTCTCTAAAAATGGAAAGGGAAAATTCTCTAAAATTGCGCAGTTTTTCATTCAATCGACATGTTGAAAGATAACTTCTCACGTTGAGAGAAATCCTCTATAATCATCGAGCTGGTATAAGTGGCTCAGATTTGAGCCAACTGAAACAAGTTATTTTTGAAAGAAACCGGTCCAAATTTGAGTGCACCTATTTGATGCTGGGAAAAACATTAGATTCCCTCCGCCAGAATCGAACGCGGGTCCCCTTTGGTGACGGACGAACATGCTACCACTACGCTACGATTTCACACAAAAAAAAATGGTCCTATAGCAGTTCTCAATTATTTTCAAAGGGGAAAAAATGTTATTTTTCAATTTTTACTTGTTTTATACATACATAAAGGCACGGAAACCCAATAAACTTCCTTAAAATAGCACTACTAATTTAAAATTGCGGAAACATTCTTGTAAACAGAAACTCTATGAGAAGCAGACATTTTAGAAGCTTGCAAATTAATTCTGTATAATTTAGTTTGTTTATAGAAAAATAAATTCTTCTATGTAATGTTGCAGATTTTTTTGAATAACTGTGAGTTGAAAAAACAGTATGTACTAGTGTGTTTACAGATATTATTCCCGATGTTGAGTTTAATTATAATTGAAACATTGTAATAGATTTTTTGAACGATTTACATGCATTTTAATAAATTAGTTTCATTGGCCATAATAAAAATATTAAATAACTTTAGATATAAAAAAATTTCTACATTATATAAATATATTGTTCTTTTTCTTTATATTTCATATATATATATATATATTTTAAACATTAAAAATAGAAAAAGCATTCACTGCTCATTTTTAGTTTTTTTTTTACTAACACTCGTGATTCGGTAATTCTACTATTTTTTGTCAGTTGTATATAAAACATTCATTATATTTATTTAAAAAAATACATCTTTGATAGTTTACTTTTATAATTATCGAAAGCCCTCAACGTAATTTTATTCTTGCAAAGACATGCATGCTATAAGAAACAAAAGTTCCAACAATAAGAAAATTTTAAAGAAGAATGCAGATATTTCACTTTTACACGAGATGGAAATTCTTAAACATTCAAAGTATTTCGAAAAGCATTCAAGAACAATATTTTTTTGCATTACTTTGATTTTTCTAGCATGTTCTATGACTTTTTTGGCTGTTCTTTGACTTTTGGTTAGAATGTCATAATGATAACGCGTTGGTCGTGGGTTCGATCCTCGAATGCCGGCGTGCAATTTTTTTTTTCTTTTTTTTTTTCAGATAATTTAAAAAAAAAAAAAAAAAAAAAAAAAAAAAAAAAAAAAGTCAATATCTAAAAGAAAATATTTAGTTGTCTACACAGTATCCTAAGAAAATTTGATTTGATTTTTAAGAAGCTTTATTTATAACTAAAAAGCACAAAATAAAAATGTAAGTAAAAAATCATTTTTTAAGATTAGAACCTTTTCATTGTGAAGCCCTAAAAGCACGAAATAAGAAATTATTGAGGGTAAAGACATGCTATAAAGAAATCAAAGTTTTAACTCTAATGAAATTTTAGAGAAAAATGTAGATATTTCCCTTTTGCAAGAGATGAATATTTTTAAATATTCAAAATATTTTTAAAAAGCTTACGAGACCTTTGAAATTTATGGCTCAACGTATAATTATACAAAAACCTAATAACTAAGAATATTGGTCTCGAACGCTTTTTCAAATATTTTGAATGTTTAAAAATTTTCATCTCTTGCAAAAGGGAAATATCTATATTTTTCTCTAAAATTTTATTAGTGTTAAAACTTTCATTTCTTTATAGCATGTCTTTACCCTCAATAATTTCTTATGTTATGCTTTTTAGGGCTTCACAATAAAAAGCTTCTAATCTTAAAAAAGGATTTTTTACTTAAATTTTTATTATCAATCTAACTTTTTAAGCTATTGCATAGCTTCTATCGCGGGCTTTGAGCGCGGCGACCGAATCAAGAAATTCCGTAACGAAAAAAAACCTAACATAGTTCGGCAGACTTCGGCAGACAGTTAGTTCGGCAGACTTCGGCACTTCAAAACGTAATTTCACAAAATCCTTCATTTCTCAAACAAAAAAACAGATATCCGTAAAATTTTTGCTTTAAAATATAGCTAATAGAAATGTCTAAAAATCGGTTTCTGGAATTTTTGAAATTCGGTCCCCAAGGGGGGCAAAACGTGATTTCACATGCGTAAAACGTGATTTCGCATAATCCTATATATCTCAAACAAAAAAATAGATAAACGTGAAATTTTTGCTTTAAAATATAGCTAATGCAACTATCTAAAAACCAATTTCTGGAATTTTAGAAATTCAGCACCCAGGTGGGGCAGCAAGGGGTGGGGGCTATGGAGCAAAAACAAATAGAAATACAGTTAGGCCGTTCAAAATTGGTACAGATAGGTTTAAGAGGCCTGCAAGTCGAATGGGGATATTTTCGATTGTGTAAAGTTATTAGGAGGGGCGAGAAGGGGAGGAGGGGAGGGGGGGGGCAAAAAAATAAAAATAGTGTCAGATAGTTCAAAATTGGTACATAGAGATTTTCGATACTTACAAATCGATTGCGGATGATTTTGAATTTGTAAAATTATTAGGAGGGGCGGGTAGGGGGTGGGACGGTAAAGGGGAGCTATGAGGCAAAAACAAATAGAAATACAGTTAGGCCGTTCAAAATTGGTACAGATAGGTTTAAGAGGCCTGCAAGTCGAATGGGGATATTTTCGATTGTGTAAAGTTATTAGGAGGGGCGAGAAGGGGAGGAGGGGAGGGGGGCAAAAAAATAAAAATAGTGTCAGATCGTTCAAAATTGGTACATAGAGGATTTCGATACTTACAAATCGATTGCGGATGATTTTGAATTTGTAAAATTATTAGGAGGGGCGGGTAGGGGGTGGGGCGGTAAGGGGGGCTATGGGGCAAAAACAAACAGAAATACAGTTAGGCCGTTCAAAATTGGTACAGATAGGTTTAAGAGGCCTGCAAGTCGAATGGGGATATTTTCGATTGTGTAAAGTTATTAGGAGGGGCGAGAAGGGGGGGAGGGGGGGGCAAAAAAATAAAAATAGTGTCAGATCGTTCAAAATTGGTACATAGAGGTTTTCGATACTTACAAATCGATTGCGGATGATTTTGAATTTGTAAAATTATTAGGAGGGGCGGGTAGGGGGGTAGGGCGGTAAGGGGGCTATGGGGCAAAAACAAATAGAAATACAGTTAGGCCGTTCAAAATTGGTACAGATAGGTTTAAGAGGCCTGCAAGTCGAATGGAGATATTTTCGAAAGTGTAAAGTTATTAGGAGGGGCTATAAGGGGGGAGGGAATAGGGGGACAAAAAAATAAAAATACAGTTAGATCGTTCAAAATTGGTATATAGAGGTTTTTGATACTTACAAATCGATTGCGGATATTTTCGAATTTGTAAAATTATTAGGAGGGGCGGAAAAGGGGTGGGGCGTTAAGGGGGGACTATGGGCAAAAACAAATAGAAATACAGTTAGGCCATTGAAAATTGGTACAGATAGGTTTTAGAGGCCTGCAAATCGAATGGGGATATTTTTGAAAGTGTAAAGTTATTAGAAGGGCCGGGGAGGGGGGGACAGAGGGGCAAAAAATATAGAGTTAGATCATTCAAATTTGGTACATCGAGGTTTTCGATACCTACAAATCGATTGCGGATATTTTTGAATTTATAAAATTATTGGGAGGGGCGGGAAAGGGGGGAGGGAGCGGAAGGGTAAAAAATAAAATAAGTAATTAATTATAATTGCATAAGTTGATAAAAAATGCTATGCAATAGCTTTACCGCGGCAGTCCCCGAGTGCCACACGTATTTTTTTTTTTTTTTTTTTTTTTTTTTACAAACTAATTTACGCCAATTAATGAAAAATTCCTTCTCTCCATCATGCTCTTTCAAATATTCTATTTTATTATGGAGTAAGAGCCTGTTCTGCTTTCAAATAGGTTAGAAGTAGAATATAAAAAAAAGTGTAAATAAATAAAATTTTTATTTAAATTAATATTATAGGCAATAATTTAATTCAATAGCTAAACACATTTAAATGTAAAAAATACCGCTGATTATTATAATTCAGTATTCTGAATAAAACTTCTCGTGCAAAAGCTGACAATTTACAATAGAATTCTATTCGTGAGCTCTAACAAAACTAAACAGCCCCAGAAATCAATTAAAATGGATGTGAAACGTTTGAAAAGTCCCATTAAAATCCCATCAATGCAGTCTTAAATTAATTGTTAATTAATCAGATTCTCATTAAGTATACTATACCTAAATCTAGTTCGCATTGGTGGACTCTTCTAAGTTCTCCATCATATATATATATATATGTTCTCATAAATTTCTAGTACAGGACATAGATATTCATGTTAAGAAAAGGGAATTTCACCGACTGCTCGGCATGGTGACCTACTAAAATACTCCACCTAATAGGCTACCAGCTGTTCTGTTAGATGCATTTACCTTATCCTAATTTCTTAATTTATTTTATCGGAGTCATTTTCGTACACTGTAAAAAATATGTCCTATTTGCTGCCAGAAATATTCTGTAATTACAAAAAATACGTTTTCTGACAACGTAATTGTTTCGTAAATTACGCGTATTTTCTCAAATTACAGAGAATTTCTAGCAGCAAATAGGACATATTTTTTACAGTGTGGTTTAGTTTTCATGCTTTTCATTACTATTTCCAATGCAAATTTTTAGGAAATATTGCCCTAACCTGCTATGTTCAGAAAATCTTAAATTTCAAATAACTTACGAAATTTTCAAATTAGAATACTTGTAATCAATTATGTTCAAGCCAGTATCATAAATAATATCTTAAAAGTAGTCTGACATCTTTACGATGAATGTATCTCTCAAAATGGACGTTTACGGGAAATTCTAAAGGTGTTAGTGCGGGAATGCACATCATTCAATATATATATATATATTTTTTTTTTTTACTCAGAAGGGCCGTAAAAGTTGCGCAGAATAAATTCAAGAAAAGATGCCGCATATCCAGATTGTTTGAACTCCAGAGGACTGAAAGGGAGAAACATTAAAAACAAAGTAATGAATAGTGAAACATCAGATGACTGTATTCTTTTATCCCTTTATTTAACTGCAGATACTAGAAGAGAATTATGGAAAATGGAACGGTGCCTTACAGTACACTTAAAATGCAATTCTGTTACATGTTTATTTCTTAAGTGAATGGATTGGAATATGAAATCGTTTTGTCAATTTTCAGCAAAGTGTAACATTTTGGCATTTAATTTTCACGCCACAAGAACATATAAAAGGGAACAACTTTTAAGATGCGTTATACTCTAATCAAGCTAATAATTTTTGAATACTCAGAGCAAGATTGCTATATATGAGAATCCTTAAATTTCGCCAAAATTTCGAGATGAGAAATGAGAAACCACAACGGAAAGATACATAAAAAAGAGAGAAAATTTTAATTCTGTTTAAATATAAATATGACTAACTGAATGAACGTACGTTAGCGATTATACTCTGATGTAGGAGGAACATAAAAATGACATAATATTCCATTTGTTATTCTTTATGAGACGAAATGATATCATGAGATTTTGCTTGCAGAATGATTTTCTTTTACATTCCTTTTTTATTTATTTTATTGAAGGATAAATAATTCTGCGGTTATTAAAGATTAATATTGAATACACGAATGAATTATTATATAAAGCGTTAAAATTGATTTGAATTAAAATTAAATAAGAAATTTTAAAAATATATGTAATTTCTGCATCACAGAAATTTTGCCCTATTCTGCCATGTTAAAAAATTAGTAAATTTCAAATAATTTACGAAACTTTCAAACTTGAATAATTTCATAGGGTTTATACCAGCATCATAACAGATATTTTAAAGCTGGTCTTATATCTTTACTGTAACAATATTTCTTTTAATTCACGTTTAAGCAAAAATTTGCCCTATACACTCATGTTAAAAAAACCCGTAAATTTGGAATAACTTACAAAGTTTTTAGAATGCAGATCAATAGAGTTCCTGCCAGTGTCATAAGTAATATTTTAAAACTGGTCTTATTTTGCTGCGATTAATTTTTCTTGCGTTATTCTATACACAGTCTAACAAACTAACTAACTTACAGACACCCTACAAACGAACACCATATCAATTTTGTCATTTCAGATTCCTCATACCTCAAAACGTGTAAAACAGTAAAAACGTCGATGTCGAAAACTATTACCGAAGTACCCCATACCTATAGTACGATGCTGAATGAAAAATAAGATATCAAAAGACTCCGATTATTTATTTTAAGTTATAATTATTTTATACTTTTTTTTTTTTTTTTTTTTTTTTTTTACAAGCCTTAGAAAAATAAAGAGAAAAAAACGTGAAAAGCAGTTATAAAGGGAAAAATAAAAAGGGAAATATCTGAAACATTGAAAAAATAATAAAAACAATGCTGCTGTAGATTAAGCTTTAAAGAAATATAAAAGAAAAGGAACTTAAAAAAACACATTAGCCGAAAAAATACTTTCAAAACTCCGAAAATAAAATGAATTTCTTTTTTAAAAAGGATTTTCGTCAAATCGAAAACACAGTCCTTAGCACAATTGGTTTTAGGGATTTTCTTAGCGCAATCGTCTTAAAGAGAAAAGTTTTCTGAAATAACATAAGGTTGACGAATTAGATTTCGTGGTTGCAATATGTTGATGGATCACGGTAAATCCTTTTGATGGCACCGCATTTAGTCTACTTTTAACTCATCTACAAATCATTCATCTGTAGACAGTAACCAGTATGGTGAAAATTTGTACAAAAATTAGCGTAGCATTTCGACTTCCTGGTTTCAGAAGCTATGAAAAGAGGCGCAGATTATTTTTAGTCAAATAAAATATCTCCTAATTACACCCATTATTTCTACACTACAAAAAAATAAAATAAATAAAATAAAGTAAAATATCGTAAAGCTACTTTTGTACATCAAAAACATTTCGGGATTTTATAAGTCTGAACCAGGTTCTGGCGAATAACACGTTTTCTTTTTACAGTCCTGACTTCAGATATTTAGTTGTGTTTTTACTAATATATAGGATGCTTCATTAAGAGTGATATTATTTTAATTGTAAAAAAATCAACAACGTTTTGACTTATAAATGTGAGTTTCCCTTTATCTTGATGCTTGGTCAATGTCATTATGTTCGGAACAAGATATTATTTAAATGTTCACCTCGGCTTTGTTTTACATTAACGTTTCCGATCTCTCCAATTTTTAATCATTCCGTCGATTTGTTGTGGCTTTATTCCGGTGATAGCTTGACAAATGATTCAAAGTCCGTGAATTGTCGGCATAGATATGTGCTTTATCGTAGCCCAAAGAAAATAATCTAGGGGTATCAAATCACATGGCCGCAGTGGCTACTTCACAAATCCGCGTCGTGAGATGATCCACTCACCAAAATTATCTTCAGCAAATCGAGAATAGCATAGAAGTAGCGTGATCGAGCGTAGTTGTTTGGCACGTAGCACCATCTTGTTGAAACCACATTTCTTCAGTATCCATGTTCTCAAGTTCTGACCATAGAAATTCGAGTAACATGGCTGTATAGCGGTCGCTTGTGACGATTACAACACAACTCTTCTCTCCGCATTTCGAGAAGAATAGGGATTATGAAGACACCATGCCATAAATCGCACAACACAGTGAGATTTCGGTATTCAGGTGCATTTCATGTAACACTTGTGGGTTGTTCTCGCATCAATAATGGGCAACCAAGTTGACACCTAAACAATCAATGCACATCCAGAACTGAGATCGAACTTTGATAATATTCTTTAGTGCATGATATTTCGACACTTGGAAAGAAAAAAACAAATGTATTCGGAACCGTGAAATCTGTATTCAAAAAGCTGTCACTGTTTTTGGAAGGCCCTTTATTTGATAGTTACTAATATATTCTAAATGCGTTACTGAGGAAAACTGATTAAATATTGCTAATGTTCTATTTTTTTTTTTTCCTGGTATGTGAGTGTGTGTTATGAAAGTTTACATTCCATATATGTGTTTTCAAATTACATTGACCGGAGAAAAAAAAAGCTGTTACAATTTGAAAATGTATTTAAAAAAAAAAAAAAAAAAAAAAAACTTCTACACTAATTGAATAAAATATAAATACGGAAATTTTTTTTCTAATTTTAGTATATACTCAATGTATAAATTTAAAAAAAAAATGCCCCATAGGTATTGAAAAGATATCTCATCTTTAATCGCAATTTGTTAAAATAAATTTCCTTTTTAAAGTCTGACAAAAAGTTATTTTAGTATTTCAAATTAATTGTGAAATTCTAGGCACGTTTTCCTTAATTTAAGTTCATTTTATTTACGTTTTTCTCCAATATTTTTATTTCGATATGATTAAAGTTTGAGTTTTCTAAAAAAATCATTTTTTTTTTTTTTTTTTTTTTTTTTTTTTTTTTTTAAAGACATGTGTTGCTAACTAAAAGAGCTGAAAAAAATTGAAAAATAGTTCTGAAAAACACATACAATTGCTTTATACGTATGCGAATTAAACGTTGATTATTTATTTCTGAAAACTTTAATTTCTGATTTTTTTTTTTTTTTTTTTTTTTTTATGATACCTTTATAAGTAATATTTCTTAAAACAATATATTACAGTATCCTAAGTATAGTAAATTTCTACATTAGAAAATTAGACATTAACAATTTGTTTTTTAAACTGATTTATCTGATTGGTTTTATTTTTAGTTTTTAAATAGACATTAAAGTTGACTATACAGTAAATACTTAAGGAAATCACCCACTTCAAAATTTTAAGTACATTAAAATGATTACCTTTTCTATCTCTTATCACCTAAAAATTCTTGCAACGAAGAAAGTAATATATTTCAAATTATATTCCTGTTTATATTTCATTCAACTTACCTGCTTTAGAAATAAATAGATTTGATATACTTCACTTCTGATAGGTCTTAATATTTTACATTTTTGCTAAATGATTTAGTTATAGATCATAAAATATCATTTTGTTCCGAGGAAAGACAAATTTATACACCGTAATTACCTTCTTAATTTCTAATTTATTTTTATATAATAGACGAAATAATTTTTTATGAAATGTTTTTTATAGAAATGTCTAAAAATGTCTTTTTATAGAAATGTCACAGAAAAAATTTCGCACAATGTAAACAAATATAAGTTTTAATTTTCTCTTAATTTAAAGAATTTTTGGTATTTTTCTTGATTTTTTCCCCCCTAATTGTGGTTATTTTTATTTATTTATTTAGTTAGTTTTGTTTATTATTGTGGCATGTGAAGGTATTTTTCCGAATGTTTAAAGTATATGATATTCCATTTTTGTAGAATAATTCTTTTATTGTCAATTTTTCTTTCATTAAATAATATTCTTGTGAAGGATTAATTTATTTCCCCTGCACCAGTTGTGCTGTTGTAGTGAAAGTAGTTTTACAGGCAAAGTGAAAAGGAAGGTTTCTGTTCTTTTCTAGTAAGGTCAACCTTGACAACAACCTTAGTGACTTCGAGACGGATATGTCGCAAATATAGTTACAAAATGCATTATTGTTCCTTATTATAAGTTTTTTTAGTATGCTGAATTGAAAAGTACATTTTTTTTCCTTTTTATTAATTGTAGGTGTTAAGTTTGAATAGTTGTTCATTTTATAGATTTATTTGAAAATTTTAATTTTTACAATACGCTGTAAAATATTTCTGTAAATTTATTGAAATTTTTATCCAGAGTCTCTGTAAATTCACAATAATTCTTAGTTAAAAGTAATAAATCGAGATTTCAATCTTTATTCTGCATTTTTATTTATTTCAATTATTTACTTTATCAATATATAAAAATTAAAAATGATTGTTCCTACTTTAGAAAAAGCATTCAAAGTCACAAACATATTGTCAATAATTAATCAAATTAATATTATTCATTAAAATTCATATATAAATAAATAATATCAATCTAACATCTCTAACATCTAAATGCTAGTTATTAATTAAAAAGGGATTACTTTTCAACCTTCACCTGTATCGATCACAAAAAAAAAGAGGAAAAATTAATAATGTAATAAAAAAAGAAATTTAACAATATCCATTTAATTCAACTTTCATATTATCACTATACGATCTATAATCAATACATGCTTTGAAGAAAATCAAAATTTAAAATAAAATAAAATAAAATACGTTTGCTTCGCGAGCATTAAAACTATGGATGAAATTCTGTCTGCGACAGAATTTAAATTAGTACAACAGGACTACTTATATTTTAACACCTTTTCAAAAAAAAAAAAATCTGAAAACACTAGTCTAAATAATCAGGAAATAATCACCCGCGACCCGTTGGCTCTGTAGTACACAACTACGAACCCGAAGATTGTAAACTCGATCCTCACCAATGAGAATTTAAAAAAATATACATAAAAGTTTTACAGATATCACAAATATTTTAAGATAGAGTAAGAAATAAAATGGTAAAATTGTATATTGGCAGACATTTTCGAAGTGGAACGCTATAAAATGGTAACGATGCAAAATGCCATATTGAAAGAAATATTCCTGTCGTACTAATGACACAGATTATTTTAATATCTTCTCTTATTTTTCTGTGTAATTTTACATAAGTCTTAAGATTACCATTATTTTTCTGTTGAAATTTTTAACTGCGTATTTCAAATATTTATGTTTACTTAATTTACATGTTCACCATTACAATTTCTTTAAAAGTAAGTCCTAGAATTATATATAACGTCCTAATTGAATCTTAGTAGAATTTCAACTCTCCATTCAGTTGCAGACAATCATGGTCAATATCAACTCAATCAATTCTTCAACTAAAAGAAAAACTAGAAAATTCTAAAATAAATGAGGAAATATTAATAAAATTTTCCACGAAAGACCATCTACGTAATGACGTAACACAAAAGCATAGATTGGGTGTAAATATTCCTTTGCAGCACATGCCCTTAAAAGATATTTAATTTCGTCCTCTTTCTCTCTCCTTTTTTTTTTTTTTTTTTTTTTTTTTTTTTTAATGGTTTTATACATTTTAAAAGATCTTGATTATATTTAGACTATTTCTGGAGTGTTGTTCGTCTGTGTTGTATTTGTGCATATATGACAAATATTTTATGGCTTTTCTAAATCATCAATTAATGAGCAGAATTTCCTGAAATTTTATAATCATTTGTATCTTGGCATAAATTATTGTGTATCAGCTTTGAATGCATATGGTTCAACAGATGATGCTGTCGTTCTATTTTTTCTAACTTTTAAAATAGCCCGCACAAAAGTTGACAGAAACGTACACAATGAGGATTTTTTTTTTTTTTTTTTTTTTTTATCACTTCATTATGGAGTTAGAAAATTATATTTATAGTAAAAATCAACCACTATTTAGTTTTAATATGTAATTTTTACTTAATTAAAAATATTACATTTAGATTCATAATTTTATTTAAAAATGTTTTAATTTATTAAAAAATAAATTACATTAATTATGGACTTTAATAAATAGTATAAATACGATTAATTATTCAATATAATGGTATAGACGTATTTCGTTTGAGATAGTTATAATGAATAAATAAATCGATATTAATGTACACCATGAAGGCTCTAACCGGATATATTTTGTAATAACTAAAAAATCATTAAAATTTTAATTAAATTAAATAGATATACTTGTTAATTAAATAAAATTTTTCTTATTGGACAGTTGTCAAGTTCAATGTATTTTCCATAACATTTGATTACGGAATTCATGCGCTCTATTTTTAGTACCACTGTTTTCCAAATAGATGTTTTTTGATATATATATATGCATATTTTAGACAGACAACAATATAAAATATAAATAATAGTTATAATAAAAATAAAAGGGGCATAGAAGCAGGAGCCTTGCATTCGAAATGTTCTGGTAAAAATCGTAAAATCTGGCAATTTTCACGCAGTGATTAAATCTAATGTAACAAAATTTTCATTAAATGGGTAATCTTTATATTCTTTTTAGCTTCTTTATGAGTAGATTTCCTTCTAATTAAACGATGGAAGTTTTCTTCAAAATTTACTTTGTAAAATAATTCGCGGTTCAGTGGTATTCGAAATCTAAGAAAAAAAGAACAAAATCAAAATGCCGGATTGCTTTAAGCAAGAGAAGGAAAAAGGGACAACGATGCATTATTTTTCTTGAAATTTAATGATTACTAGTATCGCCCAGTGGTCGAAAATCGACCATTTTTTTTTGCAAAGCGAGGCAAAGCAAAGTTATTCCCTTGTCCTAAACGGAATGCAATTGCAACACAGCTGCGGCAATTGTTTGCCGATATTTACTCTAACTAAATCAGCAGAGTTTTAGTTAATATAACTATTTCTGAATATTGAAATGTTTATGTTTATATTCAAAACTGGAAGTTTGCCATTTTTTTTTCTGGAGTTTTGTGATTTTAAACTAAAATTTTATCAATTTTACAGAAAAAATAACTCAATCAAACACATGTAGACAGTAACTTATATATAACTATACCTATATATTGGAATTAAAATCGGCAGATAATTTCCGTTATTTTTTAATAATTTTTTACAAAAAATCCAATGGATGATTAACATAGAAAATCTTTTTCATGGCTCCATGGACAGACAGTGACGTCATCACTTCGCTTGCGTATGGTGATGCTACATTATACAAATTACTGTGTCTATGGTTTTATTTGAGCTTTATGAAATTGCCAGATTTAACAACTTTCTACTTTTAGGTATTTTTTAATGCAAAGGAATACGTGTATAAAAGGGAAAAATGGGGGAAAATGCATAAAAAATAAATGTATTTTTAAATACCTTCTTGACATCGTAAGAAAATAATATTTGTATTCGCACCTTCCGGCTAACCATACCTTTCGAATGATACCATTTTCAACCCTCTACTCCCATAATTAATATGTTAAAAAGGGACAACAAATTTTATGCTTGCCTCTTAATATATAGATAATAAAATTAGAAATTCTATATACATTTTATACATTATACACAAAAAATAAATATTTAAAGGAACATAGTTCCGAATCTAATTAACTCTCATAGTGAGAGATCGAAATTCTATCTTCGAACACAGCCGAAGCATCCAAAAATCTAAAACTAAACTTATTGGCTGTTGCCAAAATCTTTTAACAAAATATAGGTTCTTCTTTTTTCTTTCAGTGGCGACGCAGTGCCGTCTAAATGGGATTATTTTTACTACAACTTTTTGTGGAGATAGATTGGACTCAAATAGACTTTCGGCATAAATAGACACATTTCAGAAATAATTTTGTAAGAAATAATTCTCAACTTCTTTTTATAAATTATTAAACAGATTATTCTTTTTTAATCCTTTTTTTAATTTTCTCCTTTTATTTATTTTGTGCTCCATAATTAATATCAATTCAAACTGGTTGGAGTACGATTACAATGCTATTATAGATAATGAACTAGATTACATTCTTGAAATAGATTCTTTATTAAAGAAGAATTATTTTCCAGGAAGTATTATTTAAAAAGAGAAAATAGAAGTATCATGTAGTTCACGCAGCCCTTTTATTTGTGTATTATGAGCCCATCAAAAGAAGACAAAAGATTGTCTTATTTTATTTTATTTTATTTTATTTTATTTATTTTCCTCAGGCAGATAATTTCCCGCTAGATTTTTTATTTTCTTTAAAAATTACTAAATGAAAATGATTAATATCTCGACGTAGATTAATTTTATTGGCGTAGATTATTATCATGATATAGGGAGGATTATTAAAAAGAAATAATCTTTAAAGGATTTGTAATTGATTTCTACCGTTTATAGATCTGAGATAGTAAAATTAAAGATAATTTTGATTGATATTTGATTGATCAGCTTGTCTTAGGTTTTATTAAAACTCGATTTCGAATTATTATCAAATATAAATAAATAAATAAATAAACGAATGAATGAATATCTAAATGAAAGACTTACTTTATAACTTATTTGTTTTGTAAGGGTTTAAAAAGAAGAATATTTCACTGTATAAATAAGAACATATAAAGAAAAAATTAACAAATATTAATAGCATATAGTTTTTTAATATAATTTCAAATACTCCCCTCCTCCTCGAATTTTTTATTATCTTACAGTTGCTCAATATGTCTCAACTTCTGCAATAATTTTTTATTCATCTTGTAGACGATGGTAAGCGGGAAGTGTCGAGTTTTATTACACCTAGACGTTCGAAGTTTTGCGTGGTTTTATCGGAAACACGCGTAAATAAGGGCTATGAACACTTAAAAAAAATCACAGTCCTTCATGATTATAGGTCCCTAGTGTAGTCAATCGGCCTAAATCATTACACCTACACTTTTTGACTTTCGAGTAGTCTTCCTACAAACTTTAGCATGCAAGTTTATTTTTAATAACAAAGCAATATTCAAGAATTTTGAGATTTTACTTGGTACAAGCTTTAATGCTGAAAATACATTTTATGTGTGTATGTGTATGCGTATGTGACAGATATTGAAGCAATTCTAGTCAAATTTAGTTTAAATTTTCAATATTGACAATGATGTAACATGAAAATATCTGTACTGATGAGTATAAAGAAAAGCCCAAAAATGTCGATTTTGAGTTAAGTACATAGTCAGACTCAGAAAAAAAATTCTCTATCGATTGGTATAAAGGATTTAAATCCATGTCATTTAGTCTCTGTGAAAATCCATTAGTAAAAAAAGATTCAAGTCAGAAATTTAGTATTAATCTTTGGTATAAAATATTTAATTCAATTTCCCTTTATTAAATGAAGATTGACATTCACTGAATGGTATAAAGCGTATAAACCAACGTAATCCCTTTTTCCTAATTGATTCTGCTCATTAGTTTTTAGTTAGTTTAACTTTATTTTTCGTCTCCTGAAAAATCAAGAATATGGACTTAGATCCTTTATACTTATCAGTACAGATATTTTTAGGGGCATATGTGTTCATCGAAATTGAATTCGAAGAACACATTAGTATTATTATACAACTAATTTTAGATCCATTTACGACAAACCGATTTTTCTGAAAAACTGCGCATAAATTGTTGATAAACAAATATGTCTAAAGAATTTTAAGGTGTATCTCATTAAAAAGAAGTTTCAAGGGCTAAAACCGTTGAGATGAAATATTTCTTCCGGTTGGTTAAAACTCTTTTTGTACTTTTCTAATAAAAGTCAAATAAGAATTGATCCGCATATTTTTAACAATTTTTTTACAGCAATTTATTTTTAATGACAAGGAAATATCGAAGTTCGTTAAGTATCTTTTCTCCTAAATTGCAGACTCCGTGCTCAAATAAACGTATGAAACGTTTTTCTGAAAAACTGCGCATAAATTGCTGATAAACAAATATGTCTAAAGAATTTTAAGGTGCATCTCACTAAAAAGAAGTCTCAAGGGTCTCAAAGAAGTCTCTCAACCCTAGAGATTAAATATTTCTTCTGTTTGGTTGAAACTATTTTTGTACTTTTCTAATAAATATAAAAGTCAAATAAAAATTGATCAACATATTTTTTTTAAAAAATTTCAGCAATTTATTATTAATAACAAGGAAATATCGAAGTTCGTTAAGTATCTTTTCTCCTAAATTGCAGACTCTGTGCTCAAATAAACGTATGAAACGTTTTCCTAAAAAAATGCGCATAAATTGTTGATAAACAAATAGCTCTAAAGAATTTTAAGGTGTATCTCATCAAAAAGAAGTTTCAAGGGCTAAAACTGTAGAGATAAAATATTTCTTCCGTTTGGTTAAAACTCTTTTTGTACTTTTCTAATAAATATAAAAGTCAAATAAGAATTGATCAACATATTTTTAAGAATTTTTTACCGCAATTTTTATTAATGACATGGAAATATCGAAGTTCGTTAAGTATCTTTTCTCTTAAATTGCAGACTCCGTGCGTATAAACGTATGAAACGTTTTTCTGAAAAACTGCGCATAAATTGTTGATAAACAAATATGTCTAAAGAATTTTAAGGTGTATCTCATCAAAAAGAAGTTTCAACGGCTAAAACTGTAGAGATGAAATATTTCTTCCGTTTTGGTTAAAAATCTTTTTGAACTTTTCTAATAAATATAAAAGTCAAATAAGAATTGATCAACATATTTTTAAGAATTTTTTACAGCAATTTATTATTAATGACAAGGGAATATTGCAGTTTGTTAAGTATCTTTTCTCCTGACTTGTAGAATCCGTGCTCAGATAAATGTATGAAACGTTTTCCTGAAAACAGCGCATAATTTGTTAAAAAACAAATATGTCTAAACAATTTTAAGGTGTATCTCATCAAAAAGAAGTTTCAAGGGCTAAACCCTAGAAATTAAATATTCCTTCTGTTTTGTTAAAACTTTTTTTGTACTTTTCTAATAAATATAAAAGTCAAATAAAAATTTATCATATTTTTAAAAAAAAATTTCAGCAATTTATTATTAATGACATGGAAATATCGAAGTTCGTTAAGTATCTTTTCTCCTGAATTGCAGACTCCGTGCTCAAATAAACGTATGAAACGTTTTTCTGAAAAACCGCGCATAAATTGTTGACAAACAAATATGTCTAAAGAATTTTAAGGTGTATCTCATCAAAAAGAAGTTTCAAGGGCTAAAGCTGTAGAGATGAAATATTTCTTCCATTTGGTTAAAACTCTTTTTGTACTTTTCTAATAAATATAAAAGTCAAATAAGAATTGATCAACATATTTTTAGCAATTTTTTACAGCAATTTATTATTAATGACAAGAACAAAAATAGACAAAAATACTCCCTATGATTTTTTTTTTTTTTTTTTGTGTGTGTGTGTGTGTGCAAGAATTCAACTGACTTAAGTCAAATTTTTCGAAGTTCATTATTTAAAACTAAGCATATGTAAGACCAAACTTGAACTGCTACGTTTTTAGAGATTAAAAATCTAAGTTAGACTAGAGACTAAAAATCTAAATTTTTAGAGACTAAAAAATTAAGTTCGACTACATTTTAGTAAAAATGTAGTCAAACTTCTTTATGTTAAGCACACAAGCTCATTTTAAATGAAAGCATAATTTTCGAATAATTTCAACTCCGTTTTTTTTTTTTTTTTTTTTTTTTTTTTCTCAAGGATGGATTGAAAACGAAAATTTCTTAATTTTGCGAAATATCGAACTACATTTTTGATTCATTTCCTTGGATATGCTTTTGCTTAAATTTTGTATAGAAGCTTATTGTATACGAAAATGCTACAGTCAAACTCTTCAAATATTATTCCTAAATAAATTTTAGTTCTGTATACGGATTCTAAATCATATTTTATTTAACCTTAATCTAAAAAAATGTAAGGACAAGGAAATTTTTTAATTATTGGCTAATTTTTCCGTTAGGTTGAAAATCAAAGTTAACGTTAAAATGATATTGCATAGTTTCAAGTGTATGAGTTACCTCTGTAAAATAAATTGCACGCAAAATCGTTCTCATTGAAATACGCCAAATGGCTAAGAACGCAATTAATACATATTGGAACTATTTTTTAATCAGTTCTAGATTGATGGTTTGTATAAAAAATAAAATATGTTCATGTTTTTTCAGCTTCAAATTTGAAAAATAAATTTCAGCTAATATAAATGCGGAAATAATGAAAAAGAGCATAAAGGAAAAAGGAATTAATAAAATATTGAAAGCAGGAAAAAATTAATTGATGAAAACTAATGAAAGCATTATTTTAGTCGAAATTAAGTTAATAACTTTGAAAAAAAATTTAGTTAAATATTTATTTATAAACTAAACTAAGTATGATAACATGAGCAGATCATTAAATTAAATATTAGTAAATTAATTTTAAACTAGATATTACCAATTGCAGCCAAAACAGAGATAACTAGACTTTGTAGATGTATTTATTTGTAGCATAGATACTAAAAAAACAATGTATAAACTTCAGTACAACTAATTCAAATCATCTTAATCATCACCAATGATCCCAATCAACAACTATATTATATAGGTATGACTACCCGCCCTTTAAACGAAAAAATTCAAGAACATATTTAAGATTTAAAAAATAACTATATCAAAAATCAACGCTTGCAAGGTATGCTAGTAAAAATCCCATAAAAATTTCTTTTGAAGATGCCAAAAATAATTTATCAAACTAATAAAAATCGAATTACCCTTATTAGAGAAACCATTAAAATTATTAAAAGATAAAATGGAGTATGTAATGATTATTTATCCCTCTTATTCTATTCATAATCTAAAGTTATTAAAATAAATTGAAAGTTTCGTATTTTACATCATGTTAAATTTTTCTACCAGGGGGCGCAGTATGCTAACACTTTATAGGGACCCTATATAGAGAGAGACTAGACATTGACCGAAAGTCGGCCATCTTAGTGCCAATTCGGAGCGATCACCGTAGAACGTAATGCTTTTTTCTTCGCGATTGACGCTTTACTATACAACATAAATGAAAGAAAACTGTACTAAATTTGTGCAGAAAGTAATGCAGAATATAAATATGTAATTTTTTCGTCTTGGAAAAAAAGAATTTTAAGAAAAACGAATTTTGTTTTAACCTTCGACATGATTACTTTTTCAACTCCGATCGGAAAACAGAGGAATTTTTGTTGTATATTTCTATATTAAGCAAAATACATTCATTGTGAAAGTAATTCTACCTTAGTGAAAGTAAATCTACCTTTTTTTTCTGAGGACATACATTCTATATATAAAAAGTTAGAAAATTTTAAACAAAAATATGGTAATCTTAGTTTTTGTCACGTAATTCATGAATAAATGTAAAACTACGGCAGAACAGAAATTATTTTTTATTATTTTATAAAAATATTTACGTAATATTTTTACAAGCTAAAAAAATACATATTTTATTTATTTCAATTACGCATTATTAATAATAATGACTTAATTAAATATTAAAAATAAAAATTTAATTAATAATAATTTGTAAAAATATTAACTAATATCTTTAGAAATTAAAAAATGTTTTTAATTATTTTATTTACATTTGCTTATTTCATTGATTTTTTAATTTTTAGTTTTTAAAAAATATTATGTAAATAAAAATAATAACTTATTTAAATATTATTTATAAAATTTATTATGGCAATTATTATTTAAAAGAAATTTATATTTCATATGCTAGCAAATAATATAAACGTTATTTTCTGTTTTTTTAACAATTTATTTAAGAAATCTAATACATTTTGCGTAATTGCAAATAATCAAAAAATTGCAAGCTAAAAATACATATTTTATTTATTTCAATTACGCATTATTAATAATAATGACTTAATTAAATATTAAAAATAAAAATTTAATTAATAATAATTTGTAAAAATATTAACTAATGTCATTAGAAATTAAAAAAATGTTTTTATTTATTTTATTTACATTTGCTTATTTCATTGATTTTTATTTATTTATTTATTTATTTATTTATTTTTTTAGTTTTTAAAAATATCATGTAAATAAAAATAATAACTTATTTAAATATTATTTATAAAATTTATTATGGCAATTATTATTTAAAAGAAATTTATATTTCATATGTTAACAAATAATATACACCTTATTTTCTTTATTTTTATCTATTTATTTTAAGAAATCTGATACATTTTGTGTACTAGCAAATAATTAAAAAATATCTTTTTATATAGTTATTTTAAATATGTATTTTAAAATATATCAGAAAAATACATTGAGATCTAACATATTATTGCAAAACAGTACTTAAAAACTAATAGCTAGAAAATAAATAATGTAATTAATCTCATATTTAGGAAATAAATACGTAAAACAGCATACAATAAGAGAATTCAAAGTATTTAAAGCATGATATAAAATAAATAATTATGCATTTTTATCTTTTAAAAGTATTCTAAAATTAAAGCAATTTGTCTTCCAACAAAGTAAAAATGTAATAAATAAGTTCTTTTTCGATTATGACGTAAAATAATCGAAATTTCTTCTCAGCGTAATGATAAGCAATGGAGCAACTGGCACTAAAATGGAGAATTTCGTCAAAAAGCCGGCGCGCCAATGTCCAGTCTCTCTCTATATAGGGTCCCTAACACTTTACAAGTATTCATCAATGATCTATACGTGCATGGAGTTTAAATGTGATTTCCTATTGTATATTTATAACTTGTCTTGATGAATATTTCTATTAAACATATAAGTTTTGTCATTTTATTCAAGTGTTTGGTGATAATTTTCAAAGAAATCCGTCGTTACAGAAGAGTATTTAAATTATAAATGTGAAAAACTTTTGTGAATAGTAAACAAGACTTATGTGAAAATTTTAACGATATTCTTTTGATGAAATTCGTCATTAGAGACAAGTATTAAGTTTTAAATGTTGAACTTTTTAGAATGATTAAACAAGTACTCAGCGGTAATTCTCGAAGATACTTACCAGTACCAAGATATGTTGAATTATAAATATGAACTTTTTGACATAGTAAAACAAGACTTATGAAATCTACCTTTTTATTGAACTGATTACTACTTTTTAAATGAACTAGTCTGCTTTTTAAATTAACTTTATATTTATGGACTTATATTTCGATTATATTTTTTATCTTGTATATTTTTGACGAAAATGTTTTTATAGTATTTTAAACTCTGAAGTAGATTCTACGAATATGAGCCGAAAGCTCAGTAATTTTTTCAACTAATTGTATATTTTTAATAAAGATGATTTGAATTAGTTGTACTAAAGTTTATACATGTATTGGTTTTTAGTATCTAAGCTACAAATAAATCATTTTTACACTGTAATCTACGTAAAAATTATTTTTATAGATGTAATCCTTGATCAACAAAGTTTCTTGGCAAAATAATAATTAAGCCAAAGATCTGCTCAATTTTTCTTTTCACGATTTTGGCGTTACTGAGGCTGTGAGTTGTCACATTAATTACGTTCTAAATGTTACAATGTTTTTATAAATAAACTCATCACAGAAAATTTCTTAAATTAAACGTTTATCGATACTACCAATTATTCCTGTGTGACACTTTTTTTTTCTTTTTTCTTTTTAAGGATTGATTCTTTATTTTGAAGTTATTTAAAGTAAAAGTGCTTAACATTTTTTTTTAACTTATACCTTTTTCAGTTAGAAATTAATATATAAAATTTTAATAAATTAGTTTCACTTAACAACTTTTATTCATTTTTATATAGAATAACATTATATTATTATTCCGTAATTTTAGAGTTATTGGTATGAAAATGCGAAAGATTTCATCAGACGTCATAATATTATTGAAATTTCTTACCAATTAATTAAACGCTCAATAATAAGCAGTTTAAAATCTAATTTAAATTTTACCTTACACCTTTCAATCATATAAAAAATGAAAATTATTTTTATAACAATATATAATTGACTCAATTGCTTTTCCAAGAGAAGAATTTTCCAAGCAAATATTTATGTCTGTATACATCCTGTAAACTATTAATTAAAAAGCAATAATAGTTTTTCGACCTTCGAAGATTAAAAAAGATTAAAAATTAATATAATGCAATTACCGTTTAATTTTCTTTTTATTGTTTTCAAAGGTGAAGAACTGAAAGCTAAAGACCTTTTCTAATCTTATTCGACTGACCTACTTGCTTCAAAATCATCTAACCTCATTTTAATTGTTTGTAATGCTTTATGATGACGCTGCAAAAAAACACCTAGTATGCATAAAAATAATCCTAGATTAATGATTAATGTCAAATTACCGACCAGAAGCACGTTTAGAACTGCTTTTTCAACTGCTTTAACATGGTCATTTTAAAATTTTAAGATAGCTGGCAAATTTAAAAACATGTTCATTCACGATATAAAGTCTCACACCAGTCATCCACAGTTATTGCAAAATGTCATTTCAGAATTCCTTTTGATGATTAAGATTATGAATAAAAAAATCAATCAATACACAAATAAATAATTAAAAAAAAAAAAAAAAAAAAAAAAAAAAAAACGATTTTTGTTGTTGTTGTTGTTGGGTAAAATATTTATTTCATTTCGATACTTTTTTAAAAACTATTTTTGTTACAAATTAAAATATTACAAAAATATGGGTTACGCATTTTTAAATAATCAATTATTTCATTCCAAAAGTATAGAATTAACAAAATATACTAAAACATTAATCGACAGAGCAAAGATAAAACTATAAAATTATTTACAGAAAATTATTTTATAATAACTTATAAAATAATTTTCAGAAAATTAAAAAGAATGATATATAGATTTTTCACATCTGTAACAACTAATGATGGGAGAGAAAATTATTTTATCTCCTTCTAAAGTGAAATTCTAATTATTTGTAATGCTATTTCTAGTTCACTCTTGCTTGCGTATATTACAAGAACAAGATTTCAAAGCCATAAAAAGAACAAAAATTCGGTTTCAGTGAAAAACTTTGAAGCACTCAATTCGGAATCCTGAAAAGATGTTTTTTTTTTTTTTTTTTTTTTTTTTTTTTTTATGTCATCGTAATTTCTATCTCTTTATGAAAATTCTAGAATTTTCGTTGAGACTATGACTTTTTTTTACCTATTGCACACTTAGAGAAATGTGGTGCCATAAATGACCGCACGCTTTCGATTTAAGAAGTCTTTTCAGTCATCTAGAATAATATTTTTAGAATTATACTGAAACTTCAGGCGTATAATGAACAAATTATACTTTACATACTTCGGAATAAACACTAATAAAACGCCCTATCGTGTTTTCTTTATTTTGAGAGGAACTGTAACTCAGTTCATTTCATTTAAGAATAAATGTTCACAGCATTTACTTGCAGTTTTCATATAAGTATCTAAATATATTTGGCTACTAACTTATGTAAACTAAATTTTGTTAACGTTTGCGCGTGAGCAGTTCAAAATTATGTAGTAAATATGCTCATATTTAACAATATATTTAATGGTTTATATTATTTTATATTTTAAATTCTGATATCAGTAGGTATATTGTGTCTGATGCATTTTGTAAAGTTTCTTAAAAATGGCACTGGTAGGGATTTCATCCCTAACAACACACTTGTCCATAATACATTCTGAAGATGTCCACTGGATGTCCATAGACGTCATTTTCATCCACAGGACATCTTGAGTATGTCATTTGGAAAAGATGTACTGTTAGGGATATTTTTCAACACAAATGCAGTATTTCATCACCCTTCAGTGGTTTTATTTTTACTTTTTTTCCCCTTTATATTAGCGTTTATATTTAATAAAATTCAAGAATCTTAATGAAATTTAAATTAATACAAGTATAAATCTGATTATATTTATTTATAAAAATAATTCCAACAATGGAAACAAATGTTTTTCGGATTCACTTGAAAATATTGCAGTAGGCTATTATCTTAGAAGGCTTTTTATTCATTTATTTAACGCTACAATAATTTTTAACTACCATAATACAAAACGGATCAGAGATAAACTTTGCCTAGAATATTAAATGTAAGTAAAGCATTTTTCGTTCAGAAATAATATCATTTCAAAGTACTTGATGATAAAACTTTGAACTGTTAAAACTTAAACACGGTTAACCACTTCAGACCTACAAAAATTATTTTTTATATTTGCATTTATCTTTTTTCACTTTAATTATAACAAATCACAATTTTTATTTGCAGTATTGAATAATGTCTTTTCATTCACTTTAGTGCTGACGAAGGTATGTTATTTTATTAAATAATCGAGTATTATCGTTTCCATTTATTGAAAGAGAAAAAATGTGAGAAACTGCTCATTAGATTGATGCAAAACATTACCAGTCTAATGAAGTGAGTAGAAACGCAAATGGAGTCGCTAGCAGTTAATCTGGCAAAATTACTACTCAAAATGCTTGAGGGGAAAAAATTAAAGCATTCTTCATATTTTTCAGCAACAGCTGCTGGAGGTATTTGCACATTAAAAAATAAGCAATTAAAATTCTTCAGATACCTTTCTTTATTAACAAGATCACTTTTTAAACACTAATTCTTCAATAATAATAATAAATAAAAAAAAAAAAAAAATCGTGAAATATAATAATTTTCCGTCTATATTCATCAAATATATTTTATAAAATCGAGATTTCAAAGCCATAAACGCAATATACCAGTACGAATTCGCTTTTACTGAAACGTTTTGAAACATCTACATTGAAAACCTGTGAAGTTTTAAGAATTCTTAATGCCATCATAATTTTATTTTCCTCAAAATTCATGGCTTTTCATTTGGAATATATCTTTTACTTATTTTTATTCGTAGAGAGGTAAGATTTTATTCTACATATTTGTTTGAAAGTCTGTCACATAATGTAGAATTCAACAACTATTCTGTAGCTCTGAGTTCATATCACTAACCAACTCAATCTCTGCCGATGAATTAATTATTTTAAACTTCCATTGTTGCAATACCTCAACAATTAATTTCTATTAATGCATTTTTTCCCACAGTTAATATTGTGCTAGGCTTTAGATTTTAATAAAATTCGTGTGTTTGAATCCTCTCTCTTCGGTCATATTTTGCACATCAATGTTAATTTAAACCGAGATCTGGGGTAAAAAGTAGATTCCAAACCACACAAAATAATCAATGCTAACTGGAACTTAGAACTACACATTTGGGAACTCAAGGTAGGGGCACTAACGATTCCACGATTAGACTGGTTAATAAAATTCATGAATCAAAATGGTCCAATAAGAAACAAATATATTTTTTATTACGTTTATTCGAAAAAAAATCCCGACAATTGGTAAAAGTACTATAATAATAATATGTAATTAACGAGCTCACTTTAAAATATTGCAATGCATCATTATATCAAGAAGTTTTATTTTACTTATTTTTTAACGCTGTTAAAGATTTAAATTGCCGAAAATAAATTATAGACTATAAATATTTATCACTGAGAGCAATAACTGTATCTAAAATATTTTCTGTTCGCATAGTGAATGATATCATTAAAATAAATGTATAAATAAATAAAATCAAGTACTCGTTCTTAATAATTTGATAAGTTAAAACCTATAAAAACCACTTTTCAACAAATTTTTAATTCTTTTTCTCTTTAATAATTGTAGATCCAGTTTTGCTGTATTGAATAATACACATTACTTCACTTAAGTGTTGAAGATGGAAAGGATTTAGTATTATAATTTTCTTATATTAAAATGAGAAAAAGAAAATTTTAATCTGCACATTAGATTGATGCAAAATCTTCTAATGAAATGAGTATGAAGCATCTAATGCAGAGATGCTAACATTTTAATTTATTCCGCAGCATTTTTAGGTCCGCCTTTATTTCATACCACTTTTTTCTTAGGAGTATATATATATATATATATATATATATATATATATATACATATTTCTTATTTTATCGTAGTTAAATATTAATACACATTAAGTGGTGCGAATTAATGGCGGGGCTAAAAATGCTCCTGAATAAATTAAAATGTTGGTAACTATGATCTAATGAAGTGAACAAAAACACAAATAGAGTCGAAAATTAAACGCCCAAAATAAATACGTAAAATGCGTAGAAAAAAAAATATTAAAACATTTTTAACATTCTTCATATTTTTCAGCAACAGCTGCTGGAGGTATTTGTCATTAAGGCAATAATTATCAAATTTCGATGAAAGCAATTAAAATTCTTCAGATTTGTTTCTTCATTAACAAAATATTTTTTTAACACTCATTCATCTATTACAAAAAACAAAAAAGAAGAAGAAAAATCCATGAAAGATAATCCTTCTGAAGTCTATCCTCATCAGACATGAATCCGACTCAAATCACCTTTTGATTGAGAGCAACATGGAGCCCTCAGGGTAAAAAGATCACGTAAAAGAAATAAGAAAGAAAAATTCCTTAAACTTGTCAAGAAATATAATTAGAAGACTTCTCTGATAAATTGATACAAGAGATTTTTTTTTCCTATTACTTCGTAAGCTTCTGTTTCAACGAAAATAATTTCAAGCTACCAACTTTCAGCTTTTATTTACTTATTTATATATTTATTATGTTTAAGCTCTAATAGCAAAACGTAATCAAAAAGAATTTACATATTTTGAGAATTTGATGTTAACGAGAATCGATTAATAAGGATGAATAACATAACCTATTCGAATGAAATTAATTGCAATTATAACGATAGAGAATGTTTTCCCCGTCTCATTCTTTCTTCTTGTATTGAATTACGTTAATTTTTCATGAATAATGCCATATATGGAAATGTTTTCTGTAAATATGATAAGGTCTTCAAATTACTTCAGATTGATGTTAAAATAATATCGATGATATTCTATAAATCTTGCTTCAGAAATGAATAGAATGCGGAAAAATGTATGCGTTCAAAGATGAAAAGGAAGTATCATTTTAATAAAATATCCCCTAAATTAATTAATGCATTATATTCATGGAATTAATTATTCAAAATAATATGATATGATAATATCAATATCAAATAATCAAATATGATATACTGCTTTGCTGATCCTTAGCAATGTTTAGTAATGTTCCAACATTGATTTAATCAAGCATAGCAATTATTTAATTAATAGTACTTGTTTGACGGTTTTTTTTTTTTTTTTTATTTTTTTTTTTTTTTAGGTGTATAGATAAAGCGAAAAATTTTAAAATAATAAAAACTCATATTTTGTCTGTGATGTAGATTATTACATATTATAAAATTCGTTTTCTCTCTAAAAGATAGGTAAATTTTCTTAATAAATAAAATTATAAATAAAACGATCTTAAACAACTATTTTAAATATAACGATATAACTATTTTTCACCTATAAATAATAAATTTGTAATGTACTTTTTCTAATTTTTATACGGTCCCTTTCATGTCTTTTTCAATGTAACTGAAACAAAACCTTTGATCGATTCCCAGTATTCATTTAACAATTCTAACATAATGAAAATTCTTTTCGCTCCGTAAATGATGTTATTTTGACTCATATTCGCTGTGTTTTGTGAACCCAGATAATAATTAATTCGGTTGCTTTTAATATTACATCGAAATATAACACATGTGCCCTCTTGTCGCCTAATTGCATTTTATGATCCAGACAAAATATTTGCTTAGCTGGTTATTTCCCAGGATCTAAAATCGTAGCGAAATCATACCAACATTCACTAACAACGGTTAATAAATTATTGGTCGCCTTAAAAAGAATACATAAGAATATTCGTAACGCGCAGCAACCATTCTCTATCTTAAACCAAGTGCAATGTCATCTTTTCGCTCCAGTTTTGGACATCACTTACGAACATGATGTAGCTTAAGAAAGTTTAAGGCCTCGTGTCCAGTACTGTTCACCCCTCCATATTGTTATTGTCATCCTGGTCACGGCACCATTATCTGACGAAGAAAATTTGCTGTCAAAAAAGTGTAAACATTGCGTTCGCAATTGCAGGATAAGCTGTAAAAAAAGTCAAGTTAAAAATTAATTATAGATGAAAAAACACCAACATTACATGAAATTTGATACTGCAGTTAAAAAAATAAATAAATAAGTAGTGTTGAGCAAAAATATACCTAGCTAAAATAAAGCTGTGGTTTTTATTCATTTTTAGCGACATGATGGCTCATCTCGAATAAAATTTTGTGTCATGACTTATATTGAAGAAGTGCACCTATATATATCTTACAAAATATATCTGCTTGTCATACTAAGTAATGCTAATGGACTTCATAATAAATAAATAAAAATTAATTATAGATGAAAAAACACCAACATTACATGAAATTTGATACTGCAGTTAAAAAAATAAATAAATAAGTAGTGATGAGCAAAAATATACCTAGCTAAAATAAAGCTGTGGTTTTTATTCATTTTTAGCGACATGATGGCTCATCTCGAATAAAATTTTGTGTCATGACTTATATTCAAGAAGTGCACATATATATATATATATATATATATATATATATATATATATATATCTTACAAAATATATCTGCTTGTCATACTAAGTAATGGACTTCATAATAAATAAATAAATAAACTGCTATATAACATGTCATCTTAAGTGTAGTATTTTATAATGGCTGCTTACTTATTATTGAATTATATTTATTGAATTATATTTATTGAATTATAATGAACAATTTAATTTTTTTTTTTCATTTCTTTCGATTTCTATTTAATCCTTAATGTTGTTAAGTGCAAAAAGTAAATAGTATAAATTTGTTGATTAAATTTTTACTATTCCCAAAATAACACGATATTTTAATTATGAATATATATGTATAGTACGACAGGACTATTTCTTTCAGACAGTGATTTCGTGTTGCCACAATTTCAATATGCCAGGATGCCTGTCAATACTCCATTTTAACATTTAATTTCTTAAACTATATTAAAATATTTAGAAATTTTATTTATAAAATCGTCAACGATGAAAATTTATTTTAAGTAGTTTGGAGAATAAGATTAATTTTTTTATAGCAACTATGTGAAAAGTACCTGACCCAGGAATTGAGCCCAGGCCCTCCGCTTAACGTGCGGACGATCTTCCAGTAAGCCACCTAGCATGATATCCAGCTCGACATTTCTCACTTAATAACCGTTACATCTGCATTTGCTGATACGGTGACCTTGCCAACGGTTATTACGTGAAAAATGTCGAGCTAGTTATTAGCCAGGGTGGCTAATACTTTTTTTTTTAGTTGCGAGATTGCAGTAAATAAATTAGTCTTGTCGTACTAAATTAAATTCTGTCAAGGACAGAATTTTTCTACTTCTTCTTCTTTTTTTGGTTTGTGTGTGTATGTGTGCTTACTACATCTTTCCATTTTATTAACGCGTGTTTCAGATATTTACATGAACAAAATCATATATTTCTTAAACTTCTCAAGAAATATAAGTAGAAGACTTCTCTGATACATTGATATGAGCCACTTTCTCTTTTTCCACATTACTTCGAAAGATTTTGTGTCAACGAAAGTAATTTCAATCTACCAACTTTCAGATTTTAATTTACTTTTAATTCAGCTTTTATTTTATTTTATTTTATTTTATTTTATTTTTTATGTTTGAGATCTAATTGCAAAATATAATCAAAAAGAATTTACATATTTTGTTTATTTCATGCTAACGAAAACCGACTAATAACGTAACCTGAATGAATAACCAACTCAATAATGTAACCTAGTCTAATGAAATTAATAGCAATTATAAAAACGGAGAATTTCTTCTATGTCTCATTCTTTAATTTTGAAACTATGAAGAATTTGAAATTCATAAAATCGATATGGTGTGTAAATTTATTAGTATGTTAATATGTGTAGACAAGTCTATGTCGACAAAGTCTCAAAAAGAATTCATCGTATAGAAATCAAGTTTTAAAGAATTTTAAGTATTTGAGTTTAAATCATTTAAATTCTACTCTCAGAAATCTATGCGGTAATTGCTCTTAAAATGTATCTATACGACGATTGCATTTATGAAGTTAAATACGAATACTCAAAATATTTTTATTTAATTATTTAATTATTTTTAGGGAACGCCTAAAGGCGGCTTAAAAAAGACTTGTGCTGTTATTTGTAAACATTCATCCTGTCGTACGGTCCTTAAATTTCGTTGATTATCTCCATGACTAATATCGTATAGCGATTTTTCCTGTAAATAAATCTTTAAAATTTAAAAAGAAATTTATTGCTTAAAAATATTCTTGGAAGACGCCTTGAAAAAAGCCCTGCCTATAAGAGCCCTGAAAAGGTATAAATATATTACAGTAGACTTATACTTATTAAAACATATTTATACTTTTTTTCATTTCTAAGCAAAATAAATACGCAAACTTTTTTAAAATTATTATTTCCTTCTTCATGCATACGGTAAAATATTAAATAAAATGACGTTATTTTGCAGCAGTGTGATGTAAATTATCACATATTTTAAAATTTCTTCTCTCTCAAAAACATAGGTAAATATTCTAAATAAATAAATTTATAAATTAAAATATACAATCTTTAAAAAAATGTTTTAACTGCAACGTAATGGCTATTTTAGCCTATGAGTAATAACTTGAATCCGTATATATATAATCCTTCGCTGGTTTTCCTAAATTTTTACTGTTTCCTTCCATTCCATGGTATCTATTTTCAATGCAACAGTTGCTAAATCTTTGTTCAGTTTTTATACTTTCTTCAACGTTATATAAATTATAATTGGTCATAAAAAATATGCTATGACTTTTTACTTACCTCTTATTCTGAAAATACAGATGGTCTTAAATGGACTTTCTTTTATCTTGAATGTAAACGTGCCTTTGATTCTCACTGTATAAAAATTCTTAAATTTCAGTTTTTAACCAAAAAAAAATCAAATTTAGAATACTCAGGAAAGCCATATGCCCCATGTCCCATATGTCCCAGAAAATGGCATAAGGGGACTCTTCTAAGAAAAAGATTTTCTTTAGGTTTTCGAATATGAAATTCCGCATTCTGTGGGAAATTTCAAGACGATGATTAATTTTTAAGTGATGTGTAAATGTGACTAATTGCGTTATTTTTTTTTTTTTTTTTTTTTTTTTTTTTTTGAAAATTTGAAAAAAAAAATTTAATGGGGGTCACAGTATTAAATTACTATTTTAGTCAAATTATCAAAACTTGTTCTACAATTAAACTGTTATGATAAAACTTCTGAGTATAGTATATCAGCATCAAATATCTATTTTGTAATGGGCAAAATCGAATTACCCACAATGGCATTGGATAATGGTTTGTTTTACATTTCCCATAGATTAATATATAAATGATTTCACTAGCACAACATAATAGTAGTACAATAATTAGATAAATAAATAAATAAATTCTTATTTTTATCATTAGAGAACAATAAATTTCACTCATGCTCTTAAATAGAAAATGTGATGCGAAAAACACACACACATCAAAAAAAGTATAGATTTTTAAGATAAATTTCTTTAAATCGTCTCAAAGTACACTGTAAAAAATAGGTTCTTAAAAATAAGTATATATTTTCTCAAAATAGCCGGGAAACAATATATACTTAAATTTGAAAACCCATGTACTCATTTTTGTGTATACTGACTCAAAAATGAGGTTGACCAATAAGAATCCGAATATCCCCATGTTTGACATGTCCGTGTCGTCAAAAACAAGTACATGGGTTTTCAAATTTAAGTATATATTGTTTCGGGGCTATTTTGAGACAGTATATACTTATTTTTAAGAACCTATTTTTTACAGTGTGCCTATTAAATAAAATAGTCCGAAGCATTTAACACTCTCTTTATTGATTTATTATCCTGGAAAAAAAAATCTTGAAAGTAAGTAAAATCTCCAATTATTTACTAATAGAAATGCTGTTTAAAGTCGTGAAAAATATTCTACATCTAAAAGTAATAATCGCAATCTATCTAGAAAACATGCTTTTTCAATTTGCACACCATTATTTTAAATTGTCTGATAATCTTGTCGAGACTGCATAAAATAAAACAATTTTAAAGCACATTTATATCATGCTTTTTAACATGAAATCTATTGTAATCTTAACAAACTATTATACTCACTTTTAGAGCAAGTAATATTGCTTATCATTTGCCAGCATTTAAGAAGTTTTTTTATTTATTTATTTGTTTATTTGTTTTGTTTTGTTATGTTTTTTTTTTTTTTTTTTTCCAACTTAGAGTGAATATAAGCTATCTCACTTATCTTAAAATGTTAATGGTGCATCCTGGTCTAAGGTAAGCAATGCGTCTTGCGCAAACATAAAAATTTCAGTTAAAATTATTGCAGTTTCACCGAAAAAGAAACAATATCTATTCCACAAGAGATTATAAAACTCGTAAACCCATAAGATATTGTTAATCGTAAGAGGCCCTTTAAAATGGACCCCGAAAAGCACCAATATTAAATTAAATACAGAAAAATATATTATATGGGAGAAACTTTTATAGAAATAGCAATAAAATATACAGTTATAAACAAAATTTTCAGAACTTTAATTTCAGTTAAAATTATATAACATCGCTGAAAAGCATTTAAACTCAGAATAATAATGTATTGAAATTGGCTCAGTACAAATACGTAAGTAATGCAATGCAAAACTAATGCACCACCGAAATAAAATGTATAGGGTAATGATATTATTGAGAGAATACATAACATCAATAACAATGCAACTTCAAGGAATTTTAAAATTAACATACTTTATCAATTTGAATTGTAGAACGATATTACTGTTTTTTATTTAAGTGCATCGAGATTATTTTACTAACTATAATTAGGGGGACCTGGATATTATATAAAAATTTAGGTTTTTCTAATTTTCTCAAAATTGAGTTTATAGATTTTTCTGTCCCATGACACAGTTACTCATATTTTATTTGAAAAAATTTTGCAATTAGTAAAGTATATCTTTTTTACGAACAATTGCGAAAATAATGGCAGTTTAAACGATGCATTTTGCACTATGAATAAAATAATAATTACTTAGCTGTAAGTCTTTTTAAATACATTAATCATCCCTTTGACATTAGTGATTTAAAGGTAATATCCTTTTTATATTGATCATAATGGCGAAGTAATTTATAGACAGTATAATCAAGTTTAATATGTATTTAAAACAATATACAATTTTCTTATAAAAACGACTAGTTCATTTAGCGTGAAAAGTTATTTTATCATATCTTCTCTTTTTACATGTAATATAAGTAAGATTAATTGTGTAATTAGCAGCATGAATTAATTTAAGAATCTCATATTACATCGCGTGCCTTAATGTTAGTTTCAAAAGAAAAACTATTACTTCGTCCTTCTGGTTGGTACAATCAACACAAAACTAACAAGGTATGTTTTAAGTTTTATCTATGGTAATAGATACTAAACATTTTTCCCATAAAAAGAAATCATTAAGATATCAGAAGTTTCATATGAAAAATAGTTTTAAAATGTAAAAATAAATAAATAAAAAATGAGAGAGAGAGAGATCCAACATGGAAAATTGTTTTTTTATAGCAATATTACATTGTTACTGATATTATTTTACATGCGATTAATTCTAACTTTTATTAAAATCATGCGAACTGAATTAGTATAAGATTTCATCTAAAAATAAATTTAGATTCATTACATGATGATTAGTAAACCTTTTACAGCAAATTAAGCCAGTTATTTTACTTACAGATTATTTTTGTCAGAATGATAACATATGTTCAGAAATTCAAAAAGTACCAAGGGTAAAATAATTGTGAAAAAATTTTCTGGGGGACTTACAGCCCTACAATCTTATGGTTTCCTTTTTTCTTTCTTTTTTTTTTTTTTTTTTTTTTTTTTACTTTCTCTTACCCATAAGGTAGAGAAAGTATTGTTTTTGGGTCAAATTTTCGAACGCGAGATTTTGTTATATTTACACGTTTTGAGGTCCCCTGACTACGAAAATCATGTTTTTAGCAAATGGTCTGTGTGTATGTCTGTGTGTCTGTCTGTGTGTCTGTCTGTTATCAGCATATCTCAAAAACAAATTATGGCAGAAAGTTCAAACTTGGTATTCTAAATGTGTATCATATAGGGATGCTACAGTAAGCTTTTCGTTAAGATCAAGCAAATGGTTCGTGTACAGGGACAATCAAGAGAATTCTAATACATTACGTCTATGGGGGAAATTGCAGGAAAGTAGAGTTTAACGTCTATAGACTGAACTAAACCAAATGAAACGAATATATATTTTTTGTAATAGAGATAGTTAACTGGGAAAAAAATTTTGTGTATCTAGGAGCCTCGCCTCCCCCCCCCCCTGGGGGGGAAGTCCCCCCTCGAGGGGAGTAAATTTTCATGATGGGTATCTTTCAAAAGAGCTCGCCAATACCTGTAAAACGAATGGTTGAACCATCGATCTGCGATAATTTAAAACAAAGGTATCGATTTTTTTTTACTGTTAACGAAAAAAAAAAAAAACTTAGAAAAAAAAATCGTTTTTTTTTTTTTTTTTTTTCCCTTTCTTTTTAATGATGAGAATAAAATGGACTTTTTTTGGATATTTGGTGTTATACCACTTCTCTAATATGGAAATTGTCTGCATTATCATAAGAGATATATTTTTTTAAATAATAATTTTAATAAATTATTTTTTAAAAACAGAATTATTTTTTAATAACCGAATTAAATTCTATGTAAATGTAGGTGCATTAATGAAACGGGGGGTTGAGGGGGGCGGCAGCCCCCCTCACACAGAACTAATTATCATATAAAACTCTTCAGAAGCCTAATATGAATTGTTTAACACAGGTTTACATAACAGTACTCGTTATCTTACCTTTTAATCTGCAACCTGTATTTATAGTGTTAAATTTCAGGGTAAGAGAAAGTCGTGTGAGTGACACACCAGATTATTTTTTTTTTTACTTAAGAAACACTGATAAACTTAATGAACACTGATTATGTTCCGAATTGAAACTAGATGGAAAAAAAAAAAAATAATGTGACCAACGTAACAAAATTTAATATAGCGAAAGTAATGTGAGGTATAATATTTTTAATATGGGTAACTTTTTCTAAATATATTTTTTGTATATTGGAGTAATTTCATCTTTTTTAATCATATTTAGATGAAATTGTAATTTTTTATTTAATGTAACCTACAAGGCCATACAAGATTAACTTCATTTCAACAACTGGAATATCATTGTGAGTAAAATACTTGAACCCTCTGTTCCATTTTAAGAGCTTTAATTTTATCAACAGATGAGGTAACAAAGCCTAGATACAACTTGTTAATGTTATATACACCGTCATGATTTATACAAGCATTGCATTATTTTATACCATTATTAGATAAGTACAGCATTTCTATTTTTTAAAGGTAGAGTATATGTTTAATTATAAACCTTATAGCAGTCACAATTTATATGAACATTATTCCACTATTAATTACACATTTTAAGTATTAATTATTACCGTCATTTCCATGAGATAAACCTTTTATTTTAATTTTCTTGATAAGGTGAATGAAGTAGCATATTTAATTCTTTTAAGAAGTACATCCCCCTCTAATTTAGTCTAGGGATGGAAAACTCGCGGAATTCGAGTCGAACGTGACACACTCTGTCATATTATGCGGCCCGCTAAGGAATACATGAAATTTAGCATGATATCTTTGATTAACACAGCAAAAGATAATAGTTCTGAAACTTCGAATCGAAAATACTGGTTATTTTAGATAGAGAAACAATATTTCATTCTTCTTATTATAATTACACTGCGCTGCAAAAAAAAAAAAAAAAAAAAATCGACCCCTGGTATCATTTTTGCAGACTCTTATGTAAAATGACCTCCTGAATCCGAATATGACTACCATTTTGCCCAGTCACCCACCGTTTTCTCGGGACCTCACCACTCCCCCAATTTTTATCACTGTTCGGAAGTTTTATGGCAGTGAATTTGATTTGGAGCATGAAAAAGAATTAATTTAACACTTAAAAACAAAAATATATAATGTTTCATGAATAGCACTAATAATAGATTAAAAAAATATAAAAAATGTAATACATAATTTCAGTGGCAAATTGTTCCCTAAATTTTCCCCTTGCCGCAAACGTTGATGTTTTAGAATCTTTCAACACTGTAGCCCTTCAGACTATATTTAACAGTTAAAATATCCCCTCCCCCTCCCCCCCCCCTCCAAAAAAAAAAAAAAAATCAAATTTATGGCTGTAAAATTACCGAAAAGTGATAAAATTAGGGGCCGTCCCTAAAAAATGGTGGGTGGTAGGGCAAAATGGACGTCAGATTCAGATTCAGGAGGTCATTTTACTTAAGAATTTGCCAAAATGGTGTTGGGGGCAATTTTCATGCCGAGCAGTGTTATTACTCATAGCTCTTTGTCAGTTCTATTGTTATTTTACATAAAGTAAGCAAATTTAACCCGTTAACACCCGAATTAATTTTGCAAATTATATTTGCTGATTATTTCACTTGTAAATTAATATAAACAACTGACAGTAAAATATATTAACTTAAACAATTCTTCTGATAGTTTTAAATTTAAAGCTTATCCTTATTTATTGACGTTTAGTGTTCTAGCGAGAAAACTTCGAGATAGAAAAACTTTGAGATAACAGATTAATTTTCTATTATATGTTGACAAAGATCTCGAAAGTAAACTATTATAATATATATTATTATTCAACTTGATTTAAGTTAGTATACCTGCTCAAAAAGCAAGTACATGTGCGACGAATGAAAAACCATAAAATGACTATCCAAATTATGAAATAATAATTAACAGTAGGCACATAAAACTTTCAGGGATCATTTAGAGTGACGCTATAAACTGTCACTAAAAAGCAGAAATCATTCCAAGAAACCATAAAAAATAAGTATGCCATTTTATTAGCTGTCCTCAAATGAGGACACTGGGCGCTAATGGGTTAATATTAAGGTATTATGTTACAAATCCTCAGCTCCTCCCCCCCCACCCCCACCCGAAAAGTATATGGTTGAGTAGGCCTGTGTTTGGGCACAAAATACACGCAATGCGGCGTGTGTAAATAAAATGGATAGCCATTGTGGTCCTCCAATTGTTATGGATTGAGAAGGCCTGCTCTAACCGATAATTAGAGATATGAAAATCCGATTTATTTAGGTATTTAAACCATGTTTTTTTTTTTCTTTCTTTCTTTTTTCAGTTTTACATCTCTAAGGAATGCTATTCCTAAACTCCAAGTTATATCATGTATTTAGATTTAGTTAGAATACCTTTCATAGATCATACGTACAATAACAAAATAGTGATGGAGTTTAATTGCAATTCTTTTTCATTGTAGTACCTTAAATATGAGGACGCGGTTGCAATGCGTTTAATTAAGGCATCCAAAATCATAGTCGGACCATGGCCAGTGTATTTATGTTGTATGATGGATAACGTGGTTCATGCCAGTCTAGTCGTTTTTATACCAAAATTCGGTTAAATTAAACAACTTTATAATTATCAAGAGATATTTGATTAATATCCTTTTGTCCTTCTTTGATATTTTATTCCTTAAATTGGCATACATTCTACAACGATCTCAGATGGTAGTGAAGGTTTAAGATCGATTGACAACGCGAGAATCTTAGGCGTGCCTATAATATAGTCACAGGTGAATGTGAAGAAGACAATATACAGGTAATCTCAATTCAGAAATGTAATTCATCAACCTGGAAATTAATTTTTGATAGAATGGAGCAGAAGGCTGATTTTTTACCAACTATGTGAAAAATACCAGAGCCGGGAATCGAACCCCGGGCCTTCCGCTAAATGCGCGGATGCTCTAACCACTGAGCTACCCTGGCTGATAACCAGCTCGGCACTTCTCACATAATTTACGTTGGCAAGGTCACCGAGTCTGCATTAAAACAGCTATATCAAGTGGCAAATTCGAATATGGCATAACTCCAAATGGCCACGAAATTTCAATTCAGAAATGAAATTCATCAACCTGGAAATTAATTTTTGATAGAATGGAGTAGAAGGCTGATTTTTCATAGAATGGAGTAGAAGGCTGATTTTTTACCAACTATGTGAAAAATACCAGAGTCGGGAATTGAACCCCGGGCCTTCCGCTTACGGAAGGCCTTCCGATTATGGATAAGCGGAAGGCCCGGGGTTCGATTCCCGGCTCTGGTATTTTTCACATAGTTGGTAAAAAATCAGCCTTCTACTCCATTCTATCAAAAATTAATTTCCAGATTGATGAATTACATTTCTGAATTGAAATTTAGTGGCCATTTGGAGTTATGCCATATTCAAATTTGTCACTTGATATAGCTGCTTTAATGCAGACTCGATGACCTTGCCAACGTAAATTATATGAGAAGTGCCGAGCTGGCTATCAGCCAGGGTAGCTCAGTGTTTAGAGCATCCGCGCGTTAAGCGGAAGGCCCGGCGTTCGATTCCCGGCTCTGGTATTTTTCACATAGTTGGTAAAAAATCAGCCTTCTATACAGGTAATCTGTCAAAAATATTTTAATGAATGAAAAATATTTTAGTATAACATCCAAAAATTACGAAAATTATTTGTACTAAATTGAATGGCATTGATAAAACGCATTTTCGTCATACAGTTTTGCTGCAGTTAGGTTAAAAAAACAAATTTAAATGTTTTTGGCCGAATAAATAATTCTAAGATACAGCATGAAAATATCAAAAGAAAATTTCCAGAATAAAATTACTAGTTGCAAAATTATAATCAGCCTTTCTTCTTATTATTCTTTTTTTTTTAAGTTGTTTATTTTATTTGTAGTTCTTTATGGAAGAAAAAGGGGAAGAAACAGGACATAGAAAGCAGAATAGCTCAGAATAACGTGAAAAGTACGTACACCTCTCTCTCCACTCTCTCCCACTCATTTTGATCTCTAATAATGGGGGTTGAATAAAATAGGCCCCATAGTTAAATAGGAGGTTTCCAGGGGGTCGGTCGGTCTCTTTCTATTGCACCTGGGTTAAATTGGGGGCAGATTAGCATGACAAGAGGGTCTTCCTATTGAAGGGTTGCTGTAAATAAAATTATTCGCCAATTTTTCATATGGTTCGCCGCATTTTAAATTCAGAGGTTTGAACTGCCAATATTAAATTAAACAATTTACAGGTAAAGGAAAATGAAAATGAAAAAAAGAAAAAAAAAAAAAATGATAGCCTCGTTTCAGATTAAAAGGAAATGAAAAGATATTAAAGGTTTGTAAACAGATATAATTAAACGCCATTCTTATGTAAATATGTTTATTTGTTAAATATTCTTTTGAAATTCAGATTATTTACTTGCCTGCAGTTATATAAAAAAATAAATTGGTTGTTTTTTTTCTTTTTTTTTTACATGTCTTTATGTAAGTTTATGAAGGACGTTATTCTTTAAAAAATCCTGAAAATAAAGTAAAATAAATCCTTAAAAAATAGCCACAAGAAAATGTATATTTAAATTATCTATATTATAGTGAACTCAGAAATTTGAAAATCAAACGAATTAACATTGTATGCATATTATACATTGCTATAACTTTATTCAGAGACTTTAAAAAAAAAAAAAAAATCAACGTAGGTTTAAATTTATATACACTGAAATATTAAAAGAAGTTTAGGAAGAGAGACAGAAATGTACATTTCTAGCAAAAATTTTTTAGTAGTATGAATCGAAAATTCTAAAAATAAGGAATCATTACCGGTTTAACCCTGCACTGACAGATCACATTTCTTATTTTTGTGAAGCCAATTAATCTATCTAAAATTTAAATATACGCTGGTTAAAATATACAATTATACTTTTTACGGAAAAAATGTTATTTAAAATGCAGATTTTATCAAAAAAAAAAAAGTTTTATTCAAAAAGAATTAACTATTCAATCACTCAAAATATATTTTGGGGTATTCATTTTTTTATTGCTTTCTTCTGTATTCAACAGGAAAAAGTATTAGATTCGTAAAAATTTTCTATTTCCGGTTTTTGATAGATTTACGCGTTTTCAGAAGTCCTGAACACATTTTGACCATTTTTAAAAAATGTCTGTCTATCTCTCTGTGTGTGTGTGAGAGACAAAAATTTTGTGTCGACTGTATCTCAGGAACTACTGCAGAGAATTGAATATAAATTTATATGTAGATGCACCTTGACCTAAATTAGTGCCTATGAGCTTCTGGTGTTAATTGCTGAAGAGGTGGCGTTGCTACACAGCGATTTCCACAATTTTAAGGAAGGCTATATCTTAGGAACTACTGCACTAAATTGCATATAAATTTATATGCAGATGAACCTTGACCTAAATTAGTGCTTATGAACTTTTTGTTAATTGTCCAACTAGTGGGGCTGCTATACCACGATTTTCACAATTCAGGGAAGGCCATATCTTAGGAACTTACTGCACAGAATTGCATATAAATTTATATGTAGTTGCAACTCGACATAAATTAGTGTCTAACAACTTTTGGTGCAAATCTCTCAACAGGTAGCGCTGCTATACGTCGATTTTCTCTATTTCAGGGACGGCTATCTCAGGTTCTGTTGCGTATAATCAAACAAAACTTGATATGTAAGAAGACCATTATGTGACATTATGCTGATTCAATCTGGATGCATACCAGCCAATACGTGATGCTGCTATACTGCAATTTTCTCCGAGAACGGGAAGATAATATCCGAACTTCTGTGGCATATAATTGTACAAAACTTGGTACGTGAGTTAACCATTATGAAAACGCATTTTTTTAAGACTTTATTTACAGAGAATAAAACTGTCTTTCTTTTCTTATATTTAGTGTTAGTTTTCTCTAAGATGAAAATCGTCTACATTTATTATGGCAGATAGTTTTAATAAAAAATAGTTTTAATAAAATATTTTTACAGAGTGAATTTGTCTAGGAAAATATAGAAGAAAGTCTTCCGGTTACCACAGCATACTAGATTTTTTTCTTGTTTGAAGATATTTATCCTAGAATTTCTTCGAGCACTGCTTCCTTCGGCACTGGCACAAGTGAAATCGAAGATTGGCAAAACGGTAGTATGTTAAAAGTAATACACGTTAACAGTGTTCATGTTAACGAAGTTGGACTGTTATTGTCAATAATAATAATTAAAAAAAAAAAAAAAAAAAACATGCATGTTAATAATATACATAGTATACGTACATACATCTAATAAGCTTATGTAGAAAAGACAATAACGTTCAAAAAATGGAATTTGCAACGGCTTTATTGCTGCCTAAAAGAAGTAAAAGCATTTGTGCCATGTGTTTTTACTAAAGATACTTTTTCGATAAATTAAACAAATAACCATTTTGTCGAAAAAATTTTAGCTTTTTTAACCTGCCAAAAACAGTTTGCAACGCATAAGTTCATTTTTAAATAAAATTTGGAAAAATCATCTCCAAAATGATGCATAATTCGCCAAATATGATTTCTCTGAATTCACATCCTCTTTCACGAAGCATTCCCAGCTGTCACCTATTCAGTCGCCAAGGGTCGTCATTATGCAAATAAGAATACAACCATTAAAAGAAATTATGATGAAGCACGCATATGCATGCATGTATTCCTGCTACTGCTGAACATTCATGAGTGAAAGTTGGGAAGGTTGGGGGGGGGGGGGGAGCACAGCAGATTAAAAAAAAAAAAAAAATGGGAGAAGGGAGAAGAGATGCTTTAAACATGGAATTCTATGGGGGTTACTGATGTTGCAGACCTTTAAGCCAAAAAGCCATTGTAAACCTGATGATACATTTTTGTAATATATTTTTTCAGATTCCCTCTGCGTCATAAAGAGTTATTCGCGTGTAGTGTGCCAGATGATGGGTGTTTATTAACATGCAAACGCGTTAGGGGGTAGCGTTATTCAGAATTCAGATACTACAATAATAATTTATGTGTTGGGTTCAGATAAATACATATTTTAAGTAATTCGTAATGTTTTTAAAAGACAGATATTTCTTTTCTTTCTTTTTTTTTTTTCTTTTTTAATACTTTGAAGTGAGTAGAGTTGAAATGAAAAAGAAAAAAAGTAAAATAGCGGGTGGAATCAGAAGCTAAATTATTCCACATCATTTGAGAGTTTGGGTATTTAATATTTTGTGTAGTGAGCTAAACGGAATGAAGGCTTTTTAAAAGATGAAATGGAATTAAATATTAAGAGTTTGAAAAGAAGCTTTAAAGTTTAACAAAAGAAGCACTCGTGAAATTTTATTCAGGGACATTTCTTAAAATTTTTTCACTTTCAAGCATCTGGTTAAGCTTCTTTAAGTTCATGAATCATATGGAATTCTTTCTTATAATACAAAGTCGCTCAAAAAAAAAAAAAAAAAAAAAAAAAAAAAGGGGTGGGGGGTGGAGGGTGGGTATTTATTGCTTTACAATGAAAATAAATATAATTTTGAACAACAATTTTCTTTTCTCTCCTACATAATTATTATAATAAATTTAAATCTGAATTTAAGGATCAAAATATATACTTTTAAAACTTAAGAAAAAGATTGAGTAAATAAAGGAAAGCAAACGAAATATCTGTGTATTTTTAATCACATTCCTTTAAGGATGGTCTTGTCTTAATTACAAATATCAATTACCAGTGATTTCAAGAACTAACAATCGATTTTTACCAACTTCATCACGAGAATTATAATGATTATAATGAAAAATTTTGTCTATAGTGTAACCACGTTTCCTAAGACTAGCTGTGAGGACGAGACCAAAGGTTTGGAGGAGTGCCAAATTGGCCGAAAGATTGAGATTTTGCTGACATCCAAACATTCGGTGTTTCCTTATCGCTTATTTTCTCACAACTACAAGCTTATCACCCCTATTTTAACACTTGACTCATTCAGTCCGCACTTGCGCAGAGGCTTCCATGATCGCAAGAAATGTAGTTAAAGAATATGGTACTTTTATGTAGTTCATAACATCTGTCAATGATACATTCATATCATTTTTATATAGTACATTTGCCGTTATTAATGCTCTTTTTACTTTCTCTTACCCATAAGGTAGAGAAAGTATTGTTTTTGGGTAAAATTTTCGAATGCGAGATTTTGTTATATTTACACGTTTTGAGGTCCCCTGAATACGAAAATCATGTTTTTAGCAAATGGTCTGTGTGTCTGTCTGTGTGTCTGTCTGTATGTCTGTCTGTATGTCTGTCTGTATGTCTGTCTGTGTGTCTGTCTGTTATCAGCATATCTCAAAAACAAATTATGGCAGAAAGTTCAAACTTGGTATTCTAAATGTGTATCATATAGGGATGCTACAGTAAGCTTTTCGTTAAGATCAAACAAATGGTTCGTGTACAGGGACAATCAAGAGAATTCTAATACATTACGTATATGGGGGAAATTGCAGGTAAGTAGAGTTTAACGTCTATAGACTGCACTAAACCAAATGAAACGAATATATATTTTTTGCAATAGAGATAGTTAACGGGGGGAGTAAATTTTCATGATGGGTATCTTTCAAAAGAGCTCGCCAATACCTTTAAAACGAATGGTTGAACCATCGATCTGCGATAATTTAAAGCAAAGTTATCGATTTTTTTTTTTTTACTTTTAACGAAAAAAAAAAAAAAAAAAAAAAAAAAACTTAGAAAAAAATTCGCATTTTTTTTTTTTTAATATTGAGAATAAAATGGACTTTTTTTGGATATTTGGTGTTATACTACTTCTCTAATATGGAAATCGTCTGCATTATCATAAAAGATATTTTTTTTTTAAATAATAATTTTAATAAATTATTCTTTTAAAACAGAATTATTTTTTAATAACCGAATTAAATTCTATATAAATATAGGTGCAATAATGAAACGGGGGGTTGAAGGGGGCGGTAGCCCTTCTCACACAGCCCCCCTCACACAGAACTAATTATCATATAAAACTCTTTAGAAGCCTAATATGAATTGTTTAATGCAGGTTTACATAACAGTACTCGTTATCTTACCTTTAATATGCAACCTGTATTTATGGTATTAAATTTCAGGGTAAGAGAAAGTCGTGTGAGTGACACACCAGATTATTTTACATATTTTCAAATAATAAAGTTGTTTCAAATTTCCGATATGCTTTACACTTTGATGCTTTCCTTATTAACTCAAGTGATTTGTGTAAAAGAACTTACTTATTTACTTTGTGTTTAGATTATTCAGATTCTTAACTATCCAGCTTAACTGGATTTTTTTTTTTTTTTTTTTTCTCCACCAAATCAAACTTTAAAACTAGGCAAAAAACTAAATGGTAGTTCTAAAACTGCTTCTCTAACACTCCAAATTTTTGACATTTATTATTTTTCAGATTTTCCTTATTTATGATTCTAAAGAAATGGGTGGTAAACACAGATCCACTGAAGACTAGCCGTTTTCAAATCGTAGAATTAGACTATCAAATATACATGATCTTCAATCCCTCTAAGTTGTCAAAGTAATAAAAATTATTCGTAATATTTCTAAGACATCTGACAGGCTTTATTCCAACAGAAAATCAATTCTTAAAAAACGATAAAAAAAATTCTTTTAAAAATAATTATTATTTCTTCGTTCTTTTTTAGAATCATAACTAGGGCCCCTAAATCGTGAATGTATACTGAGTTATTTGAAATAACGACGCATCTAATTATGGTTAGCAAGCATCCAACAATGCATTAAAATAATTTTATATTATGCGTTATACTTTGCAAAAATCCAGGTAAAAAAATTAATGCTCTTTTTTATTTACTTCATGATTCAAAAATGATATATATTTTTTAATATCGTTGAATGAAAAAAAACAAGTACAAAAAATGTGATAAAAAAAGTGTACGGGAAAACGAGTGATAAAAAAAGTGTACGGGGATAATAGCTGAATATAGTTGGACAAAACTTATTAGGTCTTTACAAATCAGCAGCTATCAAGCAAGTGTGTAATTTTTTTTTTTTTTTTTTTTTTTTTTTTTTGTGTGTGTGTGTGTGTGTGTGTTAGTATTCTGTTCACATTATATACCGCCACAATTAAAGCCAAAGTAACATCTATACATTTTTTAATCATTATAAACATTCATGGTTATTTATTTATTTATATATGAAGTTGTTGACGACATGACCGTTAATTGTTTCACGGGAATGATTAAAATTATTTGTAACGAACAATGATTGAATGAAAATTATTCGGTAAGACATCTAGTCTTTCTCGTTGAACGCAGGGTTCGATCCCAGGTCGCGTCCGTCGACCTACCGTTCGGAGTTTTCCATAATATTTTTCCGAAATTCATGTAAATACGGGCTAGAACTCCTTAGAAAAACCACCACAGAGGACATACCAATCTGGCCTAGCACCCTCGTGTAGTCAATCGGAATTTTCCCAAACACTAAACACACTTTCGAGTGAATATTAAGATGTTATTTAATTTCCGGTCTTTCAGGCTATCGTTAAAAAGGATTTTTTTTTTTTTTTTTTTTAAATTATAAACTTAATTAATGCACTATCTATGTGATTTTCCATATCACGACACGCAGCCCAAGTCATTCTTTTTGATAACTATTAAAATCAGATTCTTCTGATTGATAAAAGAATTTTAGAACTTTTAACACTTATCCAAAAACCTAACAATTGACTTTTCTTTGTCGCCTATCAGTATTGTATAATTTTATTTGCTGCGATTTAACATCTAATATTTCTGAAAAATACTATTCCTGATTGAATTTTACACAGGAAATTTTTTTAATAGGCGATTTGAGCCAAATTCCTATACTATAATATCATTAAATAAATATGCTATATACCTTTACTGATCGTATACGTTCGTGTTTCCTCATTCTTTAAATGCCCAATGGTAAATTCATCCTAAGTCTGCGTATTATGAGAAAATTATATTTTTTAATAAAACGTCTCCTCTTCTCTTTTTCGGGTTCATCACAGTTTATGGGTAATCATTTATGGAAAATGATAATAACAGAGTGGAAAACTTTTAGATTATAATAATAAACAGTCGAAGTTATCCAAATTGCAAGGCATCATAAGCACTCGCTTACGCCTTCAAAAGTGCCCGTTTCCCCTTACCACACCCTTCGATGTGAATAGGACCGTCTCCATTGTTATCATTCTCTGAAATAAAATTCTGCCTACAAATTTCCCTCCTTTTTTAAAGTTATTACTCATATATACGCCGCCCTTTAACAAAAAGGATGCAAAAAAATAAAAGTTTCAAAGAACTTCTCTATAAATATTCTTTTCCTGTGAAGGTAATGTCTATCTGGCCAAGGGGTGTAAAATTCTTTTGTCTGTAACTGACAATTGTTAGCAAGAAATATTGCAGAATCGTGGTGTTGAAATTCTATTATTTTGAGTAGGAATGGAAGTGAAAAAAAACCAAAATTGCTAGGCGACCAGAAAAATAATTTTTGTGTTGCTATTAAACGCAAAGACATTTCTTATAACCCTGTAAAAGGAAGCGGAATTCAAAAACTTGAAATGTAATAAAATAATAAATAAAATACACCCTTTCCTAAAACACAACAAATTGAGAATAGAAAGAAATAGAAAATGGCACAAAATACAGAAAATGTTTTATCATTAGAGCTTACCAAATATTCTTCAAAGGTGGTAAATTACGAGTATTTTAAATATGATACTGTAGTATGCTACGATTACAGAAATGTTAAAATATTTCTACAAATAAATCTGGGGCTGCAGTAGCCCAGTCGGTAGAGCGAAGAGCTCGTAATTGAAAGATTGCGGGTTTGATACTCGAGACGGCCAAAATCCGTCGTGTACTCTAATGGTGACTGGTGCACTTAAAATTCGTCGTGACCGCAATGTCCTCCATATTCCCATCCAAATGATACCTCTGAGGGTCATAAAAGTAGGGATGCCCACCCCTCCGTGGAGGATCAAAATTGTGATGACATGTCTCAGGACCGTCCTTAGGGATGCGTCCGAGACTGTCCCAATTACCCATTGCTCAGTACTAGTGCGGCGTTAAACCCAATCTACCTGCCTACCTACTTACATATAAATCTGGGTAGAAAAAGCATTTTCTATTAGTTACAAAAAACTAGTTACATATATCTGTACTAAATAAAATATTACATTTATGCGGAAAAGAAATCTAAATTAAACATAATATAATATAATAAATAATATAATAAAAAATTGTATTTAGTAATATATATATATATATATATATATATATATATATTATTTCCCTAGCATTCCACAATTATGTTATATTATATATACTAGCAGGCTTTGCCCGCTTCGCTGGTCACTAAATTTAAAGGAAACTCTTCTCTATATAGCTTTATAAAAATAAAATAAAATAAATTACTGAAATTGTTCAAAAGCTCGCTTCAGGTCCCTAATGCCTTCGGCAGCGATTTGGTCATCCACTGCAACTCGGGCGCTTGTCCCTAATACCTGCGACAATGGTTTACCAATGAGCTTCCAGTTAGGTGCTTATTATATAACAGTTTCGAAATAGATAGTATCGAAATAATTGGAGTTTCCCTTTTATATTTGAATCCCAGTTCAACAACAACAACACTATACGTGGTGCACAGCACATAATATTTGCTTTTACGTTATTTCCTGTGTTTATTTTGTTTATCCAATCAACCATAAAATGACAGCAATTTCATGCCAAATATTACAATATGCTGTGACCGGCTACGTCTGTCGCATGAGACAATTAATTTTTTGTGTTTATATATAATTCATGGTTTGTAAACCTGATAGTACAGCCTTAATACAGTTCTCTTTGGCGACTTTTGAATTTTTGTCACCATTTTAGACTTTTAATCCATTTTAACAATAAGACTTAATGCCTTGTAACAATATGCTATGAGCGCTATTTTTGCCGTATTTTAGACAACTAATCTTTTTATTTTTATATTTATTTCCCATTAAACATATTTTTATTTTTATTTATTTATTTATTTAAATATTAATTTGAATTATTCAAATATTTCTGTTCGACAGCGTGCAAGTGTAGTAACACACAGAGGCTCATTTGTTTGTATGATAAATTAGCATAGTGATTATTATATACAAAAATAAATAAATAGGTAAACATTATCGTGCTACACAACTTTATTATGTCGCTCCATTGGCGGCTTTTGAATTTTTATCGCCATATTAGCGATGGACTTTTTTTTTTGTATGAAAACTGTTGAATGAAGACTGTTTTGCTAATAATTTTATCAGACTCTTTTTTGTTTATACATAAGAATCCTTCATATTCTGCTTATATTTTTAATGGTTTTTAGGTATAAAATAGTGCTTGTTGAAATAAATTACCTATGTTTAAAACTGCATTTTTTCTGTAAATTTTGTGCAAAAATAAATCATTTATTTTTAATTTAGAAATTTATTTATCAACCTTGAAAGTTCATTCAGAAAATTTTGGAGTGAAACGTTGATTTTTTATACCAACTATGTGAAAAATACCAGAGCCGGGAATCGAGCCCGGGCCTTCCGCTTTACGTGCGGATGCTCAAACCATTGAGCTACCCTGGCCACACACACAAATACAGCCTGGCCAAACACAGCTGTCACTTGATACAGCTGTGTTTACAGACTCGGTGACTTTGCCAACGTATGTTATGTGAGAAATGCCTAGCTGGTAATCAGCCAGGGTAGCTCAATGGTTTGAGCATCCGCACGTAAAACGGAAGGCCCGGGTTCGATTCCCGGCTCTGGTATTTTTCACATAGTTGGTATAAAAAATCAACCTTTCCACTCCAAAATTTTCTGAATAAATCATTTATGTTTTTATACATTTGATGCGCTACTTAGATTAAAATGGCTGTTGCTATATTAAACTTCTTGTCAAAAAACGTTCGGTGTACTTCAACATGAAAATTTAAAAAATCGCCCAGCAGGATCTATTAAGGAAACTGATAAAATAAAAATATGGTTCACAGAGTTTAAATAATCTATTTTAAAAAAAAACTTTTAAAACCTAAATTCTTAATGTATCGTATCACATACATAGATATAGTAATAATATATAGATTGATCATTGGGGAGAAAAAAGGGATTCCTTTTCACGGCGATTTTACCAAAATATGGCAGTCTTTCCCCGAGTGAATATACACGGGAGTACACACGAATATTTTAGCAAATAAAATTCATGAATAATTTATTTACTAAAGGTGAATGAAAAACTCCAGATATAGTTTCAAATTCATTTTCTTCTTTTCTTTTTTTTTTTTTTTTTTCAATACCACTTAATGGCTGATTCCAAAGCTTTTTTTTCGGCATCAAAAATCTTTGCACGATAATATGGGGATGATAGATCTATATATATTATTATATCTATGATCACATAAATCTTTTCAAAGTTAGAATAAAACTTAATTTGAAAAAAAAAAAAAAAAAATGTGACTTTTTTGTTTAGTAACCAAAAAAATTGATGAAATTTGAAAGGTAAGTTGGTCTTGTGGGGTACAGGCTGTATATTATATTTTTGTGTTCCTGAGAGAAAATTTAAAAGAATTTGAAAACTGCAATTGTTAATCCCACTTCAAAAACATATGACTTAATGTGAAGCAGATTTTTTAATTTTTTTTTCTCCTAACGGTTTCCATACAATCTTCTCCTGTTGCCACCTAAAATTCATACTTTAGTTAATTTTAAAAAATCTAATTGTCCGATTGATAAGCTGTTTAATGCATCGGATTCACAAAAATTTTCCCTTTCATTTGGTATCTTATTTGTGACGATACGACTGATATTTCTAATTTGTTTTCTAATCTTTCTGATTTATTTTCCTCATTTTAAATAAATGTACGTTTTATTTTATTTTATTTTATTTTATTATTTTTTTTTTTTATTCTGTCGAAAAAAAAAATGGCAACAATTAAATTATGGATAAAATTTAAATGGCTTATTTATCAGAAATTAGAAGATTATTATTTTCACATTTTAATTAATTAAGAAAAAAATAATCAAAAATTCGAAAATCTGACTTCGATGTGCACAATGACCCCTCGGGGGGCATCTTTGTGTTAAATCTCGTGACTGTCCGAGCTACTGTTTTCGAGAACAGTGAAATATATATACAAATATTGCTCACTTAATAGTATAAAAAGGTTATCGATTATCAACATACAACTAAAATTTATCCTCATATTTCAACCGTTAAAAATTAACAGTGAATGTTACGCCTACTTTTTTTGCATTATTTCTTATCTATACAAATCAGTAGCAAAATTTTGCATTCTTTAATCGATTGCTGTTATTTAAAACATCTTAGTATTTTTTTCCGTTATGCAATAATTTGCCCTTGAAAACGATGTTTCAGTGGAAAGTAATTCTAAATAATTCTCAAATTTTCTTATCACTTTAGATTTATCATTTCAATTTTATATTTTTGAGTTTACCTTTGTTAAACAAAGTTTTAAGTTTATGTATACAGTCGACAGCAAAAGTATCCGAGGACTAGCAATAATCCCTGTCTAAAAAACGTATACTTAATACTGCTTTCTTAAATTAATCCTTATCGAGTCATGTTCTTAGTCAGTCTAAGATTCTATGAAGTGACGCTCCGATTTCTTCATTAATTTTGCCAAAGTTCTAACCAAAGCCAAACTCAAAATTACCATTACATATTGGCATATAATTTTTTGCCAGTAAGAACACATAAAAAAGTGGTTTCAAAAAAAAAAGTTGAGCCTAAATCTATTGAATAATTTTGAATTCTCATGACAGAAGTGCCATGCACATTAACCATAGAAAAATCGCCAAACATAAACCTAACTGAAGCCACCTAAATGTCATTAATATTTCATTTATTACTATCATTATTGAAAGCAATGTTATGTAACGTTTACTGAAGTTGTGGCAAATCAGAAAACAAAAGCCATTAAGACAGAATATTGACAGTAAACCGTTATAAATCAACAAACATGAAATACGTTCCGCAACCTTCGTTTATTTTAAGAGTAATTTAAAAAGATAAATCATGAATCAAATGAGATTTTAAAATATAACTAGCAGAAATTAAAAATACGTTTATCCCTGATGTAAGATATAATTTAATTCTTTTCAAGGATAATGTTAATTAACTGAAAAATTACGTTAGCAATTAGACTATGATTTAGGAAGAACATAAAAATGAAATAAGCATAGTTATTCTTTATTAGACGAAATGATATCATGATATTCTGCTTGCAAAGCGATTTTCTTTTAGATTTATTTTTTTTTATTTTATTGATAGAGAAATATTTCGGCGGTTATTAAAGATTAATATTGAATATACGAATAAATTATTATATAAAGCGTTAAAATAGATTTGAATTAAATTAAATAGAAAATTTTAAAAATATATGTGATTTCTACATCATACAGACCGATTAGTTATTGAAGAAATTATCAAATATATTTTCAATAAAAATTATTGCGTTTGGGAGAACAATAAAGACGGGAATCCCAAATATCATCTGTTGCCCTGGGACCCCCAAGTTCCTAGTTACGGCTCTGGGAGCCCCTTACACCTCATTATTTAAACTTAAAAAAAAAAAAAAGAAAGAAAGAAAGAAAGATGGAATGAATGAAATAAGAAAGAAGGAAAGAAAGCAATGAACTTATTTTTACGTTTGGATAAGAGGTCAAAAGATGGGGCTGTTTAAAATATGAAAATCTGCTAATCGCAAAAATAAATAAATAAATAAATAAATTTCAGCATTCAAAATTAAATCGTAATGTAAAGCAGCGAGATAAATTATTATCTAAAGGGGATTTGGCACCTTTAACTTTGCAACACAGAATGTTTCATAAAAAGCTTATATTTACATTTAAGAGGGGACAATACCTAATCCCGCGGACAGTCGTGGCCAATGTTATTCTATGGGAAAATTTGTTTCGGCAATTACACATTACCTAATGTATATTTTTTAATTCAGTTTACGCAGTCAAAAAATTCATAACCGTTAAATGAGTACTCATTTTTGAAAAATTCATTTTTTTTTTTTTTTTTTTTTTTTAATTTTTACATTTTAATTTTGAGTTCAAAAATTCGATTTTTCACAAAATGAATTTTTCTCATTTTCTAGTCGCAAAATGAAATACTAAATTTAAAAAAAATCAATTTTTGGAAAACAAGTACTAATTTAACGCTTATGAACTTTCTAAATGTGAAAACAGAATTGAAAAATATTCATTAGGTAATGAGTAATTATGTAAACAAATTTTCCCATAAAATAACATGGGCCAAGGCTGCCGGCGAGATTAGGTATTGTCCGCTCTTAATATTTATAAATTATACTATATTTGGTTTATTCATTAAAATATATATCAGGCAACAAATTCTTATGAGTTCTGATATATTCTTTTACAGATTTGAAATCTTTAAATTCCATTTTCTCAGTTTCTGTTTGCCATTTTTCATGAATTCATCATCTTCAAATTGCTAAAATTAACTTCTACCGATATTTGGTAAAATATTTAATATTTTTTATATTTTTTGAATCTTTAAAAGAATTTATATAAATGAAATAGCGATGGATTTTGCAATATCTTTAAAAGAAAAAATATTAAAAATAAAAATACATTATAAAATCATGTTTTTGTTTTTGTTTTTTATCATAGACATGCACTTTTTAAATTTTTTTCCCCAAAAAATTAATTAAGAAATTTCATAATCCATCCCTAGTGCTTTTAAGTAAGTTCTATTTAAAAAAAAAAAAAAAAAAAAGGTTAAGTCTTCTCTTAAATATTTGTAGAAGCTTTAGCATTTGAAGATCATGAATTCATGAAAAAATGCAATTTAAAGATTTCACATCTATCTATATATATATATCAGAAAGCACAAGAAATGTTGCCTTAATATATGCTTTATTGAACAAACTTAATGTAGTTCAATTTATAAATATTAAATCGAGATATAAGCTTTTATATGAAATTTCTGTGGTGTAAAGTCCTATACATTTATATGCAAGTTTTTGGACTACACTTCTTCTCATATTTATAAGGACACTTTATATTTTGAAATAACTAATGTAAAAATAATTGTGAACAAGATTATATTAAGTGCACTTAATACATCTAGTATTCTAAAAACCAAAACTGGTATAATTTTTTTAATATCAAATAAAATTAATAAAAAATAATGCAAAATCTTTTTTTCTCTACGTTTTTAGCTGTTCATAATTATAGGGACAATCAAGATTTTTTCATGCTATTTAACTTACAAGCGGATAAATTACAGTTGACATGCGAATTCGTTAACTACTGGGCTAGATTAATTCATATATAAGCCTTCAATTTTCCTTGGACGGACATTACTGATAATTCCTCGAAAAAAAGAACGTTCATGTAATGAAGTATGATAAATGTGTTTTTTAAGTGGAAAGATAATTTCAATCCGCCGAATTTCTAGTGAAATTCGAAGATCTAAAATTGCTGAAGGAAATGTGATCAAACGTTGAACTGCTGGTTTGATAGGAGAGAGATCTGATGCAAAATCATAGTTGTTTTACAGAGATCGAAGACTCATAATTTCTCTTACTGTTCTACTCATAACGACTGCTGCTGAATTTGCTCGTAATTTTTAACGAAAGGTTGGGGTCCACATTTATGCATGTTTAAAATAATTAATAATATGTTAAAATGAATAAAAATCCTGTAATAATCAATAAGCATGTAATGGAGGAAGGAACGTCTGCGTTAAAGCTGAATAAAGACAATATTAAATGGTAAAATGTTGCATTTTCGGATGAAAAACATTTTATTCTTGATTAATCAAATGGTTTTAACAGTTACTGGCACGATCTGAAGATAGTGAAAGACAGAGCAGATTTTTTAAAGGCAGATATGAATCGGGCATTTTAAAGGTGGATCTGTGGTGCGCTGGGGAGCTGTTTCTACTGAAGGCAGAATGAATTTAGTAATTTTTTCTAATATTATGAACATCAAGAGAATATCCGCAAATTTTAAACGTGAAATTCTCAGACTATTGTTAGATTTTTTTATTTTTATTTTTATTTTTTTTTTTTTTTTGGGGGGGGGGGGGGAAGGGGGGTAATAATATTTTTTCAACAAGACTTATATTTTTGCTCTACTTCTAGAGCAATAAGGATTAGTTTAAAGAAAAAAACTTCTTTATTGTTGCCTTTCCCGTGGCCTAAAAGTTGAAAAAACCTTATCTTATCATATTAGAAAATTACATGCAAGTGGAAAGCACTTTTAAATAGTTTAAATGTATTCAGAATATCATCTATGCAGTATGAAATGGTATTGAAACTGAATATTAAAGAAAAAAAAAAATATATATATATATATATACCAGAGAGAATGTCTGACTGTTTCACCCTAAAAAGAGACCCCAAAAAAATATTAATTTAAAGAATAATTTAAAAAGTACTAAGATTCGAGCTGTCCTTATAATTGTGAACACCTGAAAAATCCTTTTTTTGACCGTATTTAAAGTTTTTTAAGATAGAAAAACGATAAAACTTTTTAAATATTGTCTATTAATGAAATTCAAATTAATAAAAAATATATTTGTTTGAATAATAGTGTTTAGTGTTTAGTTAATATAGAAAAACGGGTGTCCTTATAATTATGAGAAGGAGTGTACTGCTAACAAAGCAATTTTTAATGAACAATAACTCAAAAAAAAAAAAAAAAAAAAGCGAAAGACAAGACAGAAAGAAAGAAAGAAATTACTGTCTGATTACATATTCCATTCAAAACGATGATGTCAGAATAGTTTAGAGTATTTATAACTAACAACTTTTAACAGGAAATAATTTTTGTTCCATAGCTCAGTACGAGTTAAATTTGATTATTATTCTCGAAAATTTTCAAGCATGTAGATGTTTATTACTTTCTACAGAAAATTATATTTGCAGCAGATTATGTTCTTAAACTGTCGCGTCATTTTTTTGTTCGTAATATGTCACTCAAATTCCTGCTTTAGAAAATACTTCCAACCACATGAGAACCAAATTTGTATTTTAAATATGTTATTTTAATACATTTATGTATACGTTATCTTTTATAACGTTATTATGTATAATATGTTAAAAAAGTTAGAGTGAATTTTATTTTTTACAGTTGCGAGCACATAAATGTTTTTCATAAAAAAAAGATTTTTCTCAATGCGATATTGCATTCAGCTGCACACGAAACACAGAAAAAAAAATCAGAGTTGAGATTGAAGATTGAACATAAATTTAAAATGTTAACTAAAGTCTGTAAATTTTGTTTAAGATAATAAATAAACTTAAAAGGAACAATAAACGTATGAAAATATTTTTCAATAGTCTGAAGAATTATTTACACTGATAAGATTATATAAATAATACTTAAAACACATGTTTTATTAAAACACCATAAGGTACTTTATATTTTTATATAAAATATAAATATATATTCATTAAAATTTCACTGCTCAAAATCAGCAAAGCAGTAAAACCTTCGTGAACTATTTACAGTCCATAACCGTGCTTTTGCTGTAAACAGAACTAGCACAGTAGCATATTACAGATTACTTTAGAAGTCCGTACTAATTTAGTAACAGATAAATCATGACAGATAAATTTGAAAGCAATCGATGAGTATCTTAAAACATGTAGTTTGGTTATATTAATAATGCTTTTCAATCATTAGGCTATAAAGGAGATATTATCTGATCTTTCATGTTTCATTTATTAAAAGTATGTTATAATAAGCGGCACATTAACACCGTGCACTCCGACAAAAGCAATTATTCATAATCATTGATCTAGTTCTTATTATTTCTATGCCGATTATTCAAGCAATTTATCACCGTTGTAAGATTATATTTAATTGTAGTTATAAACGGTATCGATTTCAAATTATCGATTTGTTTTTCAAACAAAAAAAAACACATGTTTATGATTAGCACAATTAAAAAGCGAATTGAAGAAAAGAAAATAGCGTTGTTTGTTTTATAATTACAAATTCTTCAGCGTAAAATTCCTCAGAAATTTAATAAAGAACTTAAGTTTTAAAAAATACAATTTTTGACGTGCATTTTTTGAAAATTCTTTGTTATTAACAATTATTAAAAATATTTTAAACCCATGCATTTAGGTTTAAAATACTAAACGGAATAGTAACTTATTCTAATATTTCTTCAGTATTCCTATGCCTTAATTCTTAACTCAGTTCTTGCTTTTTACATTCCTGAAGATACTGTTTGTATATTAATAATAATAATTATATGTATACATGTTCTTTTTTTCCTTTATTATATATTATTTATGCAAATTGCCCAAATAATATGAATGGAATAGGAAACTAGTTGGCATAGGTGGACTCTGCTCAGTTCCCCATCATATTTATGTTCTCATAAATTTCTAGTGCGAGACATATTATAATCATGTTAAAAGAAATGAATTTGACCAAAGCTTGATACAGTGACAGAATGAAATCCCCGCCTAATAGGCTATCCACCGTTCACTTCGATATATTTATCTTATTCTAATCTATTAATTTATTTTATCAGGGTCGATTCCGTTGTTTAGTTTTCATGCTACTATTTCCAATGCAATAATCCTCAAAATTCATATTTATATGAAAAATTTACAAATTCGCTATGTTGATAAAATCGTAAATTACGAATAATTTACGAAATTATCCTATTAGAATATTTGTATTCAATCATGTTCAAACAAATAGCATAAATGTAATTTTGAAGTTGTCTAATGTGTTTATGATCCTCAAAATGGAAGTTTATGCTCAATTTTGCTTTATTCTGACATGTTAAGTAAATCGTAAATTCCAAATAACTTACGAAGTTTTTTAAATTGGTAAAATCATAGTCTATGATATTCATGCCAGTATCCTAAATAATATTTCGTAAGTGGTTTGACATCTTTACGATGAAAATATCCCTCAAGATTGGCGTTTATGTGAAATTTTGCTCTATTCTGCCATGTTAAGAAAATCGTAAATTTCCAATAACTTACGAAATTTTTATATTGGAAAATTCATAATCATTAATATTCATGCCAGTGTCCTAAATACTATTTCAAAAGTAGTCTGACATCTTTACGATGAAAATATCTCTCAAAATTGACGTTTATGTGAAATTTTGTCCTATACTGCCATGTTAAGAAATTCGTAAATTTCCAATAACATGCGAAATTTTCAAAGTAGCATATTTATAGTAACTGATGTTCATTCCGGCATCAAAACCGATATTTTAAAACTGGTATGACATTTTTACAGTAAAAAGTTTCCATTTAATGCACGTTTAAGTGAATTTTTGTCCTATTCTCCCATGTTAAGAAAATCGTAAATTTTTAATAACATACGAAGTTTTTTAATTTGAATGTTGCAAATGAATAGGGTTCTTGCCAGTGTCGGAAGTAATATTTTAAAACTGATCTGACCTCTCTGCGACAATTTGTTCTTGAGATATCGTGTACACAGACTAATAAACTAACGGACTAACGGACTAACTCACTAACACACTAACAGACACACTACAGACAGACACCATACAAATTTTGTTATTTTCGGATTCCTCACACCTGAAAACGTGTAAAAAAGTCAAAAAACCGAGGTCGAAAATTTTCACGTTTACCTAAGTTCCCCATACCTATAGTATGATGGGGAGCTAATATACAAACAGTATGTAATAGAGTAATATTATGCTGCATCGCAGAAAGAACAAAATATAAAATAATGATCCACCCTCATGCATGCTACGTGTTAGCACAGTGTTTTACTGAATAAATGGTGCAAATCAGTCAAATTTAGCTGCAAACAATATTTTGATTTTTAGTTTCCCCATTTCAGTGGCGCTTATTGCTAAAGTTGTGCTACCAAAATGGTAAAACATAGACACCAAAATAATTTTTTTTAAATTATTTAGGACGACATTTTTACTTTATTTTCCATTCTGTTTTAATATCTTTATTAACTAAAAACATATTATTAAATTTACATGAACTTTTATTTTGCATCTATTGCAACTAAACTTTTGCATCACAAATGATTAAATTACAATTTTTCCGAAACCAACAAGAAAACATTGACTTCGTTTTTATGTATTATATAGCCTATAAAAATATACATCTAAAAATGATGGAAAAATCAAAAAGAAAATCAAATACCTTTGAAAATCTCATGCACAACTATATTTTTTCTTTTGTATTTGTAGAATTAATTAATTGTACAAATTATTTATATTATGTAATTATATGTCATATCAATTTTCGTATTTGTAATTATAGTTATTTACTATATGCAAAAAAAATAGCTCTGACCCACAAGTTCAAATAAATTTGGATAATGTTAGTAATTATTGATACTAATTATGTGGTTGCATGCTTCCTTTCAAAGTTCAGTTGCCATTGTAATACATGCTGTCACATTGTTTTCTTCAGTTTTTCCCCCCTTTATTTTCTATTCGTAGAAAATTTTTCTTTCTTTATATTCAGTTTTGTTTAGTGGCAAACCTTTATTTTCAAAATATTAATAAAATAATTTTTTTTATATAGCAAAAATGGACACAGATTATGTGATTTCGCAGATTTGTATTACAAAGCATGTTAAAATTATATGACTTTTTTCAATTAGCAGTCTTGTTTTATCTTTTTTTTTTTTTTTTTTTTAATGCTTCTAATTTTGATGAATGTTTTAAAATTTTTTCACTTTTAGATAGGTGACTGACATTATAAACCATGTGATAAAAATCACAAAATACTTCAACACTTTGCATTGAAAACATTTGTAATCAATACGAGAAAAAAAAAAATAATATATATGGTCAAGAAAAAAGAAAGAAAGAAAGAAAGAAATTAATTTATACACATTTTTTTTTTTTTTTTTTTTTTTAAGTTTTAAATTGTCCGTACACAAAAGAGTATATTTTAACGATATTCTTTAACAAAACTTTTAGAAAGGTGTAAAAAGTGCGATAAAAATTACTTTTTTTTAATTGAAAATGCCACTAAGCTGAGGTTATTTTAAAACCACTTACCTATGAAGGGGAAAAAAAAAATTCGTGTTAACCGCATGCCGTAAGTTTAGGATAACAATTTATATCTCAAAATCTCTGATTTCAAAAATATTTACCCATATGTTTGAATATATTACTTGAAGCATATAAAAAATAGTTTTAAAAATATAATAATAAAATTCAAATATTTATTGGTTTAAAAAAAAAAAAAGAAAAGAAAAGAAAAAGAAAAAATGTTTGTTGGATGCCTGAAATTTCGTACAAAATGACATAAGAAATTGTCGAAATATTCAAGTTTTCAGTTGAGAAGAAAATTTTAAAAATCTCTTAATTTTGTTATAAAGAAAGCTGATTCATAAATTGTTTCATTTCAGACAAATTGCATCTATGTAAACTTATAAGGTGAAACAATGGAAGGTCCCCACAGTTTTAAATTGAGCTGGATCCAGCGACTGCTGGTGACGCAATAGAGAGGAGTTTAGGATGCTTCGACGCCAACATTCGTCGAAGTTCCAGAGTAGGTTGGAATGGTTTTGCGTCAGCATAGAGCTGCAACGGAGGGAAGTAAGTTGAGGAGTGTAAGTAGATATGAACAGGGTTTTGGAAGTTTTGTTAAATGAAGTGATTGGAGTCGATAAATATGAAGATATTTTTGGTAGAAAGTGTGGTGTGGATGAGGCTAGATTCTTATACTAGTGCGTAGTTATTCGATATTGAAGTTTCTAAATTGGTGAGTGTTACGGTATGTAGATAGATTGGAAGTTGCTTGAAGGAAATTGACCGGCAAGGGAATCCTGTCGACAACCTTGAAGCGAGCGTAGTTCAGCTAGAGCAGTGTTCTCTAGATCTCCACTACTTCTACTGAGTGAGATTAAGTTCTATACTTCTCTAAATTGCTCATTTATTTAATTATTTGATTGAGTTCCGAGAACAAATAGTCCCCCCTGATTTAAGTGCAAATAAAAGGCTTATTTGTAATTTATATTTAAGTCTCGTGGTGCTCTTATCTATTTAGTTATCTGTCTAGTTAATTAATTAGTTATTTAAGATGGAGTTTGCAGCGACTCAAACCCCACGAACTGTTTACGTTCAGAAAGTTCATATATGTTTTTTTTTTCCTACCTTCATAAATTAAATTTTGGTCTGAAAACATCACATAATTTCGCCATCTATTGGGAAATTTACAAACATTTTGTGTTAATTCTAATGTTACAAGACAACAACAGTCAATAAAATCAGATTTCAACGCTTGCTAGAGAAATAACTTTGACTTTTTGGTATGTTGCAGAAATACAACACGGTGATACAAAGGGTTAAGAAATATAGCCATAAAGTTAACATAACTTTTGACAAAATAACATAGGTTTCAATAAGCTGAACACAAAATTGTATTTCTAAAAATGTTTTTAAATTAATTTAACTATGTAGATCTTTTCACTTCAGATATGATGTCAAATTATTACTGGCCTGCAACTAATACGAAAGTACCAATAAACATATCATTTGTTTCATTCTTTTATTGGCCTTTGTTTCCGAAATATTTGATTTTAAAAGTGAGGTATACATAAAAGCACACCTCAGTTTTACAATTAAAAAGCTCAAAAACAGATATTACTAGAAGAATGGAACAAAAAGCATGGTTATTGTGAATGCTGTAAAACTTTTATGCAGAAGTTTTTAGATTAGTAAGCAACAATTCTAATGTAAAAATGACGACGGTTCTTTTTATCAAGTTAACGATTGCATTTTGGCAGAATTCGTCTTCTATGTGTCCACCATCATCACAAATTATAGTTTTCAAGCGAGTTATAACACCATTAACTGCAGCATGCAGCATATCCGATTAGATGCAGGATATTTCATGGCAAATGTCGTCCTTTAACTGCACCAAAGTTAAATTAAAATTTTATATACGAATAAATAGGGAAAATGTACTGTTAACTGTAAAATCTTGCAATTTATAAGACTCTGATTTGCATATTTCTTTTTACCGCGTTTATGTAGCGCCCTCTATCAAAAAATTCTTAACTATTTTTTTATTAAAAGAAATCCTTTTGAACAAGAAAAATCACGGTAAAATCTTTTGTCTGCGTTTCTGATATTATGGAAACAATAAAAAAGGCATTCACGTTCTTTCATCATAATTGTTTTCTTTCGATCAAACTAGCTAAGCTTTATGCATCGTTGTTATGACTAATTAGTTTTTTTTTTTTTTTTTTTTTTTTAATAAAAATAAATATTTGTAATATTTTATATTAAATAAGTTTATTTCATATTTATAAAATGGGTGTTCTCTGAATATTATTCTAGAAATATATTTACATTTCTTAACCAATAATATTTATAGTACGTGGGATATTAATTTATGAATTTTATAGTCTGTAGAATTTTGAATTGTGAACTTAGATGCTCGTGGATTTCAAATTGTGAATTTAGTGGTCTGCGAAGTCGAAAAGATTGATGATGGCTGAGTTAAGTGAAATATTTATATGGTGTAATCCCTGTTTTTGTTCCCTTTATACTTAGGTCGCACCAGTATCCAAACAGTTCTGCCCTTAAAGCTGGTAGACCTGAAGTGCTAGGTTCGATACCCAGGTCACGCTCGTCAACCTAACCATTCTGATCCCTTAGAATGACTTCCATAAATGGCACTCTACGTATAAGCTTCCCATTCGAAGTCAATTGGCCTTAATCCCAAACCCCACCCCACCCCACACACTTTTCATTTTTCACAAGTCTAAAAAAAAATACGAATTTGATTTTAGAAATTTTCTTGTGAAAAGATATGTCATCAAACTACTTACAAATTTCAGAGCTTAATACTAATTATTGTTGTTATTACTTTAATATAACACAGATTTTTTTTTTTTTTTTTTTGTGATACACATCTCTCATAACTCTCAGATTTGTACTGTTTTCTTTGTACTTTATATAGAATTGTATATGTTTATTGATAATGTTTATTTCATAATCCACAAAACCCATCCCACTCAATTTCGCGAATAATCGAGTTTTTAATGAATATGAAAATTCACTTTAAGTTATTAAATCATATAATATGGCTCAATTTTCATATCATCTGTAATGTTTTATTTTTACTTACCTAAAAACGAAATACCTGTTTTGATTTTTTTAAAGATTTTTGTTCTACTAGTGAACTTTGAAAATAATTTCTACAAATTAAAATATCAAGCATAAACATTAATGACTATATTTAAGCTCTTTTAGTTATTTTCTCTTTCCTTCTTTTGTTAAAAAATAATGATGTTGCTCAACAAGAAGCCTAACCTCTGGCTTCATCAACGCCAAATAGCTACTTTAGCCATGGTTCATATATCATATTGTCCGTTGAGATTACAAAAAAAAAATCTAATAAAAAGGAAACGCTGGAAATTTCTGACATATTATCATCACCACCGATCTGGTCATTAACCCATTAAGATGGTTTTATACATACGTAATATATCTCTATCAAAAAATCTAGCGAAATATAGCTTCGGGATAATCCCTATCTTTTATGTTCTTTATGTTCTTCAGACGCTACGACTTTGCCCCGCCCGGTCAAGAAAGCAGTGCCCCGTACACACCCCAAAATAAGGTAATTAAAAGTTCGTCTCTTATTTATTTTCCACTTTTTTTTTTTTTTTTTTTTTTTTTGCTGCTGTTGTTCGAAATCTAATGATTGCCAATAAAAGGGGAGTGCCAGTAAAGATGTTCACTTGCACCGGATTCTATTCCAGTGAGAAAATGCCTGAGGCTGTGAAACGACTAATCTGTTGCTGTCGATATTAAATTCAAAATGATTGTTAGTTGATCATAAAAGTAAAATCAGACTTTACGGTCTAATAAAGATTGATTCCAATTTTTCCTTTAATTGAATGTTTAAGACATGTTAGATTTGATTTAAATTTTCATATCATTTTAGTTTTGACATATGTAATATTATTAGTAATAAATAGCTGTAATTGAAAATAAGAATAAATGAATTAGTTTTCAATGATGTATTGATACGAAGTCTTTTTCCTTTCTGTGAAGCAGAAAAAGTACTCGGAAAAATTCTTTTATTATTGAGAATAAGAATGTTATATAAGATTATCCATTCAAAGTATAAAATATAATTACATATACTAGGGTAAGTGAATAAATAAGTCACAAATGCATATGCATAATGTAAGGTAACAAATATACCACATGAATGATGGTGAATAGATGGCAAAACCATATAAATTTATGATATTCAATTCATAACAAATAGATAGCATTCCCACCCATGCGTAATTCAGTTAAAAAAATTGCGATTGTGCTCGATGATTTTACTGTAGCAGAGCAGCGTGCTGTGGTCCGTATTTTCTGAACAAATGGACTTTAATGAAAGAAATATTTCATCTTACAGCCCAGGCTAGTACTAAGCGATTTTATCTGTCTGGTTCACTAAAACAACATGTTGTAGGCAAACACTTTGCAAATGATGACGATGTTCAAAAGGAACTTCTACTGTTGATCACACAGCAACCCAAAGACTTTTATTGGAATGCTAATAAAACCATGTGATGAGTGCACCCAAAATTGTTGGAGATAATGTTAAAAAATAACATTTTTTCCAAAATATTATTATGATGAATAAATTGTTTCTTACATTTTCTGACTTCTCGCATGTGAATAATTCTGTGTCAGAAGAAAGATAGTGGTCCAAGACTGACGAACTTGCACAAACCATATTGAAACCTAAATTGCATCAAAAAACGATCATGCTATCAATCAGGTGGAATTACAAAAATGTTGTATATTTTAAACTTCTTCCAAGTAAGCAAATGATCGACAAAGATGTTTACTACCAACAACTTATGAAATTTGAAGAAGCAATCAAATAGATAGGAATAGAATAGGCAAATCGCAAAAGGTTCGTGTTTCACCAGGACAAGACGACGTCTTTAGCAACACGTAAAAAATTATTGGAGTTTAGTTGGAAAAGGATGTCTCATCCTCTATATAGCCCCAACACTGCACCACTGTGTTATGATTTTTTTCAATGCTTTTAAAACTTTTTAAATGGTAAAATATTCGGTAATAACGATGAGCTCAAATCGCCCTTGGTTGAATTATTTGCTAATAAGGACCGGAAGTTCTATGAGCTCTAATTCATGAAATTACAGAAAAGATGTCAAAAGATGAATAGAATTGAATATTTTGTTTTACACTAACTTAAATTTCTTTCTTGCTGACCAATACATTATTTTATTTATTTTTTTTTTTTTTGTTTGTTTAAATAATTCGACGTGGATTACAATGGGAAGAAAGACGCCTTTGAAGAAGTTATTAAAGCATTGCAAAGATGTGAGACACTGAATGAAAATACTTTTCAACCAAAGGACTCATGCAAAATTAACACTCTCTTCTAATTAAAATGAAAGCATTGAATTTCGATAGCTATAACGAAAGTAATGTCGTGTATTCTTAAAATTAACCCACTCTAATAATTATGGTAATACCATAATAAAACATTCAAAGAATATGATTGTAGTTTTAAATAAAAATATAATTTTTATTTTCGAAAAAAAAAAGGAATTAGTTTATTTCTTGACTATAAAAGTTTTTGTTCCTTTATTTACTTAAGTAGAATAAATATAACTAATATATATATATAAATACAAAGTGAAATTTAATAGTTTTATACACAGAATTTAATTGTTATAAATTAAAAATTTGTTTTTATATAGTTTCAAACATAATAAAAGAGGAATTTCTATCTAACGAATTTTCCATACTCTTTTGCTCTATTTAACGACCGTCGTTAAAAAAATCTCCGACTATAACTATAATTAATGAATATAATCTATATTTAAAAAGTATAATTTAATAGTTAATACTATGAAAATAGAACCTCATAAATTTAAAATCTGTCTTTATATAATTCAAAATATATTAAAACGTGAATCTGTATTTAACGAATTTCCCATATAACTAAAAATTTTTGCTGCACTTAGAATTTCGTTAAGTAAAGATCGGATTGTATTTCTTAAACTTCACTTAAACAAAACAGCCATCTTTTTGATTGGCCTTGAATAGTAGGCTATTTATTACCCCCTTTCCCTCTAAAATTGAATCATTTGGGTGCTCGTGTACTCTTATTGTATTTGCTCCTCACAACCTCATCTGGATCTTTTGTGTTCCATGAGGGTATCATAGATTTTTTTTTTTTTTTTTCGTATTTTACCCCTCCACCTCCCCCCCCCCCCCCAAAAAAAAAAAAAAAAAAAAAAAAAAAAAAAAAAATCCATTGAAAATGTATCTTCATCCGTTTAAAGGATCGTATCTTGTTTTTAAATGTTTGATTTGAAGAATTCTAATGTGCTCAATGAAATTCTTAGAATTGCTTTTGCAAAAATCTTTTATTTTTTATTTATTTATTTATTTATATTTTTTTAGCGCATTATTATATATAAGCATTGCATGCATAACAATCTGTACGTAAAATAACATTTTCAGATTTAATTATAATGAATCAAAAAGGAATTTTTATTTTCTTTAGGTTTAACTAAAATTTAGGTATACTGACACTACACACAATCCAGAAGTGCTTTTAAATTTAAGGACGTCTTGTAACGATAAACCTCATTTTGTTGTAAGTTTTACTTTCAAATTATTTTCCAATTTTTAGAGAAATGCAAAATGTCATTAGGTGAAGAATATGTTAAAACGTCATTGTTGTGACATGGCCTGATTTTTCTATAAATAAAAAGTGTCGTTCAGATACTGCTGGAAAATTATGTATTTTAAACTGGTAACGTGAAGCAACATCAAAAAGCATCGTTGAGAATCAAACTGCGAATAAAAGGTTTTAATCAAAAGCACACCATAGTATCATATAAATTAAATGCATTGTTGAACACTTATATAAATACATCTAATATAAATGAGCGAAAGATTTCTGGAGGAAGGATTAAAGATACACTATCTTTCCTTAAATGACCAAACACTTACGATCTCAGATGTATACTCAGATGTCTAGAAAAATTAATGACGAATTAGCCTGAAATTTCAGATTATCAAAAAACTTCTTATACCACATATATTTCAGCAGATGTTTTGCCCTGAAGGAAAAAAAGAGGATCAATAAAAATAAAAATAAAAACAAATGGTTTGGGATCACCCTGTAAAAAGTAATGGTTAAAAGGCGTTCTTACTGCAGCAATGGAATCCTAAAGCTTCTACTGTATTCATCTATACGAGGCTGGCGCATATATTCATGGAGATATAAAGTATTCTTTAAAAACCTGGAAAACAATTACACTTTTTTTTTTTCATTTTAACATGCAGACTATTAAACCCATTGCAATGCCATTTTTATGAAACTTTTAATGCTACATTAGATATAATCCACACAGACACTTATATCCATTAGACACCTAATTTACATCCAATAATCCATAAAAGGTACAAAATATCTTACGAAAGTTCATTAAAAGTCCTGGATATCCTTAACTAATTATAGATATACATTAGATGTTTAAATGTAGACGAAATTTAGACGCGCCTTTTCCAATGTCTAATAGATGCAACATGTTAGATCAAAACAAGGTTTGTATATTTTCAATAACTATTAGATTTAACAAGTCCAGCACTGTAAAAAAAAATTCTAAAATAGGTAAAAACTTGTAAGATATTAGGGTAAAGCTATGTTCCAAATTGGAAAGTTCTGTTTATAATCCAAAATGGGTCAGAAAATCTATATCTATTTTGAGTTTACAAACTTGTTATGTATGGTTCACTATCTTATTTCATATTTTTGTCTATAATAAATAAAGACGTTGTAGAAAATATTGTATCACTCACATGTTATTAAAAAAAAATCTAACATGTGTAGATGATCTAAACAAAATGTAAACATTTCGTATGTATACGTATGTACACTGCAAAAAATAAACCCCAAAACAATTCTATCCAAAATTGGTCTCGTATCCAATTTAGGTTGAAATTTTGGGTTATAAACAGAACTTTCCAATTTGGAGCATTGCTTTACCCAAATATTTTACAAATTTTTACCTACTTTAGAAATTTGTTTTTACAGTGAGTTATTGGATATTTAACAGACATCTAATGGATGTAAAAAAGAGTGACATTTGTCGTTCGAATAGATATCTGTAGGATGTTTATAGAAGTTTAAAGGATCATTTTTATAACTTTTATAGATGTCTTATGGACGTAAGTGTCTGTGTGGGAAAATACTGCAATCAGAATGCAAGAATATTAAATGACTAATAGAACATGAGCATTTTTAATAAATAATTTTTTAACCGCACATGCGCAAGCTTTAATGAAGTTTCATTTCTATGTAACTTATTAGCCAAAAATATTGCGTTGCTTATATAAAAATCTCAAGCAAATACCGAAAATATTAAAAAAAAACTATCGTTGATAGATTGAACTGAATTTCAGTTCCTGTAGGGAAAAAATGCAAAATTAAAAGAGATTTTACCGAAACTTTTATTTTGATACTGTGAATGGTACTACATTGTTCGTTAATTTCAAATAAATATTAATAAAACACTTTGTCAATTTTGCCTTTTTTGAGACAATCTGAAATTCAATAATTCTTCTTCATTTTAAGTAATTCATTCGAAATATATTTTTGCAGTATACATTGAGTATTAAATTAATGACTTAATATTTCAAAACCTCTATATTACATTTTGCTTTAATTCTTCCAGAGTTTTTATTGCTGCTTTACAGATGTTACCCTACAGCAAGTAATAGTTATGTAACGTTTACCTCGTATTTTTACTCAAACCTATGTGTGCACTTAAAAAGCATACATCTAGCTTCAGTGTGACTAATTATTTTTTATTTATCATAGATGTAATGGTTTTAGTTTACTAAATTCATAATTAATTTTCTCAAGAATTAAGTAAAAATTCTTTACATAAAAAAAAAAAAAAGTCCTACACTGATCAACTTTGCACATAGTTGTAATCAAATCATGGGAGCATTAGGCTTTGATACTGAGCAACAAGTTAACGTTATTCTAAGCTGCTAATATTTCATATTATACTACCTCTGATATTTAGACAACGTCGTTACAATTCTTGCGTTATGAACGATAAATAATATATTGTAGTTTAAAATTTACAGTTCTCAAGACTTAAAAACTGAAGATTTTTAGAACTTTTTATTTCTATTTTTATTTTTTAAATATTAGATTATTTTTTATTTAATATTGTATTAGTATTGAGGTAAAAATAGCTGATCTACCTTGGGTTGTGAATCTTGGTAAGCTAATATTTCCAAAACTAATAACTTGATGTATACAGTGTTCACTCGCAAAAATTAATTTGAGAATTCTTTACAAAACGTACAGCGTCTTCAGAATATTTTTAAAATCTTCAGTTTTTATTAAAACTTCCCGACCTTCATGCATGAATTGTTATGACAGAAGTCATTCCAATTTCTTTGCCCACAAACTCTTTGCTTTATTATAAGCAGAGATAAAAACGTAAACAGATTGTTACGAATTTAAACGAACTGAATCAGAGTAAGAAAAAACAGAACAAAAAATTTTCTGTGTGTATATTAAAATAATAAAAAAAATAGAAAGAAAATTTTAATTTAATTTTATTTTTTCTCAAATGAGACAATTTGGATAGTAAATTAGTAGTATTGCTGATTTAATAGTATCAGTTCTAATAGTATAGTTGCATTGCTAATATTTTTCCAAGTTAAATTTCATTCAAAGATACAAAAATTTGGACTTTTTTTTTTCTTTTTACAATAAATGATAATTTATCTATAAAATGAATGTCAAAAGCAAACCTTACTATGTGATGAACATTATAAAATGCAAATTCAATATTTTATGGGAAACTAGCTCTCTTTACCAGCTTCGATGACCGCTGTATTTAAATGAATCATACTTATAATTTTAAATATTGATTTTTTAATTCATATATTTAAAAAATAAGTCTCAAAATTATGGATAGTTATTATTACCTACAAAATAATTCTTTCTGAAATAATTCATTTATAAAACATAACTCTTAAATTGCAACACTTTTAAAAAAGAGAAACTATTATTCTGGAAAAAAAAAAGCTTGTTTTTGTTATGCAAGCGAATAAATTATTTATCTTTAACGTGCAAAAGTCTTGTCATTTCCCAGAGTTTTTCAATTTCCTTTTGGCCAATCCCCCAAGATTTTGAGAAATCCTACTGATTGATCTAAATCCGATTCCTTTCCTATATAAAGGAGCACTTTTCACAGCTGCACACTCTCCCTCCAGATTAAAACTCATATCACTATTCTCTTAAAGTTTTCTGAGACTTATTTAATCACAAAATTTTTGCTAAAATATAAAGTGGATATTTCTATAAAACCTTTGTGGTAATCAAATATCTGACAAGTTGGCAAAGCCTGCTTTTCTCTCATTTCTTTATGCACTAAAGACGATACACTAAATGTAACTAAAACATCTGTCAGCGATTCAGATTTTCTCTTTCACGTGTCAGACACCATAGCCTCCTTAACTAGATTCCTGTCGCGTGGCTCGGAAATTTGGCAACAGTTGAAGCGGTAGACAGCGCCGCCTGGTACAGATTGCGTGACTTTTTTATTCAACTGTCACCAATAATTTTAAGAAGTGATATATGATATATGTAATCGACGTTTCTTCGATTCTATTCGCCTTTTTATGTATATCATATCCCACGTTTCAAATTTTTTGGTAACTGTTGAATAAAAAAGTCGCGCAATCTGTACCAGGTGGCGCTATTTACCGCTTCAACTGTTGCAAAGCTTCCGAGCCACGCAACAGGCATCTAGTTTAGGAGGCTGTGGTCAGACGTTGCATAATTTATCCGTGTTTAGTCATTCTAACGTGTTACAAAAATTAATTTAAATTTATATATATGCAGAATATATATAAATTAATATTAAACAAAGACACTACGTCATTTTGAAGTACAGTAAAATGCCTAAATCTCATGAATGAAATTTTGGCGAAATCCTAATTTTAGAACGTTGTATTTTGATCACTTCACCGATTTTTAATTTCGAATTTTTAAAAATCCTTACTTAGGGAGAATGTATGCACTAGAAGTAGCCTAGATATCAAATTTGAAGTTTCTATAGTTGCATTAATATTATAGAAATCATACAAATATGTGATTTTAGGGGTTTTAACTCATCCCCTTCCCATTGCGCACGCACTAGAGATGTCACGCCCCTATATTACTTTAGCCCTGATAACAGTGTTGTTAGATTAGGGATTTTGTCCCCATTTTGGGGGTGTTTTGGGCTTCTGGGGACAATTTTGGGGACCGAATGTTTGTGGGGATTTTTGAAATTTTGGGGGAGAAATCTGGGGAATGTTTCAACTTTTTTTGACTTACTTTAGTTCACCTGTTAAGTGTACAGCATTTTCAAGTGTAGGAATTTGTCCCTAAGCGTAGGGACTTTTAACAGTTTTCTTTAACATGTAGGGGCTTTTGAAGGTACCCCTTCTTCCCAGAACATCCTGAGGATGAAAGTACATCTTGCGTACATCCTAAGCACTAAAGTACTTTACGCAGATTTAAAATTTAAATAACTAGCATGTAAAAAAAGTTATTTGTGTGTGTGGGGATATTTTTCAAAAATGAGACTCATTTGGGGAAGAATTTGGGCTTAAATCTGTTAAATATTTATTTATTTATTTATTTATTTATTTATTTTGAAAAAAAATTACTTTTTGAGTAGAAATTGAGTCAGGGATTTTTTGGGGGGAAAACCCTGATTTGGGGGAAATTGACTGTCGACCATCTGGCAACACTGCCTGGTAATAAGCAGTGACTGTGTCAAGTTTTGTTGAAATCGGTTCAGTGATTTGGGGGGAGGTATAAGACACACATACAAAAATTATATCCATACAATGACTTTCCTTTATTTAAAGATTACCCATTAAAATAACACTTTTCAATTCTATTCATACATAAATAACAATTTTTTTTACTATTTTCTTTTGAAAACTGTGCCTATTATATGCATTGCGCGAAAAAAATAACGCTAGCCGTAACTTTTGTTTTAAAAGTAACAGAATAAATTTATTTGCACCAATGATTCTTATTTATAATACTCTATATTTTAAGGAGACATTTGTTGTTTTAACAAGAACTCTGCACATTTCTGTCTTAACTTCCAGTTTTTCACTACAAAATCCTATTTTTATGCTTCTATTATTTTTTTTTTCTATGCTCCCCTTTCTCTAAATATAAACTTTGAAGCTTTAACTGAAAAAATACGTCATATACGAGCTAAAAATATTTTGAGATTATTGATTTTTTAAAATTATTATTATGACAACTAACGTAAATATCCATAGGACGCGTACAGTTCTTATTTTTCTGTTCCATTATTTTTATGTACAACAATTTTTCTTACTATAAAGTAAGAATATAAATTTTTGAATAAAGTTTATTGTACTGAAAGAGAAAATAATCATTACAAAAAGCACTGTGTAACCATTTTTATCCCGAGTATAATGTTCCTTATATGAAAATACATAACTCTAAAGTTGGTTTCACATTCTTAGCTTATATAGAAAATGAACTTTCAATTTTTGAGTAAAATATAAATGCCAGTCTTAAAAAAAGCGATTTTACTTTTTTTTAATTTTCATATTTGGCTTTCTTTTTTTTTTTTTTTTTTTTTTTAATGCAAAGGCCTCTTATTTTTTTTTCCAATTATAGAAATATACCAATAATTACCAATAGAATGATTATAAAATATGGGGGAAAAAATCTATTAAAACAAATACTTCATATTTAAAAAATATATTTTTTAATTATGACATAAAAGATTCACATCCTTACCCTCTGATGCAGAAAGGAGATAGCCGTATTCATATCTGTATCCACAAATCACAATTTTGTGACGATTCGGCACCTTCCTAATACAAGGATCGAATAAGAAGAAATGCTACAGGAACAACTTAGAGGTCTGCACGGCACGGCCCTCGGACCGGGTTCGGGCCGAATTTTTCAATTTGTTTTCAGGCCAGGCCGGGCTCAGGCTCCGTTTTTTTGTGTATACTCGGGCCGGGCCGGGCCTGAATGAAATCTTCTCCGGGCCGTGTCGGCCCGAATCTTTTTCAAGTTTCCTCGTTAATCAACGAAAAAGGAAAATGATGAAATATTTCTTCATTCATTTATTTTACCTAATTTTACAGGCTGGTATGTCACAAAGTTTTATTTCGTTAAAAAATGTCTGTAACTTCAATTTAATTGTCTATCAGTCTGTATGTTCGAAATCTTATTTTTCGCAAATATTTTTAGTATGCCTCGAAATTAATATATTTTATTTAAAGTAATATTAAATGGTTTCCTATTCAAAATAGTATGCATGTCACTACCAGTTTGCGTGCATGTACATAACAAAAGAAATTAGATATGTTACTGCGTATAAGGCTTTGTTTCCTATGGTCTGTTGAGTTTGGGTGGTATGAAGGCTATAAAAATCCTTCTGCTGTAACTTTTTCTCTAAGGCTCTTTTTTCTTTTCTCCAGTGAATGAAAATAGCATCATCTTGGGCAAAAACAAATTTTCTATTGAATATGGTTTGATTAACATAGTTTTGTTTACTGGATCACATAAAAGATTCGGATACATTAAGGGAAAGGAGGGTAAGAGTACGCACCTAGTGGATTTTTCGTTATAAAAATGAGAATTGAAAAGAGAGAACCTCGAAAATAGACTGAATCATAGTTTATTAACTTAGAAAGAAGGGTACACAAAATGAAAGTTTTATCTTAAAAAATATATATATTAAAGAATGCAAGGGAAAAAAATAGCAAATGCGTACTCTTACCCGACATGGCGGGTAAGAGTACGCAGGGCGTGAGTCCAAGAGTACGCACCCAGAAAATTTAGCAGTAGTCACATGCAAATGCTCCAGTGCCTTCGTAACTTGAACAGTCCTCAAGCCACCACTCCTTACATAATCCACACTGGATCCAATCTTCATCATATGATTATTCGCAGCCTGGGCATATTGTCGCCTCATTGTTTGCTGAACTTGTTGAGGGAACTGGGTTGTCGATACAATTCAGAATAAGTTTTTTCTTTGCTTTCCGGGTTTGTCCTGTTTTAGTTTTGGCTCCATTTTTATTTTTCATAGCAGCTCGATTAGCCTTTGCTTCTTCTAATTCTCTGTCTCTCTCTCTACCTTTTCCTTTAACGCATTTTTGACTTGAGACGAAGTCATGATCTCAGATTTTTGAGATTCTCTTTTCCTTTTAGTTCCTCGTTGTTCATGTCTAGGAAGTGGCACGATTGACTGGATACTGATATCTGAGAAGTGGAAGGTGAGACTTCGTTCTCTTCAGATGCTACTGCAACTGTACAATCGTTATCCAAAGGTGCTAAAGTTACTAGTGAAGGAGAATAGCAATCTTCACTTATAATGTCAGGGTTGTATGGCTCAATACCTGTAACACGGAACGCTTTTTCTGCGAGTTGAACCCTGGCTGTGGCACTATAAGCTTTATGAAAAATCCCTGAAAGTTCGTACAGGGTTATAACTTTTCCTGGATTTTGTACGAGCCATTTTTCAGCTTCAGATGAGTATAAAGCTTTCAAAGGGGCAAAGAAACCTCTATCCAACGGCTGTAGTACATGACTCGTATGTGGTGGAAGAGTAAGGAACGTTATATGATTCTCTCGACAAAACACAACTGCAGTTAGTGAGCAGTGGGATGCGTGATTATCTGCTATTAACATAACAGGGTCTTCTGCAGACGGTTTAGCATGTTTGACAAAATGTTTCTGCCAGTCACTGAACAAATCGGAATTCATGTAACCAGTGTCGCTGATCAAGGACAAAGTTCAATGGGTGCATCTTTGTACAAAAGAGGATTCATTCTCTTTCTAGGAAAAATCAATGCAGGCTGGACGAAAACTCCTGTAGCACTCATGCAGCAGACAGCAGTGACTGTTTGACCTCTTTCTGCACTAGAAATTTTACAAACAGTTTTTTTGCCTTTTGGTGTTATCACCTTCGGTGGTCTGTCGGGGACTGCTGAGATACCAGTCTCATCAATATTGAATTTTCTATGGCCAGGAAACTTTTTCTCCAGACAACAGTTCTTCAGATTATAGAACCGAGTCACTTGCACTTTGTTGAAACCCATTATGTTGCATATCTGGTCTGTGCGTACTCTTACCCGCCGATGTATTGCTTCTCTAAATCGTCCATAGATGGCAGTAGCATTCACAACAGTTAAATTCTAACGTGCCCACGTTGTTCGGAAGGGAACAAACCTCATAATGATATCTACTTAGAAAGCAAGCATCAGTCCTTTATTTACAAAAAAATTAAGTTTCCTTCACAGAAAAATTACATGCTAACATAACGAAACCATATCTTACCTGATAAATAAATGACAGCAAGGGTGAAAATAATAATGGCGGTCTCTTGAGCGAGCTGAAAACAAACGTGTTGATATCATCGATCACACTCGCTTCTGCTTGCAGTGTTGCCAACAGGGAAAAAAGTCCCTGCGTACTCTTAACCGACTGCGTACTCTTACCCTCCTTTCCCTTACGGTATATAAGACGAAATGGTTGAAAGTGCATTTTTAGTAGTATTAACCATTTTAAATACCTTCCTATATTGTTTGATGAATGCTAATATTTTCGATTTGACTTTCTGTTTGTATTTGTGCCTTGTCTGTAATAATGAATTTCTGTTTATATATAATTATCTTGTAAAAGTTCAGCAGTTTTGTTAAAGAACTTACTATTGGTTGGTTGTATAAAACCTCTGCAAAACACATACTAAAAATCTTTTTCATGGAAAGGCATGCATTTTTTTTTTACATATTTTTGAATCGGGCCGGGCCGGGTGGGGCCTGATTTTATAGTTTTTTGTCCGGGCCGGGCCATACACTGTTAAAAAATAAACAGGCCAGCCCGGGTCTCAAAATTTCGGCCCGTGCAGTCCTCTACAACAGATACTATTGTTAATTTCTTACCTTCAAGACGTGTGACTACTTTTACTCCTAAAATATTTTTACTCTTCCTCTACTTCTTTAAGTAAACTTTATTTTTAAATTAAATTCTTTATAGAATACACTTTTTTAAATCACTGAGATTTATATCAAAATTAAATGTATAAGCATAATGAAAAACTGAAAGAATATCGAATAAATTTGAGGAAGGAAAAATAGATCAAAATATAAAAATATAAAGAAAATTAACATGTGTGTGAACGAATAAAAAATCTTTTTCGTGTGTTAAATAAAAACATTTTCTTCGTTATTATTATTTTTTTTTAATAAACAGTTATTAATAAAACACAAGATTAACAACTTTTTAAAATAATTAAGCATTAATCTTGATTAAAATTCGTTTTATGCAACAGATTTTTTAGTTAGTTTTTATTGTCAGAATATATACTGACGATGTTTTGAACAGTATTTAGAAACATAATTAAAGTACTTGCGAATGTATGCCGAAAATAACACATGAACTATCCAGAAATGTATTATTTTGAGATTAAGTACGATTTTTTTTAATATAATATTTTAAGATGTTTGCGATAAAATTTAAGTGACCATAGAAATAAAAATTATATTAAAGGCTAATAAAATTATATAATTTTAATATAACGGAGTGGGAGCCCTCATAGCGAGGATCCTAATTTCTTAGATGTCGATGGCGAAGTGATGGCCGGAATTTATCCTTAATGGTTGACACCCTTTATCGCTGCGAAATTCACCAGATTAGAGAAAATATAGATATAATTAAATTACGTATAGACACAATTTTTTTGAATTAGGTTACCGGATAGTTATACTTCAAACGGTTCTTGATAAAGGCCAAACTTTCGCCAAATAAGTTGCTGGGAAACAGGAAGTTCTGAAACTTATTGTGCCACATTTTACATTTAAGAATGCCAAGTAGGGTGCGAAACGATACATTTATTTCCAAGATGAAAGAAAGTCGAATTAGCTAAAAGACATAACATGATATTGTCGATCTGCTTTACTTTAAACAAAGAATAATACATGATAAAAAAATTTCGGGAGTGCTGTAATTGGAAGTAGATACTTATGTGAGAAAAATAGTTGGCATAGATGGACTCTGCTCAGTTACCCATCATATTTATGTTCTCATAAATTTCTAGTGCGAGACATATTATAATCATGTTAAAAGAAATGAATTTGACTAAAGTTTGATACAGTGACAGAATGAAATCCCCGCCTAATAGACTATCCACCGTTCACTTCGATATATTTATCTTATTCTAATCTATAAATTTATTTTATCAGGGTCAATTCCGTTGTTTAGTATTCATGCTACTATTTCCAATGCAATAATCCTCAAAATTCATTTTAATATGAAAAATTTACAATTTCGCTATGTTGATAAAATCGTAAATTACGAATAATTTACGAACTTTTCCTAGTAGAATATGGCCCACCAGCGGCCGAGCGGTTCTGCGCTCAAAGCTGGTAGATGGGAGGTGCCGGGTTCGATCCCAGGTCGCGCTCATCGACCTAGCCGTTCGGAGTTTTCCGTGGTTTCCTCCGAAACTCGCGTAAATACGGGCTAGGACCCCTTAGAAAGACCCCCACGGAGGGCATTCCCCCTATAGGCCTAGGACACATAAGGAGTCAATCGGCCTTAATCCTCCAACCAACCAACCTAGTAGAATATTTATATTCAATCATGTTCAAACAAATATCATAAATGTAATTTTCAAGTTGTCTAATGTATTTATGATCCTCAAAATGGAAGTTTATGCTCAATTTTGCCTTATTCTGACATGTTAAGTAAATCGTAATTTCCAAATAACTTACGAATTTTTTAAATTGGAAAAATCATAGTCTATAATATTCATGCCAGTATGCTAAATAATATTTCAAAAGTGGTTTGATATCTTTACGATGAAAATATCCCTCAAGATTGACGTTTATGTGAAATTTTACTCTATTCTGCCATGTTAAGAAATTCGTAAATTTCCAATAACCTACGAAATTTTTATATTGGAAAATTAATAGTCATTAATATTCAGGCCAGTGTCCTAAATAATATTTCAAAAGTAGTCTGACATCTTTACGATGAAAATATCTCTCAAAATTAATGTTTATGTGAAATTTTGCCCTATACTGCCATGTTAAGAAATTCGTAAATTTCCAATAACTTGAGAAATTTTAAAAGTAGCATATTTATAATTACTGATGTTCATTCCGGAATCAAAACTGATATTTTAAAACTGGTCTGACATTTTTAAAGTAAAAAGTTTCTATTTAATGCACGTTTAAGTGAATTTTTGTTCTATTCTCCCATGTTAAGAAAATCGTAAATTTCTAATAACTTACGAAGTTTTTTAATTCGAATATTGCAAATGAATAGGGTTCTTGCCAGTATCGAAAGTAATATTTTAAAACTGATCTGACCTCTCTGCGATCATTTGTTCGTGAGATATCGTGTAAACAGACTAACAAACTAACGGACTAACACACTAACACACTAACGGACTAACTGACACCCTACAGACAGACACCATACAAATTTTGTCATTTTCGGATTCCTCACACCTGAAAACGTGTAAAAAGGTCAAAAAACCGAGATAAAAAATTTTCACGATTACCGAAGTTCCCCATACCTATAGTATGATGGGGAACTAAAAAAAAAGGGGGGGGGGGGTATAAAAATTTAGCGATCACAAAGGATTGTATGTGAATTTAAGTTATAATTTAGAAATCAGAAAAATATTTCGTCAGATTAAAATGTTTTTTTACGACTATACGATTTTTCTAGAATATGTGATAATTCACATCACAGAATTAGACTGGGGGCCTTTTTAATGCATAAATATTTTAAATTTACAGAAATTTAAAAGTTAAGAATCAAATAGCGGTTTTTTATTTATCGAGAAAATAGACATTTACTGTTATAAAATATTGACCCCTAAAGATGAACTTCTCTGACTGAATATGTGCCAGCATTAACACAATTTTCTTAAGAATCTTTTCTATTAAAAAAAAAAAAAAAAAAATCTAGATTTTTTTTGTCACAAAAATAGCTGCAAATGCTATAAGTTTAAGAATTAAAAAATATTTCGGGGAAGTATCATAAAATATAGCATATTTGTATTTGAGAATAAATCCCTATCTAACAACGCGACTGAACTCTAACGAATTTCTGCTTTATAAATTTCTACATTTTACAAACTTCTCTTTCGAAATAAGATTATTTTTAAATTTTCTGGTAAAATAAGGTCCTAATAACAAAATGAAGTCTCTATTTGGCAAACATATTTTATTGAAATGTGGTTTTTTTTTTTTTACTTACATACAAGAATTTTAAATATCAAAACTGCTAAACACTTTACCTGAAGAATTAGATAACTGCCTTACCATTTTATGCCCATAATTATTTTAAACTAATTTAATTAAAGGAACTGACAACACTAAGTTAAAACAGTTTTAAAGTTCGTATAAAGTCACATATTGGTATCTGAGAAAATTCTGCTTTCCTTTAATTTGTTTAAAGGAACCAGTTCCTTTGTGTGTTCCTTTAAAATATTCTAAGGAATACGGGACACTAACAAGGATACATTCAAAAGGTGTCGTCTTCAAAAAATATTGAAAAAAATATATGTGATTCTGCTCTTCAACAAACACCAGAAAGTTAAAACATGATCGGCTGAAACGAATTACAGCGACCACAAAAAATTATCAAAATTAAGCATTTTTGCCGATTTAGCGCTGTTATGTGATAAATTCGCTAACACCGAGATTGCCGTGTACGAACAGAACCGTGTTTTGTTTCTCCGCCAAGTACTCAAAATAAATCGCCTAACAGTGTGAAATCGTTAAATATGCTTAATTTTGATAATTTTTTTGTGGTCGCTGTAATTCATTTCAGCCGATAATTTTTTCATTTTCTGGTGTTTTATGAAGAGTAGAATCACATAAATATTTTTTTTTCAATATTTTTTGAAGACGACACCTTTTGAGTGTTTCCTTGTAAGTAAAATGGTTTAAAAACTCGTATAAAGTCACATATTGATATCTGGGTAAATTCTTCTTTCATTAAAACAATACACTCACTTTATCAAACTAACGTCTTTATTCAAGTGGATTACGTTTAAACAAATCGTGAAAATAGCTTATGGCTTCCTGAGGGAAAAAAAAAAATGATTATCTGAAAATAATTTCTAGCATCAGTGATTAATTTGTCTGGTTTAGATTATCGTAATTTTCTTTCTACCAACCATTTCTTTACAAATTACCACAAGATAGAAACGATGTGACATTTTGCTGATTAAATTCATTATCTTAATAAAGAGCTTTCTCATTAAAAATAAAGAAACTTTAAATTGTTCATTTTTACTGCTAAAAGAAGGTACTCTTCTAATTTAACATTTGCTTCTATTGTATTTCCTAATGGTTCAATGTGTTCATATTTTTTTTTAAAGGTTTTTAGAGGAAAATAATTTAAAAATTCCTTATAAATGTTCAAGACGAACTAGTAACAGAGTGTTAGTTACAAAGTGATTGTAACTAAAATTCCCTTTTTTATATTTTGTAAATATTATATCAACTTTTTAGAGTATTATTGTACAGTTTTCGTATGCTTAAAAATTCTAAGGTTTATAAACATAAAATCAAATAAAATATATGCCAGGTTCGAACATTAAGGTAGGTAATATTTTGATGGAAATTTATTTGTATCGAAAAATTAAAAGTTATGTGTCAATTTGGATGACCTTACAAAATTCTTAAAAATAAAAGATTAAAAGAAAGTATAAGTGAGGTAAAGATTAGGAAAATTAATATCCTTCATGTTCACATGCTCATCATGAAGTGAAGAGAGATGGCTGATACCATAATTCTTGTTGGTATTATATTTATTATGCTCACCAAATTTAAAATTTTATTATGTGTACCAGTTACTAATGCGAATTGTTTGCAATCGGTAGAGCTGGAGTAAAATGAAATGCTTTCGATGCGAGGTGCAGTTTTGCCAACTGTAGGGATTTGTTCCTACGCGTAGGGACTTTTAGCAGTTTTCTTCAGCATTTAGGGACGGAATAGGTACATTTACGAAGTACCATTTACCCCAGGACATCCTCAGGATATCCAACATCGTACGGATATCCTCAACACTAAAGCAGGAATTTTTATCATCAATGTAGGAACATTTCCGTCTGTGGGGACATGGTAAAATATTAGTTGGCAACACTGGCGAGGTGAATTGTGGGTTATTTCGTTCCACTTGCAAGAAACTTTAGATCGCCAGAAATCAAGTGGGGAGAAGGTGTTAACCTCACGGATATATTTACGATGAAACATGTCAAAGTTTGTGCCAAAATATGAGCAGATGCGGGAGGTATTGATTCATTACTTTATTTAGAAGAAATGTGCTGCTGAAAGTTATCGTATACTCCAGGAAGCTTAGGGTGAACATGCTCCGTATTACGATACGTGTGACTGATGGATTAAACAATTTAAAGAGGTGATTTTCATGTGAACAACAACGGAAAGACAGGTCAATCAAAAAAAGGTTTCCTACGTGTAGGGACTTGTAGCATTTTCCTTCAGCATTTAGGGACGGTATAGGTACATTTTGGAAGTACCATTTACACCAGAACATCCTCAGGATATCCAACATCGTAAGGATATCCTCAACACTAAAGTAGAGATTTTTATCATCAATGTAGGGACATTTTGAGCTGTCTGTAGGGACGTGGCACAGTTTCAGTTGGCAACACTGGCGAGGTGATGTGTAAGTTATTTCATTCCAGTGACAAAAAGCGTCAGATCCCCAGAAATTAGGTGGGGAGAAGGTGTTAACTTCATGCATATATTTACGATGAAACATGGCAAAGTTTGTGCCAAAATAAGAGCAGATGCGGGAGGTATTGATTCATTACTTTATTTAGAAGAAATGTGCTGCTAAAAGTTATCGTATAATCCAGGAAGCTTAGGATGAACATGCTCCATTTTACGATACGTGTGAACGATGGTTTAAACAATTTAAAGAGGGGATTTTCATGTGAACAACAACGGAAAGACAGATCATTCGAAAAAAGGTTTCCTACGTGTAGGGACTCTGGATGGTTTGCTTCCAATGACGCAAAGTTCTATTAAGACAGTATATATGAATTACCTGAAAGATGAGAGAAATGTGCAGCTAGTGATAGGGTGGCTTACAAAATCTCCATTGTTAACCGGTGCACCTGGTAGAGACAACATGGTTTCTATTCTGTTATGTATATACAATTTTTTAATCAGCTTTGTGAAATAGATGAGCGGCCGTCGTAAAAGAAAGTATATTTTGTTGATGGCTTTGGCTGTAAAATAAAAATCTTATTAAAATTCAGTTTCCACTAAAGATCCAGGCTCGGAATTAACTCAGAGACATATTTTTTATATCATGCCAGTTTACTGCAGATATTCCAACGTACGTGACCATAGTCAATTAACATAGCATAATAAGTTTTTAACGAAAACATTCTGGAGTGGGGAAACAGCACCGAGGATCAGGCCGGGCCCTAGGCCCGAATCGCTCTTGAGTTGTTACATGTTTTAAGATCCGAAAGAAAGTGTACGCTCCTAAACTGAAGTAAAACAAATGACAATGCCTTTGGCGTTGAATTATACGCCAAGTTCAAAGTCCTAAGATAGAGAATGGTTGCCTTACGTTAGGGATATTCACATGTATATTTTTAAAAAGCCACGAGTACTTTATTGACCGTTGTTAGGGAATGTTGGCATGATTTCGCCAAGATTTAGACCCTGGGAAAAATAACTAGCTAAGCAAATATTCTATTTAACCGTTGATGTAAAATTGGTGACAAGAGGTTGCAGGAGTTACATTTCGATGTAAGATTAAAAGAGACCGAATTAATTATTTTCTGGTTTCCCAAAACAAAAGGATAGAAATAAGACAAAACATTATTATCTACAGAGCGAAAAGAATTTTAAGTACGTTAAGCTTGTTGAGTGAATACTGGGAACAGATCAAAGATTTTCTTTCAGTTACATTGATAAAGGGATGAAAGGGAAGATATAAAAATTAGAAAACGCATAATGTAAAATTTATTATTTATAGGTTTAAAAACAGTTATTCCATTATACTTTAAAGTTGATTTAGATTAAAGAATTTAATTTATAATTTTATTTATTTAGAGAATTTACCTATCCTTTAAAGAGAAAAATATAATTTTTATAATATGTGATAATCTATATCACATATTTTCTCCCCTTGCCACAAAAAATTGTAACCATGCTCTTTCTAAATTAACAAATGTATAGGAATGTAATTAACACAAATAAACAATGAAATATACTAAAATAACACACTAATATAATAAAAATATAACACACTAATATAATGAAATAAGCATATATGTAATTATACAAGTAACTGATTAATATGGATCTATGGTCACGTATAAACACAAATATAATTCAATAATAAGCAAGCAATGATTATAAAATGCTACATTTAAGATGACATGTCAATAACAATTTATTTATTTATTTATTTATTTATTTCATAAAGCCCATTGCTCTTTAGGCCAAGTAGATATATTTTATAATATATCTTTCATCAATATATATATAAATAAGTGCACTCTTTAATGTAAGTCATGACAAAAATTTTATTAAAAACGTCTTGATGAGCTATAAGGTTGCTAAAAATGAATAAAAACCACAGCTTTATTTCAGCTAGGTATGTTTTTGGTCATCACCATTTATTTATTTATTTATTTATTATTAACTGCAGTATCAAATTTCATATAATGTAAAACATTATCTTATCAGTATATATATATAGCAACCAATAAATTTTTCATATATAGCTCAAGCAACAGTTTCTGAAATTTACTTCAGAAAATTTACAAGCAGTAATAAAAGACATATCCATGATAAATGTGGAGAAAACTCTTTACTCCATTTCTCTGACACAATGAGGGTGTACATTACCAATGATAGCAATTCAAAGTGCAAACAGAATAGAAAATTACATAAACATACAGTGAATTTAATTGCATTTAATTGATTGTTATTAAAATTATGTATTAATGTGTATTTTTGGGAAGTATACAATTCCTTTTCTCTCTTTTTTTTTTTTTTTTTTTTTTTTTTTTTTTGAAGCAACATTTATTTATTTATTTGTAAAGACAGAAAAAGAGTGTGTATGCTTGTGTATAATACCATAAAATTGAAATAAGTGTACAAGTAAACTTCTGTGTGCATAAAATGTAATGCTCTTTTTCCTTTTCTTTTTTATGTAAAATGTAACAATTTATTTATTTATATATATATATATATATATTTGTTTTAATGTGTGTGTTTCTTTATGAAAAATGTAATATTAGTATATCATAAAATTCAAACAAAAATTGTGTAAAAAAAGTAAAAATATGTTATACAAATAAGAAATGTGGTGTAATTCTATTTTGCAGAGACAAGACATATTATTCTTTATTTATTTGTTTAATTCAGTATACATCTGTACTGTTTCTATTATTATTATTATTATTATATGTATATCAAATCACATTATGTAGTCTGGAAATTAGTGAGAAAAGTAAATTTATGCACCTAATGCCATACATGTTACCACCCCATAAAAGAAAAATTGGCCAGATATTCAAATGCAAGGATAACAACATGCATGACAAAATTACCACACATGCATTGACGCGCGCAACACAACACAAATGTAGGGCACAACTCTACATTAAAATGAAAAAAAACATGATGAATTGCTTTTTTTTTTTTTTTTAATGTGAATATTAAATTATCTTAATATGTAAAATTATCTTTTACATGTTTGACAACATATGAATGTGAATGTATGTGAATGTATTGTTGGAATTAAAATATCATTTAGATATATAATTCAGACGAATATAAAGTAATGTGTATGTAAGAGAAAATATGTAGATCTAGAATATTTGTAACATTATTGAAAAACAAATGCTGCAATGTGTACAAGATATCATTAAATATCTTCATTTAGTTATTCAATTAAAAATGTCTATAATATTTATTGTATTGAATTTCAATGTTATCAATGTTTATTATAATCAGCTTCAAAGATAAAATTATTTTATGTATGATGTATGTATATGAAAGTGTGTCTGTATGTGTAAGAAAAACAAAGATTATCTCATATGCAAAAGTCAGAAGTAAATATTTTTATAGTTACTGAGCAAGGCAACTCAATCATGTAAATTTATGATTGATCAAAAATTTTACCTTAACATAATTGTTAGGTTTTTTTTTATTATTAATGTACAATGTGTGAGAAAATATTTGTAAAATTGTGTGTATATAAATGTGTGTAGAGTGGAGAAGCCCTGCCGAAAGTAACTTATAAATATTACAATAATAAACATTGCTTCGAGAAATCTTAAGTTTTTTTTTTTTTATCTATATCACAAGCTTCAAGAAAAATTCAGTTCAAATGGTTATTAATTAATGACATAATTTCGCCAACTGAGTATATGGAATCAATAAATCAAGCACATTTTTCTATAATTCTTTTAGAGAATGCATGTTTGAAGTCGGTGCTATAGATATCAAAATTTCACTTAGATCCAAGATAAAAGAAAGCCGGCTTAATAACACCTGTATTTTTCAGAATAAAGAAAGTGGAAAATTCATAACGTCTTATTTAAGAGCAACAGGCGTTTTTCATTACGTTAATGAAAATTTGAGAAAATTGCATAGGGAAAGAGATATACTGTACATGTAATGAAGAGTGAAATACAAAAATGTAAGAAAACGCATAAAAGGTTATACATATGAATTCAAACAGGCTAAAGTAACATTTTGTTATATTAAAAACGGGTTTTAAGATTCGACAATTTTATTGAGAAATTTAATTAGAATATTTACCGATATATTTATGAAGAAAAATTATAATATGTTACAATTTATATCACAAGTAAAACTTTATCTTAATAAACTTGATGCAATAGGAATTTGTCTGAAAAAAGAAAAAATAGTTTGATAGTAAAAATTTGGAGAAACTACCAAAAAATATTTGGCTATTAAAACCTGTGATAGTTAAAGGATGCAAGTTCCGAGAAATGCAATGCACATGGACCAAAACAACTCAGGTGAATTCAAAAAAGAAAAATTCCACTTTATCATGACTCGTGCGTATCGGCATGTATATTCTGATGGAATTTAATGCCATTTCTTGGCTATTTCTGGCTTCTTTTATCAACTGTTCACATTAATATATTGAAATTAAAATCAAAATTTTCTAAAATTCTTGCTTTAGATACAGTTCATAATGTATTATTCTGTTTCCGATCCATCAAAACGTATAAAAACCCCTGTAAAATTAAACTGCACAGTTGGAAGAAGCATTTCAGTCAGCTTAGACTAAGGTTTTTTTGTTTAAAATTATGGTGCTCAATCCAATTTTATAGCCGTTACCATAGTGTATTGATTCCGCGGCGTTTAAACAAGGAATATCAAGCAATAAAGTTTGTTTTTGGGGATAAAGGCAATGTTCATACAAAACTTTTTATAGTTATTCCATGGCGGCCTAAACATTTTACCAATTCTGACACTGTTTTTCCAAGAATTTTGCAATATTTCAGTTGTATGTCGATTACTTTCAGTTAGAGATCACATATCGTTGTTATAAGTATTATTAAGATTCATTCTAAAAGTAATACTACTTATATTCAAAATAAGTTTCTAACTGCATATGTGATGTCCAAATATACATGGCATAGTTCCCATACACAGAATTTTTTTTTTTTTTTTTTTTTTTTAACTTTTAAGATGGATTATTGCTTTTATGTAAACAGATATGCTTAATGTGTTAAAAATGATCTTGATCCACTCGTTTATATTCCTTTTTTTTTTTTTTTTTTTTCATGATGTGAAAATTCATAGGGAAAAACAGACTTATCTTTTCTAATCATGTAATTCATTCTAATGCCTAAAACGAACGAAACTTTTGCATCACCCATTATCAGAGAAGAGTTCACTTATGGCTACGATACTCACTTACCTAAGCTATGAAATGGCTCTGATTGTAATACTTTACATTTTAAAGAAACGTTTTAATGTACATTGTTTAAAGAATTAATATTTTCCCAAACAATTTAAGAGGATCATTACGTCTCTGATTCGATAACATCTCTCAGAATCGAAATTATTTATTGTCAGTATTATTGTGCAACCATTGCTAAGCACGGTGAAATTTGTCGCAATTCAATGATTGACTTAAACAGTACTATGTTTTTTCATATGGAAATGAGCACATTAAATATGTCACCATCCGGCGTCCTGATAATAGTAGTGTCTTTAGAAAGAGAGAAAGAGTCCCTTTTGTAATGAAGCGTGCGCGATCATTACGCGTGATCAGTGCGTGACAAAAGGCTCGTGCGGAACGAGAGTAATTGTGAAGAGGCTCACGCTTGCATGATGTTGAGAACAATCAAAAGAATATAAACTGAAGGATGTAACCGGAGGATAACTGGCGCCATTTGCAGGAAGCAATGATGTTCCTTTTTTTCAAAGGAATGGATTATGTCCGAGAGATTATTTTATTTCACGGTACACAACAGAAATAAATTTAGAAGGGATACTAGAAGGACATCACCTCCCTCTCGATTATCAAAAAGGCATCTATGAATATCTCAGATTTTCTGATAAAGATATAAGCAACCCTAAATTCAACAATGTTGTTCCCCGAAAATTTATAAAATTCCCTCTTGGGACTAATAAATCGTTACAAAAAATTTATATTTGAGCACAACTCTAAAAGGCATTTATCACTTCCGTCAAAATCTTGTCTTGAAATTTCGCTTTCTATTTATTGTTCTCGTAATAATTTTGAGCTGAAGGTTTTTAAAAAATGACGTACCAAAATTATTATACTCAACCATGTCTCAAACCTGAAATCTATTCCTTTTTTATTTTTATTTTTGTTTATTTTTATTTTATTTTTTAATACACAATAAGACAGCCCCAACCTGTTGAATATATAATGGGAGATAATGTTTTTTTAATATAGCAACAAAAACTATATTAAATGAATCAAATTCTTTTATTGGTATATGGCCTCAACAAACCTTTTATCATCAAAATCGAAAGGAGTGCATCGCTTGCTCATTGGCTGTTTACAAAGAGATCTTTAATGTAGCTTATGGACTATCCAGTTACAGGGTCTCTTCTCTCCAACATATTCTTTTGGTCAATCAAAGCATGTTGGTTTGATTAACTGTGCAAAATTAATCTACAAAATCATTCAACAAAATAAATTTAATTTTTTCAACCGTAGTTTATTTATTTATTTATTATTATTATGATAATTTTATTTTATTTTATTATTTATTTATTTATTTATTTATTTTATTTTTGTTATTATTATTATTATTATTATTATTATTATTATTATTATTGCGGTGTTCTTAATTTATTTTTAACTGAACGAATTATAATTGTTTCTTTATTTAAAAAAAAAAAAATAAAAAATAAATAAATAAATAAATAACTTTTTGCATTTTATGTAGTGAAGAAATTTAGATTTTTATGTAGTAGCCCATCTAGTTATAAATTTTACGTGCTTAAAGTCGAATTGTTACGTAACTACCTCTATAATATATCTCTAACGTGGACCAGTTGCGATTAATTTTTGTTAACACCATACGATAGATACGTAAAGTGCTATCTGATTGGTCAATTGCAGATTAGAATGATGAAAGTATAAATTTAGCTGATAGAGATGTCACTACAAAAATTTAATCTAATACACTTGAAATACACATTTTCTTAAAGAAATTGTGAAAATATTAACTTTTTGTGCAGAAACATAATCAAAATTTTATATTTAGAAATATATTTGAAAGAATTTAAAATCAGTTAAGCCTCACACTATTCGGCTGAGTGGTGATTGTGACATCTATTGATTTAAATCGAAATCATCATACTAAGATAAAAAATTTTGAAAGTCAAAATTATGTATTATTTTAGATTTTGTATTCATTATAAATAGAATAATCGTTATTTCTTTTTATTTATTTACTTTGTAGATACATCCATTAACATGGAATTTCTGTTATATATGACAATTTGCTCACATAACAATAATTTAATTCTAAGAGTTTTTTACTTAACGGCGGAAAAAGTTATTTTGTATATAATGCAGATATCAATGATTTAAATCATTTTGATTGAAGGAAAAAAGTAGAAAACTGAAAATTTCCAGTGATTTTATTTAGATGATTTTTCTAAAAATCATGTAGGTATTATCACGCAGATGTTCTGCGTGAGAAAGTCTAGTCTTAAAATAATCGTGTAACTAGCAAGGAATCTAGAGATTGGTTACTTTCCATTTTAAGGAAAATTCCAAAATAAAATTAACATTTGAAATTTTATATTGTAATTAGAGAATATAAATATTCAAAAATATCTTCAATTGTGAATCAAATCCCCCCCCCTTTTTTTTCCCTTTGATTTCTCTCACCCATATATCTGTACTGATAAGTATAAAGGATTTAAGTCCATTTTCTTGATTTTTCAGGACACGAAAAATACAGTTAAATTAACTAAAAACTAATGAATAGAATCGGTTAGGAAAAAGGGATTATGTTGGTTTATATGCTTTATACCATTCAGTGATTGTCAATCTCCATTTAATAAAGGGAAAAATTGAATTAAGTATTTTATACCAAAGATTAATGCTAAATTTCTGATTTGAATCTTTTTTTGCCAATGAATTTTCTCAAAGACTAAATGACATGGATTTAAATCCTTTATACCAATCGATAGAGAATTTTTTTCTGAGTCTGACTATGTACTTAACTCAAAATCTACATTTTTGGACTTAAATCCTTTATACTTATCAGAACAGATATATAGTAGAGAAAGTATTGTTTTTTGGTCAACTTTTCGAAATTGAGTATTTGTTATATTTCCACGTTGTGAGGTCCCCGGAATTGAAAAAACATATTTTTAGCAGTTTCTGTCTGTGTGTCTGTCTCTGAGTATCTTTGTTTATCTGTTATCAACGTATCGGAAGAAGAAATAGTTTCAGGAAGTCCAAACTCGGTATTCTAAATTTATATCATATATTGATGCTACACTAAACATTTCGTTGAGATCTAGCAATTGGTTCGTATAGAGGGACATCCAAGAGAATTCTAATACATTACGTCTATGGGGGAAATTTCTGATAAGTACAGTGTAACATCTATAGATTTCCCTAAACAAAATGAAATGAACATATTTTTTCTTTTATATGCATAAAATCATGTTTTCTGTAGATTGTGGTATGGAAACTATTCATCATTCGTTTACAGTGCTACAGTAATTGGATATATTGAATCTACACTTCGAAATTGCTGAAAGTGTATTTCATTTTGTTTAATGTGTTTTTTGCATAATACTAAATTTAAGTACACAATGTGGTGTGCATATAGTTTGTATACAATATACAGAGCTACCTAAATTAAGCTAAACGTTTTTTTCTATTGAATGTAATTGATGGAAAGAGATTTTGCTGCATTTTACAAAGTCGATGAACACTGCTCAAGAAGAAAAATTCATTTTTCGTACCCATACTGTAAACAAAGTATTTTTTAAAGTTGTATTTTCTACTCTGTTTTATATATATATATATATATATATATATATATATATAATATCACGTTTTGAATTACCTTGAATACAACAGTCCAATTTTTTGCGGTTGATCTGTTATCTGCATAACTTAATGCAGAAAATTCAAATTTGGTAGTTTGAAGTTTATATTAGTGTGCCACTTGAAAAAATGGATCAGTATTGCAAGCTTGAAGACAAATTAATTACAGCTTTGTAATTTATTTTAAATAAATGTAGGCAGTATAATTTAATCATTATATCAAGTTCATCCACAGAATTATATGTTAAATAAAACTATTCCTAAACTCATTTTAGATTATTATTTTTTTTTCTTATGTAGATTGAATTTTATTATCATTATCTTATCTTATTAGTCTTACGATTTAATCTGTAATGTATAGAATCGAAATGCAGGATAGGAGAAAATTGTATGAGTGACACTCTAGACCATATGTATATATCTCATCATCATCATCATCATCAATTTGAGCCTTTATCGATCCTCTGCAGGGTGGAAACCTCTCCTAGGTAATTCCAAACTGCCCAGTTTTCTGCAATTCTTCTCCATTCTGCTCTTCTAAACTTCAAAATTTCATCTCTCCAACGACACAGTGGTCTCTTCCTCGGCCTTTTCTTATTTCTTGGTATCCAAAATAGTGGTCCAACTATCATCATTTCCTCTCGCAAAGTGCCCAGCCCAGCTCCAGCTCTCAAAATAACATCAGTAATTTTGGTTTGCTTCCTATCCAAGTGTTTCGCTTTCTGTCTCTTCAGGTGAATCCTAACATGCATCTCTTCATGCTTCTCTAGGTAGTTTGCAGTTTTTGTATAACTTTACATGTTAATGTCCAATTTTCTGAAGTTAAAACAGGCAAAATGCACTGACCAAAGACTCATATATATAGAGAGCGCTTTTGAGTATAGCGCTATTTCTTCTGAATGCTCTCCATTCGAGTTTAACTCGGTTGTTAATTTCTTCCATGATGTTACCGTTCATCGTAAGGACTTGTCCCAGATAAGCATAACTGCATACCGTTTCTAATTCACCCATATCAACAGTTATCTTCAGTGGTGAAACAAAAGAATATCACAACACTTTTGTCTTGCTGAGGTTCATTTTCAATCCAATGAGCTTGCTTTCTTTGTTTAATTCCTGAAACATTTCTTGCAAATCCTCAAATGAGGAAGCAAACAGTACAATATTATCCGCAAATCTCAAATGATTTATAATCTCTCCATCAATTTTTATGCCTTTCTGTTCCCAATTTAATTTTTTAAAAATTTCTTGAAATACTGCATTGAAGAGTTCAAGTGAAATTGTGTCCCCTTGTCTTACACCCTTTCTAGTTTTGAATGCATTACTCCTTTGTGGTGTTTTAATTTGGATGTTGCTTCTTTATAAATGTTTCCAATAAGGTGAATATATCCTGAATTAATATTAGTATTATTCCTTAATGTATCCATAACTGCTAGTGATGATACGAAGTCAAAAATTTTTTTGTAGTCCACAAAAGTCACATACAGAGGGAGTTTGTATTCATTATTTCTTTCAATAATTTCTCTGATTGTATGAATATGGTCGATGGCACTAAAACCACTTCGAAATCCCGCTTGTTCTTTACGTTGCGCTGTATCTAATTGTTTCGGTAAATGGTTTGTCAGAACTTTCATCAGAATTTTATACAAAATTGGGAGTAGGCTTATTGGATGATTGTTTCTAATATCTTCTTTATCTCCTTTTTTTTTTTAAGAGTAAGATTGTGATGACGTTTTTCCAGCCCTTTGGAACATCACAGAATGTTATACATTTGTTGAATAGTTCAATAAGAGATTCAATCTTCATTCCATGCTTCTTTTAAAATATCTACAGTGATTTTGTCTTCTCCTAAAGCTTTTCCATTTTTCATTATTTTTATTGCCTTAGATACTTCTTCCTTTAACATTGCTGGTATAGCGTCGTTTGTATTTGATGAAGTAGGTGAACCACAGAGTTGTTCTGGTGAGCTGTGCAATTCTGAATAAAAATTTCCTGTCTCTTTTAGAATTTGCTCTGGATTTCGAGTGATATTTCCACTTTTTGTCTTCAGAGCTAGAATTCTTTTCAAAGCATCAGATTTCTCTTTGCAATCATCAGACCTTCAATGGCTTGCTGTTTAATATTAGAATTGAATTTCCTGGTGCTTCTACAATCTTTTTCTTCAGACTTTTACGTGGTCCTGAAGATTCAGCTTTTGTAGTAATATTTTCCTTGTTATATTTCATTTGTCTTCTCTTTTCCATAAGCTGCCGTGTCTTTTCCGAGATTTTTTTAACAGGTTTATCTTCTTCTGAAACAGCAACATTTTTTGGTGATTCCAGAACAATATCGACAAAAGTCACAGTGAACACATTAGTGTCTTCAGTATCCTCGAGCAACTGAAATCTGTTCTTTAGTTCCAGCTGGAACTCTTGTTTATAGCTTTTAGAAGCTATGGTTGAATTCTCTTGTTTCGAATTTGCACCAGTTTCTGTCTTTTCAATGCAACCTGGAACTTTACCTTACAACGTACCAGTCTATGATCACTACTAGTGTTAAATCTATTCATCACGGCACAACCAGTAAAAGTGTATTTCTTGTCAGTTAGAATGTAGGCTATTTATTTCACTTGTTCCTCCATTGGGACTCCTCTATGTCCATTTCTTCTTTGGATTATTTTTAAAAAATAAATTCATGACATAAAATTTTTCACATTCTGCAAGTTCAGTCATTCTGTGTCCTCTTTCATATCTAGTTCCCCTTCCAAATGCACCAACTACATGTTCATTTTTATGTTTGGTAAAAATATAATGAGATCAAGGAAATGCGTTGAATGTAGGAAATGTACGCTGTGTAGCTGTAATCTGCGATGGTTTATTATTATTATTATTATTATTAAGTATATTCATTTTAATGAGACTAGCACGTGTATTCGTGAGATAAATGTTTCTCTGAGAACATCGATAATTTTTCGTACCCCCTTTTTTTTTAATAACGTGCAGGGTTTTAGATAACTTCACATGCTTCAGGAGAGAAGTAAAGAAATTAGATTATTAGAAAGAAAGAAATATCTGATGAACTGAGATATGAGAATTTTTACTACGTAATTTTTAACTGTTCAATGGTATGCGTTAATAAAATTTATTTTGCATAATTTTTTAGTCAAATGTATACAGTTACTCAAAAATAAAATCAAGAAAATATCGTGAAAATTTAGATATAATGTATTATCGGAAGAAGAATTGGATTTCAATTAAAAAATCCAAAAATATAAAGGATATTTTTTTTTTCGTAGTTTTATTTTCATTTAATTAGTTACAACACAGTGAACATTTTTAATTCGTGAATATTTTTAAATGAATATAAATAGTTTTATTCTAAATGTGGGCACTCCATAGCGGAGTTATTATGTCGCCATTCCGCTAACAGCTTACAAGCAATAGGAGAGTGTGTTTTCGATTCCCGCGCTGGCTCTTCCGTGTCTTTCCAATTATTCTGTTGTAATCCTATCAGTCGCTATCTATACTCATCTCGACGAAAATTTACAGACAGACTTTGAGTTAAGTATACATATCAGATGTACAGGCTAACAATAAACAGATAAACAAATTCTAAAATATTTAGTTTTTCTCTATTAAAGAATTAATAACCTTTGCTTATTTATTCATTTATTTTACTTTTTTTTTCACTTTTGCATAATATTGTTTCGTATTAACTAAAGCAGTTTCGCTAGTTTATAAATAACTATATATTATATTCCTACTGTAAGTATTATTTCCGTATCTATTTCCCGTAAAATTCTGCAATCCTTAACTCAGATTTTTGATCTCTTATAAATGGTTCGATTATTTTATTTCATGCAAAATACTTTTTTCGAATAATGCACAATAATAACTTTTTTTTTATATTCTTCCCCCTAAAAAATTCAATTTGTTCTCCATAATTCGTAATGTGGCGCTCTTCTAAAATACATGGCAACGTAATATCATAAACATCATTCGTATAACTAAACTCCATATGAATATTATTTCTTGCTCTCGTAAATGTTTGAAACCCATATAAATAATTTGACTGTTCCAAAAGTTTCCCTTTGTTCAATCAATAAAAAATATGCTTTGTATCTTCATCTTGTACCAGAAACAATTAAAGGGGAGCTACTTCGTGCACGTATGTTCTCCCCATACTATCGTCGTGAATCCATCCACTATCCAATAAAGGGCATCTGTTCTTCATTAAGAGCCCATAAAAGAGGCGCCCCTCGAGATTTCTTAATTTTCTGCAAGAAGGGCTCTTTTGGATTCTGGATAATAATCTCCTCAAAAGTGTTTTTAGGGAAGAAAATGTTTGAAAGTAAGTTAAGTTGCGAAGGCAAATGAACTCGTTCCATTACTTAATTACTCGACTTTTTTCCTCCCACCCAATTTATTAAGAAATCATTAAAGACTGGCTCATTGGAAACAATTTCTAGCAATTGCATTAAAACCTTTGGGAGTTGCTCTTGTTCTTCGTATGTTTAAAAAAACAAAACAAAAAAAAACGTACATTTAATGCATTCTTTGGACATACTCTTACTAAGATAATTATGCACGTACCATTAAAGGGAAATAAGAGTACACTTAACAATAATTAACCAAATGGTAAATTGTGTAACTAATATCATCATTTAGTTAATTATTAAAAAAAAAAAAAAAAAAAAAAGACGAGAAATTCCTCTGAACTAAATTTGTGCAAGTTTGTTTATTCTAGCATATTTTCATATGAAAACTATTACCTTGTTAAAAATAAATTTCAACGTAACACCCAAAAAAATGGTGTTAATATAGACAATTTATTTGCAAACAAATATTTCGTGCTAAGTGTCATTGTTTCAGTTGTAGTATTTTAATAAACGGCACTAATAAGAAAGTGAAATTTAGCAGCCAATTAAAAAAAAATATTGGTTTCAGTTAAATTAGCCTAAAATTGCCACATTCGTTTGGTGAAAAGGTGAAAGTAGTTTTTAGCAGTGTAACATGTAGGAGAATCTAAAAGTTTCCATATATTAAAATTTCTTTATTAATTAGGTTATGATTTAAATTTTATATTATTATTATTATTTTTTTAATATACAATCCGCATTTTGCAACTGATTTAAAAACAGTACCGTCAATCTATTCAAATAAGAAAATGTAAGTAACATAAAGACCTCGATCATCCGAATATTTGATATTCGAAAATTTTACATGATATCTATTGAGAATTTCATTTCTGTACAGAATGTCCTTAAAGTCATGGTACACTTTTGATCAGTCACAGGACAGCAATAAAACAAGATAGAAAATCTTCACCAAATAAAAGGAAAAGTCTCCAAGTTTCCGTAGTATGATGTGCATGCATGCGCGTACAAAGGAAATGACGCAACAAACGAACTGTCCATGCTTACGACAATCGAGATGTGGATGGTACTAAAGCTCCATATACGAGCTGGCGCATCAGGTATTTTGTTGTCTTAAGTTTGCCACGTGTACCCAGAGCGTTCTATTCATAAACAAACGACAGTCATTACTACTGTCGTTTTATGTTACTTCGAACTTAGTTTTAATTCTTTTTCATAATTTTAGTTAAGAAACTACTTTGAGAGTTTGCTTAGAGATAAACTGCTATAATAACTCAAGAAAAGAATATAAAATGTTCAGATTTCTATAAGATAATTTCAGAAGAATAAAACAGTATTACTTTTATTTACTTATATTGTTCTTTGTATTTCTGACATGTGTAAATGTAAAAATACAACAAAAATGTGTTATTTTAAACATAATGTTTATATTAAAACAATAAATTAATTTAAGAGAATTTATTAATGTGTTTTTGAGTTTAGGCGACGCTTTGTGGGATCGCTAAAGTTGTTTTGTTTCCGTGTCCCAAATTAGATTTTCTTTCATGTTTGCTTTTTGTAAATAAATAGAATATACTAGAAATAGCAGAAAAGAATAAATAAATAACTTCTTTTCACAAAAATCGGTAAGCTCATCCCTCCCCCCCCCCCCCCAATAAAATAAAAAAAAATTAAAATAAAAAAAACCGATTGTATTAGAAACATAAACTGCCCTAACAACAGATCTTATCCCCAGTACACCCACAGGATATCATGAGGATGAAAGGACGTCCTGAGAATGTACTGTGATACTCTGAAAAAATTTGTTGTTAGAAATATTATTGTTGCTTATTGTTCTTGATCGATCTTAGCTTCAGATCAAGATTTCTCAAAATCGCTAGTGAAGCGATAAGGACTCCAAGCTGCAATGAATTTCTCCTTCGAGGCAACAAAATGGCGGCAATGCGCTGACCTATATAGTTTATTTAATGGGCTCTAGATGGCACAGAGAAAAGTTCAATGTGTTCTGTCGTTCTGACGCTTGCTAAATTTAAATCCATTACCAAAATGCAACGTGCATATCGTCGTGTGTACAACGAAGCGCCACCACATAGGAATAACATTAATTGGTGGGATAAGCAGATGAAGAAGGATACCGGCAGTTCGTAGTATGTGTAGGGCAACAAATGATGGTCACATCGAACCGCACTGAATAGGCATGAAATTTGGAAATTTTTTCTTTTATTTGGAGAAGATTTCACATATTTATCTTGTTTCGTAGATTTCATGTAACCTCTCAAAGTGCATCATGACATTACGGACACATAATTCTATTCTAAAATCAATTTTAAACTCCTTCTTTTCGTAAAAAATCAAGTTTAGTTAGTCGCTGATAGTATATTGTCTTACACAGTATAATGTCACTTGGAAGCATATTTATTGTGGTACCTATTTATGAAAATTTAATAAAAAGAGTAAAACTTGAGAACATATGCAAACATATACACATATGTACGGAATAATTATAAATAAAATTTCCATTTTAAAAATTTGTATTAAAAGGACTTCTAGCCAAAATAACCTGTAATTTGACTGAATATAAGTGAAGCTAACGGAATTTGTAGAACAGAAGAAAAAAAAATATTTTGACGTTTTAACAATGATGGGTATGTACAGTCGGGGAAAAAAAAAAAACGCAACACTCGACGTAACTTCGTTGCTAATCGATGTAGAAAAATGTAATAGGTATCATTCGACGGGGAATTGTGAGTAGTTTCAGAAAATGAACTGAAATTTTGAATTGGGGGTCGTCTACATATTAAAACGCGCACCAACTTTGATTTGTTCAATGGTAATGCCCCATTTTTATTTTATATTTGAATTCCTGGGATCGCGACAACGCGAAAAAGTATATTGGTTGTATATTTTACTTATTTTTTCACTGAGTTATAAGCGTTCAAAGTTTGAAGGTGCTAATGTTAAATTCATATTTCAAACTTTTATTAATATCTTGACAAAAAGTAACTTGATCGATATAATTTTTTTTTTTACGAGATTCAGTGAAGAAACCCAAACATAATCCATCATTACTTTTGATTCTGAAAAATATTTTTAATTCTGAAAAATATTAATAAATTCATATTCATAAAAATTATGAATTATGACCTATATTAATTTTTACATAAAATGAATCCTAATGTTGAAAAATATGGGTGTGCAAATTTGCAGCTCATTCCAGTTATTAGTTTTCGAGATATAAATAAATCTTTCTTTTGGAGTGGTTTAGGGGGCCGTCTCTTATAAAGTTATGCATGAGATAACGAATCAAATCTTTAAAAAATAACAAAGAAAATTAAACAAAATATTTTTATATTTTATTTACGGGTCAAATTATATAAAAACAACGTCAAGCGCAAAGAAATCAAACAAAAATGATGATTTTTAGACATTAGTGTTAGAATCAAGAATTCCTGTTTTCTAAAGAAGACCAGCCCCGCCTTCATCGTTCTTCAAAACAAAACAATACAGAAAAAAAAAGTAAATGTGACATTGAGTATTCGTGTTAAACACCTTATTTTATGTTGACAAAAATACGCACAAGTGGTATTTATTTCATCGATTAATTGGTGGTAAATTTTGAATTTTTTAAACGAACACCAGAAGAAAAAAATTAACTAAATAGGTGGCGTTTACTGTTTTAAATAGAAAAATAGGTTTAATGTGAAATTGTCAAATATAAATAACGAATAGAATTGGAATGCAAGACAAACTTGTAAATTCGTTTCTTAACTACCGTCATAGTTAAAAAAAGTTTTATTTTATTTATTTATTTATTTTATAGTGGGGAGGAATATTATTTTAAGGACACTTTAGTCTTTAAAATTTTATTAATATATTTTAACTTTATACATTTTTAAAAACATACTTTAACTTTTATAAATTTATTTTAACACTTTTTGCGAGCGCAGGATTTTGTCTTTTTGACAGTAAGACCCGCCTACGGGCATTATACTCTCAAGATATTAAATTTTAGAACAAATTTTCTGTATTCACGATAATATTACAAATGGATATACATTATAATTATATTCTTTCTAATCATTATATTTCTATCCGTAGTATATTTTATTGCAAAAATATGAACACTGGGTACACACTTAAGAAATATGTAACACACAAATTACGAAAGAAACGCCCACTGACAGAGTTACACATTTTCAAATGGTGTGAATCTACGTCAGCAGTCACGAAAGGGTTAATTAAGAAAATATATTTTCATAGTAATTATAAAACGAATCGTACAGTTCCAAAGAGTTCAACTGACGAAAAACTGGTAAGTGCGATTAAAATTGTTTAATATTCACTTCATGGACCCTTACAATAATTTATCCTAAAAGGTTTAGTTTATGCGTTGTTGTATATATATATATATATTATTTCATTTCGTCTATTATGTTACGTACGAAAGAAAATTTAAGCTTTATTGGTGATCAGTACAGCTATAATAGACACTTTTACTTGAAAAATATTGCACTTTTTTCAAAGAGTACTGTATGGACTAATCGCAAGTATAATGTATTTAAATAGACCTAAGATTATCTAAAAGAGTACTGAAATATATACAAATCTAAAAAATTGAATTCAGGATAATTAAGAAACTGGAAAAGACGCAATGTTTTATTAATTTTTATAATTATTTTTTCCAGAAAGATTTCCGGTGTGAAACTTTAAAATTTTGTCTATTTCTTATAGAATCTTAATTTTATTTTTCTACATTTACAGATAACCCCCTAACACATTTTTGATTATAACTCAATAAATACTAAAGATAGAGTATACAAACAGTATACTTTTCCGCACTGCCAGGCTCTCAGAAATTCGAAAATGAAGTCAAAATTGGGTGTTGTTGAAAAAATCAAAGTTGGCACTCATTTTAATATGTAGATGACCCATAATTCAAAATTTGACGGGATATTCAGAAAGTTCTTTTAATTTCCTGTTGAATTATGTCTATTAGATGATCCTGCGTCAATTAATAACGAAATTACAGTGAGTGTTGCGTTTTTTTTCCCCGACTGTACTTATGTGTATGATACTATGAAATTTAAAAGAGATCACATGCTCAGTTTTCATCAAATTAATTATAAATAATTATTAAGAAAAAGAAAACTTTTTATATAGGGTAGGTGCTCCAGTAATTGACATGCTGCAGTAATTGACATCTTTTCCGAAATAATTAATAAATAAGAAAAAAACAAAAGCACATGTTTTTCATAGAAGAATTTTACATAGAAGAACTCTGAAGCATAAGGTGCCAGTAACTGGTAAAATGAAAAACTAGCAGTGTCAAACACTGGGGCATAGGATGCTAATTACTGGTAAAATGAAAAACTGGCAGTATCAGTTACTGGAACATTGAGTGGGTATAAAATAAAAATTCATAAAAAAACATAATATTCATCAAATGCATATATTCTAACATATATGTGGTTCTGAAAGTCTTTCATGGCATATATATTAACTTAAGATTTTCAAAATTAGTTTCTGATGACTAATATATTAAAAACATCAGAAATTGCTCTAAAAGTATCAATCACTGGAGCATTTACCCTACCATGTTTTTAAATTTTCTGTTGAGTCATAGCTATATTAGCACTTTATTAGCACTATTTATTAGCAATTTATTTATAGAACTATATTAGCACTTTATCAATGCGTATTAAAATTTTTAAAGGGATAATGACGTCAATTTTTGTGAGATACATAATTTAACTTTTTATAATTTTTCAATGTTCACGTTTAATTAAATGTATTTATTTTCTTGTAGAAAGAAAATGAACGCGTAAATTTTTTTTTGGCTACAATTAAATTGTAACTAATGTTTAAATGGCTAATTTTAAAGCTATTAGGAGGTTATTATTTTCCTATTTTAATTAATTTAAAGAAAACTAATCAAAATTTCGGAAATCGGGCTTCGGGGTATTGTGTTGTCATCGTGTTCTGAGCTATTCTAAAAGTTTCAAATGTCTAGCTAGTGCGGAAGTTAGTTAAAAATGGATTGCAAGATTTGTACTGAACTCGTCGATTCATTCGACATAAAATCTAGCCGAAAGTTGAAGAAAATTAATCTTCGTCAAGGGAAGATGTAGCCCTTCACAAGATGAAAGGAGTAGTGGAGAGGGTAAATATACAATAGATGAAGAATTCGTTGGTTTTTAAAAATGTTTGTGAGTTCGTAAACATTTATGAACTATATTATTTATCTGTTCAAAATTATGCGTGTTAAAAAGTTGCTTCATGATGACTTGTCAACATTTAACACTTATAAATATTACTTATGAACCAAATAGTTGTACATGTACAAGAATAAATTATGTTTGTTGTAAAAAAAAGGGGGGGGGGCAAAGTCGACATTACATAACAAAAAAATTAAGCACTTTTTCAAAGAATGTGATTTAATCACTGATTTTCAAAATATGAACCCTATTTATAGCAAAAAACAATTGTATACATCCCATAAAGTTCCAGTTATAAAGTGGTACAAAGTAGAATTCGTTTAATTATAATAGTGTTTTGGCCAATAAAAGTAGTTCAGACTGAAAATTTCAAATAAAGGAATTGCACTAGAGTGAGGAATATTTTTTTTTTTTTTTTCTAAATTCTAAATAATTTTATAATTTTCAATATATATTAGCTATCAAAAATTTATTATTTACTGAATATAGGTGCAAAGTCGTACATATAAAAAAAATACATATAAAAAAATGAAAATAAAAAAATCTGTTTTCATATTTGTTATAAAATAAGTAAGGAATTTTTGAGCGTTGCCAAGATAAATGAAATTCTGACCATTTAAATTCAGAAATTTTATTTATTTTCACATATAAATGTATTTATTTTATTTCCGTTGAGGTGTGGGATTTGAATTTTCATTAAATAAATAATAACCTTTTAATATAATCTAAGGAAAATATGTCTAGTCAGTTTTGATTAGCTTAGAATGCTTTTATAAGAAAAAATTCTTTAGCAATAAAGTTCTTAATTAAAATTTTTATTTTGACATAATATAATAAATTTTACGTACGTGTATGAGATGTTATTGTTCCACGCCTATAGTAGAACGGATAAAGGCTAAAAATTTCAAACTACTCATAAGAAATTATTCTTTTGGTTACATTTAGCACCAAATCATGTAATTGTAATATGTATTATGTGTAATGAGTCTGTTTAAGTTTCCACCTCTACTTCCTGTTCTGATATACACCGATTCTTAATATACTTATCTTTAGGAAAAACGTTCTAGAGGGGCGGATTTTTCAAGATGTGATCTGTGGTACCGCGCGTGCCGAGTGCTGTTGATATATAGCTATTCTCTTAAATTAATGAGCCAGCAATGCGCTCCTCTACCCCGTAATAGAGATTCTCAAACACAAAAACTCGGGCGTTTTTTCAAAAACGAGAATAAAAATAAAGTTGTAGGAGTTACGAAAATGAAGATTTATGGATTGGACTGTTTGCCATTAGCAGACTCAAGACGTGAGAAAAAAACAAACCACCGAGTAATATTTTATTCGGATATTTTACAGCATTGCAGGGAGGAATAAGTTGGTTGCATGTGAATGGACCGTAACTTTTGCTGATCCTCTTTCTACGAATTTTTTTTTTTTTTTTTTTGTGAACCTAGAAAAGTGTTAAATTCTTATTAAATAAACAAGGTTTCACGGCGGAATTCCTAAATGGATTTTCACCGTAAAAATTCATGTATTTAATGAAATTTAAGCGGGGAATAATTTAATATATATACATTAATGTATCTTAACTTCATTTTTGTCTTCGCTTCCCTCCCATCATCCAATCTCCTGAATAATAAAAATAAAATAAATTCAAAGGTTCGTTCCTTTTGCAATATGCTACTTTATTTTAACACCCTTCAATGCCATTATCTCAAACGATATTGCCTGAGTTACATAATTTTAAGTCAATGAACAAATGGCAATCTTGTTACAAAATGAAATTTTGTGCTGTAAACTGAAATAACTTATGGTGGAAAAACTATTGTTGTTTGTAATTGTAGCTAATATTGCATAATTATTGCTAACTTTATCTAAAATCATTTAGAGGTGAGTTCGGGCTCTATTTTGGCAATCCGAGCCCGCCCGGGCCCGAAACATTTTTGAACTGAGCTCGTCCGAGTCCGAAAAATTTTGTGTGATCAGAACCGAGCCCGATATTGAAAGTGGTACGCTATGCAACGCATACACAATAGTAAAATTAAATATCGTTTTCATTTTCAAATTTTCTTATTATCAATCCTCAATTTAAATAACTATAAATGTTACTATAACAATTTATAATGTCTGTGTCTCTGTATACGTGTATATATTTATATAATATATATTTATTGTGCAGCCCATTGTTTCTAACGCGCCTATCGGGGGACAAAAGAATTATCCGAATAAGTAATATAATGAAGCCCAATATAACGAAGGAGGAAGGATTACTGTATAACATTATGATATAATATGCATCCCGTTGAAAAAAAAGTTCTATTTAGAAAAAGAAAAGTCAAAGGTACTAAGGTTTGCAAGATTATTTTGTGATTTATGACTATTATGGCATTACTAAAGGTGCTCTCAAAATAAATGAAATTACTTTTTTTTTTTTTTTTTTTTAAACATTTTCCAGTTAGTGAAGAATAAAATAAACGGAACTTTTAGCTTGAATCCGAGTCCGCCCGGAGCCCGAAGACTTGCGTAAGATTTGGGGGCTCATCTCTAAAATTATTTGCTTTATTAAATTCTTTTGTTCATTTTTCATAGTTTTAAATGAAAAAAAAATATTATCATTACATTTTTATGATTTTGTTCCGCAGATATTTGCTGTACATAAACAATACAATAACACGGCAGGGTTAACAAAGTAACATAAAACATCATACTATATTTTCTAATGCATAAAATGTTTTAACTCTTTTTTTTTTTTCTATCCGAAATTGTAATGAAGAAATGCAATGCCATTCTTTTTTTTCCCAAAACAAGGTTTCGAAAATGTTCAATTTCTTTTGGACGAAATTTCCTAGTTTTTATTTATCATAGGGCCATATTTCCAAAATAGTTAGCATTCTAGTTATGTTTATGGAATTAACTGCTTCATGAAATACAGTAAAGCACCGATTATACGTCTTTCAAGGGACTGACGGAAAAGGAAGCATTAAAAAAAAAAAAAAAAAAAAAAAAAGTATAATTGAAATTTTAATAACACTTTGATTACTACAAACTTAATGACACTGAAGCAAAATTTATATGAAAATACTAATTATTGAAGTTTCTTAAGTTAGTAAATGTATATTATACTTTTTTTAAGGTTTTTTTTTTTTACATTTTTTTATAAAAAAAAAAAAAAAGATTTATTATAAAAAATGCGAAAATATCATATTATTAATGCATGACTGGGTACTAATTACATATATCATATACTGAGTGTTATATCGCATTTCTTAAGAACTATATGAACACATTTTGTATATTAATTATATATGTTGCGTATCTTTAATAATAAGTATGCAACTTATGCCCTACAGATAGTTATTTAATAACATTAAAAATCTTTAATATTCGATAACATTAAAAATCTTTAATATTCGTCTGATTTGCTGCTTGTCTATGAGTATTAAAAATTTTACTGTGAATTCTTTGATCAGTATTCTTCGACCTTTCCTGAGTTCTTCCATTTAAGATGCTTGCTAGAAAAAATCCGTCTTATTTAGAATGGAAAATAATGACAGGTCGAGAAATTTTGCGAATTTTAGTAAAGTGGAAAAGACGTATAACTGATGTTAGCGGCGTATAAACGAAGAATTTTTTCATTAAAAGGAATAGGAATGAATCGGAACTTCACTAAAAGGACGTATAAAGGTAAAGGACGTATAAGAGAGAGACGTGTAAACGGTGCTTTACTGTGCTTTGAATATCAATATTATCGTTAAAACATTCAAGAAAAGTCACGCATCATTAAAGCCTACAAAAGAATTAATCTTCTAATTAACAAAACGTAAAACTAGAACTTGGAAATATGAAAGCTATACAGTAGTCATTTGTACTTCATGAACATGAAAAATTTTTGTATTAATTAATTTAAAAAAAATTAATTAATACAATTTCATATTTTTCTGTTCAAATATACTCTTTTTTTTTTCTTTGCCTGTTTTAAACGAATATTCTTCTGAAGTTGAGTTTATGTTGAATGTTGATAAATCTTTTCCATCATAAAATAATCAAATTTGATTGTCTGTTTTAGCATTAAAAAATCTTTCTCATAAGGTTCAATACATAAAATTGTGGTGAATGTTATGATACCACTAAATATAATAATTTCATTACAGTCGCATCATAATAAGTAGCAAAATATTGAATGCCATCAAATAAAAATACTTTCTAAAAATCGAAGTCTCTTTTCCTAAATTGAAATTACTGTGCTTAAAAGAAAAGGTTTTACAGCTCACTTTCCTGATACATTAAAATTTAGTACTATTTTTCTAAAATTCTAATATTAAAGAAATTTATTTAAAAATAACTACTGAAACGAAAGTGGCTGCTTATATTTATACGTATTCTGAAAAATTATGTTCATATAAAAAAAATATTGCTTTACAAAAAAAAAAAAAAAAAAAAGAAGAAGAAGAAGAAGAAGAAGAATCAAAAGAAGAAAGAAAAAAACAGAAGTAGTATTTTAACAGTATTTCAACACTTAAGTTTTGATAAAACAATTAAATTTGTCCTAAATATGGGGGTTGATAGGAAAAATCACACTTTTTTATTGGAAAAAGGAGGAGGGGCAATATTTTAGTTATAAGATAAGATATTGGTCGATTGTTGGACACAATCGCACATTGAAATTCCACTGAGCGATTCAGTAATAATTCGCTAAGTAATATTCGATCATAAGTAATTCGATAAGTAATTTGCATAACAAATATTCCCTTTAAAAAACATGAGGTTTGGCTGTCAAAAAAGATAGGTAAAATGTCCCCTTAAGTATGCAGACGTTGGATACCGACAAGACAGGATACGTTATATAACAAGTTTAAAATTGAATTGTAAGTAACATAATTACACAATGTTTAAAATGATGATAAATAATGTAAATTAGCACGCCATCACGATTTTTAATTGACTAATTATTATGAATTAAGATATATTAAACTAAAGATACATATTTGTACGTTGCACGTAAATATATTTCATGCATTCATAAAAATGTATTATTAAAACGCCAAGATACATCTTTCATAATACAAGCGATAATAATGGATTTTGTAATTATGTGATCAAGATTATGATGTTTATTCACATTATTCAACTTATTTAGTTTATTTTTAGAAATGAGGTACAGTTTCTTTTTTTCCGTGCTCATTCATTGTCATAAGTCCATGTTTCTTGGCAGGTGTAGAAACACTATCAATCATTCAGCTTAAAAGACGGCAATTAAAATCAATGTACATGGTTGTTTCAGGGCGACACGTACCTCATCAACTCCTCATTTAATGCTTATGTAAGATATTATATGACTTGGAAACATCTGATTACTAGATATCAAAGTCGTATTCATTGTTTTGGTGAACTTTCGTTATCGGCTCATTCCTATTTAGGTGAATAGTGATATTTGATCAAGTTCTTTGTTCCCTTTTTATTGTTTTATAAGTATTAAGAGAGCAAAATTTTTTAGCACAGATATTTTTCTTTTCTGCAAGCATCATTATCCATCATTCATAATACAACAGAAACATCTTTATGAGGGTAATCTGGCTAAAAATGTACACAGTATCCCGTTCTTCAAAGATGAAATAATGGCTGTATGCCATCATTATTCTGGAATATTTTTAATGGCATTTACTGGATAAAAATAAAGCAAATTTATCATTCAGGTGCGGGAAGTTACAAACACAATGGATAAACTGCATAATAACTGTTTTTTACGATTTTTTTTTCTTTTGTCTGTTTTTAAATAATATGCATTTAAAAGCATTCATAGATATTATTCTTCTCTCAAAGCTTACTTTTTTTTTTTTTTAAATAACTTTTTACTGCTACATCTTTAATGTTCATTAATAAGGTAGTACGGTGGCTTTAGTTTTTGTTTTGGCTCAAAAAAAGCAAAGCCTTTACAAATACATTAACAAATAGTGAATTGGGAATATTTTAGCCACATTTTAAACTATATCAAAATACTACACTATTTTTGTAAATGTTAATAATTTTGTTCTAACCAACCATTTTTTACAAGAATTTCCTATCAATTTTACATAATACATCATATAAAACGTATTGAATGAAAAAGTAACTAAATTATATGCATTTATAAATAGAGAAATATTTTTATGTTATTATTTTATTAGTGTTGCCAATTCTTATATGCTAAAAGATTTTTCTGATTGATTTGATGATTGGTGTCCATCAATAAATTTAAGTATGTGATATGTGTTATTATAATTTTTCCTGTTCTGCCTAATTTAATTTTTTATTCAAGTTAGCTTACGTAGATGGAATTTGATCCCTAGTGTACTGAACACATTCTGAATTGTTTAAAGGTTTTATGAGATTATTTAAATATTTAACTACTTCTTTTTTCATTTCATGAAATTTTTTCACACATTTAAGAGAAAAGTACAGAGATTTATTTCAAAAATCAGTGCTTATTCACAGACATACGATAAACACCTTTACAGACACATTAATGACAAGATGCATGTCTGTCACAGAAATGAAAATAAATAAATAAATAAATAAATAAATAAAATAAAGGGATAATAAAACTTACTAATCTTACAGTTATAATTAAGTTTTAGTTTTATAAAACAGAATTTTGAAGGAAAATATAATTTCTTCTGAAAGCATCATGTTTTAATAAAATGGATTATGTGTACTATGGACAAGAGCTATTATCTCACAAAAGCGTTATCAACGAAAACAAACCAGAAGAGCTCCCCCCCCCCCCACACACACACCGATTTTCAAAATTTAGATAACCGTTAAAAAAAAGTCTTGGTATGTACAGCAGAAATGTTGTTATAATTACTAACAGCAAATGTGCCTTTTTCAAGATGTCATCACATTTGTGTATGCGTCATTTCACGAAATGTCACACCAGTCACAAAAATTAAAAAATTAATTTTAGAAATGTAAATACTATTATGTTTTGAAATTTCGTTGGTATAATAGCTCAGTTTCTTACGCTACATTCTGCAGCAATAACAAAACAATTCTACCATTTAGTTAAATTGACTTTTTTTTTTTTTTATGAGACGGGTGTAGGATGAGTTTTATAAAATGATCTATATACATCATGGCAATATTTTCTGCTTATCTGAAATCATAAAATTTATAAAAACACTCGTATAGTACTCAGTAACGATCGTAATAAGTTACATTTTCGCAAAAGAAAAAAAATATGGAAGAGTGCTGTTAGGGAAAAAAAATGAATTCCAGTGAAATTTCTGAAAATCGATGTGTCCTGCCAGTAGCCCAGAAGTTCTGATCTTGAATAAGCTGGTAGACAGGAAAAAGCCGGATTCGATTCCAGGTAGTGCTCGTTGATCTAGCATTCGAAAGTTTCTGTCTTTTGCTCCGAAACCATAGACTTCTAATTTTGTTATTTTTGCAAATTAAGAAGACGAAACGTTAAAGTATTCAGACGATAAACGTTTCTTCAAGCGAGTTGTCACCGATTGAACCTCTAATGAATTCTATTCTTATGATGTGAGGAAGCTTTCCTACGAGCGTGTAATCCCATCATTCTCTAAATATTTGAAAAAAAAAATACCATAGCATGTCCTATCCTTCTTTATTATATATCTATGTCCATAACTCGCGTAAATATATGCTAAGACCCTTTAAAAAGATCCTAACGGAGGGTATCCTACCCAGGCCATATGACCCACTTACAGCCAGTTATTAGCCTTAAACCTTACACCATCTCCTACACGAAACCTGGTGCAAATAATAAAAAAATCTTATCTTAAAATAATGGGAAATCGAAGTTTCGTGATTTTTCTAAAAAAAATTCTTAGAAGAAAAATCGTAAGTTTTTTTACAATCATACAAAATGTAAATTTTATTCTTATAAGCTCATTTTAAAAAGTAAAATTATTTTATCTGAAATATCTCTTATCGCTTAAGAATATTTTAAATGTAATCATTTTTATGCATCAAATAAATCTTATACAATCGCCACGTAATATTATCTAATCAAGAATGACCTAATACAACTGTCTTACGAACATGAAATATTTTTTTCATGTCAAATATATTTTTATGATTTCTCGGGATGCTTTTATTGGGATTGGAAATGTCCTACGATGTCACAGAATGATTTCTATTAGAAGATAAGCCGTACGAAGATATGTCATCCACAATAACAGTGAAATGTATCACGTAAATTTATGAGACATTTTCAAATGTTCAAAGGATTTAGGTTATACTGCGCATGACAGTCTCTGAATATATGAAATTGTCATCCATAAGATTCTAAAAATTCACGTCACACTGATATTTAATACATTATGATATCTCAAAAATTTTGAAATATTTCTATTAAAAATTATAATAAAACACGAATAATAGTATTAACAGTTTAATATTATTATTCGAGTAATTTTTCGCTCTCCCCCGCTCTTTTTCCCTTTTTCTCTTGCGTGCATCTAACATAAGTCAAGTGTGAATGTGTGTATGAAATACTTATATAGTACTAAAATGCTAGATTGTAAAATCTAATTTCCAAAGAAGACATAAATGGAAAAAAAAAAAAAAAAAAGGTTAATTATAAACACCTGTTAAGAATATGTGTACTTATGAAATGTTGGATTGTAAAAATCTAATTTTCATAAAAAGTTATAAATTTTAAAAAATTTCACAGAAAGAGCAGAGTTTTAATTATAGACATATATTCAGAATATGTGCATGTATGAAATGCTGGAATGTAAAATTTAATTTCCAATAAAGCCGGAAATTGTAAAAATTGTATAAAAAGAATGCAATTTTAAAAATAGACATATGTTAAGTATCAGAGATTGAGGGTTTTTTTTTTTTTTTTTTTTCTGTCGATTAACTGTCGAGGGAATATAAAAGAGGAAATTACTGTATGCATTGTGTTTCAGTTCAGGCAGTGGTAAGTAAACATATATAGTGAATTAATTTAATGTATGAAATAATTCTCAAAATAAACAGATAAATGCACTTTATACATCAAACTTACTTATATTCAATTCCACTGCGAAATAATTTATTTCTAGTATCACTTCTATTAAATGCTTGATAAAATGCATTAAGATTAAAAATTTAACTAAAAAGCACGTTAAAAACATGTGTAAAGAACAGTGAAACAAACGAAAAAAAGAAACTGTTATTATTTTTTTCTATGCAATAGATTTCCCTTTATGTATTACAATATGGTATTCAAATAGATTAATTTTCATTCTAAAAGGTAAGTGATTTTGAGTTCCAATACTTCTTTCAGAATGATACGACATTTGAATAGAAATTATCTATTAAATATTTAAATTGATGTATTGCAAAAATCAGTAATGGTTATAGTTATACAAGCTGAGCACGCCTTTCCTGAAATGCATAGCCTACGCTTACAATCGATCATATCAATCACATAAAGTTCTTACATTATTTATGATCACAAAGAAATAAATATGTTCTGCTAAAAGACATTTTGATTAGTGTTGCAGTTCTTATAGCTCTTGCTGTTTAATACATTCAGCTCCTACCGATATCCATTTGGAACTTCTGAAAATTTTAATAATAAAATCTAGATCAACTACATTTGTTTTAACTACTGCCTTTAGCTTAAAGCACCACACCCATTTTCGAAACCTTTTAAGAGGGAGAACAAAATTAAGCTGCTGGACATTAGAGGTTCTTCACCTTAAAGGATTCAGCTATTCACAGTGTTTTTTTGTTAAAATATTTTTAATCTAGCCAACTAAGATTGATACGATGTTGTCCTCACGTTTACCATTCTTTATTTAAAATTGCGCGGTCTTCGGAAAGCTGAAGTATTTAAACCTTTAATATGTCACTATTGAGAATATACAGAAAAAAGAAAATGGAGAGGATTTTTTTTTTTTTAATCAGTTAGGATACAATCTCTCTATTTCTTTTGAAAATAAGAAAGGTTATAAAAATTATAATTAACACGATAAAACATAAATTACCAATATTTCATTTGAAAATAAGGAAGATTATAAAAATTTGTTTTGTTGACGGCTTTTAAGAGAGTATAAATGTAAAAACTATCTACATAAAAACATATAAAAAAAATCTGGAGTGACTCCACTCGGCTTTCCGAACATTGAGTAACTAAAGTTTTGTAGATAAAATAAAGAAAGAGGAGTTACTAAACAAACAAAAAAGAGAAAAACATAACAGAGTGTTTGAGTATTTTTCTCCATATATCACACGAGGTTTTATTTAACGCTACTGAACTTTGAGCCCTTAGATCATAAGGATAAAGAATTTTTCGTTGTGTCCCTGTAAAAATCTATAAATGCTAGATTCACCAAAATGCTTATAGTTAGTGCAACAGTGATTTATAATATTCATACAAATTTTTAGCTCAATTGAATAAGGCGTTTAGATGCTATTGCTGGTCTCATAGGCCATAAAGATAAAGAATTTTTCTTTGTGTCCCTGTAAAAAAACTGTAAGTGCTAGATTCACCAAAATCTATACAGTTGGTTCAAATGTGACCTATAACATGTGTACAAATTCTTTGCTGAGATTAATAAGGCGTTTAGACGCTATCACACTTTTAAAAATTTGGCAAAGAATTTTTCTTTGTGTCCCTGTAAAAAAACTATAAGTGCTAGATTCTCCAAAATCTATACAGATTGAGTATCTGTGACCTATAATATGTGTATAAAGTTTTTGCTCAATTGAATAAGGCGTTTAGATGCACTTTTAAGATTTTGGTCCCTTGGCCATAATGATAAAGAATTTTTCTTTGTGTCCCTGTAAAAAAACTATAAGCGCTAGATTCACCAAAATCTATAGGGTTCGTACTATGGTGACTTACAATATACGTACCAACTTTCAGCTTATTCGAACAAAGCGTTTAGACGCTAGCGTGTTCACTCACAGACATACACACATACATACACACATACATACACACATACATACACACACACATACATACATCATCGTAAAAATAGTGAAAACGGATTCGTTGGACCTCGAAACGTATAGAAACATCAAAATCTCGAATTCGGATTTTTGACATGATTACAATACTTTCCTCACTATAGTGTTCGGAAAGTAATAATTAAAGTGAAACATTTTTATTATTATTTGTATAATTACTTTGTTTCCATATGTGCATTTCATGCAGTAATCACATATGTTTTTTAATTTTCTATTTAATTTTAACTGAAATTTATTTTAACATTTGATGAAATAATTTACTCATGTATTGAATTTAATCTTTAATAACTGCTGAATTGTCTCTCTTAATCAATAAAATAATATATATATATATATATATATATATAAAGAAAATAATACCTTATTGCTAATGAAAAGAACCTATCAACGTACTTATGAGTGACAACCATGTTTCAATGAAATCATGTTACCAAATTAGAAGTTTAGAGAAATGGTCGCCAAGAAAGAGGTCAAACGCAAGCTACTGTTACGGATTCAATGGGTATATCACAAAGTTTGATTCTCAGTATCTAGAATCGCTTATCTTATTGGAAATGCGCACCGAAGACCAAGATAATGTTGCAGACGAGTAATGAAGTTCAATCCATCGATCCTTTCCAGAAGAAATTGTCACTCTTCGCCAACAATACCTTCACATGGATATTCTCACTACAGCTTCAAGTCAAACCGTCGGAAACTGGCTCTACGCTGTAAATATGTGTACTCGTAGGCACGCTGTATGTCTGTACGTGGTAATATGTATGAGGTAAATCCAAATCGTATGGTGCCATGTATGTACGCAGTAAGCCGGGTGATGGCATTTTCGTAATATCGTCATCCTGCCCGCAGAGAGTGGACAAGACAGCATGATGATTAGGGAAGGCGTGATCATGAATAAAGTAATGTCCTCTTCTGCGAATGAAGCAATGTTAAAGTAGGGTGAAGTTAGAAAAACTATAATTAACAATTTCAAATTATGGGGTTATTTTTATGTTAAATTAAAGTTAAGAATTTTCATTCTTTTACAAGATATCACAATCCTCAACCAGAGATGTGAAAATTTTGTTTCCGTGTTCACTAGTAAATTTCCTTTTTTCTGTTTCATAAAACTATCCATTAACTTTCTTTAATAAAGCAGATTTGTTTTATTATTATTATTATTATTATTATTATTAATTATAGTGGCTATAAAGCTTTTGTATGGATAAAAACAATTCCAACATATAAATATCTATCAAAAACTATCAGTAAAAAATTATCGCAAATTTAATACCTTCTTATAATTGTTTGAGAAAAAAGTAAAAGATTTAAAATTAATTATTTATTTTTTACAACGAAAATTTTCAGTTTCATTCTTCTACAAAGTACAACATTATCGGTTAAAAATATTATTAAAAGAAAAAAAAAGTTTCCTTTTGTCAAAACAAATCAACAATTAAAGAAAAAAAAAAAAAGCTTTATGACTTAATAGATTAAAATATCGATGTTTTTTCTTTTCCAAATCATAAAATTTTATCCATCTTATGTAACTTTCTTATCAAAGTGAAATGTCCGATTATTCTGCGCCTCGTTTAACGATAAAAGATCTTGCTGCTTATTTTTCCTCTTTTTGTGCAGCAACGTCGTTTCTTATTAAAAATAATAGGCAAGCGAGAGAAAAAAAATTATATTTATTTCTAAAACTGAATTCTAGCTTGCAATTTGTGCAGAATTAGTATGCTTCGGACAAAAGCCTTTTCCATTTTATCTGAATCCCATCATCACTTGTTATCTCGATTTATTTTATACACACGGATTTTGAAACAGTGTAGCAACCTCGAGAATTTTCAGTGCGACTTATAGGATAAAAGAATGAGATAATATCTAAAGATTTAAATTAAAGAGGATGTAAATGTTTCTTTCCTTGTGAAATTTAATTTAAAATATCTTGTAAAGTTTATGAATTAAGATCTTTAAATGTTATGGTATAAAATTCTAGATTAATTTAGAACACCTGATTGCTTATCGATCGTTTTCCATGGAATTAAAAATTAACACAAGTTAACAAATTATAAATAACACACAATTATGCAGGATATTTTGAACTCTATGTACAAACTTTCAGGAAAAAGATACCTGTCCATCTATATGTATAATCTTCTGTTATTCTTAATTTTACTATGTTAATATATATATATATACAGGGTGATTTTAATGTCAAGGAACAAGCTTGCAGTAGAGGTAGAGAACATCACAAGGATTCAGAATTTAATAGGAGCCCATAGCCGAAAACGTTATTTTAACCGTTTAAGAACCGGATGTTTTTGGTTATTTTTTAACAAGAGTAAACCGCCACAAGAACCCACAAAAGCCAATTTGGTAATTAGTTAACTGAATTAATTTTTTTAATAATTTATTAATTTATATAATTAACAAATAATTATTATTTACAGAATTTATTAATTTATATTTGAAAAAAAAAGAAGAAGAGTACTCACTTTCAAAAAATTCCGATCAAAATACAAAACATATAGAAATAAAACAAGAAGGGGTTTTTTAACCGAGGAAGTTCTCAATTCAAACCGTATTTTTTTTTTTTTTTTTTTTTTTTTTTTTTTTTTTTATGTTAGCTCATTACGTCTGAACGGATACTCCGATTTTGATACTTTTTGTTTTGTTGTAAAGGTCATGGTCTGGAATAATGTCATATTGTAATATCTTTACGACCTAAAGAAAATACAGGGTGCCAAGGAAAGTCAGTCCTTTTAACTACTGAACGGCTGCAGCTATAGTCATAAAAGTTAGTAAAGTGGCCATGCGCTACGAGGTTCAACTGCTTACAGTGCCCCCTGGTGAAAACCAGCGGAATTAGTGTTGATATCTCAAAAACGGTTTAAGATAGGGGAAAAAGGGAATTACAAATTTGTAGGGCTTCGTCGATTTAGTAGGAAAAGACAGTTTGTAGACATTAATGATAAAAACAGAACGCTTAAAACGTGCATTTGTTTATTCACAATTTCCTACACATTGCACACTTGAACTACATTGCATACATGGTAGTGTAGCGGGTGGCACGTACGTTCTGTAAAGTACGGTCATTGTAAGCGATTAGTGCAAAGTCGTTTTTTAACCGATTTCACAAAGGTGGGGTTCTCAATTAAAATTATTATTGAATAATTTTCGAGAAGGAAACGTAAGGTTTTTTGAGCACATTGGGACATTTCATATATATTTCAGTAACAAAAACTCGAAACCATTTTTTTTAATTACGTCACTTTCCTTGTGGGTTACGATATGTGAAACCACCATCAAACGTCTTTTCATCTACTGCTATGAATACATGTTCACTGAAAGGAAAGAAATAAAATATTTTTGTAAAAAAATAATAACAACTCCAAAAAAGCAATTACTATTCAAACAATTAAAAATAAAATGAAATTGTAAATTGCGCCTAAAAGTATGAAATAAATTTCTTCACCAAACAACGTAAACACTACAATTAATCATAACTTTTGAAGTTGGAGCAAAATTAAATAAAAATTGATAGATTTATTCAATACAAAAATCAAATTCCATTCAAAGTATACATCTCACTTTGGCATCTGCTAAACACAGCCGAAAACTACACTGATTTAAATACACAATTAACATGTCGTAAGCTGCAAAAGTTTTCGGAATTCACTTGGTATCTGTTGACCTTGGTGAAAAGAAAAAGATCGCCAAATCATTTAGCGAACATACTTAAATCCTTTCAAAAATCATGGTTGTTTTAATAAGATATATTAAGAGAGCAATCAAGAATATGAAACAATATTTTGTACAGTGTATATTAAGAAACTAAACATCTCACGTGTATATTTTGAATTATGTTTTGATTGAAAAATCCAAAACCCGCCAAAGACGACATATATTATTAAAACTATGCCAAGTTTGCAAAGAAAATTTTAGTAACTTCATAGTAAATACCGATTTGCGAAGGATGTTCACTGTTCTATGCAGATGTTAGTAATGGACCAATTGCATACAGTGACAAAATAATAAAGGAAACTATTAAGACAGATTATTCGAGACAAGAGCGTATGTAGCTATCGGTCTAAAAACAAATCTGTAAAAAAATTATCAAATTCTGTTTAATTTTGCGCCGACTTCAAAAGTTATGATTAATTGTAGTGTTTATGCTGCCTAGCGAAGGAATTTATTTAATACTTTTAGGCGCACTTAATAATTTCATTTCATTTTTAATTGTTTGAATAATAGTTGCGTTTTTGGAGTCCGCTCTATATTTTTACAAAAAGATTTTACCAATGGTTGTAATCAAATGATTTCTATTCAAACTCACAATAACAAAATGAACGAAAAAAAATGAGAAAAGCTTAATTTATGGAACAGGACACAAATAAATGAGTAAATAATAAAATAAATGGCTCAGAATGTAGAGGTAATTCATCAGAAGACGAAACCCGCACATTCAGCTAAAAAATGCAAGGTTTCAATTTTTGACAAGTGATGTTACGCAAAATACATAAAAGGTGACTCAACTTTCCAAGTAAAATATTACTTTTAATAATAATAATAATAATAATAATAATAGATTAGTACCTGCAGTTAGAATAAAAAAAGCTTCATCAGAAATAAATTCATAAAGCATTTGTTGAAAGTCACTCTAATCGTAAGCAGAATAAAATATCCAAACAAACATGAAGTTTAATTAAAGATTTCAATATGAACTATGAACTATCATTACTGATTTAATTTACATTAGAAATCTATGAATAATCTTAATTACAATTAATGAACTAAATAATATTAAGCATATATACAGCTACGGGGTTTCCACTCATCACACTTTTGGACACAGGAATTTTCGAAAACCATTTTTTTTCGAAAGAATATTTTACGATTGACTTTAATTAATGGAGAAAAAAATATTAAAATTCAATTAAAAATTTCCGGTGCCCAAAAAAGTGACAAGTGGGAACCCTGTAGATATAACCTGTGTATATGTAATGGAGTTTTCAATTTCATTCACCTGTTTCGTGCCTTTAATTAGACTGTAAGTATCATTTCGTTTTAAATAAATTTCTTTTATTTTTAACATTTTTTATTATTGTGGTTTGGCCAATGAAAGTTAGGAACCATCAGCAATTTAAACTGAATTTTACAGAAAAGCACAGTTTGCCTGCACAATTCGTACAATGCCCCAGATGACGTTAAGAATTTGGCATGTTTTAATTCATTTGATTTCATCTGCTTTTGATTTTTGATTTTTTTTTTTTTTTTTAATCTTTTTACATCCGTTTATATTTTAATAAGTTTCTATAAGTTTCCATGTATATCCGTAAATATGTATTTAAGAAATAGATGTTGCGATCTAGGTAATTAAACAGAAATACTGATCTCCTCGCTACATACTAAATCAAATCACTTTTCATAACAAAAATGAAGTTTGAAATTTTTTTTTAATAATAATGAAAATATTGTTAACAATATTTATAACAAATTTACCGTACTTATATCGAACTAAATTACAATAAACACCTGAAAGACCTTGTAATTTACTCAGCGATGCTATGTTCAGATGGGTGATAAAAAATTGTGATCACTTTCAATTTTGCAAGTTTCATCGATTACTGTAGAAATGTTATACGGATTGATACATAACTTTAGGGATGTAAGCGCCCAGTATCAGAAACAATGCAGCACAGCAGCAAGCGCTGCAGATTGTTTAAAGTTTTGCAGTTTAATTTAATAATTCAAAATGAAAATATTTAAATATAATTTCCATTATGTCTCTAGATTACTATTGCATATTCTTAATTTTCTTTCTTTTTCAGATATAAATTTTACATAATTTATTAATTGCTATACTTTTTTTTTTCCTGATATCTGACTTGATAAAGTTGGTTGGTTGGGTTTTACGTCGCACTAGTGCTGCGCAGATGGGCAATTGGCGACTAGATAAGGCATTTCTAGATCGTAGATCAATTTTGTTTCGCTGCAGATAAAGACTGAAATTTCTGCTATTGAGAGTGGAGTGAAGCAGCTGTTAGACCAAATATTTTCTAATAACATTTTGGATGAAAGAAGAATATTAATCCAAGTACACAAATAAATGAAAAAAAAATGTTTTAATTCACTTATGAAAAATTAAAGGTTGTGGTGGGGGGGTGTGATTTCTCATAACTATACTGTTTTATTTATTATTTATTTATTTATTTATTTCAATAACGAGTCATATTCATTTTAAAACAGAGCATAACTTCTTATCGTTCAATGATAACATTATAAACTTATATTTTATTTGAATGTCAGCTAATGCTTAATGTAGACATAAATTGTTAAATTTTCAACTTTCATTAATAATGTTCCGTCTGTATTTAGCAAGGTAAATTTACTAATTAATGTTGATTTTCTTTCTGTTTCTTTTTTTTTTTTTTTTCTTTCTTTCTTTCAGTATGACATAAAACATTGGCTTTCAAAGATTACCTATCCAAATTTATAACCTGTTTTTGAATTTATTATACATATTTTAAATGTATTATGTATCTAAGAATAATATCAAGAATTAAGCATTATCTTCGCATTGGATATCAAAATTATTGTTATGGAAATAAAATTTTAATTTATATTTTAATTTGTATTATAGAAATTAAGTTCAAAAACATCCCCATAAATTATCAACATGGGATTTTATCATTAGCGGGAATACTTGAAACTTCTTTATAACAACACAAATAAGAATATATGATACCTATTACACAAAAAGCAAATTGAAACTTGTGATAATTCTAAATCTAGAAAATAGATTTTGAAGGTCGAAAATTATCTAATTTCATTTAATAATTTCAATTATGACTGTTAAATTATCAAACTGTTTTTATAAATAGGATTTGAACTTTTTCAGTTTAAAAACATTTTTACCGTAATAGAGACTTACTTTTAAAAATATCTTGTTAAACGTTTTAAATACCAACTTATATTTTTAGTGTTCTCAAACAAACAAAAGAAAAAGAAAAACTAGAGAAAAAAATTTAGACTTTTTATTTTTACGGTTTTTTTTATTTTTTATTTTTTACTGTTAAACTGATGTAGGACTGATGTAGGATATGGAGTCACGCTCAGTATCAGAATCCATACTCTATTATGTTACTGATCGATTTTTCCTGAAGCTATAACAGGATCACCAGGGTATTCACAGTACTCCAGAAATTGGAGTGTTTGACTATTTTCACAACCCCGGATCTATAACAGATCGAATCTCTATCCCTCCCATCGAAAACTTTACGACTTCACCGTAATGTCTTTAGGGTCATTTCTTTCCTTCCTCGAACTCCCAGCCCTAGAGGTTTTCTGCGTCTTTCTTGATTCAAATAGGATTTTCCAGTCTTTTATAGCACGGAATATATGGAATAGCTCAGTTAATCTCCAAGTAAACTGCTCCACATCCAATTGCCGAAATTATGTTATTTCGTGAAATTCGACTTTTTTAATGCTTTTTTTTCTTTTTTCAATTTTTATAATGGCATTTACAAAAATGTATAAATATTATCAAATGTTAGGGGAGAATTTTAAAATTTTGTGTGCATACTGGTCAGCTTATTTTTACCATTATACTCCTTACATTTATATAAACTTGATACGCTTCATTTAGTTGACTAACTGCATTATTCAGCATTTATTTGAACTTCCGGTTAATAGAAAAAATCGTTTTGAAACATTCAAATAGAATTTAAGTGTAACCTAATTGGATCTGACTGTGATGAGATCCATTCAAGTTATTAGCCCCACCAGTAGCCGAGCGGTTCTGCGCTTAAAGCTGGTAGACGGGAAGCGCCGGGTTCGATCCCAGGTTGCGCTCGGGACCTAGCTTTGTAAAATAAATCCTTGTCGAATAATGTTCTTAGACTGACTAATAACATGACTCGACAAGGTTTTATTTAACAAAGCAGTATTAAGTGTACTTTTTTTTTACATAGGAATTATTGCTAGCGCTCGAATAATTTTGCTACCGACTGTATACTTAATCAGCCTTAACTCTAACACCAACACACCATTTAAATTATTCACCGTTGCCAATTGTCCGCTATGTAACTCAAATGCGATATTAAATCCGCTCAACCTCATTTATTCAGATTATTGGTAAATACCAATTTAGATTTCAAGCAAAATTGTATAGCCTAAAAGGCAATCAGTTAATTCGTAGAATTGTTCATATATTTTTAATATTATATATTTTTATTTATTCATTTATTTATTTTTCCTCAAGCATTTCAATAATTTAAGAAAGTCTAATAGAACCCAATACAAAACGTGGCAAGAAAATAAAAATGTCATGAAAATAACTTTACATTTTTTATTTACTTTGTATTGCTTAATATGTTTTATTTACTTCAGTTAATTCGGTGATAGTCATAATAACTATATCATATCTACTCCTTAAAATTATATTCTTTCATAAAGTTGGAGGAAGTTCATTTATTTAAGTCTTTTTTTAATATTTGTTAAATGTATTTAAGGAAATAAGAAATTTGAAATATGCAGAAATGTATGTTGTCAGAAATTTAAACTACTATTCTTGAGAAACAATTACAGTGAAACCTGTCAAGTTGGACCCCCCTATACGTTGGACACCCCTCTAAGTTGGACACTTTTTGTCGGAACGGAATATATCCATAGGATTAACATTATGTCCAACCTCTATAAGTTGGACACCCCTCTAACTTGGAAGTTGAACGCTCAAAAAATACTGTCCTAAATTGAACACTTTTACCCAATGAGACACTGGAAAAAAAGATATAAAACTTCCATTTTCTCACTTTTTCTTTTAGAAATTTTACTTATCCCTTGTAGGAATAGCTATAAATATCTAAAAAACAACATTTCTTGTCACAATATATTCACCTCTGTCTCATCTTATAAAAAAAATATTTATTTTGTTCAACTGAAACATTCACGAAGTACTGAATTTTAGTTCATTATGAAAGAGTCTTTCTTTTTATTGATTTGCATGAATTGTTTTTATCCTTTTATCCAGGAAATATCCAGTAGAGAACCTATAAGTATATTTTGACTTAGAATGTTTTAAAAGGAGCATTAGACAATACATTTCGGTTGTTGGGGTTTCTCTTCATTTGTCCCTTTTATTTTTCCTACCAAGTTTAAGTTGAGCGTATAATTGCATTAAACTTAATATGTGAGAGATCTATCTATAGTGAAAAAAGATGCTGATTCAATTTGGGTGCATATCAATCGACAGGTGTCGCTGCTATGCTGCAGTTTTTACTTTTCACTGGAAAACTATATCTCAGTTTCTAGAGCGAATAAATTTACCAAACTTCATAAGTGAGATGGATGCTATTAAAATGAATGTTATTTTAATTTGGGTGTATATCACTAGACAAAGTGGTACCACTTTTAATCACATTCTCCGATTTTCCACATGACAATCACAGCGTCTATTGAATAAAATTGCAGTAAAATGCATACGCAAAATCGTTATTGTGATAAGTTATGTTGATTAAATTTTCGGGCATATTAACTGGTGGATGGCGCTGTTATATAAAAAATTATAGAAGAAAGTGTTATTATGGCCACAATATACCAGTTTAAATTTAGATTTTAACTGGCAAATTAACCATTTTTTGTATATAAGTTATGCGTACTTAATTATGTTATATCTAGATAGGATTAAAAGTTAAAAGGCATGCATAGATACAGTTTAATTAAATCGAAAAATGTAACCACCCCTATAAGTTGGACACCTCTCTAAGTTGGACACTTTTTTCTGGAACCGTATGTGTCCAACTTAGAGAGGTTTTACTGTATAATGTTAATCCCAAAAAGATTATCCTATTTGGTAGTTGAATGACCTTTAGATGTCGAGTTAGAATCCCGGATCAGGCATTGGTGTTCGTAGTCATTCAGAATCCGCTTTAAATCATAGGTTGCGGTCTATTGAGTATTAGTGTGCACAAAATACTTGTAAAGCAACACCACAAACCAAATCTAACAACAAAAAATCTTAACTTAATAAAACCCCTTCTGACATGTACAGGGTGATTATAATTAAAGTTACGATTTCAAAACGCTATAATTTTAAAACTACTCATCAGAGTGATTTGATATTTTACCAGAGCAATCATAAGGCAATGAAATTTTGTTTGGCCAAAAAAAAAAAAAAAAAAAAAAAAATCCAAAATGTGCCGTTAATTATCCGTAAAGTATTTGTTTCATGAAGCTCCTTTTTTTCTCTTTTCGCTAATACTGTTTCCGCTGTAAACACGTATTCTTGTCTTTTTGCTAAAAAAATTTTACTAAACCCTTCTCTTTAAAGTCTATTGTTTCCTGTGTGCATCTCATTGTGTTGCTAACAACATTCCTGTGTTTAATGAGTCCATTTAGGCGTTTCCCCTGACATTACCTTGACAGCGCCATCTATAGGATCATGTTGGAACTACATTTTTCCTCCCCCAAACAAAATTTCATTTCCTCACGATTGCTCTGGCAAAATATCAAATCGCTCTGATGGGTAGTTTTAAAAGTATAGCGTTTTGAAATCGTAACTTTAATTATAATCACCCTGTACATCAAAATTAACTAAGCATATTTTTTACTAATGATCCCCTTATATACTGATTTTGATGTTGCAGAACGGGTAATATGTAATGTCGCCGATAGCCAATGCACATGTTATCCCATCGGAAAATTTATTTCCGAAGTAACTCATTAACTTTTTTTTTTTTATTATTCCGTTTTCACATTCAGAAAATTCACAATAGTTAAATTAGTACTCGTTTTTGAAAACTTGAATTTTCACATTTTAAATATTTAATTCTTTAGCTATAAAATGCGAAATATGCACTTAATACAGTAAAGTATCATTTATACGTCATTCAAGGGATAGACGTAAAAGGACGTGTAAATGAAAAGATGTATAATCGAAATTAAACTCTCATTCAGTGTTGCCAGATTTTGTGACTTTTTGTGCAATATCCACCACTAAATTTTAAATGCAACGGTTGTCTAATCACTTCGAAGATTTATCGTCTGTTATGTATATCAAATATCACTTCTCAAATTTATTGGTGACGATTGAATAAAAAATAGCAAAATCTGGCAACACTGCTCTGATTATAACAAATTTAACGCTGCTGAAGTGAAATTTATGTAAAAATGCTAATTAATAAAGTTTTTAGTTCCCCATCATAATATAGGTATCGGGAACTTAGGTAATCGTGAAAATTTTCGACCTCGGGTTTTTGACTTTTTTACACGTTTTCAGGTGTGAGGAATCCGAAAATGACAAAATTTCTATGGTGTCTGTCTGTAGGGTGTCTGTTAGTGTGTTAGTTCGTTAGTGTGTTAGTCCGTTAGTTTGTTAGTCTGTGTACACGATATCTCACGAACAAATTGTCGCAGAGAGGTCAGATCAGTTTTAAAATATTACTTTCGTCACTGGCAAGAACCCTATTCATTTGCAACATTCGAATTAAAAAACTTCGTAAGTTATTAGAAATTTACGATTTTCTTAACATGGGAGAATAGGACAAAAATTCACTTAACCGTGCATTAAATGGACACTTTGTACTATAAAAATGTCAGACCAGTTTTAAAATATCAGTTTTGATGCCGGAATGAACATCGGTAACTATAAATATGCTACTTTGAAAATTTCGCAAGTTACTGCAAATTTACGAATTTCTTAACATGGCAGTATAGGGCGAAATTTCACATAAACGTCAATTTTGAGAGATATTTTCATCGTAAAGATGTCAGACTACTTTTGAAATATTATTTAGGACACTGGCATGAATATTTATGACTGTGAATTTTCCAATATAAAAATTTCGTAAGTTATTGGAAATTTACGAATTTCTTAACATATCAGAATAGAGCAAAATTTCACATAAACGTTCATCTTGAGGGATGTTTTCATCGTAAAGATGTCAAACCACTTTCTAAATATTATTTAGGATACTGGCATGAATATCATAGACTATGATTTTTTTCAATTTAAAAAATTCGTAAGTTATTTGGAATTTACGATTTACTTAACATGTCAGAATAAGGCAAAATTGAGCATAAACTTCCATTTTGAGGATCATAAATACATTAGACAACTTGAAAATTACATTTATGATATTTGTTTGAACATGATTGAATACATTCTAATAGGAAAATTTCGTAAATTATTCGTAATTTACGATTTTATCAACATAGCGAAATTGTAAATTTTTCATATAAATATGAATTTTGATGATTATTGCATTGGAAATAGTAGCATGAAAACTAAACAACGGAATTGACCCTGATAAAATAAATTAATAGATTGGAATAAGATAAATATATCGAAGTGAACGGTGAATAGCCTATTAGGCGTGGATTTCATTCTGTCACTGTATCAAGCTTTGGTCAAATTCATTTCTTTTAACATGATTATAAAATGTCTCGCACTAGAAATTTATGAGAACATAAATATGATGGGGAACTGAGCAGAGTCCACCTATGCCAACTAGTTTAAGATAGTAATTAGTACATTATTTTATAGTACAATTTGTATTTGAAGATAATAATTAAACTTAAAAAAAAAAAGTTTTATTATACAAAAGTGAGAAAAATCATAATTGATGAAAAATAATTGATGAAATTGATAAAAAAAATCATAATCATGACTTTAATACTAATTATATTATCTCGTATCTTTAGTATTGTATTACACATTTTGAATACTAATATGAATACATCTGGAGTATTATTTATATATATTATATGTATCTTTTTTTTTTTTTTTTTTTTTCGCAGTGTTCCCGCTGATGGAAGGCCTAATTTTAATTCTCAAGTGCAAAAACTAATCCCGGAAGCAAAAATTTACATTTATAACATAGCAGAAAAGGCCCTTTTTTTTAACGTGAAAATTTAAAATTTCTTTTAATTTAATTTTGTTCGTGAATTCCGGTGGCAGTATAATTTAAATGATCGGAATTACCTTGCGCCGCAAAGGGTTAACTGCCTGAACTGACCCTTCCAATGTCTATCCCCTCTAGTTATAATCAAGATCTTCGATTTCTATTCTTCCTGTGTTTCTTTATTACAAATGCTTTCTATACAAAACCCTGCTTATTTATGAACGGAAAAATAATGACCAGTCGAGAAATTTTCCGGATTTTAAAACGAATAACCTATATTGAACAACGAATAAACGAAAATTTTTGCATTAAAATTAATAGTCATTAATCGGAATTTCACTAAAAGGACGTATAAATGTGAAAGACATATAAACGAGAGACGTATAAACGGTGTTTTATTGTAATTTTTTAAGTCAAAGTATTAAAAAATAATTTTTAAAAAATGAGTTTAATTTAAAGGTTGTAAATTTTCTGAATGTTAAAACGGAATAAAAAAAAATACATTACGTCATCGTAGAAACCATTTTTTTCCCCCATAAAATAACAATCGTATTATAACCACTAAATTCTGAATTAGTTTACTTTTTAATAATAAGAATCGCACTTCGATCTAATAGATGTTGAAATGTAATTGTGTGATGAAAACATGAATAAATGCGACATAACATTGCAACTGTTTGAAAGATATATGCCAAAATCTAATAAGCTCTAATGTATATGAAATTTTAAATCTAAACAAACGTTTATTGAAATTCTGTGCATTAATTCTTGAACTACAGCGCGCATAACTTCATATAACACAGATACATATAAGATAAGCATTTTCTAGAATACTCAAATCGTGTGTAAAACATCCTAAAATGTGTAAATTAGGGCTGTGCCGATTAATCGGTTCAGTTAATCGTTCAATGCTTATCCCCGATCAATTTTTTAATGGAGTTAATCGGATCGATTAACTCCATTAATCGATCAAAATCCGATTAAAATTTTCCAACTGCGAATTAAAATAAAAATACTGTTCTGCCTACAAAATATTTTTTCACATATTTTCCTAACAAACATTCTAAGAAACATCCATCAAATAATGAAAAAGCAAAATAATAATAATAATAATAATAATAATAATAAATAAATTAAATAAATAAAAATAAAGCCTCACAAAAGAAGATGTTGTACATTTGTTGATAGAGGAAAGGGGAGGACAGTTATGGAGGGAGGACAACAAAATGTCGCTTCATGTGCATGCTGGAGCAACACCACCTGTCTGTAGCCTTCTACAGAAAGTGTTGGCTAAGGCAACAGTATTCTCAGAAACAAGAAGTTTTGAAAAAATGGAAATGCTAAAGATAAAAAAGAAAAGAAAAGAAGGGATTGATATTTCCACTATCCCTCTGATGGGGAAAATGTCAACAGAGTTTCACAATATCTTCAAACGTTTATTGTCTGTTCAGAATTGCTGATAGTAACTATCGAAGTAGGAACAGAAAATAACATTCTGTGTTCTAGTCCGAAGTGATAAAGTAGGACTAATTTGTTAAATAAATTCTTGTCGAATCATGTTCTTAGACTGACTAAAAACATGATTCGACAAGGATTTATTTAACAAAACAGTATTAACTCTATTTTTTTTTTTTTTTTTATGTAGGAATTTTTGCTAGTATTCGGATACTTTTGTTACCGACTGTACTGTACACAATATGAGAGTTTTATTCATCATTGAAATAAAATTAAATACATAAAAAAATGAAAACCGATTAAAAATCCGATTAATCGACCGATATGAACTACGATTAACCCAGTTAAAACTCTTAATCGATTCCCAACCCTAGTGTAAATCAATCAAACACCGAAAATCGAGACGCTTTTACAATCCGATACTTTTTTGTCAAATTTAAGAAATAAAAAAATCCTTATAGTAAAAATTCGCATTACACAATAAAAATTTTATGAAGATCGAAATTTTTAGCATCATATGTATTCAATTTTCTTGATGTTATATCGTAATTTATTTGCTTCATTTAAAACCGATTATTTCCTTCCCAATGCCTTGCTGGAAAACATACCTTGACCCTCGTTCCGAAAATTATATTTTGTCTTCAAATATTGTTTCTATATTCTCTAAAAAATGTCATTATGACTGTCAATTTTACAATTAAAAAAGAATATTTGGGGGAGAATTTTTATTATTAATTTATTAATATTTGCCATTAGGAATATTCACTAAAAAAAAAAAAAAATAAATAAATAATAACTTTTTAAAAAATTATTTTAAAAGTAAAATTGGAATTCATTACAAAATAGTAAATTTAAAATTATAGGTTCATTTCAAAGTACTTTGTAACTCGAGACCTGATTCGTTTTGGGTACATTTTTGTTATATAGGGATTTTGTGTTTTAAGAACTAAAAATGTTATAAAGGGAATATAAAAGTATACATATATCATATGATGGACACATTTGTATGCAGCATTATAATCAAACAAAGTTAATATATTTTCCCTCTCTCTTTCTCTCTCTCTCTCTCTCTTTTTTTTTTTTTTTTTTTTTTTTTTTTTTTGTTGCTCTATATCTCTTAAAAAATAAATTGACCTCTCTTGATCATATTTTTAAGTATCATTTTATATAATTTCTTTATTATTATTATTATTATTATCATTATTTAATGTAACTCACTTTGGTTAACTTTATTTAGAAAATTGTGATATAAATTTAATTTAATAATTTGGAGAGATGTGTTGCTTAAAATTATCATTTTTCGTAATTTTATAATACCTTCAGTCACATCTCTCAGCTCGATATATCACACTTTATTCTCTTCTTCCATCATGCACAATAAAAGTGAATTGCTACCACTCTATGGATGTTATTATATAAAATAAAATGATTACCGAAATCAGTATGGAATAAGAGTATGTAGATATTATTTTCAACTTTATCTCATTGTTGGAAAATAGAGCCTTATTAGAGAAAAATATATTCCAATGCTTTCTGGAAACGACAATATCGTTACATCTGCTATGTGAAATCTGTTGGGTCGTATTTTTATCCCTCTCCCATCAAAACTTTATGACCTTTTCTTTCTACTGATGCCTATTCACTCTTGTTTCGTGCTCTACCAAAACGCCAAAACCCCCTCTTGCCCAAGGGTTGTGAGAATCCCTTCCTGGCACAAATGAGATTTGGGGATAGTTTATGGCTGTAAACGAAGACGGATGAGCTGATTTGCTAGTCCATTGTTGCAAAGTCTCACACTGACCGCTTCCCTGCTGATCTCATCACTCCTAGACGAGAACCGTTCTTCGTTTCACACTTGCGATTTTTCATAAAAAAAATGACAAGGACTATATTGGCGATGCTGTAGGTCTTCCCACAAAATAAAATAAAATAAGGATCATCATGCCACGACGGAAGCTACTGAATTTAGCTAAAGATAAAATGTCTCTGCACTGAACAGTTATTTAACTAATTATCTACAGGGCCCGACTATGCTTTAAACTCATGGCACATTTCCCTCTTTTTATTATTATTATTATTATTATTATTATTTTAATCAACATATAAGAAACCAAAAATACTTTAATCAGTTTTTATTTTTATTAGACATATAACATAAAACTTTGTACTATTACTTTCTAGCTTTTGGAGGTGAGGTATGCCTAAATTTGGAGGCCCTGTGCCAATGCTCCGCGTGTCTGTGAAATAATATGGCTCTGATTATCTACATGGATACTTTCTGTAAACCATACAGGACACGCTGCAGAGAGCCATAAATTCATTAGCGTTCACGTCTGTCTTTTCATAAAAATATATTAATGATACATTTTAAAAATAAATTAAAAAAATAATAATTCAAATCGATAGGAATGAAATTCGATAGGAATTTTACAAAGTTCATTACGTTATTTAAGAAAACAGAAACATTAGAGAGACTAATTACAATAAATAAATAAATAAAATAAGTGTTGATATTAATGTAAATGGATAATAATTAAACATGATAATTTAAATTCGAAATTAGTAGTCACTAATAAAATAAATCAATGTTTACTATTTTAAGATAATTTCAAAAATTAGGCTCACTAGTGTTAACAAAAATATTTAATCAAGAAAGAAAAAAAAAAAAGTTATTATTTAACCAATGCGCAAAAACTTATTTCGAACTTCATTAAAATATTCTGTTTCTTTCATAGATTGCCTTGTCGATCAAATTGGATAATTCAAGTTTATTAAATGAAAAAGCCATTTCTAAGTTTCTCTATATCGATCATAATCTGAATTGTTGTTATATTTAAATTCGCAATGTCTGTTTTTAATTTTGATAATAGAAAAAGGACAACTGCGGATAAGTAGCGATAAATAACGGCTGTTTTACAGTGTACATTATTTTTATTTAATTGTCGTAGTATTTTGAAAGCTAGAGAAAACCGAAAATGACAATGTACATTCAATGCAATGAAATTCAAATGAAACCAAGGTTTCGTCAGGAAAAAGAAATAACATGAATGCTTTTTAAGAGAAAAACAATTTAAAAAACTTTGTGTCTGTTTCTTTTTACGCGTTAAACTTTCTGTTTTTTAAGTTGAATTTCAGTTTAAAACTATAAATGAAATTTAAAGTAAATTTAATTTCAGTAAAATTTTTATTTATTTATTTATTTATTTTAATGATGAAGCTGTACGTCACTGCAAATTCAGGTGTCTTAAATTCAGACACATAAGTATCTTAAATGGGTGTCCTTATTTTCAGACACGAAATCGTGTCGTAAGATGTCTTAAGACATGAATGTGACTGGATTTAAGACACTTGAAGTGACTTAAAGCAGCTATTTTTAAACTCATTTTTCATAAATATATTATAAAAATAAATAAATAAAAAGATAAATAAGATTGCGTGTGGCTCAGTTACCGATTAAAAAATGGATATAGAATTTCCTAGAGCTTACAGAAAATGCTTATGCGAAAGATTTCGCACACAGCGAACCTCTCCGACAGTTGGACTCAAATTGAGGATCCATGGATTTACAAACCAGCGCCCAGCTGAGCTTGTATACAGTCATCGACAGTGAGCCCCCTCTTAGATATATAACATTTGTCAACCAAATCATAAATTTTTCTTTTAATATATAAGTGTATCCTATGATATTTCGAAAAAACGGTTTTCTTTTTACTTTCTTTTCTCTTTCCCTTTCTCTCTTTCATTTTTTTTTTTTTTTAACTTATATTTAACTTCAAACAAACTATTTACATGAAAACCAGAAACTTGGTTGTTTTACACTGATAAGCAAGAACTCATGCGGATTTTTTTTTTTTAATTAAATTAAAAAATTAAGCAGCAGTCGCGTACAAATCGTAAAAAGTGCTCGTTTACATATTCAACTTCTTTTTCTTTGAAAATTAAATTTCACAAGGCTAAATGATCTAAATAGCGCTCCTAATAATGGAAGGCGCACTTCTCTTGCCTTAAATCCGGATAGTTCCACTACCGTGGCTCGGAATTTCTAAGTGGCATACGACAACAACAACAACAACAGCTTAAGCACTTATTATATAAAATATTATTAAATAAAGCGGATGTGATATTACTTAAAATAGAATCTGTGTACAACTGAACTGTAAAATGTCTTAATTTCCAAGTGTTACAACTGTAATGTGTCTGAATTTTAGATTATTCAGACACTTAACTTAGTCTATTTTTATAAAGACATTTATGCGTGCATAAATTCAGAAGTGTGGGCTATCAGAAAATTTGTATCTTTTACGTGTTTCAGACATTTATGTGTCTAAATTGGTATTTCAGACAGATTTCTGTCTGAATTTAAAACATTTCTATTTGCAGTGTATGATAATAGAATTTTAAAAAGATGACTGAATGTGTAATGTATATATTTTATAATGAATTGTATGATATCGACATCTAGCGTATCTGAAAACAAATTGAATAATATGTTAGAGAGGGCCAAAAGTCACTGACACATTTTAAACTTTGATATAAATTCAAACAATTTTCGAATGAGTGCGCGTTTTACACTGCACAGTGCTTTTAACAATGAAAAGTCTGGTGTGTGCAATTAAAATACTTAGTAGTTAGTTCCAAATTTTGCTCAATTTGCTCCAAATTTGTACAATGTATCTTAAAAGCAGCAAGAAAAAATACCAATAACGCAAGGCAAGCAATTAAAGAGCATTTATTTTGAGAACATGTAAATTGAATTGGTTACTGTTCGGATTAAGTTCTAGCTATAAAAGAACACATATTGAAAAGCAAAAAATATATGCACTATAATTGCTTGCATTGTGCTTATATGTATACATATATATATATATATATATATATGTTTTTACATTGTTGTTTTTAAAGTATAATACCTTTTATTAACGAAATTTTGAACATATTAGTATTATTATTATTATTTGCTTAAACTTTTCATTATAAAAAACATTTTAGTACAAACCGCCCTCTTGTAGATCAATTATTTGATTTTACAAAAAAGTTTAAAATAAGCCAGGGACTTTCGAACTACCCTGTATATCCAATTAAAAGTTTAACACCTAATTACAGTCGGTAACAAAAGTGTCCGAACACTAGCAAAAATTTCTATGTAAAAAAAGTACACTTCATGCGGTTTTGTTAAATAAATCCTTGTCGAATCCTGTTCTTAGTCAATGTAAGAACATGATTCGATAAGGATTTATTTAACAAAACCGTATGAAGTGTACTTTTTTTTACATAGGAATTTTTGCTAGTGTTCGGACACTTTTGTTATCGACTGTACCTGTTAGTTAATATTTAATTTTTATGTCTTCTCTTTAGTAACGATATTCTCATAAAAACAACGTCAACAGTTTCGCGTTGTTCATAAGAGAAAAATAGATTTTCACAGCACCCTGATGTTGAATAGGAGAAGCTTTTACACAATTCTAATTTCTTCACGAAAATACATTTTCAAAAAACTATCTAAAAAAAACTGCATCTCTAAAATACTCATTTTTTTTTTCTTCTTCTTCTCTATCCCCTTGCTTCAAGAAGTACTCACAAAAATGAAATTAGACAAATCTTTTCAGGAAAAGAAAAACGACAGAAAGTTTAGCACTAAATTTGTGTTTTTCTATTGAAAACAGGATAACGAAAGTGAGAATGTAATGGCAGAGAAAAACAGATGTTGAACGTTTAATAAAGATAAACAGACAATGATGGTTTTAAAATAGCTTATTTCCCCACAATTTTCAAAAAGTAAGATAGAAAATGAATGCGTATAGGGAATGTTGAGTGCACTCACATATCCCCACATCGCTATTCTCAGTTGAAACTTTTATTTATTTATTTTTTTTCAAGAGTATGAATTTTATAATTGATTCTGTAAATATTTTTTACGTAAATCTTTTATATAAACAAATTACTCATTTGACTAAAGGTTTTTTGAAATATGTACTGTTAGAGGCACACTTTTTGACAGAACGAAAATGAACGATTCATTCAATTCGTTCTTTACAATTCATTTTTTTACTTTCTCTTACCCATATATATATATATATATGGTAGAGAAAGTATTGTTTTGGGGTTAAATTTCTGAAATTGAGTTTTGTTATATTAATACATTTTGAGGTCCCCTGAATCCGAAAACCATGTTTTTAGCGGTTGGTCTGTGTGTGTGTGTGTGTGTGTGTGTGTGTTTATCAACATATCTCAAGAATAAATTGTAGCAGAAAGTCCAAACTCTATATACGAAATGTGTATAGGGACGCTACACTAAACTTTTCGTTGAGATCAAGCGAATGGTTCGTATACAGGGACATCCAAGAGAATTCAAATACATTATGTCTATGGAGAAATTTCGGGTAAGCACAGTGTAACATCTGTAAGCTCACTTAAACAAAACAGAATGAACATTTTTGTTTTCTTTTTTGTTATGCATAAAATCATGTTTTGTGTTGATTGCAGAATGGGAACCATTCATCGTTCGTTTACAGAGTTACCCAAAATATTTGGATATATTGGGGCTATACTTGAAAATTGCTGAAATTTTAATTCATTTTGTGTTAGATGTGTTTTAAATAAGATTGAATTTAAGTGCACGATATTATTTGTAGTGCATGTTTCTTATAGACAGTATACAGGGCTACACAAAATTGACCTAAACGTTCTTTTCTATTGAATGTATTTGATGGAAGTGAAGTGCTTTACTGTATGACTATGTTGACAAACACTGCTCAGGAAGGAAAATTAATTTTTCGTACTCATACTGTAAAGAAAGTATTATTATTATTATTTTTTTTTTTTTTTTAAGTTCAATTTTTAACTTTTATTTTTGTGTAATATCTCGTTTTAAGGTGCCCTGATTACGAAAGTACAATTTTTAGCGGTTAATCAGTATTTATATCTGTTATCCCCATAACTTAAAAACAAATAACTGCAAGAATTTCGAATTTGATATTTTGAAGTTCGTATTAGATTGCCACCTCAAAATTTGATCAAGATTAGTAAGTTTGAAGTCAAATTAATAACAGCCTTGTTTTTTATTTTTGAAATTATTGTAGGCGCTATTGTTGAACGGGGGGTTAAGAGGGGTGGTAGCCCTCCTCACATAGAATCATATGTCAAATAAAACTATTCCTAAACCAGCTTTTGATTATTTTTAAATTACATTGAACTTTATTATCTTACGTTATTCATCTCAAGACTTATGATATATACCTTTACAATATCGAAATGAAGTGTAAGAGAAAGTCGTGTGAGTGACACACCAAATTATTTAGAATGCTAAATTATCCGTTTAAAGATTTTATTTTTGAAAATAAATCAAAATATATAAATTTTTAAATTCGAGCATAGAATCAGATAAAATTGTAAAACGTTATTTGCAAGAACTGGAAGCTAACTTTAAGATTAAATATAGTATAATTTATCACTCTAATTTCAAACAACTAAATATATTATTTTATTTTTCAACGAAATTTTTAAACTTCAACGGAATTTCCAACAATTTGATTTTCCTTGGGTTAATTAAATAATCTAGTCAATTTATATAAGAAGCCATAAAAAATCTTTCATAAATTTCTTTTTCATAAATTACGTAGAGTTAAAAATAAATAAATAAGCAAATAAGTAAAAGCGGTTTTTATTAACTAAAACTTTACTTCATATTTTAGATTTAATATTTGAACCTCTTATTCTCGACATTAAAGAAAATTTTTAATAGTTTTGATTTTTTTTTTTTTTGTGTGTGTGTGTATGTGTGCGGTATAATAATTTATTTTTAAGGCTTTCGAAAAAACTATCAATGAGAAAACTTGATAAAAAATGTGAATGATAAAAAATGTGTAATTTACACGGGTTTTTACCTTTGTTTACCTAAAAAAATAAAAATAAAATAAAATTTCATTCATTATTCTAGCACCTACATAGATTATTTGGATAATAGGTATAAATGATCTTTTTAAGATCTAATGAAAATAAACATGGTCATTTTATATAAAAATCCTTATCTTTCTCTCTTTCCATTATATGTTTATCAATATCCTAACTACATTTATTTATTAATTATTTTTAAAGTATTTAAAAAAAAAAAAAATCTCTTATGATTTTAATACGTAAAAAAAAAAAATAATAATAATAATAATATTAATAACTAAATATTAAAAATTAACATCAACGTTTACAATCAATTATCTATTCATCTGCAATTTTAATATTTAAAACACGCATATATCTAAAAATATATGCTAAAATAAGTGCTCTATCAAAGTTAGACATAAAGACTCTTTTTTTTTTTTTTTTTTTTTTTTTTTTAGATACAAAAGAAAACAAAGATACATGACTCTAAGTCTTAATGGCTGTAGACTGCTTTCTCTGCAACACCAGGAGAGGTCTTCTGTTTCCCTTTAACATTGATGGATCGATGTATCATTTAACTGGAATTTCTCATAATAGTTCCTAGGTGTGAAATGTACTTTTTCTCTTCCCAAATAAATGAAGTTCAAGTAGGATGATCAACATTTCAATCCCCGAAAGCGGTCAGAAAATGGTTCCGTGGCACGCACTTTAAAAAATGAACTTTTTCCGAGTTTAGTACTTTTTCTTCCTCTCCTTAGACACTGGATGAAAAAGATGCGCTACTAATATGATATGATAACACTTTTGTGCAACTCGTGGTATGGAAAGTAGTTATAAAGAGTGTCGTATACGTGTCGTTTCCACAAATTTTAAATAGCTGCGACAAAAAGCGCGGGAAGGGAAAAAAAAAAAAAAAAAACTAACGAGTCCTTTTCAATAGCTTTTCTCATCGTACTTTTATTTTTTACAGATACTGATGCAATCTAAGCAAACTAGAACTTTTGTTCGTTAACGGCCCTCTTCACTTGAAAAAAATTCCGAAGTCGGCTGAAAGCAGATAAAAAGTGTCCCACGTGGTTTTGACAGGAGGTGGAGAAGATTGACAGATTCACTGACGAATCATTGACTTTTTGGAAGAATAAATCAAAAATCAGCCACATCCATATTGCGGTTTCGCCGAAGTTTTGTTTTGTTTTGATTCTTTCTTTCTTTTTTTATTTTTGTGTTTCTTTTTTTCTTTTCTTTTTATTTTCCATTTTCACATGACATCAAATAACTTTCCTCATTTATTCTAATCTATTTATATGTATTTTAATAGAGTAGCTCGATCCGACCAAGTACTTTATACTATTTTCAGCCCGGTTCAGGCTTTCTTTAGTTATACCGGCGAATTACGTAACAGTGAAATTTAAAATATATATATATATACTTTATAATTATACTTGAAGTCTGATATAATTAATTTAACTAAACTAGTATGTTGTGGCCACCACATGACTTTCTTCTATATTTTCCTATACAAATTCCCTCAGTAAAAATAATTTATTAAAATTATTATAAAAAAAAATTTTCTTCCATGATAATGCAGACGATTTCCATATTAGAGAAGTAGTTCTATTTATTCTCAAAAAAAAAAAAAAATAATAATAATAATAATAATAATAATAATAATAATAATAATAATAAAAAATTACGATTTTTTTTTTTTTCAAAAGTTTTTTTTTTTTTTTTTCGTTAAAAGTAACAACAGCAAAAAAAAAAAAAAACGATAACTTTGTTTTAAATTATCATAGATCTACAATTCAACCATTCGTTTTAAAGGTATTGACGAGATCTTTCGAAAGATACCCATCTTGAAAATTTATCCCTCCCGGGGGGGGGGGGGACTTTCTTCTATATGTAATATAGAGAAAGTATCGGATTCGTGAAAATTTTCGAACTCCGGTTTTCGATGGATTTGCACGTTTTGGGATGTGCTGAACATGATTTGATAGTTTTTAGAAAATGTCTGTCTCTCTGTGTGTGTGCAAAAGGTAAGTTGCCCATCGAAAACGTTCATCAATTCAAGGTATACTAATTCTGATAAATGCAAGAAAAAAAAATCATACAGTTCCTGAAAAGACTGAAGGGTGGTGTCAAGTGAACGATGATCAACATATCTCCCCCCCCCCCAAAAAAAAAGTAGTATTTTCATAGCATGTAGTTTAAAAATGATCCCCCCCCCTTTTTTCTTAAATTAGAAACTTACTTCAGAATAAAATACAGTAGGATAGGGGGGGGGGGATCAAAGATCCACAGAAAATAGCATGGGAATTAAAAGGAAAAAAAAAACCCGCAGAATCATAAGTGTGTATATATATATATATATATATATATATATAACAGTAGCAAGAAAATATGAAAATGATGACAAGAAAAAGAAATCGAAGCTAGGGAAGGGTGGGCACAGGGGCCTTGAGGCTATCGTCCAGTCTAGATTCTTCTTTTCTCTTTTCTTTTTATACTTATTGACAAAATAAGACATGTCACTACACGTTTACACAAGACACGCTATTACACTTTATGCTTGTTTTTAATATAAATTTCACAAAAATTTACGTATTATTCTATAACATGTGAAGCAAATATCTGAAAAAAGAAATAAATAAATAAAAAAACTTTTCCAAACATTTTGAAATTTTTATGACTACATATATATATGTACGACTTTTCGTTCTTATTCTTATTGTTTTCATCATATATATATATACATATACATTAAATTTGAATAAGTTAATTCCCTTGCAGCACTCAGCAAATGAAAGATAGATGAAAACACCAACATATGAAATTTTAAATGAGAGGTATTTCGATTAAAATTACTGTCACGGTGATAATTTACTTTGATTTCACTGATTAGTAAAAACATGTTAAAGTACTTACGCAGAAGAGAAATGACAGAAACATACACATAAGCCTAACGATGAGATAATATGCAAAAACCATTAAACCAATAGAAACATTCATCAATTAATTTAATGGAAAGAGATAAATTAACCAAAATGATCCGATAAAAGAAAAGAGATTTCATGAAATGAAAAATAGAATTTCTTTTGCTGAAAACCAGAAATGTTCATGCTTCAGGAAACTTGCACCTCTGTCAGCATAATGCAAGATTTCGGAAAGCTGTATAGCTAATTCAATCAATATACGAGGAGTGATCAGAAAAAAAGGTTACAAGTCGAATAAAGAAATATTTATTAACAATAGACAGAAAATACAAAAGAGAATTAAGAGGCATACGTGCCTATCACTTTTGGACATAATCACCAAGTCTATTTAAGCATTTATCAGAACGCAAAACCAACTTGTTTAACCCGTCTTGGTAGAAATCAGGTCCCTGTCCATTGAGCCAGGTCTTGGCGGATGTTTTCACAGCACTGTCTGAAGAGAACTGTGTACCGGTTAAGTGTTCATTCAACCTAGGAAACAGGAAATGGTCACTCGGTGCCAAATCTGGGCTGTATTGTGGGTGACTCCAGATTTCTCACCTGAACCGTCGCAACAATTCCTGCGTTGCTTAAGCAGTATGGGGCTTGACATTGCCATGAAGGAGGACACCTTCACTCAACATGCCCGGTCATTTGCGTCGGATGACTTCGCGTAATCTTGTCAAAGTGACACAATAAAGATCTGCGTTGATGGTCTTGCCACGCTCCAGGTAATCGATCAGGATAACACCACACGAATGCCAGAATATGGTTGCCATAACTTTATCGGCAGAGGGTGTAACCTTAAATTTATTTGTCGTTGGGGATACAAAATGTTTTCACTCCATAGTTGCTTTTTTTGCTTGTGGGGACGAAATGATGAAGTCAAGTTTCGTCCCCTTTAACGAACGGTGAAGTGCTGGCCGCCAGAATGGTAACGCTGAAGAAATGTAAGACTGCACATCATTCGTGTGGCTTTGTGCTCATCGGGTAACGCACGTGGAACCCAGCGGGCACACACCTTGGAATATCGCAACACATCAGAAATGATATGCTGCACGCTACCATAGCTCAGTTCCATCTCTGACGAGATTTCACGCAGAGTTACCCGTCGATCATTTTGAATCATTTCTTCATGGACGCTCCCAGCCATATTGCGGTTTTCGACATCCTGCCTGATTGAAAAGAGCGACACCATTTCGCTACATTTTGTCTGCTCAATGCTTCATCACCGTAAACTTCCACGATTTGACTGTGAATGTCAGATGCAGAGACATTATTTGCCCATAAAAATCAAATCACACGCACTTCCACACGAGACCAATATTCAGAGCGTCTTGCCATTTCAATCGTCCTGTAAACCATCTAGGAACATTCACTACCTACCCGCACACCAGCTGTATGACAAGTAGCGCCATCTGTCTCCACTCTGGGGAAACAAAATTTCTCCACAATATGCAGTTTTCAAATGCTGCGGCTTGTAACCTTTTTTTCTGATCACCCCTCGTACAACTAAAATCTCTATCTTGCAACGAAACAAAATATAAAAGGAAATTAGATGAAACAGTAACACAAACCAAAATTGAAACATGGAATAAGTATTTGTAATAAGTCCACATGTAAACGATTCCATACAGAGATAATAGAAATAATCAGGTTGCCAAAACGAACATTAGTGAAAAAAAAAAAAAAAAAAAAGATTAAAAGTAAAGAAACGATTAATCGATCTAGGTGCTACTGAAATGAAATAAATGAATGCATTAAGTGATAGTTATTAATCTTTAAAATTTAAAAGCTAATATCATTATTTAAAAAAAAGTTATTTAATTTTAACGTTAATGTTTTCTAATTTTCAGTTTATATTTAACGTTCAACGTAACGTGAGCAAGCGCCATCTTACTTGAAAAAAGTGATTTACGTAATTACAGAAAATGAACGACTGTACTAAATTACTACAGAAGATTTAAGTAATTACAGAAAATGTACGATTTAACTTACAATTTTTACTTTACTTTAGTTTAATTTATATGTATATAAATTTTAGCCTTTATCAATCTACTGTAGGATGAAGGCTTCTCCAAGGAGCTTCCAAACAGCCCTGCTTTTTGAAATTCTTCTCCATTCTGCTCTTCCTAACTTCACAATTTCATCTCTCCAACGACACAGTGGTTTCTTTCTCGGTCTATTCCTGTTTATTGGTATCCAAAATAAGACTTTTGTGGTCTATCTATCATCATTTATTCTCGCAAGGTGCCCAGCCAAGATCCATTTTAAGTTTTTGACTCTAGAAATAACATCAGTAACTTTCGTTTGTTTAATAACCCAAGTGTTTCGCTTTCTGTCTCTTCGGATGAATCCTAACATGCATCTCTTCGAGCTTTTCTGGGCTGTTTGAAGTTTTTGTATAGCTTTACATGTTAATGTCCAAGTTTCTGAAGCATAAGTTAAAACAGACAAAATACACTGATCAAAATCTTTTCTTTTCAAATAAATTGGGAGGCAGCTTTTGAATATAGCACTATATCTTCCAAATTCTCTACATGCAAGTTTAACTCGGTTGTTAATTTCTTCCATGATGTTCCCGTTCATCTTAAGGACTTATCCCAGGTAGCATAGATGCCAACACTTTTATTTATTCCGGAGTATTTTTATCCCCGCCTTTATTTCGCACCACTTTATTTATATACAAGTTTTTTACCAGACATAATTTGATAAAATGAGTAGAAATCATTTAAAAAAAATAAGTGGTATGGAATAAAGGTGGTGCTAAAAATACTCTGGAATAAATTAAAATGTTGACATCTATGCAAATAGGTGTAACTGCATACTGTTTCTAATTCATTCACATCAATAGTGATCTTCAGTGGAGAAACAAAGGAATTTGACATCCTAACTTCTGCCTTGCTGAGGTTCATTTTCAATCCAACGAGAATACTTTCTTTGTTTAATTTCTGAAGCATTTCTTGCAAATCCTCAAACGAGGAAGCAAGCAATGCAATATGATCCGCGAATCTCGAGCGATTTATAAACTCTCAATCAATTTTCATACCTTTCTTTTCCCAATTTAATCTTTTAAAAACTTCTTGAAGTACTGCATTGAAGAGTTTAGGTGAAATTGTGTCCCCTTGTCTTACACCTTTTCTTATTTTGAATGCATTACTCGTTTTGTGCAGTTTTAATTTGGCTATTGCGTCTTTATAAATGTTTCCTATAAGGCGAATATATCCTGATTTAATATTAGTATTCCTTAATGTATCCACAACTGCTAGTGATAATATAAAGTCGAAAACTTTTTCGTAGTCCACAAAATCCACACACAGAGGGAGTTCGTGTTCATTATTTCTTTCAATAATTTCTCTAATTACATGAATATGGTCGATGCTACTAAAACCACTTCGAAATCCTGCTTGTTCTGTAGGTTGCGCTGGATCTAATTGTTTCTGTATCAGTTTGACAGAATTTTCATCAGAATTTTATACAAAATTAACAGCAGGCTGATTGGGTGATAGTTTCTAATATCTTCTTTTTCTTATTTTTTAAAGAGTAAGATTATGATGGCATTTTCCCAGTCCTTTGAAACATCACATAATGTTAAACATTTGTTGAATAATTTAGTAAGAACTTCAATGGCTTCATTCCCTGCTTCTTTTTAAAATATCCACAGTGATTTTGTCTTCTACTGAGGATTTTCCATTTTTCATTACTTTTATGGCCACAGCTACTTCTTCATTAAATACTGCAAGTATAGCGTCGTTTGTATTTGATGAGGTACAGTCGGTAACAAAAGTGTCCGAACACTAGCAAAAATTCCTATGTAAAAAAAGTAGAGTTAATACTGTTTTGTTAAATAAATCCTTGTCGAACCATGTTCTTAGTCAGTCTAAGAACTTGATTCGACAAGGATTTATTCAACAAAGCAGTATTAACTCTACTTTTTTTACATAGGAATTTTTGCTAGTGTTCGAACACTTTTGTTACCGACTGTAGGTGAACCACTCAATTGATCAAGTGAACTATACAATTATAAATAAACATTTGCTGCCTCTCTTAGAATTTGCTCCTGATTCCTAGTGATATTTCCAATTTTTGTCTTCAAAGATAGAATTATTTTCCTACTAAGTGTCAGATTCCACTTTGCAGTTTCCAAGCCTTTATTTTTTTAAATGGCTTGATTACAATTGAATTTCCTGGTGTCTTTTACAACCTCGTTCCTTAGAATTTACGCAGTTCTGAAAATTCAACTTTTGCAGTAATATATTCCTTGTTATATATCATTTTTCTTCTCTTTTCCATAAGCTGTCGTGTCTCTTCCGAGATTTTTTTTAACAAGTTTATCTTCTTCTGAACAAGTTTTTTTTTTTTTTTTGCTGATTTCAGGACAGCATTGAAAAATTTTACAGTGAACTCATTGACATCTTCAGTATCCTCAAACAACTGAAATCTGTTCTTTAGTTCCAGCTGGAACTCTTGTTTTTTACCTTTTAGAAGCTGTGGTTGAATTCACTTGCTTCGAATTTATAGCTGTTGTGTCATCTCCTGAAGCTTTTCTATTATTTTTATTGCTTTAGCTACTTCTTCCTTTAATATATCTAGTATACCATTGTTTGTATTTGAGGAGGTAGGTGAACCACTGAGTTGTTCTGGTCAGCTGAGCAATACTGAATAAAAATTTCCTGTCTCTTTTAGAATTTGCTCTTGATTCCGAGTGATATTTCCACTTTTTGTCCTCAAAGCTAGAAATCTTTTCAAAGCATCAGATTTCTCTTTGCAGTCTTCAAACCTTCAATGGCTTGCTGTATCATATTACAATTGAATTTCCTGGTGTCTTCTACAATGTGTTTTCCTCAGACTTTTCCATAGTCCTGAAAATTCAACGTTTGCAGTAATATTTTCCTTGTTAAATTTCATTTGTCTTCTCCTTTCCATAAGCTACGGTGTCTCTTCCGAGATTTTTTAACAGGTTTATCTTCTTCTGAAACAGCAACATTTTTTTGCTGATTCCAGAACAACATCGACAAAACTCACAGTGAGCTCATAGATGTCTTCAGTATCCTCGAGCAACTGAAATCTGTTCTTTAATTCCAGCTGGAACTCTTGTTTATAGCTTTTAGAAGCTATTGTTGAATTCTCTTGTTTCGAATTTGCACCAGTTTTTGTCTTTCCAATGCAACCTGAACCTTTACCTTACAACGTGCCAATCTGCGGTCACTACCAGAGTTAAATCTATTCATCACGGCACAACCAGTAAAAGTGTATTTCTTGTCAGTTAGAATGTAGTCTATTTCACTTGTTCCTCCATTTGGACTCCTCCATGTCCATTTCTTCTTTGAATTCTTTTAAAAAAATGAATTAATGACAAAAATTTCACATTCTGCAAATTAATCAGTCTGTGTCCTCTTTCATCTCTATTTCCCTTTTCAAATGCAACAACAACACGTTTATTTGAATGTTTGGTACCAATTCGAACACTGATATCTCCCATAATGATTCTAAGATTGTGTCTTGTATATTTGCTGAAGAACTTCGTAACATCCTCATAGAATTTCTCAGTAACTTGGACTTCACAAGTGCTGGTTATAACACAAACTTGAATTATCTCAGCATTATAACGCTTGGAGAGCTGCATGGTGAGTGTAGCAAGAACTCTTATATATATATATATATATATATATATATACATATATCTACTAATATATAAATGCGAAAGTTTGGATGGATGTATGGATGGATGTTTATTACTCAATCACGCCACAACGGCTAAGCGGATATGGATGAAATTTGGTACAGAGATAGAGAATAGTCTGGAATAGAACATAGGCTACTATTTATACCGGAAATTCGATTATATTTTTTAAAATTAATTAAAATATGAAAATAATAATATGGTAATTGACTTAATATAAGCCATTTAAATTTTTAATTGTTGCCAAAAAAAGTTTACGAGATATTTTTATTTATTTATTTATTGTTTTCAACAAAAAAGGAAATATACTTTCACGCGAAAAATAAAAAATTACTAAATATTAAATTGGTCGATGAGAAAATGACACTTTATAATTTTAAAATAACACAGTAATATTACAAACCTAACATATTTCTTCTGAATTTTATTTCATAGCATTTTTTTATATACCTCTACTTCATTTTTTTTTTTTTTTTTTAGTACGGTGGATGAAACAGGCTTGGCATAAAAGCTAATTCAGCATTATATTAAAGGTATTTTCTTTTTGATAATTCTGGACAATTTTTTTAATTTTGATGCTGAAGTAGATCGGACATTTTTCGCCAAGGAAAAGATAGAAAGAAATACGCAAGCGAATTGATGACGTCACTGGCCGTTTGTGGATACTAGAAAAAAATTTCCTATGTTAAACGCCCATTGGATTTTTTGTAAAAAATTATTAAAAATCGAGGAAAATTATTTCCCGATTTTAATTCCCATATTTAGGTATAGATATGTATTAATTATCTTGTCCGGGTGTTAGATTAAGTTATTTTTGTTGTAAATGTGACAAAATTTGAATTTTTAATTTCAAAACTCTAGAAAACAAAAATGGCAAACTTCCACATTCGATTGAAAACACAAACATTTCATTTCAAAGGATGATATTAACACAATAAATATCCAACTAATATACTAATTAAAAGGAAAATGATAAATATTCTATCATAATTTGAATTCAAACTTGTTTTCAAATGTCTAAATAAAGTGTCTGATATAAGATACTAATATGTTGTATCGGAATAGATTTGATATCGGTCATTCTTGGCAGAAAAAAAAAAATTGCCAAATTATTTGGTGAACATAATTTAATTCCTTTCAAAAATCATGGTTATTTTAACAACTTATATTAAGAGAGTAATGAATAATATGAAACAATATTTCGTACAATGCAATATTACGAAAATATACATTTGGCATGTATATTTTCGTATTACTTTTCACCAAATACAATAAGCGCCAAGAACGAGAGAGTTTTGAAATTTAAAATTAAAATTTTGTCAATTTGACAGCAACATAACTCAATCTAACACATGCACATGATAACTAATACATATATATACCCAAATATGGGGATTTAAATCGGGATATAATTTTCCTCGATTTTTAATAATTTTTTACAAAAAATCCAATGGGCGATTAACATAGGAAATAATTTTCTTGCATCGACGGATGGTCAGTGACGTCACACTTCGCTTGCGTATAGGAACAATAATCGCATAAATTATATTTTGGCCTAAAACGGCAACAAAAATTCAAAAGTCGCCAAGGGCATTAAGGCTGTACCATGATCAAGTTTACATATTAATTAATTTATTTATTTTTCTATATACCAACTACTATTAACTAAGCATGAAGTATATATAACCACAAAATAATAATAATAATAATAATTGTCTCATGCGATAGAAGTAGCCGATCATAGCATATTGTAATATTATATGTGGCTTGAAATTGCTGTCATTCTATGGTTAATCGATTGAATCAAATAAATATAGGAAATAACTTGAGAGCAAATATTATGTTCATCACGTATAATGTTGTTCATATGTAACTGGGACTCAGATACAAAAGAGCTACTTCAAATTTTTCGATACTGTCCGTATCGAAACTGTCATATATGATAAGCACCCAAATGGAAGTCCATGGGTAAGCCAATGTCGCAGGCAATAGGGACAGGCACCGGAGATTGCAAGGACGAACAAGTAGTGCCAAAGGCAGCGGGAACACAAAGCGAGCTTTTGACCGATTTCAGTTTTTTTTTTTTTTTTTTTTTTTTTCATAAAGAATTCTTTTCTATATAGAAAAGAGTTTGCAAGCGAAGCGGGCAAAGCCGTCGAAAACTGTTTAAGAACTAAAATATTATTCAACAATTCGCCGGGAGATGAAAAAAAAAAATCATTTCTTTCTAAAAAAAAAACAACAACAAAAAAAAAAAAAAACCTTAAAAATTTGAAACTCATAAATATTATATGAATTTCACCACATAATTAAAATTTTAATTCACCAGTCACCAAGTTATTATTAGAACCAGATTAATATTGTGCAATAGTAAACTAAAATCATACAAAGAAAGGTTTCGAAATAAAATTCATAATTGACGACCCAGTTTTTATACTTCCTCAACACAGTGCTGTTTTAGTACAGGATCCCTATGAACGAATTTTAAATTTTTGTCGCCATGTTGGCGAAAATTTTTTATTTATTTATTTTGGCATTCCATGAGTTACAAATTTTTTTTAAGTATACATTATCAGACTCTGTTTTGCACGGCACCACAATGATAAGGTTTCATTACATTACATATTCAGTTCCCACACATACACATCAAAATTTCCACGTGAACGAAGTCGCGGGTAACAGCTAGTATATATATACACACACAGGGTGATTCTTATGTCGTGGGACAAACTTGGACGGGAGGAAGAGAAAACCACAAGGATTGAGGATTGTACAGGAACCCATGACTGAAAACGTCATTTTAACCCTTTAAGAACTGAATGCTTTTCGCTACTATGTACTAACTCCGCCTATTATGTAAAATTTAAAATCATGTATGCTTCATTATTTCGTAAAATCATACACTGGTATTAATGCAATCAGTGCGATAAAATAATCAGATAAGAAACAGAATTAATTTATTTATGTAAACTTTATCATGTAAAAACATTTTTTTTTTTTTTTTTTTTTTTTTTTTTTAAGTGCAACATTCGAGAGTCACGCCCATATCCACGCAAAAACATCCAGTTCTTAAAGGATTAAAAAGACGTTTACAGTCATGGGTTCCTATACAATTTTCAGCCCTTGTGATGTTCTCTACCACCCTTTCAAGTTTGCCCCACTACCTCAGGATCACCATTTATGTATATTACGAATACCTTTCAAAAATTTTACAAGATAAAAATATGTATAACATGAAAAATTGAAAATAACATGAAAAAAATATTTAAAAAATATATATATTAAGAATCCTTTTAATGGAGGCATGCGACATACAATACTTTTTCAAGGGCTTTGATTGAATGTTGCATGCAAATAGGTGTTATTTCTGCCATACTGTATGTATTTGCTAAACCTTTACTGTATGCAAAGCCCGATAACATCTAAAAAGACGCGTAAATAATAGCAAATTCATGATTGAAAATGGAAAAATAAAATCAAACATACATTTAAAAACTTTATTTAGTGAATTTTAGCTAAAAAATTAAAAATAAAATAATAACAAAAATAATAATAAAACCAGGGATGGAACACGGGCGCATAATTCATACCGGAATCTGTTTAAGAAATTACTCTACCTATAATATCGTTGATTTAAGAAGTAGGAAATTTTCTTACATTGTTTGTGGTATGAATTCTGCGCCCGTGTTCCATCCCTGTAAAACTAAAATTATTACTTACGTAACAAACTACAGCCATTAAATTTTGCATCAAACGTACAGTAAATACATTTAATCTTGCAGTTAGATGTAGAATCTTAATTAAATTGTATATTTTAATGTTAAAAATAAAATTTAATTAACTATTATTTTAACAACTGAACCATTAAATTTGAATTTACAAAATGTTCACAACCAAACACAATTATTAGTGTCGCAAATTAAATTAATACGAATTCGCATTTTAAGGTTGAATAAGCGTTTGTATTAATAAGATTGAAAAATGGATTAAGTAGTGGCGTCCTATATTAGGCCATTGACAATTTAGTCTAAATTTTAAAAGCAAATTAAGTAAAACTAGTCCTCCTTTAAAGAGAAGTACAAAAAAGTAGTGACCCTACTTTTTTTATTTTTTTTTCAATAATAGTTGTTTTGCTGATTTAATCCACTACAAATGGGCACTTTCTAAAAATCCTACTGTAAAACCGACATTTACTTAAAAAGCTCCAATTTAAAGGTTAATAAAAGGATATTAAATAAAACACATTATAAAAGTAACTTAATTAAATTATAGCAATGTATATTTTGTTGATTTTAACTAATTATTTTTGAAGAATTGGAAAAAAAATAATATAAAAACACTAAAAGTAACTTAATTTAATTAAGTTATTGCAAAGTAAATACCGTTTTTTTTTTTTTTTTAGAATTGAAGGGGGGAAAAATGAATGAATGAAAAAGAAAAATGAAGTGAAGATTTATAAAAATTTAAAATTTAAATAATAATTATTAAAAATATATTATAAGTTAAAATTTGTTTAATTCTAACAATTTAATTAATGTTTTATTATTATTATTAAAGTAAATTTTGAATAGTAAAATTCAACTTAAATTGAAAAGTATATATATATTTTTTTTTTTAGGATGTTGGCAAGTAAGCATACTATACGACCCGCCAGAATAGATTTCCAATGCGGCGTGGCCCACCAAGGATTTTAAATTGGACAAGTCTGTTATAGCTGCCAATATTTTAATTTATTCCGGAGTATTTTTAGCTCCGCCTTTATTTCGTACCACTTAATTTTTAAAAGTAATTTTGTCTTATTTTTTCGAAGTTATGTATTGGAGATTTTTTTTTCTATAAATAAAGTGGTGCAAAATAAAGGCGGGGCTAAAAGTACTCCGGAATAAAATAAAATATTGGTAGCTATGGTCTGTTTTATACAGTTTAGTTTTTAACATTTTTGAAAGGTGAAAAGTCAGTACAATGCTAAAACACACTTCAGAAATTATCATCTTATGAAAAGTGGAAAATATTAATGCCGCTAAAGCAAGGGAAAGTTGGGAAGCGAGGAATTTTAGATGTGATGGAACTTTTAGAGAATGAGGATAAAGGGAAATAGTCTTATTTCGGAGATGCAAGAAAAAAATGCCTGAAAATTTGTGTTGATTGTTTAGGTATGTTAAATAAAGGGACATTTTTTTGTTTTTAATGGGCGCAAAAGAATCGTATAGATTTCTGGAATAAATAGCATAAAGGTTATGATAAGAATCCAGGTTTAACTTTCGAAAGAGTTAAAAGAATATATATAAACATGATAAAAAATGCAATAGAACCACAAGCAGATATGACGTAAAATATAAGTTTTCTTAGTATAAAGCTAAAACCAAAAAATTATGACCGGATAAGATTTTTGTACATTAAAACCTATTGTTTTATCAGCCATACGGAAAAAAAAATAACAAAATGGAATGCATACACAAAGACAGGAACTATATGTTCAATGAAAAAAAATTAGAATATTTAAATAAGTATTTTATAAACAGAAAACAGGGGCTAGAAATGCTAAAAGAAATTAAATGTAATATCGAAGGGGATTGAACGTCAATGGTAGAACGTTGTACTAAGTAGGTAAAATCCAATAATAATAATAATAATAATAATTGAAGAGATAGAAAATGGCTCATATAGTTAATATGCCAGGACAAAGAAGAAACAAAGAAGATGAAAGTGTTAAAAAGTAGAAAAAGGAAGCAGGAGCAAGAACAGACTATGATTAAAATATGATCGATTAAGACTTGGCGTTAAAATTTTATGTTACACTATGGAAAATTAATCTTGTTGTATGCATGGAATTAAACCAACCAACAGAGTCAAGAACTTTCCTGATGACTCCCAACCCCTGATTAAAATACTCGGTACGCATATTTAATTTCGATTTGGTGCGATAAATTTTTAATTAATAATACAATTTATTGGAAAAATTTTTAAACAAATTTTCCAGTTAGATTCAAATATTATATCTCTAATTAGAATCTAATTTAATCTAATTAGATTCAAATATATATCTAATAATTTAATATTAGATTCAAATATTAAATTATTTGAATCTAATACAAAATAATTTATATTACAAATAATGTTTTAAACCTATATTGATCTTATATTGGTCAAATATTTTAGTTTCTTATTAGTGTTAAATAAAATTTTTTGATTAAAATAAAATGTTGCATGTTTTTTTTTGTTTTTTTTTTGGGGGGGGGAAGAGGGGGGAGGGGGGTCATTAATACTTAATAAAGACTCTGGAGCTCAAGAACCTTTTTTTAACGGCAGAATTTTATATATAAAAGTTAAGACTATTGTAATACGATAATGAATTAAGATAATTTAGCTATTTAACTAATAACGAGATTTTACATCCCAAGCCTCAGCAAGAATTCTAATTTAATATAAATATCTAGAAGTTGAAATAGTGTTATAGCATACATCAAATTTTATTTTAACGATCCACTTCCAATAAAATTTATTACAACCATTAAAATCCATAAGAATATATTAATTATAATAAATCAGATATTTTCAAAGAAAAAAAAAAGTTATTTGGATTTTTTTTTTTTTTTTTATTAGTTTAGTTACACATGAAACGTAATACCAGCAATGATTCTGTCATTTAATTACACAGTTGAAAACTGCTTATCTTGCAATGATTTTTCTTTTGCTTGAGGCATTCAGAGCTAAAATTACCAAACTGAACTCGAAGACATAAGAATAAATTTTAAAAGAAAATTACCATTTCCGTTAATGGGTCTTTTAATTTTTTTTTTCCATCTTTTATGTGCGGAATAATATTCAATAAATAAATCTAAAATAGGTTTAAAGATAATTATTTTTTAAGCAATAGGAAATATAACACATAAGGAAGGCATAATAACAGTGCTTCTCAAATATTATTCTGTCAGCAATGCAGTATAAGAGAATAAATGACCCAAAACATGTGGATATGAAGCATAATAACAAATTAAATAATTTCAACCAATAATAAGGTTGTGTTGAATAAATTATCTTTCTCGTCTTACATCCAATGCACAGTTATTGGGTATATTCCTAACTTGGTAATTTAATCACGCAGTTTAAATCTGCACACCTTTCAAACATTTCCGCTTTTGTCTGAGATACCTCATGTTAAATGTGCAAATTGAACTTTTTCTTTACACCCATAGAAAAACAGTCGTAGAAAGAAATTACTTTTTCTTCTTGAGTAAATGGATCGTTTAATCTCAATTTCAAGTGCTTTTTCTCTTTTTTGAGAATGAAATAATGCGGAGATAAATTATTTTGGTGCCTGTCAAGCAGAAGGCAATAAAATATTTGCGGCTGTTGAGATGTCGGCAGCAAATTTAAGAGAAGCATTTCATTTGTTCCAGAGGAATCATAAATTTCAATCGATGACAAGTTAATGAAGGTACAAATGGTTGTTAACTATCAGACGTACAAGATCAAATTGTACCACAAATTTGATGAATTTTGAGCCAGGTCCTTAACGTCAAATTATTTTGAAATTATTTTGTAAATTATTTTACCCTCTTTGGGAAATGTCAAAGCATGGATAATATTAAATGTTAATGGGAACAAACCACAAAATAGCTTTTGAAAAATATAAGTCATGAAAATTACTTGCTTATCTTATCATGCAGTATGAAACAGAATGTGAGGTGTATTACTTTAAAATGACAGATATAAAGAGCAAAAAGTATAATTGAACTTTTTTATCACTGTTTGTTATTTTTGCAAGCATTTACGTATCTGAATTTACCAGTTATTAAAAGTAAAAGGTTGCAGTTATTGAAAATAAAATTAATAAAATTCCATACATGCTTTTATTTGTCTTTCAAAAACCACAAATTTCAATTGTTGTCAAATAATAATAATAAATAACAACGATAATAATAATATGATTGCTAGTAATCTTACATACAAGAAATATTGTTTCATTTGGGAACTCCGGGTCAGGTTCACTTGAAGTTTCTTGAAAATTTTCTCACTTCATCGAAAAAAATGTCAAATAGTGAATAATATAAATAAATAATGAGAATAAATTAAAACAACAAGAAATAAAAGTCTTGAAGGAAGTCTACTTTTTAAACTTATCATAAAGAATAAACTGAATTATATGTTAGTGGGATGTCATATTTTAACTTGAAAGAAATAACCGAGAATGAAAATATAATTGAAATATCTTTTAATATTATTAGTTTTCTTTGAACACCCTTTTTGTTTTCTCTTCTTGGTAATAATATAAATACAGTTAATAAAATTGTAGTGACTGTTGAGATGTGTGTCACAATTTTTCGGAAATAATTTCGTTTGTCCCAGAGGAATCATAAATTTCAGTCAGTGACAGGTTAATGTAGTAAATGGCTATTAATTATCAGATATGCAAGGTCATATTTATCATTCACTTGATTTAAAATATTATTTTTGTCATGATATGTCAAATGTTAGATTTGAAAATAATTATAATAATAATAATGATGATGGAGACAAAAGAAAGAAGAAATGTTTCTTGATAAATGTACGTTTATCATCGGTTGGGATAGTTTTGCTGTTTTGATGTTATAGGTATAAGAGTGAACAAATTCGAATAAAAATGCCTAAAAATAAGTAAGAAAAATTTATGTAAACAGTTCTATTCATATAGCATTAAAAACTGCTCTGAAAGATTGGTGATGAAAAATAATAAATGAAAAACCTTTGTATAAAAACTCTATAAATTCAAAAAAAAAAAAAAAAAATTTTAAATTAAAAAATGGAATACTTATTTTGGGCTTAAATTAGAGCACAATCTTTCATTAGGCGAAAAAAATGGGCAGGAATATAACAGAGTGATGCAAGAGTTTGGCAGTTGCTGCATGTATACAAAATTTATTTGTTTATATATTATGAGGCATAGTTAAATCTTTATATATTAAATAAATTGCTTAAAATTTACTATCTGCAACCTGATGTGAGTATAAAGCTTGATATATATATATATATATATATGAAGTATCCTTTTCCCCATGACCTGGTTTTCCCGCAACATTGGAACCTAAAGCTATTTGATTTCTCTTTGCCGTTCCTGAAATCCAAGGCAGTTTAGTTTCTGTTTCCCGTGGCCAGCTGATCATGTGACGGAGCACCAGCACTTGAGAGGAAATGCGTGCTCATGACGTGAATGACGTCTTTCCGGAACGCGCGCCTGCTAACAGCATCGGAAGAGAGAAAGTTCAGAGTGCAGTTGACGGCCGATTGAGAAGGCACATTTTGACGAATACTTTTTTAGACGATGTTTACGAGTGCCGGAGCTTGGTACTCTTTACGAACTTTGTGTTTCGACGTAACTGAAAAGCGAACTAATAAGTGACATGTCTGTACCGCAAGTTGTTTTAATTGAACTATGCAATGAACATTCGATAGTTAATTCTAAATGCTTATTAGCATTCCTGTATATATGTAAATTACAATTTAATCTTTTATTAAATTTATAATTAGTAAATAAGTATTAGTTTTTGTTTAACGCCTACAAAAGTATGCCATCCCACAAGTCAGAAGTGGGATCAAGAATAAAATCTACTGGATAAAGAATAAAATCTACTTCATAAATGATAGAACGCGAATTTTAATTTTGATTTAAAGTTTGGATAGAACGCGAATTTTAATTCTAAAGTGAATTTTGATTTTAACGTGAATTTTCGAGAAACACGAACTTTAAAAACAAACTTTATATAAACTTTTATAGACTGAACTTTTAATTGATTTTAAGACTGTGATTGAACTGTGTGTCTACGGTGTTGAATCACACTGAAGCTTCTGTACGGAGTGCTTTTTCTCTTCTGCAATTTATAGTGGATAATAAAATACGTAAAGTGTGTTCTGTGGATGCTACGGAATAGCTACGGATCGTCTGGATAAAAGTGAACAAGAAGTTTCTATTCTACAAAGTGAGAAAGATGTTCTTCAAGGTTCTCGAGGATTAAAACAGCAAGTCGACTAAATGGGAATTTTAAATAAAATTTAAAACAACAGCTGTTTCTGCTCTACAAAGGTACGTACATTTTATCTTCTTATAAAATGGTATCTCTAGGGGATATTCCTAAAATTGGCAATGCACTGAAGATAGAGAACTATAGTAAAATTAAAATTCTGCATCGGTTTTTATTCGATGAGAACGGCGATCGTAGGAACAGATGCAGAATAAGAAAGTTTCAAGGATTCACTTTCGCTATAGGCGACGAAAAATACCTTGAAAAGCAAAAAATAATTGATAAAAATTTTTCATTAAATGAACTAATTATTATCTGTAATGTATTAAATGTTCCTTTTGATGGGAGCAAGAATGAACTGCGAGATCGATTATTATTACATTTGTGTGACACGGAGTTGTTGAAACAAGAATGTTCCGAGAATAATTCAGATGAGGAAGATTCGCAGGATGAATCGAGTAGCGAAAGCAGTGGTGATAATGACGTCGAAAAAATTGACTCTTCTGTGCAATGCCAAGTGTATGATAATAGGTATTATGAAAATAATGAAATTGGTAATAATAATAATGTGAATTTTGGATTACGTGGTGCAACTGTTTCTTTCAATGATTTTGAAAATTCTATGTCAAAATTTAGCGGCGAGCCGCATGAGAACATAATTGAATTCTTTAATGAATTTGAAGAGTTATCTGAAATGTTTAACCTTAACGAACTACAAAAAATAATTTTCTGTAAAAGGTCTTTGAGCGGAAATGCTCTGTTATTTGTAAAATCCGAAAAAGGATTACTAAATTATAAAAAGTTAAAAAATGCATTAATCGAGGAATTCAAGATCGAAATAAATTCTGCCTCCTTGCATGACATTTTAAGTAAAAGGAAAAGGAAAATTACTGAAACAGTTACAGAGTATTTTTTAAAAATAAGAGAATTAAGTAAAAACGGGCACATTGAAGATGCCGCGTTAATGCATTACGTGATCCAAGGAATAAATGACAAAAGTGAAAACAAACTAATTCTTTATGCTGCAAAAAATATTCGTGAATTTAAAGATAAAATTAAGTTATATGAAATATATAAAAAAGATAATGAGAAAAATAAATTCAGATTTAATAAAGTAGATTATAATGTAAAACCGAAGCACGCAGCCTATAACGTACATGAAAAATTTAGTCCTAGAAATGATGTAAATAAATTCTGTTATAATTGTGGTGACAAAAACCACTTATCTAGAGATTGCCCTCATAAGGCCAAAGGCCTGAAATGTTTTTCCTGCAAGCAGTACGGGTATAAAAGTTCGGAGTGCCCAGGTTCGAAACAAGAAGTTGAAACGTTATGTGTTAGTATAAATCATAATTTGAACAAAAATATTTTGATTAATAATGTAAATTTTATTGGAATTATTGATACAGGAAGTGAAGCAACATTGTTGCGTAAAAGTTCTTTTGATAGGTTGAATGTAAATAAATTAAACTTAATAAGTACCACTTTGAGGGGGATCGGAAAAAGTTCTCTAAAGCCGTTAGGCTCAATTAAAGTGAATCTCAAAATTGATGAATTACAATGTGAGACTGATGTTTATGTTGTACATGATGATTTAATTCCCTATGATGTAATCCTCGGTATGAATGTATTAATGTTAAGTGAAACAACAATTAATGAAAAAGGTATTTTTGTGAAAAATAAGTGTAATTCTCTTGAGTTAAATTTAGTAACAGTACTCCCTGTAGATAAATATCAAAGTGAAATTAAAACGAATGTTGTTGTTGATGCCCCTATGAACTGTAAGAACAAAAATTTTGAAAAATCCCTAGAAATAAATGAAACAGTAAATAGTGTTGAAAAATGTGAAATTAAAACTCCCCAACCTTGTTATGCTGTCAAAAAATCATTAGAATCTCCCGAAAAAGCCATAAGTGAAAATGACGATAAAGACGAAAACGACGAGAGTGATGACGATAAGATGCTTTCAGAGGATGATAATAGTGTGGACGATGACAGTGATGAAGAAGAGGAGCCTCGACGACAGAAACAAAACCAAACGAGCATTATCCAAATAGATGACGATAGTGATGAAGAGGAGGAGCCGCGACGAAAGGGACGAAGCCAGACGAATATTTCCCGAATGAAGTCGCCAAATCCAGAAAACACTTACTCGAAGAAAGATGAAAAACAAGCCTTACTTAGAAAAATTTCACAGTTAGCCGAAGAGTTGAAAAAGTTAAAAGAAAAGGTTGACGAAAATTCCAAACTCCTTAAAAGGAAGAAATCCAGAAAAAAGCCATCGACGATAGATTCCATCGAGTGTAAAAGACAGAATATGCCTAAAGAAGAGACTGCCAGTGTCAATTTAGGAAAGTTGTTCATTCCATCACTTCCACTGAAAACCACGATTGGTGAAATAGCCATATTATTTCCTAAAGCTGTGCAAATAAAATTAGAAGTTTTCCCTGCATATAAGACTGCTATCATAGACTTTTTGACCGAACGTGATGCTACAGAAGCATTAAAAAACATTAAAACTGAAAATGATCAATTAGAGGTTCTCGAGTTCGAGTCCCAAGATAACTTTGAGTCCCAAAGTAAAGATTTGCGTAAACCTGCTAAAGAACTATGTGTTAAAGTTAAAAAGAAAAAAAAAAGAAAAAAATAAATTGAGTAAACAACCACCAAAAACTGGTGAACTAAGCGACCAAGTTGCCGTAAAGCCAAAACTGATGTACTTTTGTAACTGTACGACTGTAAAAATTAAAAATGATAATATTGATGAAAAAGTTAGAAATGGATGCCATGAAGGCTCCTATTGCACATCTACCCACACTGAATTCCTCAAATGGGGAATAACTTAAAAAAAAATTGTATCAAATTTGTAAATAAGCTGTAAAAATTACGTTATTATTTTGTGTTGCTTTTGTGTTTGTTTTTTTTTTGTATCTTTTCAGTGTGATCGCCTGGAGGTCCAGTCGAGGAAGGATGGCCGAGTGAAGTATCCTTTTCCCCATGACCTGGTTTTCCCGCAACATTGGAACCTAAAGCTATTTGATTTCTCTTTGCCGTTCCTGAAATCCAAGGCAGTTTAGTTTCTGTTTCCCGTGGCCAGCTGATCATGTGACGGAGCACCAGCACTTGAGAGGAAATGCGTGCTCATGACGTGAATGACGTCTTTCCGGAACGCGCGCCTGCTAACAGCATCGGAAGAGAGAAAGTTCAGAGTGCAGTTGACGGCCGATTGAGAAGGCACATTTTGACGAATACTTTTTTAGACGATGTTTACGAGTGCCGGAGCTTGGTACTCTTTACGAACTTTGTGTTTCGACGTAACTGAAAAGCGAACTAATAAGTGACATGTCTGTACCGCAAGTTGTTTTAATTGAACTATGCAATGAACATTCGATAGTTAATTCTAAATGCTTATTAGCATTCCTGTATATATGTAAATTACAATTTAATCTTTTATTAAATTTATAATTAGTAAATAAGTATTAGTTTTTGTTTAACGCCTACAAAAGTGTGCCATCCCACATATATATATATATATATATATATATATATTATTGTAAATTAGTACGAAATTTCAATGCGCTAAATAGAAAATAGGTAGTGAATGTAGCCTTATTTGAGTAGTTTGTGCTAAATAACTACTGGTAAATCTTGGCTATATAAATAATTTTACTTTAAGAAGTAGACTTAAATATTCATAGTCATGAAATCTCTGTATTCTTTTAACTTCTTCACCTATAGAAGTTAACGTAATGGGTCTCTGCTACTACACACTTTTAAAAATGTTATTACAAAATCGTAATCCCGGAAAATATATTTATGTTCCTCTTTGCAATAGACTCATAACAAAGTATGTAAAATAATTCTTGTTACATTGTTAACAAATGTTGGCATGAAATCAGAAAAAAAAAGGGGTTTTGCGATAATGAATAATAATTCTTTAACGGTGCTTTAAAAATATATTGCTTCTTAGTTAAAAATGGAAAAAAGTTTCTTGTACGATATAATGTCCGAAATATTTAATAATTGCTATTGGAATAAATAAGAATATGATCTAACTTTTAATAAGATACTCTAAATTAGTATTTTTCTTAAAATAAGATATATCTTATCTTAAAATAAGCTTTTTCTAAATTTGTAATTTTTTTACTATCACATTTCAAAAGTCATACAAGATATCAACCCTGACACGATTTATTCAAACTAGCAGGCTACGCCCGCTTCGCTGGCCATTATATTTAAATGAATCTCCAAAAGAATTGGATCATTATTTATTTTTCACATCACATTATAAATAAAAACTAAAATAATTACATTAGAATCGCTCTAGACCTCGCATCGGGTAGTCGCTGACTACGGCAGCTCTTTCTCTGCCCGCACCGTATCGGGAGCAGGTTCCCACTGCCTGCAGAAATCTCTTTCCTATGTATTTCAATATGGGTATTTATTGACGATAGGTGGGTCTGCCCTTATTTAAGAAATTACGATTTTAAAGATAACTGTATCTCAGCGTCTATTAAATATTTTAGTTTTTGAACCAAGTATTTTATTGCTCATGCTATTTACGTATTACAATTTGATTCCGACCAATGTAATGAAATAAAATAAAAAGTAGATTTTCTTTCAGAAGGAATTAAATACATAAAAAACAAATAAATTCCAATCAGTTTAATCCTTTCTACTATATACTACCATTATTTCCTGACAAATACTATAAATTAGAAAAAAAAAAAAAACTTTTAAAGAAATTAAATTAACAAATGAAAAATAATTTTTGTTATACTACAAAAATTATACATAAACATAACTGTTATAAATACTTTTTTAAATTTTAAATTTAATATATTTAATTTTTTCTACTGCATTACCATTTTATTTCCAATAAATATAATAAATTAAAAACAGAAAAAAGATTCGCCCTCAAATAAATGTATTAAATAAAAAATAAATTGCATAATATAGCCGTTGCTAAGATACGCAGACGATTACAATCGAAGAATAAATTCATGAAAAATGAAACATAAAAGCCAATGTTTAAAATCGAAAAAACACTAATTTAAAAAATTCAAATTCGAAATTCGAAAAAATCTCGATGAGGTGCACACCTGCAGGGTCCCAGGTGCCTATATGTCAAATTTGGAAGCTCTGCGATCAGTAGTGTGTAGTATCCGCGTTTGTAATGATCGATAGACGGCGCTTTGTGAACACTGCAGTTGTTAGTAAACATAGCCACGAGTGTTCCATTAGTGTTCCTTTGTTATTCTACTTAATATTCGTACTATAAATTCTCCGCCATTACATTATGGAAAATTGATTGCTTTTGGAAAAAATACTTCAGTTTATTCAAAGTTCGATCGGATGTAGATTTTTAACTGAAGTTGAACAAATATTAATTTCAAATCATCTGATTAATTCTTTACTTCCATTAGCCGAAGCAACTGAAATTTTAAATTTGTCATTTGGAAATAAATGGAAGCTCAATTCTGGATTTCTTGATCCTTTGGAGTTACACTGTGGCACACAAAAGTATGTGTTATCTTTTTTACCGTATTTATTCATTTTTATTCAATAAATATATGTGAAACTAAATATCGGCAAGCAATGGCGGCTGTATGGAATTCGAATTAAACCATGTTTATTGTAATTTCACCTTAGCCCACCAGAGGGCGAGCATTTTATTACAATCGCGGATTGTTCATGTTTAGATAAATGTATTTATTTTCCTGTTGGAAAAAAAAAAATAAACTCGTTTTTTTTTTTTTTTTGGCAACAATTAAATTATGGATTAAATTTAAATGGCTAATTTTTCGCTATTATTAGCTTATTATTTTCATATTTTTATTAATTAAAAGAAAACTAAACAGAAATTCGAAATTCTGACTTCGATGTGCACAATGATCCTTCGGGGGGCACCTTTGTGTTAAATCTCGTGACTGTCCGAGCTACCGTTTTCGAGAACAGTGAAATATATATACAAATATTGTTCACTTAATAGTATAAGATATCCTATATATACATATAACGACATTTTCAAATACTCTAATTAGCATGTTTGCAAATTTCAAGCATTTAAGTAAAATAAATAAATAAATAAATAAAAATGCTGCCAGAAGTATGTCAGAATATTAGAGCTATTAATATCATTGTATACTCATAGAATAGATTTTTGGTAGAAATGAACAAAATTCGCTATAATGATTACTCAACAAATCGGGAATTTAATATTGATTTCCGTTATTTCTAAGTATTTTAGATCTCGTCAAAGAATATAACACATATAATATACAACAACGTGTATGGTTTCTTAAGACGAATTATTCCGCACACATATAGCAACACATTCTTAAAACAGTTGCTTTTAGATAAAAATGCAAATTGGAAAACGGTTTTAGACTAAAATATCTATAAATGTATTTAAAAGTATGACCGAAAGTATGTAGTTTGTATTTGTGAGTAGTTTAAAAACATCTTTTTTATACACAAAACTTAATTTTTTATAAATTATCACTTTGTTTTTATTGTGATGAATCTCTTAAAAATTGCTTTTTCTGAATATTTGCTTGTACTTGAGACAATGTGACTTGCAAATTCTTTCATACGAAATCTATAATAATATCTAAACTTTAAAAAGTCGTTTTCACATTCTTGACTTCAAGATATTGAGAGTTTATTATTTTTTTTCCCTGTCTACTTTGCTTATTTGAAAGCAGCTGATACTGAAATGTTTTATAAGCACTGTTTTACTTATGAAATAAAGACTTGCTTACACCAGGGTGGCCACTGCCCACTGGTCAGGGAAAGTCAGAGAATTTAAGTGAGTCTGGAAAAGTCATCAGATAGTTAGTTAATTTTGTGTAAAGTAAGGGAATTCAGACAAATATTGCGAAATAGGTCTTATTTTAAAGATCGTTATCGTAAATTGCTAAAATGTGCGCTAATTTTGTGAATTTTTACGAAAAGTAAACGATGTAAGTCAGGAAAGAGTCAGGGATAATGGTGAAAAATAGTCATAGAAAAGTCGAGGAATTTGGAAACGTTCTAATGTTAGCCACCCTGATCAAATGCCTGTCCATTCTACAGTAATCCGACAATTGGACAACATAAATTTTCAAATAAAAAATTTCAAGATAATGTCTTTAAACATTTTTTAATTCATCTTATCGTATAAATATGCCAATGATACGTGTTATACAGATAATTTCCATATTTTTTTCTGAGCATTTGTGGAACAGTTATTTTATATACAGCTGTAATTGCTTTAGAACCAATACGTTAACAGAAGGGATCTCCACAAAAGGGATAAATATTTCTGTTTTAATAATTATGTTATTATTACTATTACTTTAGGTTTTTAGACCACTTATAACGTTTACATAACCGAATATTATTCAACATAACATGTTGAATAAAAGATATAATTTTAAACTATTAAAATAAAAAAGGTAGCAGTGGTGATGTCGCGAACTTACAAAGTAAAAAACCAAATAGCATAAATACTTAGCTATACTTAGCTAAAAAATTTCAAACTTATTAAAGTCGGCTTGCTTACATTTCTTTAAATTGTTGCTTCTTTTTTTTCATTTGTCACTAAGGGGGAAAAAAATTCTACATTGTGTGTGTGTGTGTGTTTTATTATTATTATAATTTAAATTTTTTATTATGTGACATGATCTTTAAAAAAAAAAAAAAAAAAAAATCTGGCAGCAATTATAGAGCGAAAATTTTTTATGTGATGTTAAATTCATAAATTTTCTAAGACGTATTCCATATAGGGAGGATATAGTGGCTGAAATTGTTGAAATGAAACAAGTCTGGTTTGAGACAGTTTAAAGGTGTGATCTATCACTTTTAAAAAACACGTTCTTAAATATTTATAAAGATTTATTTTCAAGAAATTTTAAATAAATAATTAAAAATATATTATTTTATATGTAAACTAATAATAGTCATAATAGTAATAATAATAATAATTTTAGCAATGCTTGAATATTATTTTTCTGTGACTTTAAAATACCGCTTTTCAGAAAAATGATCCATTACTTTATATGTTTATACATACGGCCGATACCGCTTTATAAATGTAAAATAATTAGATAGCAAACAAGATATAGCATGCAATACATGCAGTTCACAAACTATAAATAGTGCACACATTAATATATAGAAGGAGAAAGAAAGAAAGAAAAAGAAAGAAATGGCGACTACTATTTCGCTAATGAGAAATCTTCAAACTGAAATTTTTTCCGTAATCGGAATCGGTGTCCTGTAATTTTTTCGACAATGCCATTCCAAGAAACGAAGCTACAAACTCCTCTGCCTTTGAATAGAAAAATAGAAGATAATCATTTAGTCACTGTAAGCAGACAAAGGCGGATAAAAACTTAAAGAAATAATCCAGCTTGAGAAATTTGAGTATATATTTAAACCACGCGAATTTAATGCAAATGCAGATGTTTTACATTTGGCCTTACTATTATTTTACTGTTTGAGATAACAGATGAAATAACATCCGATCTGTATTAAAATATTTGCATCGAAAGTTATGTTACATGTAACGAAATCAACTTCTAGTGCTTTCCAAACAGCCTAATCATTTGCCTAAATCTCTTCCAAATTCATTAGAGAATACGATCTAAAAACTGAGTATGTTTTTTCTGCGGTAATCCTCTCGTATTTCACCGCTTGTCAAAAAAAGAGAGCAATTAATCTCTAATATTACTGGTTGCATAACTATCTGGTGGCATGTTAAACAATAAAACACGACCGCCATTTCATTTAATTATCATTGCATATACCTTTTTCAATTTAATATATATTTATCTTAGAAAAATGTGTAAAAATAAATTGCTAAAATATTCTTCAAGGAAAACTTACGTTTCTACCAGCATTTACATTAGAAGTTGAACAACGTTATTGAAATTTATCTTATAATATTCTAAAATGATATGCTTCCTTGATGCGTTTCGAAGAACTTACACGTCTTCGTGTACACTTGGTACTTTACATTCCGCGGTGAAGAATAAATGAAAAAGTATTGAAAAGTACACACTGTAAAAATTTTCTGTAGTAGATTACAGCACAGTGTGCTGGTAAAAGTATTGCCTACTCACTGTGATGTATTTTTATAAAGTGCAGTAAAAGAAGTTTGCTGCGATTTTTACTCACGTGTGCTGTAATTTTCACAGCATGCTTTAAAAATATTTTCTGCAATTATTACACATGCGTGCAGGGAGTAATTCACAGCACTAAGCAACTTATTTATTTTTTACACATATAATTTACTTTTTCGTGCGCAGCAAACGGTCTTGGATAGCTCGGGATTCGAACTCACAACCCCTTGCTCTAGAGGCCAGCACATTGCCAATCGCGCTGTTGGGCTCACAATGACTTTTCTTTACAAAAACAGATAAGGTCAACATCAGGACTGATTGGTTAATAAATCATGTCATACGCACCAAAAGACTTCTGAAAAAATTCTGAAACCGATTTACAGCACAATGCGAGTAACCAGACTTCAGTTACTTTTACAGAACTAGCTGTAAAAATATACAGCAACCGCTGTATTTATGTTAAAAATGTGCTTTATTTTTACAGAATTTTTTTACAGTGACCTTTCCATTCGGACACTTTATATTTTAGAGTTTCGTCAAATATCTCAAACGTTACTACACTAATCACCTTGAAACTTCAGGAGTGTACAGAACATGTTATGCCTCATATATTTCAGTGACAACTTTTCCCTAAAAGCAAAAGGGGGATCAGTAAAAAATTAAAAATGAATGAAAATATTTGGAATTACCATGTAAAAAGTAATGCTTGAATTGCGTTCTAGCTGTAATATGTGATAATGAAGCCTTTTCTTATTATCAGTATAAATTTTTATGTCGGTAAGACATATATGTTTGGATATATAATGATTTTTTTTTTTTTTTTAAATTATTGAAAAGAAAAAAGTATCCCTTATTTTACTGTAACACTCAAGGCATTAAACCCAGTGCAAAGACATTTTCATGGAACTTGACGTACTACATTAGACTTGTATACTGCATGCAGGATAGAAAAATATTAAATATCTAATGGAATGTGAGCACTTTTACTGATTAAGTTTTAATTACACATGCGCAAGTTTTAAAGAAATTTCACTTTCATAATATAATAGCCAATAGTATTGAACTGCTTATGTGAAAATCCCTGGGAAATATCAAGTAAATTCAAAAAGCTGTACGCGAAGTAATAAACAGAATTCCAGTCCTCAAAAATAGGTAAAATGATAAGGGATTTTATCTATGTTTATTTACAATCAACGATTACTGTACTACCATCGATTGAATCAAAGTAAAAATGTGAGTAAATCCCCTTATAGTTTTTTTTTTTTTTTTTTTTTTAAAGAACTGAATGACAGTTCTTTCTATCTCGTACAACTTTTTGAATTTACTCGATATATCTTTGGGATTTTCATGTAAACAGCTCAATACTGTTGGCTATTACGTTATGCAAATGAAATTTTTTTTTAACTTGCTCACACGTGGTTGAAAATTGTTTAGTGAAAATGCTCATATTTCATTAGATATTTTAATATATTTGTATCCTTAATGCAGTATGCTATGTCTAATGCAATATGTCAAGTTCTCTGAAAATGTCTTTGCACTAGGTTTAATGCCTTGTGTGTTATAGTAAAATAAATTATTATTATTAATTTTTTTTTTTTTTTCAATATTTTAAAGAAGCCGTTATATTTCCATGAATATATATGAGTTAGCTTTATAAAAAATCATACAGATAATAATAAGAAGCCTCATAATCACCTAGAACGCATTAAAAGGATAATTTTTTACAAGGTGATCCCAAATAATATCATTTTTTACTGGTCTCCATTTTACTTTTGGTACAAAAGTTTTAACTGAAATATAGGAAGTATGACATGTTCTTCTCGCTCATGGAATTTCAAGATGGTTCGTCTAGTACTTTTTGAGATATTTGAAAAGATGTCTGAATTGGAAATTGTCCGATTATTCATGGAAAAGTAGTGCATATTAACAAATTATGAAGATATAAAAATGGATATACAAATATTATCAAAATAAATCCAAAAATGGATTTAAGATAAAATCCTGAATCATTAGAAAATAAAGTAATGAATCTCGTGAAATAGTATTATAAATAATGCAAAATAAAATCTGTATTGTATATGAAAATAAATTCATGTATATATCCATTGTAAATCTTAGTTGCTAAAATATTCTTCAGGGACAAATATGCTTCCGCCAAAATTTACATTGAATTCTTACAAAGTTATTGAAATATTTCTTAGACTAACATTGTAAAATAATATATATATTTTTAAATACATTTCCAAGAATTTATACTTCATGGGGAGGATTAAATTAGTAACGCTTCAAAAAATCTCAAAAGTATTTATTTATTTTTTTAAATTAATTTATGAAGCTATGAAAATGGAACTATAAGTATTATGAAAATAATAATAATAATAATAATAAATAAGCTGCAACTCTTCTAAAAATACATGTATGAGTGTGAGGGAGTGAGTTTTACATCTCATTAGTGCTTTGCCCTGACTAATAATAATATTATTATTATTAAAATGTATGAATCTGTGACTCTCCTCAATATAAAATAATGAATCTTTTGAAGTAAATTTATAATTAATGTGAAGTAAAATTTATACAGATTATGAAAATTAATTTAATTGTGAGCTTAAACAACACAGAATAAAAGTAAATAATTATAAAACGCTAAGTTACAGGAGGGCGGGAATATTTGACTGGTAGTAATTATCTAACAACATATATATGTATAAACATCTCTTCTTCTTATTATTATTTTAATATTCATTTCATGTTCACAAAATTCATTAGCAATATTCCAGCTTAAAAAGTATTTTTATAGCAGTATTGACGTACAATAAAAATCGGCAGTATCATTTAAATTTACCGTATGTTAACGCGAGAAAGTAGTTTAATTATTTAATATATAAATTTTAAAGTATTTACTAATATATTTTTAATATTTAACGAATTTTTTAATTATGATTTATAACTTTCAACGAATTGTTATATACTGCTTTGACATAAAACTTAGTATAAGCACATTGAAATTTCCATAGTATCCCAATGGACAGTATCCGTTTCCTTGAGTTCGAGGCTAAATCATACCCAACATGTGATTTTTGATTCTCGATTTCCCTATGATTTTCCTTCTAGATACAAATATTTCCCTACTCAATGCAAACATTTCCCCATAAAGCATAAATGTAAACATTATAATCCTGCATTTTTCCCTGTAATAATCACGTGTCAGGGGTTTATTACGTACCGCGGATAAAGATCATTTTATATTGCGGAATCTAAATACAATAAAAGCTCATTTAAACTTCTGAAGCATTTTTCATCATATAAACTCAAAGCGGGTATTTTCAAATACCAAAGCATTTTTACGTGCACTGATGTGCATAAATGAAAGACTAATCAGGACATAAGCAAGTGACATGCACACATGTAATTTATGTCATTCTTAGGGGGGAGAAGTATTGAAAGCTTATAAAGTACTGGTAGTTTAAGCTCAGCGATTCGATAAAAGTTATTATACGGTACTTAATAATTTTAACAATTTCGAGCTATTGTTATTTTATTGTGCGATATAGCAAAAATACAATCCATTGTACGTCTTTAGAATGACTTTACCTGAAGCTAACAAAAGGTCAAATAGTGGCTTGTGCTGTTTAACTTATCGAACAGTTTATTATTAACATAATTTCAAGAATTAACTCTTTGACGCAGATGGGACACCGGTGTCCCTTTTGCTTATTTATTTTTTGACGCTCTTATTACAAATATTATTATTATATGATGGTTTTTTATTATAAAAGAGAGTCTAATAGTTACTGTAAAAAATCTATTAGATTATCAGAGTAAATTTTTTACTAAAATAAAAATGTTAAATAAAAGTAGTTTAAAAAAAATTTATCAACCAATTTCAAAAATTTATTTCTAATTAAATTTGATTATTTAAAAAAGATCAGTAATGAATTATTGCTACTCCTATATCTAAGTAATTGTAAATAAGTGCAATTTGTAAAAATATTTATTCATGGGACGCCCTTGTCCCATGATGAATTTACCTTTAACGCAGAAAGGGACACCGGTTCCCCACTCTATATTTTAGAACCAAAATTAATTAAAATTTTAAGTATAACATTTTCCACTTATTTAGATCTAAAATAACTTAAAACTATCAAAAAAGTGTAAAAATTATGTTTGATGAGAAATCTGCTTCAAAGGGTTAACCTGTAAAGGATTTGAAATGACAGAAACAGTTATTTGAGGGTTCAGCAGTCCTCATCCATTAGCAACAACAGAAACATGTGTATATATTTGAACTGTCGAGAAGGAACATACGATGGATAGCTACAGCAATCATAAAGAACCTGAGAATATCCGTTATAGCTTTTTACCATGCCCAAGAAACAGACAAATTCTAAATAAACACGATGTAAAACACTGGGTCTGTCATAAGGTCTGCTCAGTGCAGATGCTGGTTTCTATGATGTCAGGAATGCAAAATTTGCACGAAAACCGAGATCTATTTAAGTGTAACAAGCGGTTCTGTGCATATACACATGCGGAGAATGAAGAACACACAAAATACCACACCAAATCATCGAAACGGCCAGATTTGGAAAAGCTGAGTTTTCGTTTAGGCTGATCCTGATATCTGTGCTTCACCTGATTCTAAATTTGCAGTCATACATCTTTTAAACAGTGAAGACATTCAACCCAAGGATTGACCTACAAGGTTCCTAGACAGAAATGAATAAGATTATGTATGGAATATTTAGCTGTACGTGATCAGCCGTTAGTGATGATTTTACAGACCCGATTAACGTTACACAATGAATTAATAAATCTTGGATTATTTCGACATAAGTTTCAACAGTCGTTGAAAATTCGGAGTGGAGGGGGAGCCAGGAGCCCCAACCACGACGTCTTGATAGCTTACATTTTTGGGATGAAGTGACGTTTCGATTTTCATGATTGATTTCGCCAGAGCACTAGTCGACGCCAAATTCAAAAAGTAGAGAAAAAATGGTTGTAATTATGTGACGTATAAATACGTACAATTTTTGAAAAGGTTACCACATGATTATAATTCAAACGGTCCTCACTAAACGCCAAAACACGCCATGGGAACCGGAACTTTTAAGCAAAAATTAACGTACCATATTATGAGATAAAGAATGCACACAAGGCGACAACCTGCCTTTATTTTGTAAGATGAAAAGAAACCGAATTAGGAAAAGTCAAAACAAGCTATTGTAGATCTGCATTAACGTTAAAGAACGAATAATATATGATCAAAGGTTTCGAAAGAGTTGCAATTAGCAAAAGATACATATGTGGGAAGAGGGAGAATGTAAAAATTTAAAGAACATACTGTATGTGAATTTAAGTTGCAATTTAGAGGTCATAAACATGTGTTCGTTAGTTTAATTTAATTTAATTTTTAATATGATAATATAATTTTTAGAATATGTGATTATCGACATCACATTGGGAATCTTGCGATACCTGCATCAGTCGATGTGTATTATTTCTGTAAAATGTTACATTCGCAAAACTCTCATTTCCATAAATTTTTATATACGCAGTATCTTGTGTAGTTATACAAATCCAAAACTTCAAGAAATTCATTATAATACTTTAATTACCATTTATACATTAATTAATGTAAACTTTACTCTTTCATGCAGAATTCGTCATTCAATAAAATCACCTTTTATTGGAAAAATATTTCTTGAGGAAAAATGTACTGAACTGAAAGTTGAGTTTAGAACTGAAAAAAAAAAAAAATAAAAATAAATGTTTTTTTCAAATGAGTGTAAAACTGAAATAACAATCTTGAAAGCAAATCGCATTTCTAAAATATATTTAGTAATTCAATATTATGCTAAACTTGTATACATAAGCCAGGATTTGTATTGATTTTTATATCGATTTTTTCTTGATTCATTACTTTTGTATGAGAAGGGAAAGAGGAAAAAGCAAAATATTCTCATAACAAAGAGTGATCCAAAGGCAAAATATCTCTAATATGCAATCAAACATGAGTCTCTGACGTGTCTGAAAAATATTTTAAGAGGTTAGTTTACGAATAAATAATTCAAATTAAAGTGTTAGCATTTGTTTCGTTAATTTCGTTTGTGAAATAATCGTCAATCGTACTTCGTACAATGTTTTTAAAATAAACAAATAAACAAATTAAAATAAATAGAAAGATATATAGAAGAAAGAGAATTAATTTCGGTAATAAACTTCTTGGCTTTCACCATCAGTTTTGAACTAATTCGGCGATTTTTCTTTGTTTTATTTTTATAATAATTATTAATAATTTGTTTAAAAGCATCATTTAAAATAATTTAATTAATAAATGTTTTGTTGCAATGTATATTTTGAATTATCTGAAAAGTCGACAGCAGAAATTTGAATAAAATATTAATAAGTCTAAAATACCAGTCTAAACCATTTTCATACTAATTAAAATGGCTCAAAAATCTCATTTAGATTTTTCATCTTCAAACAAATTTTTAAAGACACATTTAATTGACTTTTAGCACACTAAAAATGCATAGTACATTATTTATTGAGGAAAAGGCTATCTAGATATTAAAAATATCTAATTGAAAATCCATGTAATATCTGTGCAAATTAATATAATTTATGAAAATGAACAGATAATATGTATCTAAATTAATTAATTTTGCTTTTAAGACACTTGTTGTTTCACCTTCGTCATCTGCTTCAATTGTAATCTAATTACATTTTCGTTATAAAAAGAATAATTTAAATAAATTTATTCTTTTCACATCAAGTTCTATTTTTATTTTAGTATTTCATCTCCATTCAGGGCAAAAGTTCATTAGAAATCGCCTTGGCACCCAACTAACACCCCAGACAGATACGAAATCGTGACAGACAAAAATAAAAAATAAGTGTAACTCGAAAGCAACTGATTGTACCTCCTACGTAGACAGAGTTTTATATCTGTAAAACGTGTACAAAGCCAACCAAATCGCGCAATGACAACTGCATATCTTTTTCCATTCATCAAAATTCCATTGGGGGATGTACTGACTTGAGAGATAGAGCCTGGACGCCAAGACGCCCGGCTCTGTCGGGATGCCCAAAGGAAAACAATAAAATTATTTATTTTTTTACTTGTGGTCAGTTATTGCCGTTTTCTTGTTTTTGAAATGTAATCTTTGGCAGTAACATTTTTCAAACAATTGTATCTTTTCACGTTTTATCTTTAACAGAAAAAATTGTTCATTTTTTTGCTTGAATTATATTGAACTTTGACATTTTGATTACTTAAAATACTTAAATAAAACACATAAAGTATCCTATATTTTTAAGTTCCGTATTTTTAATTGAATTACAATAATTATGATAAATTTGAAAATATGATATTACCGCATATTTGAATATGTGAAGAGTGAATATCTATATTTTTCTTTACATGGGAAACTCCATTGGAAATTAAGTTCTTGAATTTGAGTTATTTAAGTAATATTCTTTTCTTTAATATATTTAAAATTTTTAAAAGGTCTAGGAATTACAATTCAATTTCAGCGACGTAGCATTAAAAATTTGAATTCTATAAAGCTAAATCATCAATGTTTTTAATTAATTACAATATACTATATTTTATATTTTCCTTTCGGTTAAATATAATTTGGGGATTTTCGCAGTTAATATACAATGCAATTGTATAATTTTAAAGGAAAATTTGTGTATATAATCAAAACGTTTTATGTTAAATAATGCAATAATTACGTCTAATATTGTTCTTCTATTGTCTTATGAAACTGGATACCTCTTCACTTTACAACCGACACTCTCTTTATCCCTACTTTTTCGTTTGCGCACGTACCAGAATAAAGTTAAATCAGTTTCAATTAATAAACAAATACAAAGCTAGCAAAAAAAAAAAAATATTTCTCGATTTTAAAGTATCTGAATTAGAACGATTCTAAAATTGTTAACTTAAAAGCGAGAGAGAGTGTTAAAAAATGTGTGATTTTGACTTTAAAGAAAGCATTTAATTGAAACTTTATGTTTTTTGCGGTAGAAAATTTACATAAATTAAAATTTTTACCTTGAATAGAAAGCTACTCACACTGAAATTACATGTTTACACATTATGATACAAAAAACATTATTATAACGTCAGAAAAAATGTCTATGCGAATAAAAATCTGCAACTAGGAATGTATTAGTGGAAAGACGAAAAAAAACCTTGCGAATTTACAGGAAATGTACAGAAATCTAATGTTGAATTTGACATGAGGATCTTTACTAGGATTAACCAAAATTTTAAAATTATTAACGAATATACGTACAGTTTGGGTAAAAAAAATATCGGGCACGTTTTAAATTTTATTATAAAATCAAGTAAGTGGCGTATGAGAGTGCAGCTTGCAACACAATTAATCCTATGGTGAAGAGTTTCGTTTAAACAAATAAAAAAATTAGTTGCAGACTTTTCTTGTAGGTGGCGCTATATGTCGATAGATTTTGTTTATATGGAGTTTCTTGTAGTTTTGTTGTGGCCACCTCGATCCCCTGTCATGACTTCTCTTGATTTTTTCTTGTGGATGTGAAAAAGTGTATGCTTCCTATTTTTTGACATTAAAATACTGAAAAGCGCGAATAATTTATGTAATCCATTCTTTTCACAAGCATAACTGGAGAATACGTAAATTGAATTAATTGGATTAACATTTTGAATTGTTTCGAAATCTAAAGGAAGCCCATGTTGAAATATTATAGTGCATTTTACAAAATAAATGCTCTTCAATTGTTTGCCTTACATTTTTATGCTTTTTATTGCTATTTTAAAGGTACAACTCCATCTATGAACAAAATTTGGAACTAATTTTTTTATTCTTTTAAACAAAACTTTTCATCGTAAGAAGCATTGTAGTACAAATCTTGATCTTGTGCTTCTATTGATTTTTAATTTAAGTTTAAAATGTGTCAGGAATTTTCGGCCGACCCTGCATATATTATTAAAATAATAAATTTTAAATTGTGATGCGATAATTTAAAAAATATATTTTTTTAGATAGGTGTTACATACCAGACTTGTTGAGATTCATACTTTTTAAACTTTACATTAATCAATTCACCAAACAACTCATCCATACATACATGCATTCCTTACACTCAAAGACACATTTCAGGTATTTTATAAACCATGCAGTATAAAATTTTGTACAACATTCAAAGATTCTCACACAAATAAATTTGTAATATATAAAAATATATAGCATATTTACAACATAAGACATAAACACACTTGTGTGTAATCGTGAAATAAAACTCCTTTTACATGCAAAATTGTTATACAACAATATTCAGATAGATGAAAACATGTCTGCTATAGAACATGGTAGGACTAGCGTTAACAATAAGTTTACTTTTCTGCTACACGTAATCATTGGTCTTTCTGTTTAATTAAATCTCGCAGTACTGGAGAGTGTTTTATGATTTTTGTAGACTGCAAGTTTTTTCTTTCTTGTTATTTTCTTTCTTTCTTTTTTAATATTACTTACATTCTAAACATTCTTTTCAAGTAAAAAATAAACCGGTCACAAAGGAATGATAGTAATGTAAAACATTAAAAATTTAAAACGCACGTTTCTGCTGGATCTTTGTGATTTTCTCTGTATTCAATGCTCAAAAATAATCTATTCAAAGTTAATTATCTTTTAATCCTTTAACGTAAAGTTCATCTTATAATAACTAGAGAAGCGTTGCTCGTCGTCTTCTTTAATTATATGAGATATGCATTGTGTCTTAAAATATACAATTTTCAAAAGCGTTAGTTATGTGGAACCAGGCATTACATTTGTCTCCATTGTTCTTTAATTACAAGTTTCATTCATTTCATACAACTATACTATAGTGGTTTTACCGCAATTATATTTATTCTATTTACTGATATCCCGCAGGCCTTTACCGCAAATGTTAGTTAGACATATATGATTATTTTAAGAGTGAGAAAACTTTTGCGTAATTGCCTTTTAACAATACGTACAACGCAAAATGGATGCGTTTTACAATCTAAATAACTTTAATTGTCGTTTTGAAAATGAAAACAGTAAAAAATGTGTTAAAAACAATTTAAGCTATAAGAACATTTTGTTTGTAATTTTACTCAGACACGTCATTGATGTAGTTTTTTACTTTTGTATACTGAAAAAATGTTTCAGAGGTGTATAATAGTAATTTTCCTGGGATATGTTTTGATTTTCTTAATTTTATTCTTGTTTCTTACTGAACACGTGAACAATAATTATATAGAGACAAAAAGTTTTAAAGTTATGTTTTCCTTTAATTTTGTTTAAATAGTAAAATATTCAAAAGAAAATAGTTTTCTTTCAATTGAACTTTACAGGATACAAACGCAATTTCTTTACTTCATGTATTTTTTTGTCTTTTAACAATGCGTACGACATAAAATGATGTGTTTTATAACCGAAACAAATTTAATCGGTCGTTATGAAAATGAAAACAGTAAAAAAAAAAAAAAAAATGTATTCAATACAGTTTTATCTGTAAAAACATCTGGTTTGTAATTTTACTCAGACCCGTCCTTCATGAAATTTACTTTTGTATACTAAAAAAAAAAAAAAAGTCTCAGAGGCGTATACCCGTAATTTTCCTGAGATATGTTTTGACTCTCATAAATTTATCTTAATTTTATGCTTGTTTCTTATTGGAAACGTGGACAATAATTACAAACCAAATGGAGGCAAAAAGTTTTAAAGTTATGTTTTCCTTTAATTTTATTTAAAGAATAAAACATTTAAAAGAAAATAGTTTTCTTTCAATTGAATTTTACAGGATACAAGTTGCAATTTCTCTATTTCTTTCTTTCTTCTTCTTCTTCTTCTTCTTTTTTTTTTTTTTTTTTTTTTTTTTTTTGAGGATACTATTTTAAGAATATTAAGAAATCTTTAAATATTTCATACTTATCAAATCTTCAAAACTTATTTGATTCCATTTAAGTTTGGACGCGCTATTAAATTTGCAAAGGTGAATATATATATATATCAAAAAGTATTAAGTTTGAAATTTTTATCTATATACCCTAATTTTTAATAGTTTTCTGCGTAATGTTTTATTTTCATGTCAAACAAGTGTAAAGTATAAAAAAAATTTACATTTGAAAAAATATACATAAAAATATAAAGTCATTAACTGTAATATCGTGTGCACTGTTTCGTTTTTAAAATGAAAATAAACTAAATAAAATGAATATTCATAGTATATCTTAAATCATTTTATTCATAATAAATCACAAAAGACTTGATGTAAAACGTACGATTAAAAGTAACGTTTTTATTTTCTGCTTTTCTTTTTTTTCAGTTTATTCAGATTTTGGTAATGTGTGGAGTTTGTAAGTTTATTTATATACATATAATCTAGTGCCAATTTCAAATTTTACAATTGCTATATATCTATTTCTAGTAATTTGACGCAATGCAACACAAAATTTTCAGGGTATTGCTGCAAAGGATTAAACCTCTTCACTGCATCAAATGAACTGTTGCAGTAAAAGTAGATTTACAGTCAGACTGGAAATATGTGGCAAATCATTGCCTTGATGACCGACTTGGCAACAGACTTTAGCAAGAAATGGTAGTTTGGGGTTGGCGAAATTTCGAAGTTAAAATATTTTATAATATATTTTTTTCTAAATAATATAAAATATTTCTAAAATATTTTGTATATTCATGTCTTTATTCAATACATCAAATTATTTGTATTTATTTATTATTTTCCAATTTTATTATTTAAAAGATTATTTAATTTAACTTAAAATTAGGTATTTAACAATTTTAGAATAACATAGATGTAATTAATAATATGTGCGTAACTTGCTTACACATGAAAAAATTTCAGTTGGTAACACTACAGTGTGTGATCAGAGACAGACATTGTTATGAGCGGTCCACTCTTAGAGATTTATCTACAAGAGGTTGATTATTGTTTTTTAAAACAATAATCCTGCTTTGCGGTGTATTTAACGATGTTAGCTTGACTTTTCTGGTACAAGTCGCTGTTTTATTGAACTGTTAAAAGATTATTTAATTTAACTGAAAATTAGGTATTTAACAATTTTGGAATAAGATGTATTTAAATTAGATGTATTTAAATAATATGTGCGTAGCTTGCTTACACATGAAAAAATTTCAGTTGGTAACATTGCAGTGTGTGTTCAGAGACAGACATTGTTATGAGCGGTCCACTCTTAGAGATTTATCTACAAGAGGTTGATTATTGTTTTTTAAAACAGCAAAATTCCTGCTTTGCGGTGTATTTAACTATGTTAGCTTGACTTTTCTGGTACAAGTCACTGTTTTATTGAACTGTTCCAAGAATATTCGTCAGATAGTGATTTTGTGATACGGTTGACAGCTTTATTGGAATGCTTCAAGAATATTCGTCAGATAGTGATTTTGTGATACGGTTGACAGCTTTATTGGAATGTTTCAAGAATATTCGTCAGATAGTGATTTTGAGATACGGTTGACAGCTTTATTGGAATGTTTCAAGAATACTAGTTGAATTGATTGTTTTGTTTCGAGAATATTCGTTATATCAAGTCCATTCATCAACTAAAACTTGCCTGATTCTTTACGAAATACTTCATTCACTGCAGAAATCCAATGTTTTCGTAGTAATGTGCAATCATCAGTAAAGGAATTATAAAAGGAAATATATTAAGGAACCATTTATAAATTTCTTAAATATAATCAAATGTAAAACTAGCTGTATAAAAGCTGCCGATGCATGAAGTGAATAGCACAAAATATAGTTATATAACCATCTCGACTTTGAATTTTACTAAATGTTATTTTTCTAAAATTTATAATTTTCAACCGAATTAAAAATGTTTAGAACTGTGAACTTATAATCGATATTTATAGCAAATTTTAAACTTTTGTTAAAATCGGTTTAACATTCGCTTATTTATTTTTTAATACTATTTTATACTCCAATCAAGAATTATCGTCTGAGATCGCAAATTATAAAATTTCAAGACAAATTCGGCCTGAAAAAAAATCACATTTTAATTAATTTAAAAAAAGAGAAACAGAGAAAATCTATCAAACACAATATTATCAAATGCAGCTTTGAAAATCCCGATGAAATAAGTCTTCAAGGAAAAAAAAAAAAAAAAAAAAAAAGGAGAAAAAGAAGTAAAATCAGCCCATCCGTGCCGTTTAAGCAATTTCCCTATATGCTGCCACAACAATAAGAGAGAGTGCCTCTATACAAAGTTTTAGAGAAATTTCTTCAGTTATTTATTTATTATTTTATGCCATTAAAAAACATATTTTTATTACGTTCTAGTTATAGTATCAGTGTTAAAAAGACAGACACTGACATGTTTTTCCATAAGATGGTGTGATATAGCAATAATTTGGGGAGATTGTGGGCTTTGTAAATTTATCTTCTGGTTATATTTTTAATGATAAAGTTCTACATAAGTGAAATACATAGAGTGTTTAGATATAATAGTGTTTCCACCCACAAATTTTTACGCTCGGAATATAAATAGCTTTGATGAAGAGCATTATAAAGATCTACTTCGGGATTTAATCTGACTCTTTTCAGCAAAATAAACATTAGAGAGATGATTTTAGGTAGGAAGTAAGAAAAAGAGAGAAAGAATGTGAAAAGAAGAAATGTCCCAACCTTCAAGACGTCAACCTCCGGCAGCCATTTTGAACCTGACATGTAAGAGCCAGCCGGCTAATGTTAGCTGGCGCGTCAACTGTCACTGAAAAGTTTAAGAAGCAAAAAAGAACTGGAGAAACAAAAGAAAGACTTACAAGAATAAAAAAAGAAAGAAGTTTTTGCGCCCGAGTTCAAAAACCGAAAGCAAAAGAGGGAGGAAAGGGGGGAGGAATTCGCGTATCGAATAGCTTTACCGTCATGTCGAACACGAATTTAATTTGGTTTAAAAACGCCGATGCCATTTAGAACGCTTGAAAAATTACTGTAGTTGAAGATCCCGTTATAAGCATTCGTTCTTAGCTAAGTGTTTTTCTCGGATTTTGCCAAGTTTTTTGCTGCTGTCATGTAATAGTGAAGCAAAGAATGATTTAAAAAACAAAAATAGTTTATTTGTAAACAATGCGTATAAAGAAACTAAAGAAAAATGTGATCTGTGTAATTTATTCAGTTCGTTGATTATTCACTGAAATAAAAGCTGCATATGATGAAAATATACTTGCATGAAAATATATTCAAAAACATGTACTTATCATACAACATTTATATATTATTTCGTTGTAAACTTTAAAATATTTCATAATTACTGAAAACAAATTTCATAAACAAATTTCAAATTTAAAAAATTTCATAATTATGTAATTTTTTAAAATGAAGCACGCAATCAAACTACAAAGTTTTAAATTTCATTGCTCTCCCTTTCTTTTTTAGGAAAGAGTTATATAAAGTTAAAAATAAAGTAAAAAAATAATAAAATAAAATAAGTAATTTTTTAATCAGTGTTTAAGAAATTTGAAATTAAGATATTCAAAATTTAAAACATATTTTTAAAATTAAATGTCACTCTGATAACACTTTTGCTACGTATGAAAAATATTATAAATTCTATTAGAATTTAGCGCAGATTTTCTTATAACCTAGTTTGCTTTATTATAGATGGCAATAACAGGTATCGTCTAACGTTGCAGCAAAATGTGCTGAAAACCTTGTGTTAAATGGTAATGATGAGAAACTTGTTGAGCTTCTAACATAAATTGCAAACGCTGGCAATAATTATTTCGGGTTAAAGTAATATCATGGACTTTTATCAGACGAAAGAAAAATAATAATAATAATATGCCCGGGTGTAGCATAAATGCAGATCAAAACTTACACTCTTTTTTTTTTTTTACGTAAAATGCCTTGATCAGTTACCTCACTCTATATAATATGCTTTTATTAATTCATACTGAAAACTATAAGCTTGAATACATTTTAAGTACAAGATAAATCAAACTTAAGTTACAACTTATATATTATTGTATACATTATGTTGTTGTAAGATTAAGTATTTAATATTACTTAACTAAATAATTAATAAACAAAGACGATCCAAAAATATTGATACTCTTCAGCTGCTAACCTCAATTTTTTGTTTTGTAGGAGGTGAACATGGATAAACAGAATCGACGGATTCGAAAACTGCTGCTGTTTGGATTCTGACAAGGACATAACGCTGAAGAGGCAGGACAGTACATATGCCAAACAAAAGGGGAGCATTATGCGAGTCATATTACGGCGAAAAGATAGTTTAAAATTTTCAAATATGGTAACCTGGACTTAATATATCAACAGCATATGGGTAAACATAACACAGTGGACAGAGAAAGCATGAAATAAGCTGTGGAAGTATATCGAAAAATCAATAGCCGCTCACTTGCAATGTAGCTCCGGAATATCATACACAAGCATTGGACGGTTCATGGCATGCTGTGATAGCGACAAACGGAAAGTGTCGAGCGGTCTTCATGTATAAACATTGGCTCAAGCCATGCGATGTCACCATTTGCTTGCGAGCATCAACGACTACTGTTTCTTTAGGCGTATCGTAACATTGATGTAAAATAGGTTTCTTTCCGCAACTTAGATGTCCAGAAAAAGTGGTCAGAATAGAACATGGTCAAACATCCAAACCCGTTCACAAAACGGGGGGATGCGACCACCAATTGATATGGCGCGTTTGAGAGAATTCTGATTATTTCATTCACCATGAATTTGTTCCCAGTGGTAGAGATTACAGTAATTTTTTATTCTAAACAGCTGGAATAATTGTGTGCTTTAATGAAGAAAAAATATTTGTCCTTGCTCATTTAAAAGAGGGTTCTCTACCACAGGATAACTCCCTGCCATATGCTGCATATTTCACCCTGACAGGGGTCGCAGTGTTTCTATATTTTTACGATCGTTTTATTATACTTTCACCAGAATTTTCAAAAAGAAATTTTTCCTTAATATTTTAATGCTAAAATAACCAAAAACCTTCAAGAAAATTTTCTTTCTGAAAATTAGGGTGAAAGTACAATAAAATGATCGTATAAGTATAGGAACGCTGCGATTCATGCACCCAAGTTAAACTCTAGAAACTCCATGACATTGAGTTAATGCCGCACCAAAATATAACCTGAATCTTGATCGATACAATTACCGCCTTGTCCCGTCGATAGCTTTATTTCTTAAAGGCAGAAATTAAAGATGAACGTTATTTTAATGGAAATATATATATATATATATATATATATATATATATATATATATATATATTTTCCCTCTAATCACTATAATATGCTGAAATGTCAATTTCTTAAATACCGTAGGTTATTCTAACAATATATTTATTGACTTATTACTTATAGACTACTTGTCTTCTTTGAGCCATTTTTTGCTTGAAATACAAGTTTGATAACGAGATGCTAATAAATTGTTTGGGAAATCTGACATCATAATCATTAAATAACGTACTTTGAAATTTAAACACAAGAAATGCTGAGTGGAATTACGATTTGGAGAATATTGGACCATCTACATAAAATAAACTCATTTATATTTATCTCAAATCAATTCTGCAAAATATCAGTTTTATGTCTCTTACAGCTTAGCAATCATCCTCATTTGAAAACTTATAACATAATAGTGATATTTTTAGTCAGAAACAAAGTTAAAGACAATGTTTTGTAAAAAATCTCAAGTTTAGCCTTATTATACCACGCTTATTCTTCTGATGGTATAATTTTTTATAATATGTGATATCTTACATCATAGTGAGAGAATGTAAAAGTCGGTTCTTACAGGATAAAGATTGACAATAAGTCAGTTACCAAGAGAATCACTGTCTACAGCTATTATCAATCTACAACAGCTCGCTAATTTTTTATTGTACTTAATGAGAAAGATTAGTGTCTCACTCCCACTCACATCTGAGTCTTAGTTAAAATCAAGGAGTTTAAATGAGTATATTGGTTAATTAATGTTTCGCTGAATTTACTTAAGTGAAACATTTAACTTAATTGAAATAGTGCCTATAAGTATCACTATAATATGTCTATAAGAATTAAATCCAAATCTAATTAAGTTCAGCATTATTCACCAAAGCTAGGCTAAAGCATGCTCTCCGTGCATTCATGCTGCTGTAAGAGCCTGAAATAGAGGTCTGCACGGGCCGGGCTTTCGGCGCGAGCCCGAGCCCGGCCCGGGCTCAATATTTTTTGTGTGTACTCGGGCCGGGCCGGACCTGGAGGAAATTTTAAGCCCGAGCCCGGCCCGGCCCGAATCTTCTACGAAAAAGGAAAATGATAAAATACTTTTTCAGTCATTTATTTTACATAATTTTAGTCTGGTATGTCACATAAAATTTTATTTTGTTAAAAGATGACTGTAACTTCAATTTAATTGTCTATCAGCTTGTCTGTTCGTGATCTGATTTTCCTCAAATATTTTAAACATGTCTCGAAATTAATATATTTTATTTAAAGTAATATTAGATGGTTTCCATTTCAAAATAATATGCATGCTACTACCAGTTTGCGTACATGTAACAAACAAAAGATATTAGATACGTTACTGTATATAAGGCTTTGTTTTCTATGGTCTGTAGTATTTAGGTGGTATGAAGGCTATAAAAATCCTTCTGCTGTAACTTTTCCTCTAAGGCTTCTTTTTCTTTTCTCCGGGGCACTGGATGAAAGTAGTATCATTCCTAGAATGTGCAAAAGCATATTTTCTATTGAATATGGTTGGATTAGCATTAAAGTTTTCTCTAGCCGGATCACAGGAAAGATTTGGATACATTACGGTATATAACAGGAAAAGTGATTGAAAGTGTATTTTTAGTACTATTAACCATTTTAAATATCTTCCTATATTGTTTGAGAATGCTAATATTTTCGATTTGACTTTCTGTCTGTCTTTGTGCCTTCTGTACGTCTGTAATAATGAAATACTGTTTATATATAAATATCTTGTAAACATTCAGCAGTTTTGTTAAAGAACTATTCTATTGTTTAGCTATATAAAACCTCTGCAAAACACATAATAAAAATGTTTTACGGAGAAAGGCTCTTTTTTTTTTTTTAATTTTACATATATTTGAATCGGTCCGGGCCGAGTCGGGCCTGATTGTATCGGTTTTTGTCCGGGCCGGGCCGTACACTACTAAAAAAGATACGGGCCGGGCCGGGTAAGCAAACCTTTCCAACAGGCAGGGCCGGGCCAGAAAATTTCGGCCCGTGCAGACCTCTAGCCTGAAATCAATTGTAAAATTTACTTTAAATGTTCTTTTTTACAATTGTAAGTTTAAATGAAGGTATGTAAGAGCCTTCCGAAGAAAAGTCCATTCCAAGCAGAATTTAAGCTAAGTAAAGCTCTGTTATGTATATATTACAGCATATTTAATGCATATTATTATTACATGCATATTACATTAATCCTTGAAGCGCATAAACATGGTTCATTCTTTATTTCTTTACACCGTTAGCTTGAAAAAAAAAAACTTATTTTTCCCTTTTTTCGATTTCAATTATTGAATCTGCTGTCAAGTATTTTTGAAGAGATTTTATAATCATGTAATAAAAATTGACCGACCATCCTGATATAATTCAGATTTGCGACATAGCATGTCTAAAATTTCTCCTTCCTCTTTATCTAAAGTTTCCTCTCTCTCAACTGTAAAATTTCCGTTGTTCTTCTACTTCCTCATGTCAAGATGCTACTTAAAAAGGAAGTTATAATGTATTCAGATACTTTACTTAGTTTATTGAAATATACCATTGATTGCTAAAGTGATCTGATTTAATTCAACTTCACATGAGTATCCATATGACGTTATTTAAATTGCAAATTTATTGAATTTATATCTAAAGGCAGTAGCTGGATTGCAAAGAATATGTTTTTCAAGATGCTTTTATACAAATGTCCCCCCCCCCCCCATCCCTTGAATCTTGTCAAAGCGTCGGAATTTCTGAAAACTGTAAAACACGTATCCAATCTATTTGAGAGGAACTGTGTTTAAAAAAAAGAAGAAAAAAATTGAATCTAGGAGGCGGGGGCCGCTAAGGGGTGGGGTTGGGTCAAACTTTCAAATTTCAAGGAAGGGTGTCCTTTAATAGCTCGATCGAAAGGTCTTTACAAGACAAACATTTTAGCAAAATCGTTTTGTCTTACTGCGATTTTTTGTTATGATGAATTAAAGTTTACGTTTAAATTTCTCCCTCTCATCTTCCTAGTGAATTTTGAGAAAACCTTAGAAATTTTGAAAACTGTTAAAAGATGATTCGCTTAATCAGTCTGAGAGAGGCTTTATTTGATTTAAAGAAAAATGGAGATGGAAGGAAAAAAGAGCATCCGGGAAGAGTTGGGGGGGGGGGGGGATTTGAAATTTCAAATGGGATGTTCTTTTTTAGCACGTTAGCCTTTTCAAAACAAACATTTTTAAATGCATGTTTTCTTTTCCTTTAATTCTTTTTAAGGAGATTATATCTGTTTAAACAGTTCACAAAAAAAGTCGCACCTCTACCTTATGTTTCAGAGAGGGTCGTACTGTCTGTCATTTTTACAGGACACTTTTAGTGATGAGAAATTTCGCCTTGCGAAAATTTTTCATCCTAAAAGGGGCCTGATAAAAGAGCACGAATGAAGACCCCTGATTTCAGTAACACAGCGAAATTTCTCAAAATTATATATATACATATATATATATATATAAAGTAAAAAAAAAAAAAAAACGCATTCCATCGACTTAATGGTGAGTAGGGCTGGATTATTTATCAATATATCCCTAAGTATCGATATTTTTTTAATATCCCGATAACAATATTTAAGATCTAGCTCCTCCAATATATCCCTTTAACGATATTGGAGAGCGAAACCGGAAGAAAAAAAGCGCCGAATATCTTATTTTAATACTCATTTTCTACTTTCCTCTAATTACTCACTGATAAACTAGAAAAAATAGCCCCACGCCAAACGATTTCTATTGCAACACATATACATATACTTCCTCATCCTTCATAAACTCAAATCTAAACATCACTGCTTTAAAAAGGCCACCGCATAAAACAAAACAAAACAAAATAATAATAATAATAATAATAATAATAATAAAATATTTATTGAAAGCCATCTGCTTTGATTATCCCGTGAATAAGCTGACTTCGTTCAAGGTCACGGTTCTACCCCTTCAGAAATACAATACGGTAATGGAAGTAAAAATTCATCAGACATACTCCAATATCACAATACCTATAATCAGCAGGTGTGTTTACTAAGAAAGAGATTTGATATTAGTCGAAACGATATATCCCTATCCGAGATATCTATTATGGGTTCTGATATATTACACTATACTGATTTCCCAGATTCCCACTCTACATTCATGCATATCGTAGGTGATGGAAACCACAGAAAAGGCAATATGACGAATGAAAACAATATCTTCTGTTTTAGCTCCTTTCCTGCTATTGGTTCATTGATATCGGTCTATTTCAAAGTGTCGATATAAAATGGCCAATAACATGCTTCAACATGGGTTTAATAAAGATCATCAAAGCCGAACTGATACAGTGATGCCAGATTGGGGATTTTGTCCCCATTTTAGGGAGTTTTGAGGCTTCTGGGGACAATTTTGGAGACCAAATGTTTGTGGGGACTTTTTTGGGGAATTCTAAAATTTTTGGGGACAAATCTGGGGCGTTTTTCAACTTTCTGTCAATGTTGGTAACGTAATGATTTATCCCTATGTCTAGAGACTTTCAATAGCTTTATTGTTATTTGGGGATTTTTTCAAAAATTGCCTTCATTTGGGGAAAAATCTGAGCTTAAATCATAGAAAAATCTGCTTGATATTTTTTTTTTTTTGAAAAAATTTTTATTTTCCCTTTTTAGTAGAAATCAAGTTGGGGATTTTTTCGAAAAAAAAAAAAAAAACCGTGATTTGGGGAAATTTGAAGACTTGTTTGGGGAAATAATTTTCGACCATCTGGCGTCACTGAACTGATATCTACTAGAAGAGTTTTTTTGCAAATTTTCTTACCGTTTAATAAAAAACTTCTGAAAATATAAGCAATTATGGAATGTATATTTTTTAATATTATTTTATTATTATTAAATATTTCGATAAAATATTTTTTTTATTAAGACTGTACATCAGTCAGATAGCTTCTTTTCTCCTTTCCCATGTTATCCCATGGGATTTTCGTTGCTTCGTTTTATAAAAATATCTCATTCAAAAATGAAGTTTTTCAAATGCTGTTTTTTGAATATTACTCTTTGAACGGGTCGCCTTTTAGCTTAGTGAGCAATTTTTCGAAAAAATTAATTTAAATATTTTATTTCAATAAGTAAATTATGGACTCTAAGTGTGGATCTCTAAGTAAAATATTTAAATTTATTTTTTCGAAAAATTGCTCACTAAGCTAAAAGACGACCTGTTCAAAGAGTAATATTCAAAAAACAGAATTCGAAAAAGTTCATTTTTGAATAAAATATTTTTATAAAACGAAGCGACAAAAATCCTATTGGATGACATGGGAAGGGAGAAAGGGTGCTATCTAACTGATGTAAAATAAAGTTTTATCATCAGTAATTTTACAGTGACAGTTTCTTTATAGAATTATATAATATTGAATAGTTTACTTTTTTTATGTAGCATTTAAATTTCTCTTTCCATTTATTTATTTATTTATTTATTTATTTATTTTATTTTTAAAGCCATACATGTTAAATAAAATTGGTTTAAATGCAAAATGAGTTACTTTAAGTAACAAAATGAAACTTCAACATAATTTTGTTTAAATAATATAATTTTTATACTGACAATGTATACATAAATACACACACACACACAGACACACACACACATTATAATATGTAATTCAAATTTCAATTACTGTGAAACTATTACGAATGTGAATTGAACATATATATTTAAAAGATATTGTAATGATTTGGTAAGAGGATACAAAAATAAAAATGATAAGTAACTGACATTTAGGATGCATATAAGAGTTTTAAGTAAAAAATATTACTTTCTATAACCAAAAAAAGGTGTATTCAATGGCAATTCTGAACTATTTATAATGGCAATTCTGAACTAATTAAAATGATTTTCATTTTTATTTAATACCTACATCTTAAGACAATTTTTCTGAAGCTTTATTTTTAGTAGAATTATGAATTTTGATATACTTGGTACAAATAAAACACAGATCACATATTAGCTGTGTTAAAATATGATTTTAAAATAATTAAAGCTTAAAATGGGAAGAATAGAGGATAAACTATACAGAGGTATACTAAAAAGCAATAGTATAAGTTATAAGAAACACAAAACATTAATTCACTTTTTATGATTTTTTTTTTTATGATAAAGTTATTGTAGTAATATACCAGAAAATACATGGAAAACACTCTATACTTGTATACTTTAAAATTCGTGTGCATATGTCTTTAAAAAATAACAAATGTCTATTTTTTTCTGCCTTGAAAGAAATATCGCAATATATCGCTAATATCGATATTAACTTGGTGATATATCGCGATATTTAATTTCTGATATCGTCCAGCACTAATGGTGAGTTGTGATTTTTAAAAAAATGGAACTGTGGTAGCACATAGGGTACCTAAGAGGACGAACATTGAAATTTCAAAGAGGGAAGCGATTCTTAGCTCGATAAACGATCTTGTTAAAGATTCAAATTAAATTTTCAGTTTCAAATATTCGGAGGGATTTCATACAAAATAAATAAATAAATAAATAAAATAAATAAATAAATCATTCATAAACTCCTTAAAATTATCATAAGGCTTTTTTTATTTGATTGACAATCACAGAGGTTACAAACCTTTCAAAGAGGTTACAAACTCCTAGTATTTGAAGTTTCAAAGTTAGCCTCCTTACATACAAAAAACTAGTATGTTGTGGCCACCACAAGACTTTCTTCTATATTTTCCTATACATATTCAATCAGTAACAATATTTAAAAAAAAAAATTAAAAAAAAATACAATTTTTTTTTCTAAGGGTTTTTTTTTTTTTGGAGGGGTACTTGTTTTTTTTAAGGGTACTTCCCCCCCAGGGGGGGAAGCGATGCCCCCCCATGCACAAAAATTTTTTCCTAGTTACGTACTACTATTATCAATAATTCATATTAATTTTACAATCACAAGTGTAAAATAACTCTTATTATGCACATTTATACGAATTTTTGTCTTATTCTGCCATGTTAAAAATTTAGATAAAATGCTATCACAGCGCCTCCTGTTGAGCTATTGATCCGCAAATATAATCAGCACCAGTTTATGTCGGGGACCAACTAAATACCAAGTTTGGTAAAATTTCGTTTAAAAAAAAAATACGATTTTTTTTCTAAGTTTTTTTTTTTTTTTGTTAAAAGTAAAAAAAATCGATAACTTTGTTTTAAATTATCACAGATTTATGGTTCAACCATTCGTTTTAAAGGTATTGACGAGATCTTTCGAATGATACCCATCTTCAAAATTTAACCCCCCCGGGGGGGGTACTTCCTCCCCAGGGGGGGAACCGATGCCCCCCCATGCACAAATTTTTTTTCCTAGTTAACTACTACTATTATCAATAATCCATATTAATTTTACAATCACAAGTTTAAAATAACTCTCATTATGCCCATTTATACGGAATTTTGTCCTATAAAATGCGATCACAGCGCCACCTGTTGAGCTATTGATCCCCAAATCTAATGGGCACCAGTTCATGTCAGGGTGCAACTAAATACCAAGTTTGGTTAAATTTCATTCGTTGGTTCGTGAGATACAGCGTCCACAAAAAAATGATACAGACACACAGACAGACAGACAGACAGACAGACAGACACACAGACAGACATTTTTTAAAAACTATCAATTCGTGTTCAGGACATCCCAAAACGTGTAGATCCGTCAAAAAACGGAGGTCGAAAATTTTCGCGAATCCAATACTTTCTCTATATTACATATAGAAGAAAGTAATAATAAAAATGCACCAGAAAACTGGCGTTTATAAGTAATAAGTAAAAAAAAAAAAAATGAAAAAGTTTGTTGCGTTGTCGCTTTGCCTGCAGCACTCGTGATTACTTTATTCGCCTGACGAAGTGCTGTATTTCCTTTCGATTCGAAATAATTGTAGCAAGTTTTTTGTATTTTATGATATTTTTACTTTCTTCTATATGTAATATAGAGAAAGTATTGGATTCGTAAAAATTTTCGACCTCGGGTTTTTGATGGATTTACACGTTTTGAGAGCTGTAGAACACGATTTGACCATTTTTAGAAAATGTCTGTCTGTCTGTCTGTGTGTGTGTGTGTGTGTGTGTGTGTGTGACAAAATTTTGTGGCAACTGTATCTCAGGAACTACTATACAGAATTTCATACAAATTGGTGTGTAGTTGCACCTTGACATAAATTAGTGCCTATCAACTTTTGGTAAAAATTGTCTTACAGGTTGCGTTGCCATCCCGCTTTTTCTAAATTTTTAACATGGTGATATAGGACAAAATTTTGTATAAATGTGCATAAAGATAATTATATTTTAGTAATCATTATGAAATTTACAAGAATTATTTATAATAGAGATAGTCAACTGGGAAAAAATTTTTGTATGCGTAGGAGCCTCGCCACCCCCCCCTGGGGGGGAAGTCACCCCTCGAGGGGAGTAAATTTTCAAGATGGGTATCTTTCGAAAGGTCTCGTCAATACCTTTAAAACGAATGGTTGAACTATAAATCTGTGATAATTTAGAACAAAGTTATCGATTTGTTTTACTTTTAACGAAAAAAAAAAGTTAGAAAAAAAAATCGTTTTTTTTTTTTTTTTTTTTTTTTTTTAAACGAAATTTAACCAGACTTGGTATTTAGTTGGCCCCTGACATAAACTGTGGCTGATTAGATTTGGGGATCAATTGCTCAACAGGTGGCGCTGTGATGGTATTTTTTCTAAATTTTTAACATGGACAAAAGTAGTACAAAATTTCGTATAAATGTACATAATGAGAGTTATTCTTAACCTGTGATTATGAATTAATATGAATTATTGATAATAGTAGTAGTTAATTAGGAAAAAAATTTGGGGCATCGCTTCCCCCCTAGGGGGAAGTACCCCCCGGGGGGGGGGGTAAATTTTCAAGATCGGTATCTTTCGAAAGGTCTCGTCAATACCTTTAAAACGAATGGTTGAACTATAAATATGTGATAATTTAAAACAAAGTTATGGATTTTTTTTTTACTTTTAACGAAAAAAAACTTTGGAAAAAATTCATATATATATATTTTTTAAATATTGTTACTGCGTTAATTTGTATAAGAAAATATAGAAGAAAGTCTTGTGGTGGCCACAACATACTAGTTTCAAACGTTTTTTGCTTATTCCTTAGATACATCTTATACCCTAATTTTATAAAATCAAGCGAAGTTGCCTTTAAGTTCATTAAATACCTTTTTTTTATACTTCTCAGATTTTCTGACATCATGGTTCCCACGGCCCGATTTTTTTCAAAGACTCTTCCACCAGAATAATCTTAAGATAAAATTATCCTTAAATGTACAGGGTACGTTTAAGAACAAATTTATGTTTAGATAATACTGGTGGAAGAGTCCTTGAAAAAAATCGGGCCGTGGGAACCCTGGACATTACACCGAAATACAGGTAAGAGGGTGGGGATTATTTGCAGTATATTTAATCAGACATTTAAAAAAAAAAAAAAAAAGAATTAGTAAGACAAAAGAATTAGTAAGATAAAATATATTTCAAAATATGCATGTTTTAAGAAAATTTTTCCAACAAATTAACGAAGAACTCTTCCCCGTTTGAAACTTAAATTATGAAACCCTATTTCCCACCAACTCCATTTTTTTTAACCAAATGAAGTTTCTCTCAAACTCATTAAGCGTTTCAATAAATAATTCTGATTTTTTTCATATAAAATTTTATTGTTATATTGAGGCGAATAACTTCACAGCGAATATAATACAGCCATTTTAAAATAGAAAATATCTACGCATATATACGCGTGCTAAGTTAGCAACGTAAAAGTTGGTTACTTCGCAATTGGAGTCCCATAAAAATTTATTTGTTATTAAAAAGAGATTTTCAGAAAAAATCTATATCAACATACCGGTCGATAAGTAAATAATATTTCAGAATTAGATTTGCAAATGTTCAATAACTTTTTCAAATATTATACTATAATGTAAATTATCTTAAAATTTAGTCATTTCTACTTTGTTTTGCTTTAAAGCTTTTTCCGAGCCTTTTTTTTTTTTTTTTTTCGACTGAGCAATTTATTGATACAATAATTGTTTTATATTGCATGCTGTTATAAGAGTATTTTTTCTTTTGTAAAATTAGTCCTATCAGTGAACAAGAGGTTCTGCTCTGGAAGCTGGTAAATGAGAAGTTCTGGGTTCGATACCAGATTGAGTTCGTTGACCTAGCCGTTAAGAGTTTCTTGTAATTTTTCGCTGAAACTTTTGTACATACGACCTAGGACTCCTTAAAAAAGGAAAAAAAAAAACAAAAACATGTAGGGGATTCCACCCAGACATGCAGTCAATCCTGCACCACAAATCTAACCCGTTCACCACCACCTTTCGCATATTGGAGAACTCATAGAAGTGAATCCCAAACAACCCACTTAGTAGCTCTAGTGCAACGTTAAATACAATGTACCCAACCCAACCTTTTTCTAGAGATCAGCCTTTTCTATTTTCAATGTCTTCCACTACAATACAACCAGTATCCAGCATAAAATATAATAATTTTGCCGATCTCAACACAAAATACTATGCATTTATTGCTTGCATATTTGCCTTGCATTTAACAGCACGCTGGTTACTGTTTAAAAGAGAACCGACTTCACCGAAACGTAGTAGGCAGCCTAATTTCATGTTGCTCTATGGGGAAAGTTGTTGCAATCACTCATTCCCTAGTAGCATTGATCGATTGTATTTTGCTCGGCCTTTCAACGACTCCTCGAAATTTGCTCGAGCATAAGCATGGGAATCTAGTTCAGAACAGTACCTAAGATCGATTTTTGATAAGGATTATTTTACCGAAAAAAAGTTGTCTAACCGATGACAAATCACGTAAAAACTCGTTAGAAATCGTGTCTTTCTATCGATTTTCATTGAGTTTCTAAAATTCATCGGGTTCCGATCATCGGATTCAACTATTCTCGATGAGACATTTTAGATGAACTCCCGATCAGATTCATCGCCCTTGATGAGATTTCGAGTATCGGCCTTTCACAAGTTCATAGGTCGTCGAGAACAGCCGATTACATTTTGCTGCTAGGGTACTTAAAGTTTATTTTTATTTATTTATTTATTTATTTTATTTATTCTGGTTTCACCTTTGCAAACTCTCACAACCTTAAATTGATATTCGTTTTTCAAAAAATTAATTTTAAGTATTGTAATTTCAAACTATATTTGTATTTAGTTCCATTTTCACATTTTCGAGCTTTAAAACAAAATACTGAAATAAAAAAATAATAAAAAAATAATAATAATACTTTTTAAAAAACGAGAATCAATTTGACAATTGTTAATTTTCTAAAGGTGAAAACGGAATTGAAAAAAAAAAAAGAAAATACACTAGATAATTACTAATTTGCATTGCAAATTTTTATAGTAACATGAGTTATACGAAGTTTTCTGTATCATTTTAGAGCTGATAGTTCACTCACTATATTATTACTCTTGTGTTCAAAAAATGGTAGTAGGCAACAATAAAAACTGATAAACATAGTTATTAATATATATAATGACCCTCATCTGTCATGAACGAATCCGGTTAGTACCGCTTCAAAACAGAAACTTTTGGCAGCCATTTTTTTTTTTTGCGTTTGTTTAATTCAACTTAGGAAACATACATATCATTTTCATACATGTTTTGTATCGCACATATTCTTATTTATTTCCTATTAAACCTTGACAAACTATTCAATTGTATTGTTTAAATTTCTAAATTAAATACAACAGATCACTGGCTATTATAAACATGAACCTATAAATAGAATTATGTAACTTCATGATTATAAACAATGCAATAGGGCAGTTCCTTGTTTGTAAACAAACATCTCAACTTTTATGAGTGGTTGGCAAAAAGGCTTGGGAAAAGCATAGCGATGGCGGATCACCAATATAGTATCTAGTGCTGGACGATATCAGAAATTAAATATCGCGATATATCATCAAGTTAATATCGATATTAGCGATATATTGCGATATTTCTTTCAAGGCAGAAAAAAATAGACATTTGTTATTTTTTAAAGACATATGCACACGAATTTTAAAGTATACAAGTATAGAGTGTTTTCCATGTATTTTCTGGTATATTACTACAATAACTTTATCATAAAAAAAAAATCATAAAAAGTGAATTAATGTTTTGTGTTTCTTATAACTTATACTATTGCTTTTTAGTATACCTCTGTATAGTTTATCCTCTATTCTTCCCATTTTAAGCTTTAATTATTTTAAAATCATATTTTAACACAGCTAATATGTGATCTGTGTTTTATTTGTACCAAGTATATCAAAATTCATAATTCTACTAAAAATAAAGCTTCAGAAAAATTGTCTTAAGATGTAGGTATTAAATAAAAATGAAAATCATTTTAATTAGTTCAGAATTGCCATTATAAATAGTTCAGAATTGCCATTGAATACACCTTTTTTTGGTTATAGAAAGTAATATTTTTTACTTAAAACTCTTATATGCATCCTAAATGTCAGTTACTTATCATTTTTATTTTTGTATCCTCTTACCAAATCATTACAATATCTTTTAAATATATATGTTCAATTCACATTCGTAATAGTTTCACAGTAATTGAAATTTGAATTACATATTATAATGTGTGTGTGTGTCTGTGTGTGTGTGTGTATTTATGTATACATTGTCAGTATAAAAATTATATTATTTAAACAAAATTATGTTGAAGTTTCATTTTGTTACTTAAAGTAACTCATTTTGCATTTAAACCAATTTTATTTAACATGTATGGCTTTAAAAATAAAATAAATAAATAAATAAATAAATAAATAAATGGAAAGAGAAATTTAAATGCTACATAAAAAAAGTAAACTATTCAATATTATATAATTCTATAAAGAAACTGTCACTGTAAAATTACTGATGATAAAACTTTATTTTACATCAGTTAGATAGCACCCTTTCTCCCTTCCCATGTCATCCAATAGGATTTTTGTCGCTTCGTTTTATAAAAATATTTTATTCAAAAATGAACTTTTTCGAATTCTGTTTTTTGAATATTACTCTTTGAACAGGTCGTCTTTTAGCTTAGTGAGCAATTTTTCGAAAAAATAAATTTAAATATTTTACTTAGAGATCCACACTTAGAGTCCATAATTTACTTATTGAAATAAAATATTTAAATTAATTTTTTCGAAAAATTGCTCACTAAGCTAAAAGGCGACCCGTTCAAAGAGTAATATTCAAAAAACAGCATTTGAAAAACTTCATTTTTGAATGAGATATTTTTATAAAACGAAGCAACGAAAATCCCATTGGATAACATGGGAAAGGAGAAAAGAAGCTATCTGACTGATGTACAGTCTTAATAAAAAAAATATTTTATCGAAATATTTAATAATAATAAAATAATATTAAAAAATATACATTCCATAATTGCTTATATTTTCAGAAGTTTTTTATTAAACGCTAAGAAAATTTGCAAAAAAACTCTTCTAGTAGATATCAGTTCAGTGACGCCAGATGGTCGAAAATTATTTCCCCAAACAAGTCTTCAAATTTCCCCAAATCACGGTTTTTTTTTTTTTTTTTTTCGAAAAAAATCCCCAACTTGATTTCTACTAAAAAGGGAAAATAAAAATTTTTTCAAAAAAAAAAAAATATCAAGCAGATTTTTCTATGATTTAAGCTCAGATTTTTCCCCAAATGAAGGCAATTTTTGAAAAAATCCCCAAATAACAATAAAGCTATTGAAAGTCTCTAGACATAGGGATAAATCATTACGTTACCAACATTGACAGAAAGTTGAAAAACGCCCCAGATTTGTCCCCAAAAATTTTAGAATTCCCCAAAAAAGTCCCCACAAACATTTGGTCTCCAAAATTGTCCCCAGAAGCCTCAAAACTCCCTAAAATGGGGACAAAATCCCCAATCTGGCATCACTGTATCAGTTCGGCTTTGATGATCTTTATTAAACCCATGTTGAAGCATGTTATTGGCCATTTTATATCGACACTTTGCAATAGACCGATATCAATGAACCAATAGCAGGAAAGGAGCTAAAACAGAAGATATTGTTTTCATTCGTCATATTGCCTTTTCTGTGGTTTCCATCACCTACGATATGCATGAATGTAGAGTGGGAATCTGGGAAATCAGTATAGTGTAATATATCAGAACCCATAATAGATATCTCGGATAGGGATATATCGTTTCGACTAATATCAAATCTCTTTCTTAGTAAACACACCTGCTGATTATAGGTATTGTGATATTGGAGTATGTCTGATGAATTTTTACTTCCATTACCGTATTGTATTTCTGAAGGGGTAGAACCGTGACCTTGAACGAAGTCAGCTTATTCACGGGATAATCAAAGCAGATGGCTTTCAATAAATATTTTTATTATTATTATTATTATTATTATTATTATTTTGTTTTGTTTTGTTTTATGCGGTGGCCTTTTTAAAGCAGTGATGTTTAGATTTGAGTTTATGAAGGATGAGGAAGTATATGTATATGTGTTGCAATAGAAATCGTTTGGCGTGGGGCTATTTTTTCTAGTTTATCAGTGAGTAATTAGAGGAAAGTAGAAAATGAGTATTAAAATAAGATATTCGGCGCTTTTTTTCTTCCGGTTTCGCTCTCCAATATCGTTAAAGGGATATATTGGAGGAGCTAGATCTTAAATATTGTTATCGGGATATTAAAAAAATATCGATACTTAGGGATATATTGATAAATAATCCAGCCCTAATAGTATCAATGGTGGGCGGGGCGCGGGAGAGTCGAGCGTGCTTTTTTGCCAACCACCAGACGTCACGAGGAAATGCTCTATACCAAATAAAAACAAACCAAAACTGTTGCCATTCAGAAAATACAACTTCCAAATGGACAGCTTTTTAATTCGAATAAACGACTCTTTGACTGTTTCATTAAAAAAACGCTTAAAATATTTCTAAAACATATTAAAGCCTTAAAAATCTTAAAATATTTGTAAAAACGCATTAAAGCCTTTCAATATTTTTATCAAACTTCATTGTTTGTTTACATTGTAAGGTATGATTGGAGTCGAGTTTAGTACGTAAATGCCGCCAGTTGATTTTAGTTTTGAAATTAGTGTAAAATGATAGCTGGGATAGAATGTTTGGTTGGGCAAGTAAAAGTCACCAGTTGAAATGAGTATTGAAAGTAGAGTAGTCTAAGGTGATAATGTCGAGTCAAGGTAAAATGTTCGGTTGAGAATGAGAAAGTCCCTAGCTGGATCCTGGATATTTTGGCGATGTTGTGGGTGAGATAGCTGGTTGGAGGTATCGAGTAGAGGTGAATTTGGGTTAGCATGGAGAGTCTGTAATTATTGGATAGTTAGTTAGAAAATTTGAAAACAGGATCTACGATAATCTTAAAAAAGAGTATTTTGGTAAAATGAAGTGAATCGTTTATTCTTATTATGAGTACTTTAAATACGCAAGCGAAGTGATGACGTCACTTGCCGTTCGTGGATACAAGAAAAATATTTCGTATGTTAAACGCCCAATGGATTTTTTGTAAAAAATTATTAAAAATCGAGGGAAATTATTTCCCGATTTTAATCCCCATATTTAGGTTTAGATATGTATTAGTTATCATGTGCATGCGTTAGATTAAGTTGTTTTTGTTCTAAAAATTAATAAAATTTGAATTTTAAATTTCAAAACTCTAGATAAAAAAAAAAAAAAAAAAAAAAAAAAAAAACTTCCATATTCCATTGAAAACATAAACATTTAATTTCAAAGGATGATATTTACACAATAAATATCCAACTAATATACTAATTAAAAATAAAATGATAAATATTCTATCATAATTTGAAGTGAAATTTGTTTTCAAATGTCTAAATAAAGTATCTGATACAAGATACTAATATGTTGCAGCGGAATAGATTTGATATCGGTCATCCTTGGCAGAAAAAAAATATATATATATCGCCAAATTATCTGGCGAATATAATTTAATTCCTTTCAAAAATCATGGTTATTTTAAAAACTTATATTAAGAGAGTAATGAATAATATGAAACAATATTTCGCACAATACATATTACGAAAATATACATCTGGCATGTATATTTTCGTAGTACGTTTTTGATCGCCAAATACAAAACCGCCAAGGACAACAGAGTTTTGAAATTTAAAATTAAAATTTTGTCAATTTGGCAGCAAAATAACTCAATCTAACACATGCACATGATAACTAATACACATATATACCCAAATAGCGGGATTAAAATCGGGAAATAATTTTCCTCGATTTTTAATAATGTTTTACAAAAAATCCAATGGGCGAATAGCATAGGAAATCATTTTCTTGCATCCAAGGACGGTCAGTGGCGTCACACTTCGCTTGCTTATAGAGCACTTGATGGAACACTGGGATGTGTTGTTGCTCTTGTGTTGTCGGGTCTATATTTTTTGTCAACCAGCAGTTTTTTAATTGTCATTCATATTTATTGTTCGGGTAGAATTTTTTTAATTTCAGAACGAAAATTATAAAATATCGAAACACATTTGATTTATAAACAAAAATTGAAAATACATTTAAATGATCACGTGGTAACCATCATGACCTAAACATTGTTTTCAAGATTTATCGTTCACATTCCGTCATTTTTGACGGGGTTATATACTAGTTATTTGATAAAAACATAAAATGATAAAAATGTAATTTGATAGATATATAAAATTAAACTAAAGTTGAATCTTTGTAGCCATTATTAGGAGACGTACGCTGAGTCAACAAATTTAAGTTAATTACAAATCTAGAATCAAACAATGTGTTTCTTAAATAATAGCATTTCCAAATCCGTTCATATTTGTTCAATCCTACGAAAAAAGAAACACAAACCACTGCAGATTGCAACTTTTGAGTGTATTAAAATATAATGAATTTGTGTATAAGTCAACATAAAAAGAAAAGAAGAAAAGTATTTTTGAAAAAGAAGTGTAACATGCACAATCAAATCATACCCGCAGAGCTGCCACAGACGCTATTTTTTTTTTATCTATATAATATTTCTCTAACGTGGACCAGTTACAATTATTTTTTGTCTAAACGATACGATACCGATGAAATTAATAAAATACGCGAGGATAAAAAAAAAAAAATAATAATAAATAAATAAATAATATTTAAAAATGAACAAAAGCACGCGGACTCAGCTCAATGAACTAATAAGAAAAAATGACGACATTTGTATGATGACATTATTTTATGGAAAAATGTATTTTTAAAAGTTGCTTCTCAGAATCTTTTCAAGCGTCATTTTAAACCCAGCATTATTTTAATGATATATACAGAATATGAATCATTATCATAAATTGATTGAAAAACACAATCATAAAAAGTATAATCAAAAGAGGATTTTTTTTTTTTTTTTTTTTTTTTTAACAAAAAATTATGCCAAAATAAATAAAATGTCATCGCACTCTTGGCGATAAAAATTTAAAAGCGTCAGGGGTGTTCTTTACTAAAACTGTACTGCCTGCGCAAGTATGAAAACTAGGTCGTCAACCATGAATTTTATTTTGAAACTTTTCTTTGAATGATTATGGTTTCACTATTGCACAATATTTATTTGGTTATAGTAATATTTTGGCTTCTGGTAAATTAAAATTTTAATTAGGTGGTGAAATTGGTATAACACTTATGAGTTTCAAATTTTTAAGGTAAATAAGAAAAAAAATAAAGTGCGAAAATTTGTACGGGTTTGCTAGTTATTATTATTTTACCACTATTAACATAACATTAAATTTATAATAAATTTATACACGCAAAGTGCAGATTTACCTGAGAAGATATAATAAAAATTTTATTTTATGGAAATAGCGGTACAAAAAGAATATGAAAAAAGTCGCCTGTGGCAGCCCTGTACACAATGTCTTATTAAATCACATTAAACAAAGTTCTAAAACATCATCCATATGTTTCACATCACTCATTAAATGCATATTACAGTTGACGTTAAACTTATTGTTAAGTTTGCTTCTTTAGGTCTCTAGCCATTAAACATAGCCGTCCCTGAGGCTTTTATAGAAACAAACCCGCCGTGGGTCCATCTCTTGCGTAACGTCCTCGCCGTAACTAACATGTACCGAAGGATTCATTTCCGGCCCTAAAACAAGTCGTTTATCCTCTCTGGAGACCGCCCCCTCTCTCTTTTAACTAAAGGCCTGCCTTTAATGACGGGAATGTGGGGCGGCACACTCACGAAATACCTCACGTTTGACTCGTGCCAAGCGAGAGAAACAAAATAATAATAGTTGTACATTTCTTCCTTTAACACCACCCATGTATGATAGAAGCAAATGGCGCAAAAGAGTGATTCTTCCTTTCTAGAAGATGTGTTTTGTAGGTTCTCAACCAATGCGTCAAATGTTTTTTCGTGACTGTAAACAACTACTTTTATTACATTTTATTCATTTTTTTTTTTTTTTTAGAACTTCCAGAGTTGCATGATAAAATAAAGAGAAGTAGAAGACAAAATCATCAAGTTCAAGGTAATGGGAAGTGTTACTGGATCAGAATGGTTCTATCTATGGTTACTTTTTTTTCTTTTCTTGGTACCAATTAACTTGACAGTTATGGCAGTTATTTCATTGTTATTCAGAAAATTGCCACTGACACCACTTCTTAAGACTTATTTGACTAATTTTAAAAGCTCTGTATGTTATCTGTAAATTATTTAGCCAATGCTGATAACAGACATATAGACCAATCTCTAGAAACTTGATATCTGTATTCAGAAGACTTCAAAGTGCTTAATTATAGCAAAAGTTTAACATTGAAAAGCTGGACTCCAAAGCATATTTTTTTTTACCTACCATATGTGTTACAGAAATTAATGAAGTCCTAAGCACAATTTTCCTGATACGGTGTTATTCATTAAAGCACTTTGAGCAATTAATAGAAAAGGATGCATTCACTTAATTTTGAATACATTTGTATAGAGTCTATAAATTTCAAATGCAATATATTATGTACTTAAATTTAGCACAACATATACATCAGATTTGTATGCTTGACTTGTAGTCTGCTTGTAAATCTTCGTCAGATAATTACAGATAGCACATGACAGAATTACATTACGAAGAAATGGCAAAACACACAGGGCCAGCGCGGGAATCGAACAAGCTCTGCTACGCTCGAAGGCGATTAGCAGTTTGGTGACATAACCACTCGGCCACGGAGGGCCCAGCACAAAAAAAAAAAAAGAAAGAAAAATAAATAAATAAATAAAAAAAATTATACAGACACGACATTATTTCATTATTTAAAACATGAAAATCTGACATTGACAGATTTTAATTTAGTGCCAGAGGCCTACTGCTAAACTTGTTAATATCGACAAATTCTTCTTTAGTTAATTCGTGACGATCTAAATTCCATGATAAAGTTTTCATTAAATCAAACCAATGTGTTTCAGCTGCAGATATTGTAACAAATAACGTTGGAAGTCCAAACTGTCTTATAGCCGCAAAACAACGTTTTTTCTCTTTTTCCCAATGAGGGGGAGGTGTGCCTTGGGGGGGGACTCATGTCAAAGGTGTGCCTTGGGGGGGACTCATGTCAAAGTTGTACCTTGGGGGGGACTCATGTCAAAGTTGGGCCTTGGGGTGACTCATGTCAAAGTTGGGCCTGGGGGGGGACTCATGTCAAAGTTGGACCTTGGGGGGACTCATGTCAAAGTTGTACCTTGGGGGGACTCATGTCAAAGTTGGGCCTGGGGGGGACTCATGTCAAAGTTGGTCCTTGGGGGGACTTCATTCAATAAATCCCCATTCAATAAACCGACTGAAATGGGCCCTTAGCACTATTAAGAGTGTATTATAAAAATTCGACAACGCTGTACCGACTGAAATAGGGGTACCTTGGGGGGGACTCATGTCAAAGTTGGGCCTGGGGGGGGACTCATGTCAAAGTTGGGCCTGGGGGTGGACTCATGTCAAAGTTGTGCCTTGGGGGGACTTCATTCAATAAATCCCCATTCAATAAACCGACTGAAATAGGCCCTTAGCACTATTAAGAGTGTATTATAAAAATTCGACAACGCTGTACCGACTGAAATAGGGGTACGTTGGGGGGGACTTATGTCAAAGTTGGGCCTGGGGGGGACTTATGTCAAAGTTGGGCCTGGGGGGGGGACACATGTCAAAGTTGGGCCTTGGGGGGACTTCATTCAATAAATCCCCATTCAATAAACCGACTGAAATGGGCCTCTAGCACTAATTAAGAGTGTATTATAAAAATTCGACAACTGTACCGACTGAAATAGGCCTCTAGCACTAATAAAGTAAAATAAAATAAATAACGTATATAACGCTACCTGAAATGTACTTCGAGGGACTTTCCTGATACACTATCTACCAATAAGTATTTGGAAACTTTAGAATTTACACGTTTTGTCAAATATCTAGAAAAATTCCGCAGAAATTATGTTAAAACTTTAGGAGTATAAAGAACATGTTATATCTCATACATTTAAGCAAAATTTTTATCGTGTAAAGGAAAAGAGGGCCAGTAAAAAATTAAACAAAAGTTAAAATGTTTTGGATCAATCTGTACAAAGTAATGCTTAAAATGTGTTTTGGTAGAATGTGATTATGAGGATAATACTAATTTTCTGTGTAATTTTTTATGAGGATGCCACATATATTCGTAGCGAAGCGATATACCGATTTTATTAAAAAATTTCAAAAAAAATTCCACTTTTTTAATTATCACACGTACAGTATTAGACCCACAGCAAAGCCATTTTTAGGAAATTTAGCATAACTATATACTAGACACAGCATACTGCAATCAGAATGCAAAAACAATAAATATTTTACAAAATATGAGCATTTTTACAAAATAATTTTTAACTACTTATGCGCAAGCTTTTAAAAAATTTCATTTGCATCATTTAGTAGTCAAAAGTATTAAACTACTTATAAAGGCCGAAAATAAATATCGTGTAAATTCAAAAGAAGCCCCCCCCCCAAAAAAAAAAAAAAAAAAAAAGACACTGACATTCACAATTGAATATTGCAATTGTAAATTTTTTATTGGTCTAGAATAACACTTTGAAAAGTCTTAGCCCCCCCCCCCCCTCCCCCCAAAGTCAAGTTCTGGATCCGCCACTGTTTTTCATATATATATTTTTTTTAATTTACTCAGTTTACATATAAGTAGCTCAATACTTTTGTCTATTAAATTATGCAAATGAAAATTTTTAAAAGCTTATGAATAAGTAGTTAAAAATTATTTAGTAAAAATGCTTATACTTCGTAAGATGTTTAAGATTTTTGCATTATAATTACTGTATGCTATATTTTATGTAGTATGCCAAGTTTCCTAATAATGCCTTTACACTGGGTCTGATACACTACGTGTTGTAACTTTTTTTTTTTTTTTTTTTCTTTTCTTTAAACGAAACCGTCTCCATGAATGTAAGTGGTAGCTTTATAAAAATTTATACCGATACTAGAATAATTCTCATAATCACATGCTACAGCCAATACGAATTTCAAGCATTACTTTTTGTAAGGTGATCCAAGACATTTTGATTTTTGTTTAATTTTTTACTGGTCCCCTTTTTTTCTTCTAGACAAAAACTTTCGCTGGAATACATGAGGCATAGCATGTTCTTTATACTCCCAAAGTTTCAAGATAATTAATTTTTAAAGAATTTTTCATCCGTAAATGAATACATCCGTATACATCCGTAAATGAATAATCAATGATTTTCAAATTCATTTATATATATATATATATATATATACAGGGTGTTCCAAAAGTCCCTCCCCCCCCCCCCTTCTAACTCGAAAATGAGTCGGAATATGCGTACAATGAATTCGAGAGGGACCTCTTTTGGTGAAAAAATTTTGGGCACGATGGTGCTAGGGGATCCGCTAGGGAAGGAAACTTTAAAATTTCAACAGGTAAGGTATGTCTTGTGATGTATCCTTGGAAACGTCTCTTCAAAACAATGAATTTGATTTAAATAGTTTTGCCCTACGATGATTATTAAAGGAGGTACATGAGTTTTTAGACTTTTGAAACGTGGATTTTATACATATGTATTCCCTTTAATAATTATTGCAAGACAAAACTGTTTATATAAAATTCATTGTCTTGCAGAGACGTTTCCAGTGATGTATCACAAGACATACTTTGCACAAAAATGTTTAAGCCCGGACAAGGGGGTGGTAGGAGTGCCGTTAGGGAGTGCAACTTTAAAATTTCAAACAGGAAAGTATGTATTGTGATACAACCCTGGAAACGTCTCTTCAAGACAATGAATTCGGTATAAATAGTTTTAACCTGCAATGATTATTAAATGAGGTACAGGAGTATAAAATCCACATTTTAAAAGTCAAAAACTCATGTATCTCCTTTAATAATCATCGTAAACATGATACGTAATAATCATCGCAAACATAACTCCCTTCCCCACGGGCCCAAACTTTTTTCCCCAAAAGAGGTCCTTCTCGAATTCATTGAACACGTGTTTCGCCATTTTTCACACCGACTCATTTTCGAGTTAGGAGGGAGGATGTGGAACTTTTGGAACACCCTGTATATATATATTAAAAAACTGTTCTTTTACGAAATATCTATTTATTGTATTTTATTTAGTGAAGTCTAAAGTTGTTAAGAAATTTCGCCCATAGACGTAATGTACTTGAATATTTTTGAATGTGCGCGAATTACTTCGTTGTACATTTTAAATATAAGAAAAGTTGCATCAGTCCATATTGTTTTTGTTCGTGAATTTTATGTATCTGTATTGAAATTTAATTTGTTGTTATACAGCACCATGAACACTAATGAATTCTTGAACATACATGAATCATTTTTAAGTTTAGTCCGATAAAAAAATTTGAGTAAGCTAATTAAGATTGGGTAAGCGATATTGACATCATATTTGAAAGATTTTTTCTGACATTAAATAAAATATCATTTTAAGTTATTTATGAAAAGTTTTGCGATTTCTGCCGTGTCATAACCTGTTGAAACTTTAGGAAATTTGAAGTTCTGGAAATCAGAATAACAGTTGTGTAAACTTATTAAAAAAATAAAATTTTGAACTTATTAGAAGGGCAAAAAATATATTTTAATGCTTCTGACATAAATTAAGAAATATTACCATGCAGTAGCTAAATATGTACCTCTAATTTCCATCATCCGTCACTTATAAAGCAAATTCTTCTGAGAACCACAAATGTCCTTCAAAATGATTGTTTCCCTTTTCTTTTCTTTCTTTCTTTCTTTTTTTTTTTTTAAGTATCACCTAATTTTTCTTGCGAAAGGCAACACTGCTTCCATATGTTTAATCACACCATTAGCGTTTCGCAACTCATTGTAAAAGCAAAATTTCTTAGAAAGCAAAATATTTTAATGACGACCAACAACTTGTCTAAAAAGCTGCTATATTACATTATTGCAACCAGAAATCTTTAAAATAATTTTTAATGAACACGAAAGAAAAAAAGAAACACTACTAAATATTGCACTGTCATAATTAATTTTTCCATAAAAAATGCAAACATCATTCAGTGTTAAAATTCCTGTCTGCGAAAGAGAATCAACTATATTTCTTGTAAAACAGGAGGTTAAAGAGCCAAACATTTTTATTTTTTCTTTAAATTACTACAGAAAAGTATATTATTTATCATCCCATTGCTAATTTTAATTTTTGCTCAATGCAATCGTTAATTTTTTTGGCAGCTCTTCTTGTTTTTTTCCAAAGAAAATATTTTTTTTTCCCTACCTTCAGAGAGAAACAAAAATAAACTTCAACTCGTATGAATTTTTCGTCTGCTTACAATTATAAACTGAAAAATGAAAACCTAGAAAGATGAAGATTAACAATGGTATTTTATAATTTAATGAACAAAATATGATTTTAAACAGAAGTCTTTTTCTTCTCACAAATCAACAGGAGCGCGACTACTAACAGCTGTTCTCCACACATCACATTTTATATAAAAGAAAATCGCTCATATTTCATTTGTATCTGAAGTAATTTTTCCTCAAAATAGGCCTCATTTTTTTTTTTTTTCAGTTGTTTTACGCTTGGTTGTCTTCTGAAGTTGACTACGCCTGCTAAACATTAGTTTGGGAGTATCCTTCTATTCATTTATCGCGAATTTGTAGGTTCTTAATACAATTCTTAATTAGAAAGTTAATTGAAAAACTTTTGTTTTTCACGTTGAATAGGCTACATATATTGTTTTGAGAGATATGATGGACTTAATATACAAATAACTCTGAAACATGATTTCTCCATAATAGATTTATCATTATTCAAATATTTTCCTTTTTGAAAATTGCTTCTGGGTGTTTTTAAAAGATATTTAAATAGCTGTAAAATTGAATACATTTTCTTTAGAATTTTTATTATGTCTTGAAATACAATTTGTAGGATGGCACAAAGGAAAGATGGAAAAGGCGTTAATATTACCATAGTTAGGCTTTAAGAAATTTAAAACTAATAGGTCGCTTGGTAAAATTTTGGTATTCAAAAATTAAAATAAATAAATTAATTAATTAATTTAAAAAAATTCCTGACTAAATAATAATGAACTTATTTTATTATTTTTATTATTTTAATGAGAAAATATGCAAATTTTAATTTAATATACAAATAAAATATAAAGAATGTTTTTTCAATGAATGTGATTTCTTAAATTGTCTAAATTGAATTGAATTTTATAACAGAACTTATACTACTTAACTGTGAGAAAATGGATCGATAAAAATATATGCAGGAAAGGATAAAAATGGGTAAGTTTAATTAATTGAAAACCTATTTTGAAAGCGTAAAAATTTCAAGTCAAAATTATAAACCGCTAATAATTCTTAAGTTCTCCTTTAAAGTTTGTTTCACGGCCGAAGACTTCATTACGCAAAAACTAGAAAAATGACAAAAATTAAAAGTCGAATCCTGCTGATGTTAACGCAATTTGCAGTTCGTGGAGCAAAGTTTTGCAGAAAAATTAAGCCCAGATATTTCTATAAGGAAAGGGCACGTGACGTCACTATCAGTCAAATTATGGGTAATATGGTAAAATGTTATGGTATTTCCACCAATAGAGATTGATATTTTGCCACTCGAGAGTGGCAGATATTGAATGATGGAGCGTTAGTTTGTAAATATGCCCTTTTCTTATAAGAGCCCCAAGAAAATTCTAATCCAATAAGGAGCCGCGAAATCATGATCCAAAAAGCGGAATCACAAACATTGAGTGAGACTTTGGCCACATGCAGTCGACAGAAAAAGTATCCGAGCACTAGCAAAAATTCCTATGTAATAAAAGTACTCTTAATGCAGTTTTGTTAAATAAGTCCTTGTTGAATCCTGTTCTTAGTCAGTCTAAGAACACGAATCGACAAGGATTTATTTAACAAAACAGTATTATGTGTACTTTTTTTAAATAGCAATTTTTGCTACAAAATTATTCGAGCGCTAGCAATAATTCTTTTGTATAAAAAAAGTACACTTAATACTGCTTTGTTAAATAAATCCTTGTCGAGTAATGTTTTTAGTCAGTTTAAGAGCATGATTTGACAAGGATTTATTTCACAAAACAGTGTTAAGTGTACTTTTTTTACATAGGAATTATTGCAAGCGCTCGAATAATTTTGCTGCCGACTGTATTTTAATAGCTAAACTTCTTTGTGAATCTCTCTGGTTTGAAATTACTCAGGGGCGAACATGGAATAAGTTTTCCGCTATAGTTTTTAGTCTTTTGCGATTTTTTCCGCTGGTGGAGTGCTACCAATTAATACAGAGTTTCTCTTTAGTGCCTGCGACTGCTACACTGTAGACGTGATATGAATATAATAATGGAATAAAATACTTAAGCTGATGAAAAAAAATGTCTTACTTATGACAAATAAAGACGTCGGTAATATAGTAAATATCTATCAGCATATTTACCAATGCAAAGAAAAATAGTGCTTTCATGAAATAAAATTTTCTAAATACTGTCGGTAACAAGTGTCCGAACACTAGCAAAAATTCCTATTTTTAAAAAGTACGCTTAATACAGTTTTGCTAAATAAATCCTTGTCGAATACTGTTCTTAGACTGACTGAGAACAGGATTCGACAAGGATTTATTTAACAAAACAGTATTAAGTGTACATTTTTAAGATAGGAATTTTTGCTAGTGTTCGGACACTTTTGTTACCGACTGTAGATACTGATTTTTTTTGTTTTTTTTTTGGCATGATAAAGAAAGCAATGATTTTAGTCGCCAGTTAGGACATTTTTTCATGAAATGTTAGGACATTTTTTCATGACAGTGCTTTCATGAAATAAAATTTTCTAAATACTGTCGGTAACAAGTGTCCGAACACTAGCAAAAATTCCTATTTTAAAAAAGTACGCTTAATACAGTTTTGCTAAATAAATCCTTGTCGAATACTATTCTTAGACTGACTGAGAACAGGATTCGACAGGATTTATTTAACAAAACAGTATTAAGTGTACATTTTTAAGATAGGAATTTTTGCTAGTGTTCGGACACTTTTGTTACCGACTGTAGATACTGATTTTTTTTTTTTTTTTTTTTTTTTTTTTTGGCATGATAAAGAAAGCAATGATTTTAGTCGCCAGTTAGGACATTTTGATTGCCAGTGACGTCTGTATTTATTAAGCCCTGACCAAACTTACCAAATTTTACGCATTTTGAAGAATACTTTTTTTAATAGTTTTCTAATTTAAAAGTTTTAACTTCTAAGTAAAGCAAATCATTTTCTAAAAAAAGGAAAAAGAAAAAAACAATGATATTCAAAACGAATTAAAAGTTGTCAACTGTGTGTAATGCTTTTTAATTTCAGACACAGAAAATTATTTTTTAGAAAATAAATCTGTAGTCTTTATTTTCTGTGTATTGCTGAACGTTAAACTGAGTAAGCTGAGTAAGTTGAACGTTCAACTGAATTGTTTAAACCCTTTTTAAAAATCTTTTGAACTAAAAAGTTTAAAATTTGTAATTGCACTCATTAAAAATAAAATTCAACAACTTTCTTTATCGACAAAATTTTGTCTAAGATCATTTTTCTTGAATTGTTCTTTTTTCTTCATTATCATTCATCAAGCTTAAAAAACAGAAGGACAGACTAAGAAATATCGAAAAAAATTTCAGTTCGTACTTTTTTTTTTTTTTTTTTTTTTTTTAACTAATGCGCTGACACAGTTTTTTAATAGAAGGTTTATTTACTCCAAATAGTCTGATCTAAATACATTATAGAAATCAAAAATTAGAAATAAAATTCAGTAGATCATAACATTAATGTTTCTATCTTATCACAAGTGACAGTTTTTAAAAGTTCTGTGTCGTTAGCATAATTTTGAATCGTAACCTGGATTATTGGTAGCTCAGAGTTAATGACTGTGAAATTTATTCTGATTGACAGGTTATTATTTGCTTATAATTCAAACGGTAAGAATATATATATATATAGGTTTAGTTATTAAAAGTTGAAACTTTCAGTAAAGATACAATTAATGATAAAAAGTATGATAAGGTCGCCTCGGTTAACGTCTTGATTCGTGTTGTGTAGACTTTATGTCATACCTCGTCTTCATTCTCTCCATCGTGTCGTAATGTGAATCTACTCCCGAAGAAAGTTGTTGAAATCGGGCTTTAAGGTTTCGGGTGTACTCCTCTGGCGATGAAGGCCCTTTATAGTTGTCCTAGAGGACAACCGGAAAAGAGATCACATGGGAGACGAAGCTCACGTCTAAAAAGTATCTGCGCTGGAGAATAGCCTGTAAATTCGTGGACAGCACACTGAGCTGAAGAACAACTGGAGGAAATGCTGGACCGGTTTTCGCGTACCGTTTTTGGAAGGTTTGTCTTCCGAGCGTTGCACAGCAGAAAGCATTTGATACCTGTATATTTCAAAGTAAAATTGTGTAAAGATCGACTGTTCGAACAATCATATGCTAAAAATGATATTACAATTTTAAATTTTAATTTTTTAAAAGGTATAATAGTAATAGACTACCCGACAAATGTTGCCTGTCGTGCAAGGTATAACTTTGTACGGCAAACGATTGCAGAAAAACTGGCAAGCACGAACATTGTGTAAAGGTATTAGGACCATTTGCTTCAGTTGTTCTTCAGCTCAGTGGGACAGCACTGCCGTATACGCTACCAGGAACAAAGGCAGTTTCAAGTCCTAATCTTGATGACTCTGTGAGACAAAATGAGGAAGGTTAATGAGGATAGTTCGGTTAAACCTCTCAACTACAACGCCTAACAGGAAATGTAATGGCGTTGTCGAATTTTGTATATGACGAGTAACTGATGTAGTCCTTTGAATACAGCAGAGATGAAGTTCGTACCTTGATCGGTATGAAGCTGTAGGGGTGTGTTGTACATTAAAACACATTGATGCACTAACATTCTGTCACTGTGCATGTTTCTTCATCGAGTATAGAATATATTTCAGATTATTTGGTGAACTAGTCCGTCACAACTAGAATGTACTGTTGCCATGCCACTGGAGATCAGTGGCAAAAGACGCAAGACATGTCGAGCGCGATCCGCTCAAATGGCACTTCTGTGTTCTATGATGCAATCTTCTTCGGCTTCGTTTCTTCGTGCCTTTACATGCCGCACAAGCATCGCAAGATTTGCACAGGCCTACTATGCAGCTATTATAGAATGTCTGGAATTTTTGTTTTAACAACATCTGCCACTTTATATTCCGATCATCATCAGACTCCGATTTTCTGCACAATACGCCGTTTCTTATGTGAAGACAATCTCAGAGTGCCCAGTCCAGTAACATTTTTTAATGGGGCTTAATGAGGAAATGTGCTGACATTTAGGTCTGTTGCTGGAACTCTGCTTAATTTGTAGTATTGGCTTTATGTCAGGATCTTCTAACTGGGTTTGTTTAACTTTTTTTATCGCACCACGGTTTCTGGTTGGATATCGATGAAATCGTAACTTGGCAAGCAACTGGATTTATCATCTGGTATTTTTCTTCAGTTCTACAGCAATGCTTACAATTCTCAGAGCAGGGCTTCCATGACAAATCTTGAATTTCCATGTAGAGTTTCTTTACGATGACATACTACAAAGTCATATTCCTGGAGGTCTTCTATCGTCCTGTCAATCTCGCCTTCCGTATTCTTGAAATTTAGCAGCTTCGTTAAAGATGCGTGGTCAGTCCTGAGCAGGAATCTCCTACCATAGAGCTAACGATGGAAATGTTCTATGGCCTTTACAATGGAGAGTTTCTTTCGTGGTGATTTCGCTCCAATTTAGACAACTTTTACTCCATTATGCAACTACAAGTTCTTGGCCGTCTACTTCATGCGAAGGAACAGCACCGACATTTTCATGGCTTGCATTAGTATTATATCTAGTATGAATTGTTTGTCGTTCCGTGAGTTTGTGAAGGGGGTTTGGCAATACTAGAAAAGTCATTCATGGGCTCCCTGTACTACAGTCGGCAAAAAGATTATTCGAGCGCAAGCAATAATTCCTATATAAAAAAAAGTACACTTAATGCTGTTTTTTTTTAAATAAACCCTTGTCGAATCATGTTCTTAGACTGACTAAAAGCGTGATTCGACAAGGATTTATTTAAAGAAACAGTATTTACTTTTTTTTACATAGAAATAATTGCCAGCGCTCGAATAAGTTTGCTGCCGACTGTAGATTCATAATCCAGGAAACTTCGTAATTGATGGATATTTTCAGGGTGAGTACAGTTCTCGACTGCAGATATTTTCTCAGGATCAGTTCTCAGACTTTCAGTAGAGACTATACGGCCGAGATATCTTACTTCACGACGGAAAATGTTGCACTTCTTAGAATTCAATCTGAGTTTATAGCTATTCTGAGTTTTTCAAGAACCCTACGGATGTTTCTTAAATGTTCTTCAAAAGTACGCCTCACAATGATAATATCATCACGATACAGCAAACACACTTCATAGGAATGTTTTCTTAAGATTGCTTCATCAAGAGCTCCAAAGTTTAAGGTGCGTTGCAAAATCCAAATGCCATGACCTTAAATTGCTCCAATCCTTGTCCTATGGTAAATGTGGTTCCTCTCATGGTTGTCATAATGTAACTGTACTTGCCAGTGGCCACTCTTAAGATTCAATGTCCAGAAACACTGAATGCAAATCAGTGTGTCTAAAATGCCATCAATTCTAGGAAGAGGGTAACTAATCTTCCTTCGTGATTTCATTCAAATGACGATAATCCACATAGAATCTTGTTAAATCATCTTTGTTCAACAGCAAATTTATCGGAGAGGCCCAAAGACTCGTAGACTATTCGATAAAGTCATTACGCATCATCTCATTCAGCAGCTCAGCCACTTTTTCTTGCTTAGCAAATGGTAGTCTTGGTAGTTGATTGGTAGTCGAAATGGTAGTCGATTCTGTGCTGCAACATATCAGTATGTTCGTCCTCTCTACATCTTCAAGTGTTTGAGGAGACAGATCTCTAAATTTATGGATTAGCTTCTTGGCAGCACGTCTCTATTCAACTTCTAATTCTGAATTCTTGAACCTTTCAGTTGTTAAATGCTCAAAAGACAGCTTCACTTGTTTTGTTCTACCGATTGATACATATAACTAGAGAGAGCAGGTTGCTAAAACTTCGCCTTTCTTCATTAGCTTTGCTCTATCGCTTACTTTGGCAACTTTCACAAGAATAATGGCTCCTCGAAAGATCAACCAGAGATGAAGCTACCAGCAGTGTTTCCAGGCTGTTGTCTGAATTTTGGTACGCAATCAGTCCATAACGGAAGTATAGTTCTTCAGGAAATGACCAAGAAACTATTTTTTACGTAAGTAGAGGAATGGAAATTCGCATTTCTCTGTTTTTGACATATTGATTTGATATTAGAATTTTCGACGTTGAACACAGTTATATCTTCTATATTTGAATGCAATTCTCTTAAAATCAAATTAAAAATTATTTTTTACAGGAAATGAAATCCAATAACTAAAAGATCTCTTATATCTACTTACATAAGCCACATGTGGGTAATTGACGTTTTCAAATGTAATGGTCAAGTTCATTTATGGATTTTAATTTTTTTACCAGTCACAGTCTTGAGGTTAACGCAGGGTGGCGTTTGTTTACATAAATTTCTCTTTAAGTTCTAGAGCTGTTCTAACGGTAGTAAAGTTGGCTTTAGCATCAAGAATCATGCGGCAGGAAGTATTAGTGATTTGTCCATAACCATAAAGTCCATTATCGCCACCACTCATCGAAACATGAAACACTGCAACGTGGTACTCCATTAATTTAGACAAACTCCGCCTCACGAGATGGCCTCCTCTTAATTTTCGTTCGGTGACTGTGAAATCTGGTTTTTTTCATTATGTTGTCGCATTGCGCAGTTTCTTTTGATATTCCAATCTCTTTCATATCTCGAGCACCTACTCTTCAAATTAACTTCTTTATTACTTTCAAAACTATGGAATCTCCAAGTGAGGTCTGCCAAATTTTTCTTTTTCTTTATTTCCCTTAGAACAGCCTGAGAATCCTCGAGAGAGACTACTCTCCTTACCGGAGGCTTGTTGGTCTGCCTCAGTCTTCAGTGCATATGCCAAAGCTTATCTGACATCGTTGAGATTGGTGGGTCTAAGGGCTTTTTGAGTCTCTAGATCTCGCAATGCATCGATAAAATATTGAATGAAATCATCGTAAGTAATGGGAAAATACAGTCGGCAGCAAAATTATTCTAGCGCTAGCAATTATTCACACACACACACACACACATATATATATATATATATATAAATGCACTTAATAACGCTTTGTAAAATAAATCCTTGTCGAGTGATGTTCTTAGTCAGTCTAAGAACATGATTCGACAAGGATTTATTAAACATAACAGTAATAAGTGTACTTTTTTTTAAATAGGAATTACTGCTGGCGCCCGAATAATTTTGCTGCCGACTGTATTCTTTAGTCGTTTTCTGCTAACCAGCCTTCCTGTCGTAAATGAATCACAGAAAGCATTAACTTTTATTCTTTACGATTCGCATATGAAATATGGAAATAATTTGAATGACAGTTAAAATTTGTACAATTTTCTTCTTTGCTTTTTTCTCTGAATATAAGAATAAAGTACTGGCTTCGAGCAAATTTTCAACCTCAAGTTTTCGATGGATTTAGAAGTTTAGGGGTGTTCTGAAGACGACTGACCGTTTTTAGAAAATGCCTGCCTGTGTGTGTGATCAAAGTTTTATAGTCACTTCATTTCACAAAACAAAGTACAGAATTTTACTATGCTTTATTTGGGGGCTAGGTTAACTGCGTCCCAAAATGACTTTTTTATCTCCCCCATAGGTCAACTGCGACCCAGGAAATCTCCCCACCTATACCAAGTGCGACCCAGGAATGTTCCCCTGAAGTTTCCCGCCAAAGAACGTTTTTCGCCAAAATCGCCAAAGAATTTTGCACATGGTTATAATTTAGTATGTGACCAGTAATTTTTAATTTATTACGTAATAAATTTTATTGCGTAAGTTGCTTTTCTCAGTAATGGCTTTAGAAATTTACATTTCCATTTAATTTTTACTGATTTATTTTTTGGGGAAAGGATGGGGAGGCACATTAAATTACTATATAAGCATAGAGAAAAAAAAAAAAAAACTTTTAACCCTTGAATGCATAGTGATGCATATTTGTATCATATATATATATATATATATATATATATATATATATGGGTTTTTGTAGTTCCTGGTGAAGTTTCCATTAACTAATCAATATATAATATACAAATTAACATATTACACAAAAAAAGAAACCTGATTTTTTTTTTCCCCGTTGAATTTTCTGTGCAATAAAATTATCTTACATTTGAATACAATCTTTTGGAAGAAATAAAAATCATGCATTTAAGGGTTAATGCAGTTACATAAATATGAAGAAATATAATTGAAAAATGCAGCACGCATATAGTTAAAACTCTCTGTCTCTCTCTATACACACACACACGCACACACACATATATATATATATAATAGATAACGTAATAAAATATATATACAGTCGGTACCAAAAGTGTCCGAACACTAGCAAAAGTTCCTATGTATAAAAAGTACACTTAATACAGTTTTGTTAAATAAACCCTTGTCGAATCCTGTTTTTAGTCTGTCTAAGAACAAGATTCGATAAGGATTTATTTAATAAAACCGTATGAAGTGTATTTTTTTCACACAGGAATTTTTGCTAGTGTTCGAACACTTTTGTTACCGACTGTACTCGTCGCTATTTAAATAATAGCGACGAGTACAAATAATCTTTAAACATCAAATAAATAAATAAATAAAAGTAATAGTTTTTTTCTCTGATATTTAAAAAGGATAAATAATAATAATATAAAAAACTATTACGGAAAATATGTATAAAGTTTAACGCTCTCAAATATTTTAGTATGATTTTTTTTTTTTTTTTTTACATTTTGATTTCCTTTGTTTGGTAAGTATTGCATGAAAATCCACAGACAATGGTCAAAGAAAAATTTAACTGGAGATACTGACGTGAATTAATATTTTCTCTATACCAATTATTTTAGTACACAAATTACTTCAGGTATTAAGTATGTTTTTTGTATTAACATAAGTTCCATTATTATATCTGTCACCGTTATCTTTTTTTTTTTTTTTTTTTTTTTGCAATTAACTATTTTTTACCATTTTCCATAACGTATCCGAAATATTTTGTGAATCCCTAGACGCAACCCAGTCACATTAAATGCACAATTTATTTAAATCAATAAGAAATTAAATAAAGAAAAAGAAACATATTTATAAATTTTATTTTTAAAACGGATATATATAATAATAATAAAGATAAATATTAAAACTTTTCAATTGTTTAATTTTAAGATTATTATTTGTTTAAATAATTACCGTGATCAATCCCCAAAGGTACCAAAATCAAACTAAAGTAATTACCAAATAAATAATTAAAGTAGCCTGAGAATGTTCATAAAATTAACATTATTTTTAATTGGATTTTTTTTTTTTTTTTATCATTTTATTTATTTTAATTTTAACATTTATTTTTAACACAACAGAAAAAGCGCAATTTTGCAGCTATAAAATGAAGCACTTAAAATTTTTTTTGAAATTTAAAATTGTGCTTAAGTAGTAGCAAATTGTGTATAAACTCATTTTGAAGTTTAAAAAAAAAAGAAATTAGGTATTCTAAAGTGTTAAAGTTAAAAAAGAATAAAAATGTAACAAAAATAATATTTTTTGCAAATTTTTACATAGAAATGCATTAAAGATTTCAAATCTCTATAAATTTGATATAAAAGTTATTAAAGTACGTGATTTATCAAGTCTTTTATGCTGAAATATTACTAATACAATTTTATTATTCTTATTTGGCGATTCGTCGCACTTGGCGAAATTTTCAGCGGACGCAGTTGACATAAGGGATTAAAAAAGGCTGTCCGCAGTTGGTATAGGTGGGGGAAGAAGAAATTGAAACACCTGGTATGTCGAGTCGCAGTTGGACGACACCGTTTATTTGGACAGTTTGTTTTACGCCTTGACGTAAATTGGTGTTGGTTGGATTTTGGTATGTATCGCATTATAAGTGGTGTGATTATGTTGCAGTTTCCTTAATTTATGTGTATGCTATATCTTAGCTTCTACAGCGTATTAAAGAATAAAACTTGATATGTTAAAGGACCATTATTAAAAACTAAGCTGATTTAGTTTGTGCGCACCCACTTTCTGCATTTTTTCATATAGTTGTATCTCAGCATCTATTGGTTAAAATTGCACCAAACTGAATATGTAAAATTTTTATTCAGAGAAGCCATGTTTATTAATTTTTTATAAATATTAATCATTAAATGGCGCTATTATATAGAATGATATAGAAAAGGTCTTGCAGTGACCAGCATATTTTTTACTAAATACTTAACTGGTTCCTTTTGTCATCTTCAACTAGAAACTGCGAATCAACTTCTCATTCGTATTCAACAGTGCCTTGTTCGTAAAGAACATTATACTTGAACACCGATTATCAACTGATCAGAAATGAATTACCTTTGCAAAAAATATACATTTGTATTCTTAAGTATTTAACATTTAAAAAGAAACAGACATATCGTACTGACTTCAAGTTCTTCATATTCAGAGCACGAATTCAGATGAGACAGGTCAACATCCTTTTTTCAGTAGATATTTTGCAGTAGATTTCTATAAAAGACTTATATCAGACACATCTTAAATAGTAAATAGATGGTATTTGTCAGACGCAGCATGCAAAAGGCTATAGCTATGCAGATCTTCTTTTTTATCAGATTTTTCTCCACACATAATAATTCATTTTGTTTTCATCTTTTTTACAGCAGTAAGGGTGTGGACACCTGTTTAAGACTGTGATTCAGATTCAGGATTACAAATGACTAAAGATAGTTCCAACTGATGAATCACTTCCAAATAGATAGAAAGAATAAAAAGAAGAAAGAAGCTCTTGAAAAATAAACGTCTGTTGTTTTCAGCGGGAATAAATATACATTTATGTTGATTTTTTGATTGCTTGTAAAACAGAACAAACTATTAATAGCATCTATATATTGATATATCAGAGACACTGAAATTCGTTATTTAAAATCTGTTATTTGGACATTGAAAATTTTACACTTATGTTTTAGTATGAAACGGATTTTTAATAAAGATAAAATTTTAAGAAAATAATTTTAAAATACTTTATTAAATGCTCTTTCGTAAATTGAATTAATTTGACCGTGTTTGATGCAATAGCTCTTTCATTTTTTCAGTTCCGTATTAAAATTCAAGTAATTAGATTTTTGTGGCAAATTTAGAAAAGTCCACTTAAATTAATTCATCTTTAATGCAATTAAAATATGGTTTTAAAACCTTTATTTCAGAGTAAATTTAATATTCATTTTTAAGAGAAAATTTATATCGAAGTTAATTTTTCCTGCTCTACTAAACAGGAATTTATTAATTTTAAAATATGTTTTAATATACTATTATTACAAATACTTTTCTATTTATTAAAGCTATAAAATAATACATTTCCTGCATGATGGAATATTCATTTTTCCAAGCATAATTTAATTTTTGTAGATATTGACGTTTTAATTGCCGACGTATTTTTGCGTGTTCAAATATTGTTTAAAAACTGCTTATTCATATTTTTAATTTAATAGTTCAAAGTTACTCATTCATTTTTTCCAAGCATTAGAATTTATTCCATTTAATCTTCACAAATATATAAAGGGTTTTCCAATAGGGATGATACAATTTTAAATGGTTAGAATGGCAACACTGCGTGTTATTTTTTGACATTTCTTGTGTCATTTGTGTTTAGTATGCTATGCCATTTGATCATGCAAAGATACACGCTTGAACAACGTTTCTAAATTATTAAATTCTTTTATCAAAATCAGTGTTCATATGTGAATACTGAGAGAAATTTGAGAAGAATTCATGGGCGACATTATTCAGTTAATCGACTCGATCGATTGTGATTTATTTCTTTGGGGATATGTTAAGTCACAAGTTTATGATGACAATCCAATTCAATTGAGCAATTAAAAAACAGCATTGAACGTGTTATTCGTGAAATAACACCAAATTTATGAGAAGGAGTAATGGAAAATTTGGTTGACAGATTGCGGTATGTACAGAGAAATGGTGCTCACATGAACGATATTATTTTCATACTTAATGGCATAATGTAAGCTTTCAAAATAATAATAATAATAATGTGTCTCACAGAATAATTTATTTTTATTTGTTTATTTTATTATTATTATTATTATTATTATTATTATTATTCATTTTTATTTTTTGTATCACTCTTAATGGAATACCCTTTACTATTTCTGAAAAGCTTTACTGAAAATTTAATTATTTGAATTTTGTCAACATTGCGTAGCAAAATACTTATTATCTTAAAAACTTATCAGCGACTGAAAAATTAACAGCAGAAAATCAGTAAAAATTTCTTTTTAATTTGCTATTTTTGCTTTATATATCAACTATTAATAAATGAACTTTTTTTTACTCAACTAAAAATGTAACTTTTGAAAGTATCTTGTCAATAAATACGCATCAGGGAGTGAACACACATCACAGCAGTAAGTCGATAAATTAGTCCTACATAAATTAGTTCAATCGACAGTTTAAATAGCGATGTTTAAATGTTTAAGCAAAAAACTTTGAAATATAAATTCGTAACTGAAAGTAAAATTTACAATTGTAAAATCAGTTGATTAGTAAAATTATTAGAGACCTGTGAGTAAGTCATAGCCGTGAAACACTATAATTGAGGTCCAAATTAAAAACTTTTGTGCCTGCTTAGAATGGTTTATTTTGTAATAACTATCATTGACATAGTAAGCAGAGGAACAAAGGGTCAAACTACCCTTTCCGATATAGTATTTCATTCTGTATCGTATGCGATAAGTGATTTCGATTCCGAATTTGTTAAGTATGAATTGACTCTTTGAAATAGAAATCTGGAGTGACTCCACTCGACTTTCCGAACATTGAGTAATTAACAGTTTTGTAGATAAAGTAAAGAAAGGGGAGTTGTTAAACAAACAAAAGAGAGAAAACCAAAATAAAGTGTTTGAGTATTTTTCTCCATATATTACACGATGTTTTGTTTAAAGCTACTGAACTTTGAGCCCATAGATCATAATGATAAAGAATTTTTTGTTGTTTCCCTGTAAAAACCTATAAATGCTAGATTCATCAAAATGCTTACAATTAGTGCAACAGTGATTTATAATTATTACTTACAAACTTTGAATAAACACCATAAAATGCAATAAACTCGCTAAGTTTGTAAGTAATAATTTTTACAACGCCAGTTTTGTGGTGCTTTTTTATTAAAAGTGATTTATAATATTCATGTAAATTTTCAGCTCAATTGAATAAGGCGTTCAGATGCTAACGCACTTTTAAAAATTTGGTCCCATAGGCCATAATGATAAAGAATTTTTCTTTGTGTCCCTGTAAAAAACTGCAAGTGCTAGATTCACCAAAATATATACAGTTGGTGCAACTTTGACCTATAACAGGTGTACAATTTGATTGCTCATATTAATAAGGCCTTTAGACGCTACCACACTTTTAAAAATTTGGCCCCATAGGCCATAATGATAAAGAATTCTTCTTTGTGTCCCTGTTAAAAAACTATAAGTGCTAGATTCTCCAAAATCTGTAGCGATTGAGTATCTGTGACCTATAATATGCGTATAATTTTTTGCTCAATTGAATAAGGCGTTTAGATGCTATCGCACTTTTAAGATTTTGGTCCCATAGGCCATAATGATAAAGAATTATTCTTTGTGTCCCTGTAAAAAAACTATAAGTGCTAGATTCACCAAAATCTATAGGGTTCGTACTGTGGTGACTTACAATATGCGTACCAACTTTCAGCTTATTCGAACAAAGCGTTTAGACGCTAGCGTGTTTACTCACAGATATACACACACAAATACATACACACATACATACACACATACACACACACATACATACATCATCGTAAAAATAATGAAAACCGACTCAGGGGACCTTGAAACGTATAGAAACAAAAAAATCTCAAATTCGGATTTTTGACATGATTACAAAACTTTCCTCAATATAGTGTTCGGAAAGTAAAAATATATACATGATTGAGAAAAATTGGCTTCATTTTCGGTTTCAGCGCATCAAATCAAATTTTGCTAACATTATTTTTATAGACCTGTGTAATACATAAAATTATCTTTTTGATAGGCTTTTAGGTACTTTATACTATTTTAGTATTTTATAAACCATGACATAGATTATGCGTTAATATTTTGCCTAAAGATTATTCCTTTTTATTTCAGTAAAAAAATGCTTTAATTTACTTTTATAACATTTAACATTTTACCGAATCTTATCCAAAACTAGAGTTTATTTCATAAATTTTAGTCGAATATTATAGTTAAAGAAGATGATATGGAATTTTTTAAAAATTCATATTTGAAATATATGAAATTTTAAAAAGTTAATATTACTAAACATTATCAAAAAATTTAATTTCACCACAGAATAAAACTTTTCTATAATATTTTGAAATTTTACACATTTATTCAAATTATGAATAATGTGTACATATGAATTGTTACATAACGTCTTTTTCATGACGAGACAATTTACATAATTTAATCTTTCAAGAGCTGATCATCTTTCAGAAACTTGTCAGAAATATTTGATATTTAATCCAATTTAAACGAAACTTCTTTTCAAAAAGAATTTAACTGGAGGTAAAATTACAAACATCCGTGTTTAAAATATATGCTTTATCATGACGTTAAATTATGTCACTTTGTCAAATAAGAGTTATTTTCATCTTTTGAAATATATTATTTATTGATTTTTGAAAGGTTTTTAAATTTTTCAAAAATAGCTAGAAGGAATACACACTGTTTTGCGAAGAATACATCCGTGAGAATCTATGCTTGGAATACTGGGATTCATCATGGTCGACGGTAATTTTTGAGCATGTTAATGTTCTCAATGATAAGTATATGGGGTTTTTAATTTGAGTATATATGCTTCGGAGCTATTTCGAGTATGTGACATACTAATATTTGACACACTTTTTACTCATTTTTGAGTATTTTTGCTCCTTAATTTTTTCAATGATAAAGGTTTAAACATTTGCTATGCATTAGTATTTATCACCAAAAAGTATTCTTCAAGAGTATTTTTAAATGTATCTTTAAAATTCTTATAATGAATGAAATTTTTATATATTCTCCATTTTAACATACCTCGAGAAAAAATTATGTGATTGACACCTAGAATCTAAATTGTTGCTCTAGTACAAATAGTTCCATGTCATCCTTATAAATTCTAGTTTACTTTGATAGCGAGTTCTAAAAACCCCTCTTAGAACTCTAGACCGTTTTCCTGTAGGTGGTCAGTGTCATTTAAAAATCTCTGTAAATATATGCGAATACAAGATGCGAGTTTTAGCAACTATAATTTTATTTCATAACCCAATTCTAGTAAATCAACGAGAATTTATCGCAATACAAAAGATTTATAATAATCATAGTATTGTTTCATAGTCTAGAAAAGTTTAGATTAGAAATTCTCGATCATTTCGTCTATCCAGTTTATTTGTTTACCTTATACGCATAACTCGGAAATCTATATTTCTAGTTTAGGGATTTGGAAAATGGCTACTTATTCTTTCTAGATGAAAACGGTATATTTTTTTCTTAGTGTATATATTTTATCTAACATTTAAATTTATATCAGTTAATCTTTCAAAAATAGTGGATTTTACCAACTTTTTAATTAAAACCAATATTCAGTGTAATTAAAAAACATGAACTATATCATCACAAAAAATTTTTTCTATAAGAGAAATTTAAAAATATCTACAATTGAACGATATTCTTCTTCATGGTGTTGATGCTTTTCGTTTTACTAAATATAAATTTATCTCAAACGACAATTTGTTAAAGATTTCAAAACGACCACTCCTTATGCAAATCCATGTTGCCAACAGTAATTGTCGTTGTCATCGTCGTATATCTTTATTCACCTTTTAATGACTGTGACGGCAGTAAAACCAGTTAGACAATTTAAAGTTGTTCATGCTATAATAAATTTTTCATGAAACTGGTTTATTTGTGTATTGGCATGGAAATCAAGGCACGTGCGTAAAAATTTATGTGCACCTAATAAAAAGAACATTAATTATAATTTGTCTCACAGCTAATTGAATTGCAAGTGCAAGTAAACCTCAACTCACGATCTGTATAGATATATTTCTTTTACAAATTTAAGTCGCTTTAAAGAAGTTTTAAGTGATAAATCTTCCAGTTCTTTTTTGTTTTATAATTTTTCAGTCTTAATTAGAAGTTGATATAAAGATTTTGTATTTTTTTTCAATTTGAATAGTCTTATTTCCCAGATATGATTTCTCTATACACATAGAGAAAAGTAATGTCCTATTAACAAAAATTTGGTTGGTACAACAAAATTTCCATTTAATGAGGTTCCACAGAAATTTTGTTTAGATTAAAATAAAAGTAGTTTTAATTTCAATTTTACAAAAATGTTTTGTTTTTCTTACAAAAAATTGTTTTTTAATTATAAATATACAAAAATAATAGTAAAGTTAAAAAAAATTGTTAATGTAAATTAATATAAAGAAATTTTGTTAACGTTTTGTTAATATTATCTTTTGTGTTGTTATAACAAAATTGACTTTTTTACTTCTAATAAAAATTTGGTATAAAACATTAAAATAACTTCAGCAAAACACATTTTGTAGTTTTAATAAAATCCTTTTTCTGAGTGTTAATCTATATATATATAAAAGAGCAGAGTCTCTGTGTGTGTGTGTGTGTGTGTGTCTGTCCGCTATAGAAATCTAGGCCGTTTCACCGACCGGGACAAAATTCGGCACGGTTAATGCTTACGACCCGAGAAACACAACGCCGCAAGCGTTTTTACAAAATTCGCCCCCCAAGGAAGGAGGGGGGGGGGGCAAAACGTAATTTCACAAAATCCTTCATATCTCAAACACAAAAACAGATATCCGTAAAATTTTTGCTTTAAAATATAGCTAATACAAATGTCTAAAAATCGGTTTCTGGAATTTTTGAAATTCGGTCCCCAAGGGGGGCGGGGGGGGCAAAACGTGATTTCACATGCGTAAAACGTGATTTCGCATAATCCTATATATCTCAAACAAAAAAAAAATAGATATACGTGAAATTTTTGCTCTAAAATATAGCTAATGCAACTATCTAAAAACCAATTTCTGGACTTTTAGAAATTCAGCGCCCAGGTGGGGCAGCAAGGGGGAGGGGCTATGGAGCAAAAACAAATAGAAATACAGTTAGGCCGTTCAAAATTAGTGCAGATAGGTTTTAAAGGCCTGCAAGTCGAATGGGGATATTTTCGACTGCGTAAAGTTATTAGGAGGGGCAAGAAGGGGGAGGCGAAGGGGGGGGGCAAAAAAATAAAAATAGTGTCAGATCGTTCAAAATTGGTACATAGAGGTTTTCGATATATACAAATCGATTGCGGATATTTTTGAATTTGTAAAATTATTAGGAGGGGGGGGGAGCGGTAAGGGGGGGCTATGGGGCAAAAACAAATAGAAATACAGTTAGGCCGTTCAAAATTGGTACATATAGGTTTAAGAGGCCTGCAAGTCGAATGGGGATATTTTCGAAAGTGTAAAGTTTTTAGGAGGGGAGAGAAGGGGGGAGAGGAGAGGGGGGGCAAAAAAATAAAAATAGAGTTAGATCGTTCAAAATTGGTTTATTGAGGTTTTCGATACTTACAAATCAATTGCGAATATCTTCGAATTTGTAAAATTATTAAGAGGGGCGGTAAGGGGGGGGGGCTATGGGCAAAAACAAATAGAATACAGTTAGGCCGTTCGAAATTGGTACAGACAGGTTTTAAAGGCCTGCAAGTCGAATGGGGATATTTTCGAAAGTGTAAAGTTAATAGGAGGGGCGAGAAGAGGGAGGGGAGAGAGGGGCATAAAATAAAAATAGAGTTAGGTCGTTCAAAATTGGTATGTAGAGGTTTTCGATACTTACAAATCGATTGGGGATATTTTCGAATTTCTAAAATTATTAGGAGGGGCGGTAAGGGGGGGGGGCTATGGGCAAAAACAAACAGAATTACAGTTTGGCCGTTCAAAATTGGTACAGACAGGTTTTAAAGGCCTGCAAGTCGAATGGGGATATTTTCGAAAGTGTAAAGTTAATAGGAGGGGCGAGAAGGGGGAGGGAAGAGAGGGGCATAAAATAAAAATAGAGTTAGATCGTTCAAAATTGGTATATAGAGGATTTCGATACTTACAAATCGATTGGGGATATTTTCGAATTTCTAAAATTATTAGGAGGGGCGGTAAGGGGGGGGGCTATGGGCAAAAACAAATAGAAATACAGTTTGGCCGTTCAAAATTGGTACAGACAGGTTTTAAAGGCCTGTAAGTCGAATGGGGATATTTTCGAAAGTGTAAAGTTATTAGGGGGGGGAGGAAAGAGGGGGGGGGGCAAAAAAATAAAAATAGTTAGATCGTTCAAAATTGGTAAAAAGAGGTTTTCGATACTTACAAATCGATTGGGTATATTTTCGAATTTGTAAAATTATTAGGAGGGGCGGGAAAGGGGTGGGGCGGTAAGAGGGGCTATGGGCAAAAACAAACAGAAATACAGTTAGGCCATTCAAAATTGGTACAGATAGGTTTTAGAGGCCTGCAAGTCGAATGGGGATATTTTCGAAAGTGTAAAGTTAATAGGAGGGGCGAGAAGGGGGAGGGGAGAGGGGGGGCATAAAATAAAAATAGAGTTAGATCATTCAAAATTGGTATATAGAGGTTTTCGATACTTACAAATCGACTGGGGATATTTTCGAATTTGTAAAATTATTAGGAGGGGCTGGAAGGGGGTGGGCGGTAAGGGGAAGCTATGGGCAAAAACAAATAGAAATACAGTTAGACCGTTCAAAATTGGTACAGATAGGTTTTAGAGGCCTGCAAGTCGAATAGGGATATTTTTGAAAGTGTAAAGTTATTAGGAGGGGCGAGAAGGGGTGGGGAGAGGGGGGGGGGCAAAAAAATAAAAATAGAGTTAGATCGTTCAAAATTGGTATATAGAGGTTTTCGATACTTACAAATCGACTGGGGATATTTTCGAATTTGTAAAATTATTAGGAGGGGCTGGAAGGGGGTGGGCGGTAAGGGGAAGCTATGGGCAAAAGCAAATAGAAATACAGTTAGACCGTTCAAAATTGGTACAGATAGGTTTTAGAGGCCTGCAAGTCGAATAGGGATATTTTTGAAAGTGTAAAGTTATTAGGAGGGGCGAGAAGGGGTGGGGAGAGGGGGGGCAAAAAAATAAAAATAGAGTTAGATCGTTCAAAATTGGTATATAGAGGTTTTCGATACTTACAAATCGACTGGGGATATTTTCGAATTTGTAAAATTATTAGGAGGGGCGGTAAGGGGGGGGGCTATGGGCAAAAACAAATAGAAATACAGTTAGGCCGTTCAAAATTGGTACAGATAGGTTTTAGAGGCCTGCAAGTCGAATAGGGATATTTTCGAAAGTGTAAAGTTATTAGAAGGGCCGGGAAGGGGGGGCGGAGGGGCAAATAAAATAAAATAGAGTTAGATCATTCAAAATTGGTACATAGAGGTTTTCGATACTTACAAAGCGACATTTTTCCTATTCAGATTTTGTTTCGCTTTTTTTTTTTTCACGTGATAAAAATTAATGCAATTCTGAGAATTAAGTAATTATAGTGATTCATTTAAAAATAGGGACCAGCGAAGCGGGCGTCGCCTGCTAGTGTTATAAGTGCATAGGATGAGGGAAAAAATACAATAGCGAATTAGGGAAAAAAAAGAAAGAAAAACATGACATTGAAATTGAAAGTTAAGAACATTGCTCTATTTCCAGGGTATACTACCCATAAGTAGTGAATGGTTAGGGCTGTGGCCTTCACTGTCGAAGTATCGGGTTTGAATCCCAGTTCAGGCAATGTTGTTTGTAGTGGTTTATTGTGTAATGAGTCGTTGGTTGGTTTGTGTCGTGTCCATAGATAGTTTATATTAGACCATTTGCGATCCACAAAGCCTTGGCTATCTGGAGGCAGTTATCCGCATAAAGGTCTTCGTAAGGAGTGTCGCCAATCTGTTGCATCCATGTTGCATTTGCACTAGAATGACAGGACAAGAGAAAGTATGTCTAGGGTTCAGTTCTGTGTCGGGTCAGTTTCTTCAGTTGAAGTGTACGTTCTGGTTCCATCCATCTGAATTTTCATCCCCCGAATGTGTTGAGTTCTCAGTCTTTTTAAGGTATTTGCAAAAATTCTGCTTGTATTTAGTTAGTTCACAGATTTGATAATTCAGCTTGTCTGCCTTATCATTGAATTTCGACTTTGCTATTGAATATGATTGAGAAGGACATGAGAAAGTAATTCTTTGTTAAACTGTTTTGCTGAAGCATCAGTGACTTCATTTTTATCAATACCAACACGAGCTGGGATTTACTGACTAATAAATTGTTGCCTAGGTTAGGAATTTGACCCAAGGCACTATGTATATTAAATACTAGCTTTGTGTAGCCCTTTTAAAATGCTCATAGGGTAACTTTAGAGTCGCTGAAGATTATTAATCCCCCAGTTCTCGCCCTTTAGCTTTGATATTAGGAATTAATTCCTTTTTGGGTAATGCTGAAGAAGATCAGTTACAATTTTAGTATTTTCTGGTAGTATAGAAGATAAAGTTATGGGAGTCTGTAACATCAAAAGGTGTATCCCCAGAAGCCGGATAGGGAAACGCCTCCGATGATTTTTAATTTTGGGTGGTAGAGGGTAAATAAAATATCCCCCGAGAATCAACATGTTGAATTCCAACCATTTTGAGCAATGGTAACGCTTTTTCCATGGATAGTAATGAACCATAACCTTATATATTGAATCTGCTTACACCAGAAGGGTGAAAATATTTATAAAATCTGTATTTTATGCCTTCTGATAAATGGGTATTTAATATATCCTAAAGCCTCCTAATAGCGTTTTTAAACACAACGACAATCCACACCCAGGAAACACCATAAAAAAAAAAAAAAGAAAGGCAACTTTTAGTTTCTGTCACTAAAAAATTGTCTCTTCTCTGCCTCACTATTTATTCAGTTTGAGAGGCAGTTGTGTCAGTTTTATTGCAGGCTAGTTATTGTTTTACCGTATTCTTTAAACTTATTTTTCACAAATACTATGTTTTTGGTTTTCTCACTTTTCTTGTTGGATTGCGATTTGTATCAAATAGAAATTATATGCCAGTCTTGCATTCGAGAGTTCCAAACAACGAATGCTGTAGTTACTGAATTTTCGAGCTGATTAAAATACATTTGTCTAGAATTTTCTCAGAATTTCTCTTTTTAATTGGGAATGCGATGACATTTTATGCGCCACTAAGCCATTGATACCTGAAACTATTTGTAACAAAGGTAAATGTGAAACTTGTTTAATAGTCAAGTACACTGTTAAAGATAAAAAACCTACATTTTACGCACCAAAAAAGTCCAATTTAACTGCAACCAATACTTTTAGAAATTTGGTGTGCTATTTTTCGCTATTTTTGTCGTTAGCATCCTCTAAAATGGTGAAATTTAGCACCGAAATATTTGTTGGAGCCAAATTTGACTAACTGGCACTACTCTTTTTTTTTTTTTTTTTTTTTTTTTTTGTTAGTTTGTTGGAGAGGCGGGGGGGGGGAAAGGGAGGGGAAGGAATATTTAATACACTATTAAATTAATTGTTTAATACCATTGCTAAGTTTTCTTCAGCAGATTAACATCTACTACAGTTTTCTACTTGTAAGCTGCAACCAATACTTTTGAAAATTCAATGGGCTATGTTACACCAATTTAGTAATTAGCACCTCTAAAATGCTGAAACTTAGCACCAAAATATTTACTGTAGCTAAATTAGCCTAAATGGCAAAATTTTGGGGGGGGGGGGGAGTTGAACTATAATTGTACTAAGTTTTTAAGAGTGTACAGAGTTAAATTAATAATATAAAATTATTGTTACATTTTCTACAGCAGATTAACATTTACTGTAAATTTCTATTGTAAATTCTACTGTAGATTACAATCTATTGTTATTCTTACTTATATTAATGAAACACACTAATCCAGATTATCTTTTTCATTTTTATTTTATTTTATAGTCTGAATGTTTATTTTTATTTATTTTTATTTTCTATTTTACTATTTTTCATAGTGATATTCTAAATTTTATTCTAAAATTCAAATTTTTATTCTTTGTAAAACTGTTTTAAATTAATTCTTTCATTCTAAATAACTTCTTATTTCAATTAAAAAAAAAATAAATAAATAAAAAAAAAAAAATAAACTTAAAGAGATGTTTAATTTTTATCTATACAACAAAAAGCATTAAGCTGAAACAACTTTACCCTTAACGATGATTCGATAAACCTTCTTCTTTTCAACTAACTTAATATCATCTGATTACTAAATTTACTGAATAATTCTTGCCTGATTCTTCTGCCATATGGGAAAAATTAAGGATATTATTCTCTCTTGTTATTTTCTGCTGGCAACATTTCAAATTTCTATTAAGTATGGCACTGCAGGGTTACTAACCTTTTGTCTTTGAAAAAACTTAATACTTTGCTCATTAAGTGTAAGAACGATTAGCAGAAAAGAGAATTCCCTTGGGATTATTGTTTCGTAGTTGATTATCTTAGCCTTATCAATATTCCTTTTTATCTATAAAAATTCTGCGAAAGTGTTACATGTATTTTTAATTTATATGCTCTTTTTACTAAGAAATCATCTTGTTTGTTTGTTGTTTTGCGTTATTGTTTCGCAGTCGATTATCAGTATACAATCAGTATCATTTTTTTCAACCTTATGTTTTCTTTGAAAATGTTACGAATAATTTTTACAGTTATGCTCCACTTAGAATTTAAATTATCCTCAGTTTAGTTTTTTTTTTTTTTTTTGTAATAAGTAAGATGCGTAAGTTTTTAACTAAAGGAAAAATGAGGTTACTTTTCTAAGATACTTTAACGGGCTGCTATTATTAATTTTATGTTAATTGTTGCATCTAATTGCTTTATATAAATTGCAGCATATTAGATAAATGTAATTTTTAATTTATATGATCTTTTTACTCAGAATTAATCTAGTTTAATTATGAGTTATTTTTTGTTAAATTTACTTTTTCGTAGTTGATTATCAGAATACAACCAATATTAAATTTTCTTTTCTTTGAAAATGTTGTGGATATTTTTTACGTGCGTGCTCTACTTTGAAGACAAATTATTCACAGTTTTGTATTTTTTATAATAAGTAAAATGTGTAAGTTTTAAACTAAAGAAAAATTCTAGTTACTTTATTTTAAAATAATTTAACGTGTTGTTATTTTTTATCTTATATTAATTATTGCATTTAACTGTTTTACGTTTTGCGCGATAGTTTTTGTAGACGATTATCAGAATACAATCAGTATCTTTTTCGTCTTTAGGATTTTTATAAAAATGTTACAGATATTTTTTACATGAAAAACTCAAAAGTGAAATTATCCTCAGTTCTGTATTTTTTACAAATAGTAAAATGTGTAAATTTTGAGTAGATTACTTTACATTAAAATACTTTAATGGGTTGTTAATTATTAATTTTATGATAATTGTGGATTTTAATTGTTTTATATTAATTTGTTGTAAATTATTTTCATGTAATTTTAATTTATCTGGTCTTTTTCTTTAGAGATAATCTTGTTTGTTGTTTTGCATTATTGTTTAGTAGTCAATTATCAGTATACAATCATAATCTTTTTTTTTTTTTTTTTTTTTTTTTTTTTACTTTAAAACTTCAGTGAAAATATTACTGATGTTGTTTACTATTATTCTTTACACAGAAGATAAATAAACCCCAGTATTTTATTTTTGTAATAAATAAAAGGTGCACCTTTTGAAGTAAGAAAATATTTGGTTATTTTACTTTAAAATAATTTAATGGGATGATGCTATTTATAAACTGCTATAATGCTTTGTCTGATTTAAATTTAATTACTATAAATGTCATGGATGCATGGTGTTCAGCGTTTAGAAACAGAGCTAAACCTATGGAAAGGAAAACATTTTTAACTAGAAAATTTATGCTAATGCGAGGTAAAAAAAAAAAGTCTTTATTTATTCATTTCTTTCTTTCTTTCTTATATTTCACAATACTTTTATTTCCGATGCTAAAATTTAATAGTAATAGTAATAATAAATTAAATAAATAAATAAAAATCGTTATTTTGTAGTTGTTTGTCGCATGTTTGAAGTAAATACACTAAAGTACCGTTTATACGTCTCTCGTTTATACGTCTTTTACATTTATACGTCTTTTTAATGAAATCCCGATTCATTCCTATTCATTTTAATACAAAAATTCTTCGTTTATACGCCGCTAATATCGGTTATACGTCTTTTCCACTCTACTAAAATTCGCAAAATTTCTCGGCCTGTCATTATTTTTCATTATAAATAAGACGAATTTTTCCTAGAAAGCATCTTAAATGGAGAAACACAGGAAAGATCGAAGAACACTGACCAAAGAATCAATTGAATTCACAGCAGAATTTTTAATACTTATAGACAAGCAGCAAATGAAATGAATATTAAATATTTTTAATGTTATTAAATAACTATCTGCATGGACATAAATCGTATGCTTGTTATTAAAAATACGCAATATGTATAATTAATATTCAAAATGTGTTCATATAGTTCTTAAGAAAACTAATATAATACTCAATATATGGTAAATACAATTAGTACCCATTAATAGTATGATTTTTCTCACTTTTTATAATAAATCTTTTTATTATTATTATTAATTATTGTCCTAAAAGAAGTCTAATATACATTTTCTAACTTAAGAAGCGTAATTAATTAGTATTTTCATACAAATTTTGCTTAAGTATCATTAAATTTGTAGTAATCTAAGTGTTATTATAAAAATTTCGATTATACGTCTTTTCATTTATACGTCTTTTTACGTCAGTCCCTTGAAAGATGTATAAACTAGAGCCCCTAAATAAAATAATAGGCCGGCGCATCACCGCCATTTTTTTGCCTCCGAAGAGAACAGCATTCCCGCTTGGCATTTTTATCGCTTCCTTAATGATTTCAAAAAATCTTAATCTGAAGCTAATCCGGTCAAGATAAGTGCAATAAGCAACAATAGTATTCCTAAAAACACATTTTTTTCCCCAGTACATTCTCAGTATGTCATTTTATTCTAAGGATATCCTATGAATGTACGATGTGTTGTTAGGGCGGTTTCTGTTTCTTTTACAAAATGTCGCCAAAACTCAAATACACAGTAATAGAAGGTCTGTGAACACTTTATATTCACTTCTTGAATTATTATAGCAGTTTATCGCTAAACAAACTTCCATATTATAGTTTACTTAGCTAAAATTATGAAATATAATAAAATAAGTTATTCTGAAGTAACGTAAGACGATAAAAAAAAATGTTTGTAGTTTGTTTATCAGAGAAACGCGCTGGGTACATGTGGCAACCCTAAGGCAACAAAATGCCTGATGCGCCAGCTCGTATATATAGGAGACTTAGTATAAACGATGCTTTACTGTACTTTATATATCTTGATTTTAGACATTTTTAAAAATAAATTGAAAACATGTTGTCTGTATACCGAACTCTCTATAAACAAAGCAGACAGAATTTTGTTTCATGTGTGTTTTACTTATATGCATGCATTTTGCTTTTATAACTGTTTATATGTTGTCATGACATAACTAAAAAATATGTATATCCATGTATATCTTTACAATTGTTTTATATCTATTACATGAAATTGTTTTATTTATTATAAATGTTAAACATATTCAAGAAAGAATTTAAAAACTATATGATATCAAAAGGTCATCATAACCATTTTTCATAACCAACTAATTAAGATTTTTTTAGGACTGAGGGCCTATTAGTCTCAGACAGCGATTTTTGCGTTGTCGTTTTCGATAGTTGGACATTTGTCGAAATCATTTTTCGATAGTTGGACATTTATCGAAATCTAAAATTTATCGAAAATATAATTGAATAATTTGAAAGCGATGTTATAATTGGGAAGAAAAAAAAAACTAATAGTCCTCCGTCCTAAACTAAATTCTGCTTTTGCCAGAATTTCATCAAAATCATTTTTTTTTAAGAAAAAGAAAAGAAAAATTATACAGTATCGTTACAAACGATATCGAATTTTTTTACTTTTTTCTAGTGAAAGCATATTTTATATTATGGTTGAAAAAATTAAAATAAAAGCAACAATTAAAAATGTAGATGTCTATTTCAAAGGAGGAAATGTGCTGTCTCGATCCACTCCTGTAGAAAAGTGTGGAAAGTTCCGGAAATTTCCGTATCTCATCAGCCAATGAGATTAGAGCTTCCATATTTGGTATATCCCTAATAAGGATTTTCTCGCCAAGGTCGCCAAAAAATCGCCAATGTGGAAAAAGTCGCCAAATTTGGCGCCAAATCCATTACCTGCCTTATTGGGGCTTTTTAATGCGTGTTTAAGGGAAAATAAGGCTATTTTAACGCTACAACGACTGGAAATGCACAAAATTAGCACTTTATCAACTTACTAAACCTCTTTGAAAGAATTTATACAAAAATAAACACAATTATCTACAATTTTGTAACAATATCTATACTGTAAACAAAGTATTTTTTTTAAGTTGAAAAAAAGTATTTTAATAATTAAAAAATATATCATATATTTTATATAAAAATCAAATCATTAAATTCATATTTTTTTAATTTTTCTGTTCTTAATAATAATAATAAGTTGTATCCGGTTCACAATGTTCGATTTTTAACTTCAACTTGCCAACAGCACCAACTGATTAGAGGGGATATATAGGGGATAATTATACATTTTTGTATTTGGGGATTCTTTTCAAAAATTGCCTTCATTTGGGGAAAAAATCTGAGCTTAAATCTGCTTGATATTTTTTTGAAAAGATTTTTATTTTCCCTTTTTAGTAGAAATCAAGTTGGGGATTTTTTTTTTTTTCTTTTTTCATTTTTATATCACAAACATCTCCAATAAGACTGCATTTCAATTTTGTACTTTATAGCAATAGCATCATTTTGAATAAAGTAAATATATGGCATTTTTTTAAAACCTAGGTTAAATAAACTTGTTTTCAGAAGAGAGCCAATTACTCTAACCCGCATAAGGTCATGTTGTAAAAAAAAATCATGAATGGAAATAGCACCATTGTAAACTCGTAGTTTACCAAAAAACGGAATGTGGTAATCGTGAAATGTTTTCGCATATACATAATAAAGCTGTATTGTTATCATGAGGTGACTTCATACTTCATACTTTATAATGCATGTGTGCGTGAATTTTTTATCATTCGTGTATTTATAAAAAAATGTTATAAATGTAAATATGCTTGAATAATTCATTCATATTTTGATGTTATTATTAAGCTTTTGACAGAAATATTTCAGAACATATTGATAAAACAGCTTAAAAATATATAGTTAACAATAACAAGTGCATTAAAATTTTTAACTTATTTTCATGTAGAATTTTTATTATCATTATATTTTTTCATTGCTTTCAAAAAGATAAAACATACTTTAAAAAATTCCTTTTGCAGAGCTTTCTAGCTCTTATTCTTTATATATATATATATATATATATATATATACATATAATTTTAATTCAAATATAAGAAAAAAAAATTACATTTTAAAAAAGATTAAAAACACGGTTAAGAAATTCATGGCCGAGACCTGCCAACAATTAAACGTGAACTAAACCAAATATTGATAATATTTATGATGTTTAATTTTTTAAGATTATCTTAAGATATGAAATACTAGAAAAAAACAGTATTTTGCCTTTAACTAGTAATTCAAAAATTTTCTTGTCTGCCTCTTTCCAACTATAGCCAAACTTAAATCAGACTTTTTTTTCTTCTTTTTTTAACGTTTTGAACTATATTATTTAATGCATGATAAATTGTATTTTAAAATATAGTTTTAATATTTTTTTTTTAAATTATTATCACGATCTACTATTGTTTAATTATACGATTTCATTGAAGAAATTTGTGTTATGCTTTAGCGACACCACATTCATTATTATATAAAAAGCGCTATACAATCTGATTGTTGTATCCGATGAAAAAAAAAGCATAATTTGTACTGAAATTCTAAGTTTTTGAGAGATGCTATTACACTGTTCTCCCATAAATGACAGGACACAGACACTTTCAATTTTAGCTGTTTGTCAAATATATAGAAAAATATATGACGAATTTTTCTGAAACTTCCAGAGTGTGAGTAAGTTATACGTCATATATTTCATCAAAATTTTCTCCCAAAGACAAAAAAAGAGGACTGGCAAAGAATTAAAGAATAAAAAAAAAAAAAAAAAAAAAAAAAAAAAAAATGTTTGGGATCACTCTATATTAAGAAAGAAAAAAAAAAAAAAAAAAAGCTTGAAATGTGCTCTAGCTGTAGTTCAACATGAGATGAGGCTTCTTGTACTTATCTGTATTCAGTTGTATGAAACTTTATTTTTATATTATTATTTTTTTTTTTTTTTAACATTAGATATAGCATACTGAAATCAGAATGTAAATATATTGGATATCTAAAGAATATGAAAATTTTTGCTAAAAAATTTTTAACAGCACATGCGCAAGCGTTAACGAAATTTTATTTGCATAATTTATTATCGAAATGTACTGAGTTATTTGTATAAATTCAACAAGAATGAACTGAATTTTAGTTCTTCTCAAAGAGATGGAAACCTATGAAGGGTTATACTCAAATTTTCATTTGTTTCAATTAGTGTTCATGGATTGAAAATGAATATTGATAAAATCCTTATATCATTCCCATTTCTTTCCTTTTTTTTTTTTTTGAAAGAGAGAGAGAGAGAGAGAGAGAGAAATGACCTAGGGAGGTCAAACAATGTTAATTTTTGGACTTTTCAGAAAATTGATTTTTTAAATTAAGTATGCCATATCCGAAATGGGTACATTACAAAAAATTAGGATTGGAAGTATATACAGTAACCGCCGCTTAATAAATTCACTGGTTAATAAAATCAGCCGCTGAATCTGATCAAATTGCCAGGACCGGAATCGAATCAATGCAAACTTCTTTTAAAGCTGCCGCTTAATAAATCATCATCGCCGGTTAATAAACTCAAAAATATCATTTATGCACACTAAAATTTTTTTTATTTACATTGATTTCTTTTTTCTTTTTTTTTTTTTGTAATAGAAAAAGAAATTAAGCGCAACAAACTCTCCGTTATCGCTCATTTTCGAAGATTTTACACTTGCAGCACAGTTACTTACTACAAATTAAGCACGCCCCGCAAGTTATCTTCGTAACAACTTCAAGGAATATATTCTTCAAAGTGCAGTAATAAAATACAAATTTGATTTGAAATGATTTTTTTTTTTATTTCTAATTATTAAAAGCAATTTCTATTTATTATTTTGAAATTACTATAATACATGAGGTTTAAACGAAAAGGTTTTAAATTTATAAGAACAGCGTGAACTTTTAGTAAAGTAATAATGATTTTCCTCTGAAGAAAGTGGAACTTGGAATGCGTTTAATTTACTTAAATTTACTTATATTGAAGAAATAATTAGTTAATTATCTACCAAAATTAATTAATATTGTTTACTAATTCCATTATTCGTTATCTTTTGCAGTTTCTTTCAAAATTCAGGGAAGTAATACATTTTTCTTAAGGGCAGGAACATTCGCCGGATATAAAAATCAGCCGCATAATAAAATCACTTTGGCTCAGAACGAATGTGATTTTGATAAGCGGCAGGAACTGTATATATATACGACCAATGGTTGCAGAGATAAAGGCCTCCTCGCGACTTTACTTTGCGCCCTGTTTTTTTTTTTTTTTTTCAGAGCCTTGTTTTATTTACTTTTGCTTTAAATAGTCCTTTACTAAAAACAAAAATATGTGCAAGGTTTATTACCAATTTTTATATATCTTTACAACATCTCATCAAAATTCCGGTAACTTTCTTCATGTGATTTTTAATGTATCTAGTAATAAATAGGTAAAATAAATTAAAGTTGAATTTTATAAAACTTCATATTCCGATATTGAAATAAAGAAAGAAAAGATAAAAAAGAAGACAGAAAAAGGCTTATACATGTGGATAATATTTCTACACAGGTACTTTTTTCAGCAAATATTGCAAAATGTTTTCTGAAAAAAATATTAGAAAATATTCGTACAAAAAAAAAAAAAAAAAAAAAATGCTCGAAAAATGCTTGCGTGCAAGTACTCGAGAAAAGTACTCGTGCTTTCAGAAATTTCAATAATACACTGTTGACACAGTTGCAAAAGTGAATGTAATGTTATATAATAAGCATAACACGAAGTGTTACAATGATTCAATGTTTAAATGTTAAACTTATGAGTAATAATACACAATTCAATTCAGTTTTTAACTAGACACGGTACCTAACATTTACAGTCGGCAGCAAAAGTATTCGAGCACTAGCCAATAATTCCGATATGAAAAAATTGCACATAAAACTGTTTTCTTAAATAAATCTTTGTCGAATAATTGTCTTAGACTGACTAAGAACATGACTCGACAGGGATTTATTTCACAAAGCAGTATTAAGTGTACTTTTTTTAGACAAGGATTATTGATAGTGCCGACTGTATACTCTTTTTAATGTTTATGACATGATTCGAGGATCCCTGGGACATCCCGGGTAACTGTTTTTTTTTTTTTTTTTTTTTTTTTTTTACTTATATTCTGTAAAATTTTTAACGCAAAATTGGGTGCAAAAAATCTTTAGTAAAATTATTATAATCAAACTGAGCGATACTCTTTAGTATCATACATGCCTGTAAAACAGTTTTTCTCACAACAGAACCGTCAATGTGAGAAAGCAACTTCGGAAAACTGCGCGTAAGATTTACTGCCGCTTAAAAAACAGTAAATAAATAATAATAATTTATGCAAATTTATTTACGCAAATTGTAGATTATATTTTTGTTTTTAGATAAAATGCACATCATATATCCTAAAGTTTTACTGAGTATGAAGTGTACAAAAATATTTCACTAACTGATATTGCCTTTTCAAAAAACGCTTCCCGGTGACTGAGAAAGCAAAAAAAACAAACATTCGTATTGATTTTATTTATTTTGCATCTTGAAGAAATGTAATTATGGAAAATTCTGCTAGTTACGCTTTTGTTAGAATAAAGTTCTTTATTTCTCTTTGGATGTGATATGTAAGCTTTATTTTTTACTAGAAGAAGAGGATGAACTCAAAATAAAATAATAAATATTCAAATCAACCCACTGACAGCTATGTTTTTTTTTTTTTTTTTTTACTTTAGAAATTTCACAATTGCATGTGTTACTTTTTTTAACTTATGGAATCATATAACCTTTTAATCTACAATAAAAACATCACTTTTCCTCTTTGACTTGCTAATCGGCTGTTTTGACGGGAACACTAGAGTCCGATCAGGCTATATGACTAGCCATTATTCACAAGTTCACAAGTTCATTCACTATATCCAATTTCCTATTTTTGGCATTACAAAAACGAAACAAACACTTCAGCACCGCATGAATTAATCCATATCATTCATTCATATCCCGAAATAAAACACCGTCCTGAGTGGCGACCGTCCACCCCTCAGCTAATCCTCGATGAGTGCGGCCCAAGCTTTGGTTTCCATGGCAACTCCGTTTCAGGTTACAGAGAGGAAAAGACCCCAAGGTGAGCGAGCGCGAGAGAACAGTTTTTCCGAAACGCCACGCCAAACGATCTGGAGAAGTTGGTTGAGCTGTGTGTTGCGATCCTTCTCAATCCCGGCGTGCGGGTGCGGACAGTGTTTTTCCATGAGTTTGTGCGCTAATCTCTTGCGGTTTGGAATTTTGTGCTTAGAGAAATTTAGATGACTGCCGATTTTTAATGTCTTTATGACTTTTAATTGTTTTGCAAAGCAATAACAATTGACTATGTACTGGATTAAAATGTATTGGATTAGACTGGTGTGGATGCTGGCATTCATCCGATGTTTTACAGTTATACATGGTAAGATATTGTTTATTTTATTTTTTCCCCCTGTCAGTTCGTTGTTTGTTTAGAATATTTAGTATTAGTAAGCGAAATAAGGGAGAACAGCATATTAAAATTTACATTCCCATATTTACATTTTCAATGTGTCATTTATTTGTTTACATAATGTAACTGTCAAATAAGACTTTTTCTTTTTTTTTGGTGGTTGAAGGGGGAAGGGGGGGATAGCAACATATATTTTTTAATTTTGTTTAAGGTAAGCATTTATTAATTTCACAATTTTGTATATCATCATTTACCGTATGCATACATGATACGGTTCCGCATTTTTTCATGACTCTCCTACCACTATACGAATGTATTTATATATCAATTTTTAACTTAACTAATCGTGAAAGTATTAGATTATAGTATAAATACAGTTGTGGAAGAATCACGAAAAAAGGTGAATTTGTACCATGCGTGCATATGTGAAGGAAAATAATTTTTACTATGGGATATATCAGAAATAGTTATAATTATATAATATAATAAATTTATTTTAATTAATAAAATAATAAAATTATTTTAATATATAACTTTATCGTAAAGAGATAACATCTCTTGATCTAAATAAAGTGTACTTTATTCATCTAAGTAAATGTGCATTGACTTTCAGTAATATAATCTTACTTATGTTTAGTAATTATTTTGAGTTGCATTTAATATACTAAAAACTAAGTATTTTCGGCATTTTGTAAAATTTTCATTTTAATAATACTTAAAGGCACTAATACATACTCTTTGTTATTGGTGGTGAATGGTAGAATTCATCTTTTCCACTTATTATATCTTATAAAAATCAAAATTTCATAAGTCCATTAAATTATTTCATAATTCAAGAAAAAACTGTTAAATGATTAATTCAATTTGAGCTTATCTAGCCATATGTATTAGTTAGTAATACAGTGTGTTAAGTTAAAATTCAGTGTATTGCCCATACAGTTAATACTCAATATATTGAGTTTAAAAAATATATATGACATCTCATTAATTGTTTGACATAATTGCAATTATTAGTAATTGATAATAACTTCTTCTTCTCATTATTAATTCGTAACTACAGTCGGTAACAAAAGTATCCGATCACTAGCAAAAATTTCTATGTAAAAAAAGTAGAGTTAATACTGTTTTGTTAAATAAATCCTTGTCGAATCATGTTCTTACTCTTAGACTGACTAAAAACATGATTCGACAAGGATTTATTTAACAAAACAGTATTAACTCTACTTTTTTTATATAGGAATTTTTGCTAGTGTTTGGATACTTTTGTTACCGACTGTTCGTTGTTATTAAATATGTAGCAAAGACCAACCGAATACATCGCTATATTAAAGACGCCGCAGTTTACTTGTTACATAAAGTTAAAACCTAATTAAAAAGATAGCAAAGTAACAAACATTTTTACCAATGCAAAAAACTATTATCTGTCTGTACTATATATTAATTCTAAATTTTGCAATTTTTTATTTTCAACTTTTTAACAAAATGCTATTAAACATGTTTAAATAACGATAGTGCAACTTAATAATAATAATAAATTTAATAATAATAATAATGTAATAATGAAAAGCATATACCATTACTAGACTGGATAAACAGTTTACGTTTTTATTATTGCATATTTATTTTACCTTATTACATATGCCGAATTTACTTTTTATGTGGACTAACATGATCAAAGTATAGCGAAATTACAAATATTTAAAGGGAGAGGGGGGGGGCTAATATCGGTCTCTGCTACAAATTCATTTAAAACTTTGTAATACAGATTGATTATTATTTTTAACTTCCTTATAAAGTTTTATAAACATGTTTAAATAGAGATTCTAGGTTAATTTATAGAAAAAAGAAAGTAAAATTGAAAATTATTTAATTATTCAAGACAAGAAAAATAATTTATATTTTAATTATAATATTTTTATGTATTTATTTTTGGACATGCTATGGCAATAACTGTGTCGGTAGTCCATCAATAATTGTTAACTGTTATATGCGCAACGAAGTTGTTTGATTAAAATGAAATCTTTTAATACTGTGTTAATTTTATAGCATACTATATTTAAATTACCGTGGACCACTAATACGATTGGTTAGAACGCATAAATATAGTTCTTGAATAACAATCATCAAACACTCATTTTATAAACGTGCCATGCAATATTTATTTCATTACAGGAAAAACATAATTTCATCATAAAAATGATGCTGGATTGAACATTTATAAGGAGAAAACGTAAATATTTTTTTTATCGTTTCTACATTACAAAAAACTCAGACGAAAGATTTAACTACGGTAATAAATTGTTATTTATATAGAAATGTGTTTACTAAATCTAGTAATATGTATATTGTTAAATTATTAAATTATAATGGTTAATTATATTTTTGTAGATTTTAATTATATTTCATGTAGATTTTTATTTTTAAATTCCTAATAAAGCAGGGGTGTTTGTGTTCAGGGTTTACCCCTGATTTCAGGGTTTTTACTCAACCCATCTGTATTTTCATATTTCCTATAAAGTTATTTTTTGCTTTCATTGGTAATTCATTTTTTATCCAGGTGATATGTGAATGAAATGTAAAAGGATTGAGGGCTTCTGGCCTAAACAGTTTGAGTATTATGTGATATTTTGGGTTTTTTTTAATTTGAGGCTCTAATTTTCAGGGGTTTTACCTTTGAGTCACAATCACCCCTGAAAGTGTTAATACTAAGCATGCTTATATTGAGATAAGAGTAATGTACAGCAAAGAAAACTGTAACACTGAAAATCATTTAATAATACTAGACAAGATGAATAATTTACATTTTGAATATACAAGTGTACAATATATATATATATATATATATATATATATATATATATATTGACAAAATTTGTATGGTAAAACAAAATTTGTAATTTTTTGTTTGGTAAGCTAAAAGTTTGGTATGCTGAAACTGACAATGAAGACAGTTTTACTCTGTCACATATAGATTTTTGTCAATACAGGGTGTCTGCAGACACAATATCTTCATTTTGATAGTATCTATAGTATATTTCCATGATCAATTATAACTAATCATGGTAACATGCTTTAAAAGTTGCCATTATATTCGTGGAAGAGTAACGGGGGGAAAAAAATGTGTATTGACAAAAATCTGTACGTGATACAGAAAAACAATCTTCAGTTTCGGTTCCAGCAGACACACACACACACACACACACACACACACACACACACACAAAAAAAAAAAAAAAAAAAAAAAAAAAAAACAGTCAAAATTATAAAATCAAAGTTTTAGATGTAGACTGGTGTTATTTATTTATTTATTTATTTTATTTTTATTTTATTTTTTTTTTTTTGAGATGCTATAACAGTAGCTATGCCAGTAGTCTATTAATAATTGTTAACTCTTACGCAACGAAATTTTTTAATTTTAAACTATAAATTAGGCCTTCTAATAGAGTTTTATTAAAAGATAATTTATGCTAAAAAAAGTCAATATTTATGCTTTGTTAAATAGGTGCTTCAGTGAAACAGAAATAAATTTTGATTTTATGCTAAGTGTCCTTTGTAAGGCGGAAGTGTTGAATATAACTTTATGTGCTTCTCTGTTATTTAATCATTATTATTTTAATGAACTAAAGTAGAAGAAAAAGAAAATATTGTTTTTCCTTTACACGTTATAATAATGTTAAATGTTAGATGTAATTTTTAATTTGTATGCTAGATTCATAATTTCGAAATCAATAACTCAGTCTAATTATTAATTATTGTATAGTCTGGAATAAATTCAAGCTCATTTAGACATTGCGTAATTAGTTATTTCATTTCCTTGTTTTGAATTAACCAAAGAGATTGTCAAAAATAGTATATGAATATTGATGAGCAAATTTACGCCGGTGGAAAAAAGTTGAGGGTGAAGGGATAAAACAGAGCAAAAAAGTTATCAAGAAATAGAAGCCTTGAACAAATTGTTTATCACTTTTATTTTTTTACTAATATTATTTTGTATCAAATTTCTAATTTAATAATTTATTTAAGTGAGATTTTATCGTACACCGATTAGTAACACCGTATATTTAAAGATTCGTTATCTCTTTTATGTAAATATTTGATTGTTTATCATTGATGTATTCGAATGCATCTTATTATAGAAACTTCAAAGATTCAAGACTTAAATTTTATAGTTAAAATTTTTATATTTTTATTTTATTTTGTGATACTTATTTCAAATTCATTTGTGCTATTTATTTTTCTTATACATACACTTTGCAGCATTATTATAATGAAGAAAATGACATAAATAATAAATGATGTTTAAAAATGAAAAGAATAAGTATAAGATGCTATGAGCTTTGGGTTATTATTATTAATAAGATACATAATTGAAATTTAATATGATGTAAAAAAGAAGAAAAAAAAAACGTTTCTAATATACAACTTTTCTAAGAATTTGTCAGATGGACAAAGAACTAAAATATTGGAAATTCTTAAATTGCTCTCTCACAAAATCTTGAAAAAGTCCAATGAAAAATAATTTATAATTATCTCATTTAAATACCATAAAAAATTATGCAAAAAAAAAAAAAAAAAAATCAAGAAAAATCATAGTTGTTTTCTGTCTAAGAAAACTGTATAAGATTCAAGAAATGTAAAATATAAATCAATAAAAACCAAAATTTAAGTAATATATGAAAACTTTAACAGTAAAATACTGTTAATTAATAGTAGAAAAATAATTCAAAACATTTGAATACAAAAATTTAATTTAAAAAAGCAACACTTAATAATTATTTAAATCAAGTTTCTTGTTCTAAAGGACAGATAAAAGAAAATTTTAGAATATTTAAAGCACAAACCGTTAGTATTTTAAAAACTTCCTTATTACTTAATCATAAAAATACTAATTTTATAAATTAGCATTAGTATCAGAAAATATATTAGAAATTAGTATTAGTATTAGAAATTTTAAAAATATATTTTTTAAACAATAATTTTTAATGAATAACATACGACATTTTAAATCGTTTTAAAATTATTAATGTAAAATAAATAAATAAGTATAAAGAAAATGAATAATAATAATAATAAAGAAAAGAAGTAAAATATTCTTCAACACCCTAAAAAAATTATAAAACCCAAAAAACTGGGCTGTGTTTTTTCTAAAAAAAAAAAAAAAAAAAAAAAAAAAAAAAAAATCTGGAGTGACTCCACTCGACTTTCCGAACATTGAGTAATTAACAGTTTTGTAGATAAAGTAAAGAAAGAGGAGTTGTTAAACAAACAAAAGAGAGAAAACCATAATAGAGTGTTTGAGTATTTTTCTCCATCTATTACACGATGTTTTATTTAACGCTACTGAACTTTGAGCCCATAGATCATAATGATAAAGAATTTTTCTTTGTGTCCCTGTAAAAACCTATAAATGCTAAATTCACCAAAATGCTTATAGTTAGTGCAACAGTGATTTATAATACTCATATAAATTTTCAGCTCAATTCAATAAGGCGTTTAGATGCTATCGTACTTTTAAAAATTTAGTCCCATAGGTCATAATGATAAAGAATTTTTCTTTGTGTCCCTGTAAAAAAACTGTAAGTGCTAGATTCACCAAAGTCTATACAGTTAGTTCAACTGTGATCTATAACATGTGTACAAATTTTTTGCTCAGATTAATAAGACGTTTAGGCGCTATCACACTTTTAAAAATTTGGCCCCATAGGCATAATGATAAAGAATTTTTCTTTGTGTCCCTGTAAAAAAACTATAAGTGCTAGATTCTCCAAAATGTATACAGATTGAGTATTTGTGACCTATAATATGTGTATAAATTTTTTGCTCAAATGAATAAGGCGTTTAGATGCTGCCGCACTTTTAAGATTTTGCTCCCATAGGCCATAATGATAAAGAATTTTTCTTTGTGTCCCTGTAAAAAAACTATAAGTGCTAGATTCACCAAAATCTATAGGGTTCGTACTATGGTGACTTACAATATGCGTACCAACTTTCAGGTTAATTGAACAAAGCGTTTAGACGCTAGCGTGTTCACTCACAGACATACACACATACACACACACATACATACATCATCGTAAAAATAGTGAAAACGGACTCAGGGGACCTCAAAACGTATAGAAACATCAAAATCTCGAATTCGGATTTTTGACATGATTACAATACTTTCCTCACTATAGTGTTCGGAAAGTAAAAAGTTTTATTCCAACCTGATATTAAAAAGGGTTTCAGTTCTGCATATTTTTAATTTGCTTTTGAAAATAATTATGTGTAAGTAAATAATGTCTATCTTATTCTTTTTTTTTTTTTTTTTAAGTACTAAAGAAATTGAATTAGACTATAATATTGTTTTAGAAAAAGGGAATTTGCGCTAATTATTCGGCTATGACCTGTTATTACGGTTGATTTACTTTGAAAATAAGGATGAAAATTTCTCCAATATACGAATAAAAAAAAAAAAAAAAAAAAAAGAAAGTTTATCATTAATTAAAGGATTTTTAAGCTTCTAATTTTCCTACACCCAAAATTTGCAAGTTTTAAAGTAGTCTCAAAAAGTTGGGGGGAAATTTGTAAATTCGAGGATTAGAAAATTTTCTTTTGGGTATTGCTATTAAAATAGGTATTTGGACTTATTAGCTTTTAATTTTTTATCCTTGCTAGGAGGAATGATTTCTGCATTTAGTTAACCCTTAACTACAGACGTTTATTTTCTGTCACGTAAACACAGACGTGCGGTCTCTCAGACCGCGAGCTGTTTTATGCATTTTTAAAATACAAAATTTGAAGATAATAAATTCCTGCTATTTTATATGCAAGAATACACATTCCAAGTTATATTAAGGTAATTCATTCATTTAAAAACTATAAAATTAATATATTAAAAATATGATTTCTAAAAACTATATGAAAAAATCCAGAAAAATGAATCAAATAATGAAAATAAGGACAACTTACTTGAAAATGCGTACAAATGAAATTATTTAATAAATTCCACATGAACAGTGTCTGGATTATATAAAATAATGCAAAAAAGGCTATTATATAAAGAATATTAAAAAAATTTGTAATAATCCCACATTTCCCACAAGCGAGAAAAAGTAACGTAATCGCAGACGTGAGGTCTATATGACCGCGGCACAAATTTAAAATTTATTTAAAAAAAAACTAATGCGTAGAATTTAATAAAAATTTAGAAGTAGTTATATTTAATGCCAACATGAAAGTACTGAAAAGAAGGAGAATAATTATATAACTTATAAAGAGTTTTGCAGTTCTAAAATATCGGAGCGGTCATACAGACCGCACGTCTGTGTTTAAGGGTTAAAGATAATGGATAATGATTATTCAACTTTTAAAAAATTACCCCACATTTTAATCCTTTAATTAGCAGCATGATATATATATATATATATATCATGCCGCCAATTAAATGATTAAAATGTGAGGTAATTTTTTAAAAGTTGAATAATTTTTGTTTTGCTGTCTAAAGTCAACGTTACTAATTTAGAAGCCACAACATTTAAATTTACTATCTAAATGATGGCACTGCGTAAAATTTTCCTAAATCTGCCTAAAATTCTTTTTTCCAAGCTTGAAGTCCACCTTTACGTATGCATATTCAGAAATATGAATCTTATAGTAAGTCATTTCTCTTCTCTATATACACATTATATTAATTCATAGATTGGGTTGGTATGCACCTCTGTTACATAATGGGCAGCAACTGCCAGTGCAGGTCAAGGGAAAAATGAAATAATTTGATCTTGCAAAGTATGAATCCTAAGAGATGTACACTGTTCTAAATGGACCTTTATAGGAAGTGAATTAGTATTAAGTTTTAAGAAAAAATTTTGGGACTATGAAAACCAGGCCCTAAAAAGAGGTGACAATTGGATAGAGGTTTATGTTTATAGACAGGATTCATTTGATTAAAGTATCATTTTGAATTTCTTCACACTCTTCATTTGTTAAATTACAAAACTTTATTTTTAAAAATTAAAGAAATTTATCTTTTTTTTTTTTTTTTTTATGAATTCTTATTTTTAGTTTACTTTATTGTATGTTACACAATTAATAAAATATGATATATACATGCAGTTATATATATATATATATATATTATTCGTTGAAATAACAGACTTTTATAACAGTCAAAAACTTCTAGGGAAATATTACCAATGCCTTAGCCACATTTTATTTTATTTTTTTAATTCAAGAGCATTGCTGAAATGTCGGCGACTCAAAGGTTTTCATGAAATTCTTTTAAAAGACTTTATTTTAAGGCTTGGCGCCATCTTTGCTTGCCAATGAAACAAAAGCGCCGGCTAGACAAAAATTAATTCAGGTTTTCAAGTAAACGTCTGTTTCACCTTTCTCCTTTTGCGGTTTTTAAAAGCTTCCTTTGAAAATGAAATTATAGACTGTCGTAGCAAAAAAAATCTCCCTAAAATCAGATTTCCATGCTTTTTTCATCCGTCTTCCTCTGATAAGATTTAATCACGGTTCGTATAGATTCTGAAAATGTATTAATAAATAAACAAAATTAAATTAAAATACGAAAGTGTGAATGCATTAGTACATTTTACATAATTTTAATATGAAGAAAAAATTCGTAAAAGAATTTTCTCAACTTTTATCTCTCTGAGAAAAAAGTTATATAAATTTTTAAAGCTTTCAAATTTAAATTCTAATTTACAATTTGTTTTATTAATTAAAAAAAAAAAAAAAAAAACTCTTTGGGGCGATCAGATCAAAGTTGACACCTTGGGCCAATTTTATAATATTTTTGAGACACAAAAAAAGTTATCATATAAGGCCAACTTGCGGCGAATGTAGAGAAAAATCATAAAGACCATGACTATTAACATAATCCTTTTCACAATGACGCCTGTAAATTTCATGCACTTTTGCCTGAAAATGGTACCGTAATCATAACCTTTTCGCGTTATTGAGAGTTATTATTATTATTATTTTTTCCTTTTCCCCGAACAAATTTATGGAAAAAATAAAGGTACCGCCTTACAATAGTAATGGAAGCTTTAATGAAATGTGTCCTTTCAAATTATTATTTTTTTCTTTCTTGCAAGTAATAATCACAATTAGTTCTTTCCAAACCATATTTTTCAGGAATATACTCTCCGTAATTTAAATGAGAGCTTTTTGATGATAAATCATCAAAGTACAGTAAAACACCGTTTATACGTCTTTTACAATTTATACGTCCTTTTATTGAAGTTCCGATTCATTCCTATTCATTTTAATGCAAAAATGCTTTGTTTATACCCCGCTCAATATCGGTTATACGTGTTTCCACTTTTCTAAAATTAAAAAAAAAAAATATATATATATATATATCGCATGGTCATTAGTTTGCATGGTCATTAGTTTTTTATTTAAACCACTTTTCAAATTAATTATCTTCAAATATACATTCTACTGTAAAGTAATAAAGCAGTTACTATATTAAAAATTTTTATTAATTAGCATTTTCACATAAATTTTGCTTTAGTGCCATTAAATTTGTAGTAATAAAAATTTTATTTTTTAATTTCTATTATACGTCTTTTCATTTATACGTCCTTTTGCGTCCGTCCCTTGAAAGACGTATAAACGGTGCTTTACTGTATAATAATTTAATATGTCAGTGTAAAATATAATAACTGTTTTTCACGAGATATGCCAGCAAATTAATTTTTCAATAACATAAAATGTATATACGTATATTCTTCAGCTGTAATAGAGAAACATTCTACTGAAACTCGGAATAATTCAGTTGTAACAAACAGCCATAATGTTATTAATAACGAACATTTTATCAGAAAATTACATTATGTGGAATATAAAACGAGTGTTCACATGCAGTTTCATTTCCAAACAACTATTAGTCACTGAAATCTCTAATCTTTTATCATTGAAATTGTAACATGAGTAAATTTTCGTGGAGTTTTGATTAAATAAACTTATTAACAGTTGTACTTAGCGTATTGTAAATTATGCTGAATAATTCGGGGATGATTTATGTTATATGTTGCTTTGCTTATCATGCAGATATTTACATTTCAGGAAGAAATTTTACATGTAATTAATCTGTAGAATGGGTTCAGAAGTCTTTGGGGAAGCCTGTTTCCCCGTGTGTCAGTTGTAGAGAATTGTATGCGAGCCGCTTTTCCGAACAGATGATATTGTCGGATGAGCATTCATTTTTCCTTTATTTAGTATCGAAAATTTGTAAATTCTAGCAGGGATAAAGTAGCAGAAGATATTTTCCTCAAAACTACCAATGGAAGCATTATTTTGAGACAAAGTATGCTAAATTAAATATAGAATGTGCGATTACATCATGGATGTGATTTTACTTATTATTTTACATAAACAAGGGTCGATCCAGGTAATTTTTGGATCCATTTGTTTGGGAAAAATGAAATATTTTTGTGACATTTTTATCTATTTTTGTGAGATATATAACGTCTTTGTGAAAAAATAAACTATATTGTAAAACCTTCCATTTTTACACTAATTGTATGTTTAATATCAAGTCAAAAGAGTTTCGTTGAGCCAAATTAAGGCATTAATTAAATATAAGATTTTATAAAGCAAAATCTTGTTATTAAAATTTTTCGCAAAACTGATATTCATTGTGCAGTTTTTGCTTTTGTAGCACGCTTGGCAGTATTTTATCTTGTTGATTGCGTAAATAAAACAAAATTAAGGCATGAAAAAATATTTTAGAATGTTTTAGACTGAGATTTTTGTTTATGAACTTAACTGAAAATTAGTACTTTATTGAAAATTAATAAGTGTTATCAACCAATTACCCAAAAAATCTCAAATTAGTATTTTAAACGTTTACAAATTATCATCGAGTGGACCTTTTTTTATTATTAATATTTACTTATATTTATTTTCAGTCTTAAATTTTTATTTTGAAGGATTCCTCTGTGTGCATGTAGATATCATACATTTTTATTTATTATTTAAATATCCACAGATACAGATTTGAATTAGAATATTCGACATTGTTTTAATTACATTTTACGGGGCAGTACCGTAATTTTACCGTCAGCTAATTGCCAAAATCGATGTATTTCGTATACTGTATGATCCAAAAATGCACATTTTCAAAAATACATAAGTGTTAATGTCTATTAAATGCGACTATTAAGAAAAAATTTATTATGAAAAAATTAGAGTTTGTTAACTTACTTGTACTAATATATATATATATATATATGCATATTAAAAGTAGTTTTTAAGAATTGGCGATCTTTATTAGCTTATTAGTGGTCGCTTACCTCCCCCCGCCTATTTTTAAAAATATGTATATACACATTAAAGTGTAATGACTTAAAAATTGTTATTAATAATTGGCTCTAGAAATCTGTTTGTGCCGGCTATTTGGCTACTTATCAGTTCTTGTAATTTTTTATCTTTACATTAAGCTTTAACAAACAAGCTCAGAGATAACGTTTTTATGTTTGGAAATCTAACAATCCAAGGACTAAGCTGAGACGTCCTTGCCCTTGGATATATTATATTGATGAAATGCGATGTAAGTTCATTCGAATCTATAAAATGCGAGGCATGTTTAAGATTCTTCATCGGTTTCTGTTGTGAAATTTTAAACCTCACAATGAATTCCAGTTATTGGTCATGCAGCACAACTGTAGATTTTAATTTCTTGCACATATTTTAGTATAGCTTAGCTTTATTATTGCTTTTGTTGCAATTCATTTTGCCAGAGAAATATTTTAATTAACTTGAGCTGGGTTAATATCCCATTATGTTTGAAATACGGCAAACAAGTAAAACGCAAAGCATATTTAAAATTCTGTACAGGATTTTTTTTTTTTTTGTGAATTTCTTAAAGCTCGCTGTGGATTCCAGTTATTGATTATTCTTATACGAGGGGTGGTCAATCCGCGTACTGTCCGCCGGCAATTGTACGTGCCGAACTGCATGTGGCCCACAGCGTTGAGTTTTGCGGATCGTGGTAAAATTCGTGCAGTTTTTAAATTGACGTCTTCTGTTAACACAGCAAAAAATTAAAAATCCGTTCTGATTCTTGTGAGTGGAAAACAGCTAGATTGTTACCAATAGAAGCATTTCAGAGATGCAACTTCTTCTTACCCAAAGCAATAAAACAATTATATTCAATAAATTAAAATCAAACTAATATATATTGTACCAAAGTTGTATAATACAAGAAAACAGATGATGAAATCTCAGCATAATCCGCAAGAACCATAAATAAATAAATAAATAAATAAAATAAAAATAACCAGTAATAATTTTAACAAAGATAGGAAAATATACTATATACAGTATGTATATACTCTTTGGAATACTATCCTCAGAAAACACGTAAAACAAATAACGATCGCCATGCGTAACATAGTTTTACAAAGAGGATCTGATTAAAATCGAATGAGAAATTTTACATTGAAAATAATCAACAGCGTCCATCCATATCAGACTATAACATAATAAAGGAGCAATAAAAACTTATGAAAAATTTAAACAGTTGAAAAATCGCTCAAATTGTAGAAATAAATCATTAGGTTCATCCATCTCTTCAGTGAGAATCAAAATGCAGGATTTCGTTCTATAGCAGCTATTTTAAGCATAATAATATACGGTGTGACCAATGTTGCATGGAAAAACAAATAAGTTTGGAAAAATAAAATGAGCAATTGTTGATAATTAGAAATTTACAAAAGATAGAGCTAGATGAACAAAAAGAAAAAAAAAAAAGAAAGAAAGAAAAGAGAACATACACCATATGTATGTTGCATTCAATTTACTTTAAGATGGGAATTCATTACTACGCTCTTATTTCTAACATCTTGTTATTTAAAGCAAAGTCTTACACACACATACGCGGCCCTCCGGAATGAAATGCATTTCCAAAGCGACCCTCTATTTGGGTTGTCCAGGCATGCGTTCTGAAAAATAGCTGAAGGTTTTATTTTCTTGTGCATATTACAAATTTCTTAGCTTTATTGCAGTCTTCTGTACATTTCTCATCTGAGAACAATGTCTTGAAAAGATCAAAAACACTTCTGTTATATTTTCACCGTTAAAGTTAGCGTCGATGAATCGAGAAGCAATTATGCTTAATAGCCAAGCGTTTTTCCTTGACTTGCACTGCATAATATGCCATTATGTTTGGGAATAAGATAGATAAATATGCCTGCCATTAGAAAGAGTCCAAGCTCGTGTGCATCGTTTATTTGATGCTGTTCGGGGCTGTTGCCTTGATGGATGCGAAACATTTTTGAATTTCTTTTTTCTTTATTATGCTTCTTACATTTTATGTATACGATGCCATTATCTTGAATATAAATGACGAGAATAATTGCGTATTATACTAAGTAACGAACGTTGCTTTAATTAAGTAGTTTTCGAAGAAATGTCGCGTGTAACAAAATAACAGCACTTGAAAAATATCTGAAAACACATTTTTATGACGCATGCAATGTATCCTGCACATAAAATATCAGAATTCAGAAAGTAATAGAAAGAGAAAGTTATTTTCAAACACGAAAAACTGAAGTTTCCTTTGATCAAACATTCAATTTCTTTAGGGTCAAATGTAAGTTATTGCAATTTAGATAGTTTATAAACAATATTGTTTCATATGTACTACATTAAATGCGGCAATAGCAAGCGATATGATATGAATTAGATCCTGGATCTATATTGTAGTTAGATTATTTTAAAATTTATTTTCTTGATATCCCATCTGTATTTCAAAATAATACTACAAAGAATATTAGTTAATATTAAATATGTTACGAAATACTAAAATTAAACTGTTTTACAATCTGAATATCTGATAAGATCTTAGTTGAAATTTCGAAATTATGAAATTGATGGTTTGTAATAGCGCGAATTTCAGTACATAATATATCCTTATTATTTGTATATTTTCTTTTTCTTTGCTTCTTTTTTTTTTTCTTTTCTTTCTTTCTTTTTCTGTGGGAGGGATGGAGGAGGATCAGATATTTTCTAAAGCTATATAATATGTAGTGCTGAGTTTGAAAAATCATATCGGAAATTTAGACATAAATTAGACGATAAAAGAAATTTTTTATTAAATAATTCTAAACTTTATTTTCATGATATTACATCCATATTTTAAGAACGCTATTTGGTTTCAAAATTGTAATTTAAAAACTTCGTAAGTTACAAGAAATTTACGATTTTTCTTAACATGCGAGAATACGGGAAAAATTCGCATGAAAGGGTTTTATTATAAAAATTATTTTTATTGTAAAAGTATTGAAACAGTTTTAAAATATTAGTATACAAACATAATTTATTATGAGATTTCTACTTTGAAAATTTTGTTGATTATTTTTATTCGGTAAAGCACCGTTTAAATGTCTTTCGAAGGACTGATATAACACGAGGTATAAAAAGTAAGGCGTATAAATAATCTTTTAATAAATAACTTTGATTCTTATTTTTCCGATTAAATATCTACTTGCATGAAAAATAAATCGTTTAATAATTAGCACTTAACCCATATAATGTATATTATGCAAGTATTTAAGGTACACAAAAGTATCCGTACTTAAGCTAAGAGGCTAAGTAATGATAATTAATAAATATATGATTTTTTTCACTCTTATGATAAAAACTTTTTTTTTAAGTAGAATACTTAGAAAAAAAAAAAAAAAAAAGACTTTACTTACTTTTTTTTTTCTAGTGGAATTTGTACTTAAAAAAAAAAAAAGCATTTATCATAAGAGTGAGAAAAATCATATCTTTATTAATTATCATTTCTTAGCTTGAGTACGAATACTTTTGTGTACCGTAATACTTACATAATATACATTGTATGGGTTAAGTGCTAATTATTAAACGATTTATTTTCATGCAAGTTGATATTTAATTGAAAAAAATCTTTTATAATCGAATGTTGTTCTGACTGCATATAAAGCATTAAATACAGTATTATGAATTTAATTTAGTTCATTGGATATTTTTTCAAAAGTGTGACGCCTCTCCTCCACATCCTAATAAAAGGTTGTGTGTGTGTGTGGGGGGGGGGGGGGGGTTAAAGAAATTTGCCAAAATTAAGGACGGAGGAATGAAGAAATAAAAGACTTGAGTAGAAGATTTACAGGCCGATTCACAGTACGTACGAGTGGAGAAATGGCAGTGACAACGCCCATCTCTGACGTCATTTTGACGTCAGCGTTTCCGGTGAGTGAGAAATAGCAATTCTGGGGCTCATTTTCTCTACTCCATCGTTGTGTTAAATGTCTCGTTTGTTTGCACCGTGAACTCGGCTGCTTCTATGCCGGCGAGAACCGAGAAGCAGCGATGGACAAGTGTGCGTTGACGGAGAACGGTTGTTGTTGACTCTCCAGAAAAGAAATTTGCGACAGATTTACAATTATTTTGGGAAGTTATACTGCGTTTTTTAAGAAAATAATCATTTAATATTATTTATTTTAACTTTATAGTTTTCAACATGATTTTTAATGAAAATGATTAAAATAAAGTGAAATTTCATTTTTTAGACTGAATGGGTATTGTTTTATGAATGTGGATATTTAAAATTTTGTCATATTCATAGGCAGTATCAATTCAGTCCTTTATCTTTACACTGGATACTACATTAAGAAAAATGCCTCTTTTGGGATGAAAATATGTGTATCACTAAGCTGTAAATAAGTAAGGAGAATTAAATATTTTTGCATTAAGTAACCATGTATTAAATATTTTGCAAAACTCATATTTACAAAATTTATTGCTTTAAAATTCAAATTTCAATAAATTAAAAGAAGGAGAAAAAAAAAAAAAAAAAAACAGGTGGTTTGCATGATTTATAAAACACTTTGCATCTGTATCCATTTGTTACACTTTTAAACCTCCAACTTCTCATCCTTGTTTCAATACAAAAAAAAAAATGCTCTTTAAAATTTTTCGACTTATTTTTTAAAATGTACTTGATTAATTTAATATAAACATGTAAATCAATCATTAATGCTGATTACACCTTATTCATTAGAAAACGTGGCTTTGTGCCTCTGAATTATATATAAATTTCATTATGTTTTGTGATATATAAAGATAATATATTATACTTTCAAGAAATATTTACATAGACAATTATCTAGAGAAAAACACAATTATAGCTAACTTTCAAATGGCTTAAAAATGCTAAAATGTCAATTTGGTGATTTTTGGTTACAATTTTGAAAACTTGTTAAATGATGTATTATACTGCACCTGTCCATGAATTTATACATATTTCAGATTTAAGAAATAAAAAGACTTTATCAATTTTCAATTAATCAAAGAGAAAATTGTGTTTTAAAATAGATTTTGTACACAAAACTTGAAACACACTTTTTGTTATGAAACACTATGTTGCATAACAAAATCTTGAGATTGTTGTGAAAGGTCACATTTGGCGATAAATCGCTTGTTTTATAATGATAAGAGATCCCATATTTTGGTTACAATGCATCTTTCGAGAATATTGAAATTTTCAAAGAAAGGCATGAATGATGTTTGATATGTTATGTATATTGAATGTTATGTTTGTTATTTATGAATGTTATGTTTATGTTTTATGAATGATGTTTATTTGATGGATATTCTTGAAATATTCCAACAAACTATTATTTACATGACAAAAGTTGTGAAAAAACTATGAATAAACAATTTTCAACTACTGTCATCTTAAAAAAATCAACCAAGTCATAAACACCTTTTAACTTTTTTGGAAAGTTAAATAAATAAACAGCAATATGCTTAAACAATTTTTAAGTTTACCATCATAAGAAGATAATTTTTTTATTTTTTTTTAATGATACAAGATATTAAATAAAAACATATACATACTACTTTCATACAAGCAATGAATGTAAGAGATAAACAGACATGCAAATTGTTTTGTAAATCATGCAAACCAAATTTTCAAAATTATGTTGTATCTCAATTTCATGTTAGATTATTTTGTTTTTATAGAAATTTCTCATTTTGAATGTTTAATTTGCCTTATAATGTTTTAACAACAACTGTCTAAATATCATTGTTATAGGTTTTAATAGATATTTTTTATAATAGGTCATTTATTTTGCATCCCAAATAGTTGTTTTCAGCGCTTTTCAATATTAAGTAGTTTCATCCACGTAGGTGCTAATATTTAGCAATTTATCACTTTCTGGGGAGAAAAAAATGCGATAAATATCTAAGTATTGGCACCTGTCTTAGAGAGTTGTTGTTAAAACATTATAAGGCAAATTAAACATTCAAAATGAGAAATTTCTATAAAAACAAAATAATCTAACATGAAATTGAGATACAGTTGCTACAATAATCTTTTGACAAACTTGTACACAGCGGTAATGTTAGTACTAGAAGAAATTTCATTTTGGTCAATGGAAGTTGGAACATTTATTTATTAGTTATCTTGATACTGCATTACACGTCTATTGTTTTTAGACAGTGATTTTAGCATTGTGGAAATTTGCATTACTCCCCTTGAATCAAACAATTTTTAAGTTTTGTTAAATTTCAATTCTCTATACAAAACTACACCGCTCAATTGATCACTACAAAAGTTGGTATCAAAATCTAATAATGCTTATTTTTCAGTTCAAACAATATTAAATAAAAAGCACTAGTTTAACTTCAAAATTATTAAAAAGTTAAAACAAGTTGATTCCTCCCACTTTCAAAATAATGCATCCAATTTTTTCTTACGTGAAAGGAAATATATATATATATATATATATATTCGGTTTAAGAAAATTAATATTTCTCGCCAAGATTATACTAATGCAATTGTGACAGCTATTTTAATTTATCCTCAAAATGGCAACAAAAATTTAAGTCACTAAGATTATCCTATACTAAAATTGTAATATAACATTTTAAGAAATGGATATAGTAACTATTTAGAAGGAGCAAAACACTTATGAGTTATTTCATGCTTTTGTATAGAAGAATAGACTTTGAAAAAGGTCCTTCATACTGAACTAAACTCCATCTTGTACAGAATTTCATATTTATTACTCAAAAAATAAAAATAGGTTTGTTTATACATGTATATTTACTTTTTTCCCTCTTTAAGTACAGATTTTTGTTAATTTGAATTCCAAATGATTAAAGTGTGTATGAGACTTTAAATTTCAAATTAAATTAATGTGTTTAGTTTCTATCAATACATAATAAGGCTGCAAAGCTAACTATTTATTTATTTTTAAATAAACTTCCATTCTATTTTAAATGCTTCCCTTGTGAAAAACATTTAATGTCGAAATGATCAAGGCCATTAATTTCATAAATAAACCTGGTGATTAATCTATTTAAATATTATTTTGATTGTTTTTTAACTTAATAGTTATTTTATGTATGTAGAATTAAATATTTTGACACACATGTAATGCATTATTCAGTCATCTGAAAATAATCATTAAAATCTCATATGAATAAAAAAAAACTGGATCCAAGAAAAATACTAAACTATGATTCACTTTATTAAGCTGCAAATAGGTAAGAAAAATTACTGATATATTTTTGTATTATTAATCAATACAAAACACCCTTAATGTGTTAAAAGTTTGTGAAGCAGCTACTTTATGGCTATAAGAAATTCAATTATAGGTCTTAAAAATGTCATATTTTGTGTGATGCTTTGGTATTAAAAAAGTAAAGCACCATAGTAGAATAATAAGATAAACTTAGATAAATTAGTGACTTTTATTTCTATTTTGATAACTTATACAAGATTTTGCTTAAAGGAATTTTTATGACTATGTTAAGAGAAATATGGTTTCACTCGGTGCTTTCAGCATTGCTAAATATATGATATTGAATACTTTTAGTAAATAATAAAGAATTATATTTGTGATATTTGAAATAAATTCTTTTCTTTAATTTAAATAGTGAAAAAACTTAATAATTTTCATCTGATTAAAGAGAAAAAATATTTTAAAACAGAATTTTCCTATTTAGTATTTTGAACTGTAAAGATATTACTATAAAGAGTTGCATTTGACGAAAAATTGTTGGCTTGTCATGTATATAGTAATATGTAGAGTTGTCTATAAAAATGTTATAAATATGGGTATAGAATGATTTCATCTAGCGTCCACACCAAGTATTATATGTATATATATACATATATTGTGTTTATTGGCAATAGGTTTTATGTCTATTCAAAATAGATTTTATGCTCTTTAACAAATATCTCTTGAAAATAAATAAGTGAAGATGTGATTGCACACTTTTAAAAGTGCTAGATATATGACAAAAAGTTACTATGTTTGGCAATAATGAAGCTGAATATTTAGACATTGGCTAACAAATTACTCTGTTTGGAAATATTGAAGTAATCGAAAAACTTGGCAAAAGTAAATATTCATCTGAAACACAATTTAGAGGAACAGAGGAAAAAGCAACTTTTTTAATGTTATAAAAGCTTTAAAATGAATTGAAAAACTGATGTAAAAAAAGACGCAGAATTAAAAACTTTGTAAGCAAACACTCTAAATAAAAAAAAAATTCATAGCAATTTATAACAAAAATCTTTATATCAATACTAAAAAAAAATATATATATCAAATTTTCAACTGAAATTTAATAATGAAGCAAGAATATATAAATCACTCTCCTTACCTATTTACATCTTGTAATTATATTTTTATACTCCACATAAGATGTTAAGAAGAAATGCTTTAATCCAATTTGCAAATGACTGAATAATTAAAGTTAATGTATATGACAAAATATTCATTATTCACATACATAAAACAATAATATTTCAGTCTGAAATTAAGAACTTATTTAATTCATAGTTAAAATTTTGTTGGAAAAACTTGACGTAATCAGATAGGTGAAAATGTAAATTAGAGCAATCACGGACTGTCATGTCTACAATCGAATTTCTACAACTACGCAGTAAGCACAACGTGCACGTGCTTTTGATTACAAACAATATTCCGATGAAACCTTTCCTATTGGTTATATCGCTACGTTTTCTATCATAATCGGTAAAACTGACGTCATTTTAGGGACGCCTTCTCGCTTGCTTCATCGATCAGCTGGCACAACTCGTGTCCGAGTGAAAACGGGCCCCGGAATAGCAATTTCTCCTACTACCGAGAACAGCGATGGAGTAGAGATTCGGCTTTCGGCTACGTCACGTCTCACTCGCTTGTCTACTCGGCCGCGCTGTGAATTGGGCTGTTAGAAGATTTCCAAATTTAAAAAGATGGAAAACGACGTATAATCGATACTTGCATCTTGTAAAAACATGCAAACAAAGCATTTTTCTATTAAGATTAATAGGATGAATAGGGGACAACACTAAATCAACGTATAAACATAAAGGACGTATAAATGAGGAACAGTTAAATAGTGTTTTACTGTATTTAAAAAACCGCAGATTTCAAAACTGAAAAAAAAAAAAAAAAAAAACTCTTATTTCTTTCTTTTTTTTTTTTTGAGAGTGTGTGTGTGCGTGTGGGGGGGGGGGGTAATTATGCTACCTAGTGAACAACCAAACTGTACTTTACTTTAAAAACTCAAGAATTTCAAACTGAATAAAATTTTTATTATTTTTGTGAAGATGATGAGCGGCCGTCGTAAAAGGAATATTTTTCATTGATGATGCTGGCTGAAAAGTTAAAACATTATTAAAAGTTAATTTCTATAAAAGGTCCAGGCTCGGAATTAACTCAGAGACATATTTGGTTCTCATGCCAGTTTATTAAAACTATTCCAATTTACGTGACCATAGTCAATTAAAAGAAGACAAGTTTTTTTTTAACGAAAACATTCCGGAGTGGGGAAACAGCACCGAGGATCAGGCCGGACCCTAGGCCCGAATCGCTCTTGAGTTGTTACATGTTATAAGATCAGAAAGAAAGTATCCGCTCCTAAACTGAAGCAAAAACAAATGACAATCCTTTGGCGTTGAATTATACGCCAAGTTCAAAGTTCTAAGATAGAGAATGGTTGCGGTAACGTTAGGAATATTCACATGTATATTTTTAAAAAGCCACGAGTAATTATTGACCGTTGTTAGGGAATGTTGGCATGATTTCGCCAAGATTTAGACCCTGGGAAAGTAACAAACTAAGCACATATTTTATTTGATCGTTGATGTAAATTAGGCGACGAGAGGCTTCTTCGATGTAAGATTAAAAGACACCGAATTAATTATTTTCTGGTTAGACAAAGCAAAAGGATAGAAATAAGTCAAAACATTATCATTTACAGAGCGAAAAGAATTTTCAGTACGTTAAGCATGTTAAGTGAATCAGTGGCGGATCGAGAACTTGACTTTTGGGGGGGGGGGCTAAGTTTTTTCAAAGTGTTATTCTTAACCAATAAAAAATTTACAATTGCAATATTCAATTGTGAATGTCAATGTTTTTGTTGGGGGGGGGCTTCAGCTCCCTAGCCCCCCCCCCTTAAATCCGCCACTGAAGTGAATACTGGGAACAGATCAAAGATTTTTGTTTCAGCTACATTGAAAAGGGAATCAAAGGGAAGATATAAAAATTAGAAAATGCATATTGTAAAATTTATTATTTATAGGATAAAATCGTTATTCCATTATATTTTAAATAGTTAATTTATTAAAGAATTTAATTTATAATTTAATTTGTTTAGATAATTTACCTATTCCTTTAAAGAGAAAAATATAAATTTTATAATATGTGATAATCTATATCACAATTTTTAATTTCTATTTATTTTCTTAAAAAAAAAAAAAAAAAAAAAACTTAAATAGGCTTTGTATGCGACTTTGATTTACGCGTGAAACTAATACGGAATTTAAGGGAAGATAATAACAATTGATAATGACAAATATGGGCAGAAATGTATAAACGGCGCTTTTTCACTTTAAAAAGTAACTATTTTCTAACTTTACTTTAAAAAAAAATAACACAGAATTTAAGAAAGAGAATGACTGATGATGATGATAAATATGGCCGAAATAAAATTATGAACTCATAAACGGTGCTTTATCGAAATATGCCTAAAAGCAGAAACAGTGCAGCGTGGCAGCGAGCTCTGCATATAGTTCAAAGCTCTGCAGATTAACTAAAAAACTTAAAAAGAAATGCCAGGCTATTAAAAGTACAAGTATAATTTATATTAAGTCACTAGATTCACTGTACAAACTTTGTAGATTGCAATTTTCACATATTTTATGAATTTCTAATTCTTCTTATGATACCAGACTTGACCGGAATGCCTGGATCGCTAACAAATTTTGTTTTGCGCAGATGCAAAAAATTCTGCTTCTGGGGATGGCAGATTCTTGACTTCATTATTAACAAAAACAGAAACAAATATTAAGTATACCGCAAAATATTAATAAATTTTCCAACATAAATACTTCGTAAAATATTGATGCTTATTCAAAATCCAGAGTATAACAATTCGACGTTATCATTAAGATTCATAGTTTGTTTGTTGATTAGTGTTTCTGGTTTAACATTTAATTAAGACAATCTTTAAATAATTGTAGAGAAGTGTATATAAATTAGGAACAATTTTTTTAGGAACAACATTTATAAATTAGGAACAATTTGACCAGCAACAATAAAAAATTATGCACTTAGTTATTAAACGGCCCAATAGGAGTGCTCCTGTTTTAATAATCCGTAACTGCAAAACAATTACACTGAAAATTATATACCTGGCAAGTGTTATAATAAAAAATAAAACAGGGTTAACCGCAACGCCTTTGAATCAAAACCCTGATCCATCAGATGTAGTTTTCTGCTCAAATGGTGCTATATGAATATTTATAAAGGGCAGACAATGAGCCAAGAAAACAGTACGACTCTGTAATTCGTTAGCATTGTTTGGGAAAACAAAAGGAATTGATATGAATCTGGCAACATCAAGAATTTTATACTACAAGGCCTTTTCTTTAGAGGCATGTAGAACATGGCGGGTAATGGGATAAGATCTTTAGCTATGTAAAAAAGAAAAAATTGGGGATTAGAGTTATCACTTATTTTATTTCTTTATGTAGTGTAATGCTATAGCTGTAATTAGACTGATGTATGAGGTGGTATTTGGAATAAAGGCTTGGTTCTATGAAGACCTTCAATAAAATGAAAGAGAATTTCAGGTATAGTGTAAAAGTGAAATGCATAAATATTCATAGATAACTGCAGAGAAGATTTGCATGCATTTATGGCTGATATGTAAATAGATATTAAAATTGTAGATGCTAGTATTAAAATAAATAAATAAATTAGTAAAAGTGATTATTCAGTGTTATAATTTCATCGGTATGAGATATAATTCTGTAAATTATTTTTTATGCGTGAAAATATTTTTGATAACAAAATAAATAAGTAAAATTGTTATATTTTAAAGTCTGTTATGCTGTAAAATACATAGCATTTAAATTACAAACTACTTTAAATTTAAATTATTAATTTATTGATTTTATTTTATTTTATTTTCTGATATTTTTGTACCTTCAAAACTAGTAACATTAATAATTTTTAGGGAAAGCTAAAAAGCAAAATTATTTTATCGTTTGTTGGTTTATGTTACATGGATATGAATATTTTTTTTTTTCTTATTTTTTTTTTAAGCATAAGAAAAGCTTAAATCAAGAAATTCGAAGTTTTTTTTATAATATATTATTATTATCATTATTATTTTCAAAATAAAGCAAGCAGTCTATCCAAGCGGAAAAGTCTATGCATAAATCTTAAATGTGAACATAATATGTCCTTAAAAAAAAAAAATAATAATAATAATCTTACTTTAATATCAATTTTTATGTCAGTAATATTAAACACAAAAATTAAAATAAAATAGTGAAAAATAAGTTTTATTTTACATAGAGAATATTTTCAGTCATTTTATTCAAATTTTAATTTTTTGAGTTTACTTATACTTTTATACAATTCCTCTATTAAATACTAAAGTTAAAAATTTCTAAAAAAAAAAAAAAAAAAAAAAAAAAAAAAAATTAAACTTCAAACAATCTCTAATATTTTAGTGTTTTTAAACGTTAGCATTAAAATAATAGCATTGTTATTATTTATATATATATTAATATATATACATAGTTATTAATATATTATACAATAATAATGTGATTCTACGTAATAATATTTTTTTTCCTACACCTTCCGAAATCCTGAAAATAAAAGTTTTAAACAATAATAAAAGAAAGAAAAAAAAAAATTTCTTTTTTTTTTTCGTGTTTCAATTTTTGCATTTACGTAGGTGTCAAAAAAAAAAAAACTTTAATTCCAAACTAAACAGTTATTCAAAAGAACCAAAAATGTATTGTATCGAAAGTTATGCATATTTAAGTTAAAAATAAACTAAGTAATGACCTTTAAATATTTTATAAACCTTGAAATTCTCTATTCCAGAGCTGAACATAAATTAAACATGAAACAGGAAGTTACAGTAGTAGTCCAGGCAACGAAGGCCAAAATTTGACGAATAGAGGAAAAAAATCGTGTAGTTTTGAAATTTTACATACTCATAGCCGAGAGGGTCCTGAACAACATACTAAAAGTCCCCGCCCGTGGGGGGTGAGCGGGGGGGCAGAGGGGCATTTAAGGGGGTAAATTTTCAGTTTTTATTACATATCTTAAAAACTATCGCATTTAGAGAAAAAATGTCAATTACAAAATTAATCTACGCAAAATTTCCTACAAAAATGTGTATTACATTTTGTTTGGACGATCATTAGTTTAGAAGATATAGGGAGATGAAGTAACACATTTTCTTGAAAAATTCTTTTTTGCAATAGTAAAATCAACTAAAGTCAGGGTTGCAAAAAACCCACCTGCCCAAAAAAACCCGCCCGGGTTTTTTTGGGTAAAACCCACTCTAAAAAACCCAATAAAACCCGCACAAAAGCGGGTTTTATTGGGTTTTTTAAAATTAGTGACAGTTTTATTTCATATTCAGCATTTTTTATATTAGATTTTATCCCTTGTATTTAAAAAAAGTTACCCTACCTATTGAAACTTATAGTCTACCCATGAAATATATATATAAAACACTGAGGCAATTTCTTTTCTGCCCATGCCAATGATTGTTTTGTTTACAATTGGCAATGGCCTCGAGTAATATTACGGGAAAAAAAGATAATGTTACAAAATACATTTTAAAATGTTACATCTTCATCCAAATAACTATGAAAATTGAGCACAAATTATTACTAAATATCGTTACATTTTATTAATTTTTTTTTTTTTTTTACATTTATCTATGATGTAACTTTAATGTATCAAAATCAAAACATCCATTTAAACTAGTCACTTTCACATTCAGGTTCACTGGTACTGGTACTTCCATTTGTTAGTCTTAAATGTCGATGAATTTTAACCAATTTTACAGTTTTCTCTAGTCCTAATCTATTTCTAAGTTTTGACCATACAAGTCCACATGTGGAAAACACTCGTTCCAGTGAAGCAGAGCTTGCCGGACACTTATTTAGTCCTATTATAAACTGGCAAAAATCCTTCATATCTTCATCACTACTAGCACGCATTTCAACTAATTTCCACCACTGTGTTCCACTGAATTTTTTAATTACATCGTCATTAAACATGCTTTGGGGAAATATCTTAGGGTCTTTTAATTTGTAACTCATGAGGGGAATTAACCATTTAGGGTGTTCTCGTTCTAGCCAATCTTCAGCTTTTTGCAGCATATCTTGGTTTAATCTTTTTCCTGCATATTTAGGATCCATTGCATATGCTAAATAATGAATGGGTAGAAGAGCTTGTCCCATCCTCTTATCAATTTGCTTTCTGTAAGCAGAAAGATTTTCACTTTGAAATATATCGAGCCATAGCTCAACAGCTGTAGATATATTCGTCTTTTCTGATTGAATAATATTTAAAGCATCTCTCAGTTCTGCTAATTGCTTCTGCATATGCAGTGCTTCTTTATAGATTGCCACATTGTCCAAAATTCGAACGATATTTTGAGGAATTTCCACTAAATCTTCAGTAGATATTTCTACATATGTATGATAATTTTTCACATATGTATCAATACAAGCGATTTGTGAATTCCAACGTGTTGCATTGGGTAACTGTGGTACTAGACCACCCTTCTCCTTCAACAAACCATGTGGTTGATGAGTATTACGAAAATATTTTTGTACTTCTGCTACATGCTTTAGGATATCTTTATTTGTAATTTCGTCAGCTAGGAGATTAATATAATGAGCAGAGCATCCATAAGATACAATTCCCTTGTACTTCTCATCGATAATTTGCCTGAGTTTCACCATTTTATTTTCATTGTCAGTACAAATTGCAAAAACTTCTACACCCATATTTTTCTTGCAGTGTTCAATAGCCTTTTCAGCTAATTCAGCACAATATTCAGCTGTTTTTTTATTACTTTCACAGTCAATGGCATTTAAAAGAAATGAAGTTTCACCTGTATGGATACAGTTTGCAAGTACTGCATCCCTATTTACATTTGACCAACCATCCAGTAATAATGTAACAGTGCTTGTATTTTGCATTTCTTTCTGAATTTCTTCTTCAATATTTTGATGTACTTCATCTAATAATTTTCCTCCTAAATCAGTGCGAGTAGGGCCAGAGTAACCTGGTCGTAAAGCTGTTATCATATCTTTAAACTCATTAGTTGAAGCTCCATTGAAAGCAATATTGTTTGCATAAAAAAACTTGGCGACTTTTAAATCCAAACTGTGTTTCAGAATGTCACTTGTGCTAACACTATAATCATTCATCATTCGTTGCCGCTTATTTTTGCAGCCTATGCTTATTTCATTATTTCTTTCAGTTTCAGATGGAAATATTCTACTTGTAGACTCATCAGAGGCCAAATCACTTACATTGTTCAAAAGCACATTGTTTTTTGAATTGCATCTTTTCAAACATTTGCTTAAGTGTGCTCTGATTCTCTCAATTTTAGCACTTATTTCCATTTTACAGTGATTGCAGATACATTTTCCTTTGTTCTCAGTGTCTAATTTAGTCACTTCCAACCATTCTGGAGCACTTTTTCTACCAGATCCAGTAGACATTTTATTTTATCAAATTAACTTACTATATATTAACTAATATATAATCACACTTAAAATAATCTAATAAATCTTAGTAACAAAATAAAATAAAAATCCACTAGGTACTATATGTAGATGTGGTTATATACAGAGAACCATGTGCTCACACACATTCTAAATGTTTCTCTAGAAGTAAACAATGACACTTCACTTCACTTCCCTTCCATAAGCTAGCTGGTCCATGGAGGAAGTTCCATGGAGGCTGCATGCTTCAGTACATGGAGGCATTATGTAAAGGTTTATTAAACTGTATTGCCACACTCTACATAGTTTGTCTGCACAATAGCATACTGACAAATTTTAAAAAGTGAGTAGTAATAAGAGATTTTGACCAGATTTTCATACTTTTTTTTTTTTTTTTGGAGGGTGGTGGTGGCATAATAAAAAAGTATAAACTAATCCTTTAAAGTAATTTTCTAATGTTATTTGTTACTTTGTCTTTTATGATGATTTATTTACATTATTTAAATTCAAATTAATTGCATATTAAATTAATTAAGACAAAAATAAAAATCAGCATTCTTAATTCTTTTTTAAACATAGAAATTCCCCCCCCCCCTTTGTCTTTTCCTTTTTCAACAAGCAAAAAAAAACAATAAATCTAAAAAAACCCAATAAAACCCCAAAAAACCCAATAAAACCCGCCCGGGTTGGGTTTTTTAAAAAAAACCCGGGTTTTTTGCAACCCTGACTAAAGTGTGCAATTAAAAGGGTTCTTGTCAAATATTTTCTAATGTAAAAAACAAATATATACATAGGGAATATGCAAGGATAATACCGCATGTTTTGTAAGTTTTAAATAATTTTAAGGCTAGCAGGCGCAAGTGGCGGTTTGAGTAAAAATCTAGATAACGAAGACCCAAAACCGATCAATATTAAAAAAAAAAATCGTGTAGCTTAGAAACTGAGCAGAGTTATAAAGTTAAGTGCCCTGAATAACATACTAAAAGTCCCTAACCATGGGGGGGGGGGCATTTAAAGGGGGCACATTTCAGTTTTTATTAAGTATCTTGAAAACTATCGCATTTAGAGAAAAAAAAATCTCAAATCTGTAAGATTTTTTTTAATGTTGATCGGTTTTGGGTCTTCGTTATCTAGATTTTTACCTAAACACCACTTTCGCCTACTAACCTTAAAATTATTTAAAACGTACAAAACATGCTTTATTATCCTGACATATTCCCTATGCATATATTTGTTTTGTACATTAGAGAATATTTTATCAGAACCCTTTTAATTCCACAATTTAGTTGATTTTACTATTGCAAAAAAAAAAAAAAGAAGAATATTTCAAGAAAATGTGTTATTTCGTTCCCCTATATCTTCTAAACTATTGATCATACAAACAAAATAGAATATACAATTTTTTTTTAGGAAATTTTACGTAGATTAATTTTGCAATTGAGATTTTTTTTTTCCTCTAAATGCGATAGTTTTCAAGATACTTAATAAAAACTGAAATGTGCCCCCTTTAAATGCCCCCCCCCCATGGTTAGGGACTTTTAGTATGTTATTCAGGGCACTTAACTTTATAACTGTGCTCAATTTCTAAGCTACACGATTTTTTTTTTTTTTTTAATGTTGATCGGTTTTGGGTCTTCGTTATCTAGATTTTTACTCAAACCGCCACTTGCGCCTGCTAGCCTTAAAATTATTTAAAACTTACAAAACATGCTGTATTATCCTTGCATATTCCCTATGTATATATTTGTTTTTTACATTAGAAAATATTTGACAAGAACCCTTTTAATTGCATACTTTAGTTGATTTTACTATTGCAAAAAAGAATTTTTCAAGAAAATGTGTTATTTCATCTCCCTATATCTTCTAAACTAATGATCGTACAAACAAAATGTAATATACATTTTTGTAGGAAATTTTCGTAGATTAATTTTGTAATTGGCATTTTGTCTCTAAATGCGATAGTTTTTAAGGTATTTAATAAAAACTGAAAATTGCTCCTCTTAAATGCCCCCCCTGCCCCCCGCTCACCCCCCACGGGCGGGGACTTTTAGTATGTTGTTCAGGACCCCCTCGGCTATGAGTATGCAAAATTTCAAAACTACACGATTTTTTTCTTCTATTTTTCCTATTTTGACTGGACTATAGACTCTGTTTAAGTTGTTGCCATTGACATATAGGGTTTATATTGTTCCGTGCTGTACATTTTAACTTTTTTAGAACTAAGAAAGAAGTGCCCTCTCTTCCGGATATTTCTTTCTTTCTTTCTTTCTTTTTTTTTTTTTTCACTGAAAAATTTATTTATATAACGACACGTTATCGGGAATAATTTTATAGACTAGGGAAGAATTAATTTATTATTATTAATTTAAGATATATATATATATATATATAGAGAGAGAGAGAGAGATGCCATACGTATTTTTGTTCTTTTAAAATTAATTTTTCAGAATATTTCGTTAATAATTTTTATTCTTTCATATTGGTATAATTTTATTTTGTATATTAAATATATTATTCATCAAAAATTTTTCTTCGGAACGTTTTGAATGCTATAAACCAATGGTAATTATTAATACGATTACTATAAATAAAATCTTACTTAAAATGCTGGTAGTCAAATGAAATTTATTTTTGTTTTCTATTTATTTATTTTACAAATTTTTATTTTATTTTGTTTTTGTAAATGAAATAATTATATGTTCAAAAATTGCGTATAGCATTATATTTAAATTATTATTATTATTATTATTATTATTGTATTATAACTAATCATACCAATGTAAAAATCGCTTTATCTCCAAAATAACATTTTTGTTTTTTTTTTTGGTTTTTCTGATTTTAATTCGTTATCTATTCGTTCCAAAACCGATACATTTCTTTAAGCGTTTTAATATGAATGATTAAAATAAATAAGTTAAATAAACAAATAAACGCAGTTTTATGCATTATTTAACGTATTTTTGTCATGCATTTTCTGATGTTTTAATACTCTTGAAATGTTTTCTCATTTATAATTAAATAAATGCCGAAAACTTCCTTTACTACAAGTTTAACCTTCCTTTATATGACATTACTAATAATTCTTACTCATTTATTTGCTTATGTACAGTAATTCGTCATAAAAATGTGCAAGCAATTTGCAAAAATTAGCGCTCTTCAAAGAATAAATGTTTGGATGAATAAGAGCTTCGTATTGCGTGTGTAATTAGTTTTTCGTTTAAACTGGATTACGTGCTTTTTTGTGGAACAAGTTAGCTGTTATACTTAATTTTTATGTCTGCAATTCTTATAACACTCATTATACAGTATTGAATCAATTTGACGTGTTTCTTTGGTTTCGATTTATAACTTATTTAATGTTGCATTAGCAGTTAATGTTTTTATTTATTTATTTATTTAAACTGTTTTTGCAGCATTTTTATTCCCCCCCCCCCCCCAATCTTACATTCCTTTCTTTCTTTCTTTTTTTTTTTTTTTTTTTTTTTTAGCTATCATAGATGTAATACAATTTTATCCTTTTTTATTTTATTCATACTTAATCATTTAAATCATTTCATTTCGTTTCCTTTCCTTTTTTCAAACAATTTTAATTAGTATTCAAAAAGTTGTAAGTATGTAAATTTACAGTTATAAGTTATTCAGATAAATATTCTTGTTTCTGTATATTCATTCTTACTGTAAAGAACAACTTTCATAACTGACTACTTTCATTTTATCTATAACTGATAAAAAAAAAAAAAAAAATCATTATATTAATTTTTACTAAAATTTTATTTGTGTTCTCGTTATATTTTAATTTTGGATATTTAAAAAATCTGTTTCCAATATAAAAAGTTTTGAGGTTTTATAAAACTTAACAGAGATCCTACAAAATTATATATTTTATCCGGAAAATGTTTTAGTAAAACTATTTTTGTCAAATATGGCTTAGAAATTTAGACTTTTATAAGGATAACTTTTTTTTCCCTATAATTCTAAAATAAAATTACTTAGATATTCAAAATCAATTTTATTACTAAAAAATTCTGGTGTCAGCTTTTTTATTTTTTTTTTCCCTTTGAAATTTTTGAAGTCACAAATTATTTATTTAAACTTTTAGAATGTTTATACAATAGTCTTCTTTCTTTCCCCCATAAAAATTACAGAATTGAAATGCAAATAAAATGAGCAACATAACAGATCTATGCACTAAATGTATTGTTAACTTTTTTTTTCCCTTTCTTTCCGTAAATTACGCTACAAGTGTGTAGTATACAATTTGTTTATTTATTGTACAAAAAATTTCAGAAACGGATGCTGTTCGAATTCCGAATTTGTATTTTTAAAATTAGCAAAAAATGAAATAGTACTATTTAATCATCTGGACAAAAAGGTTACATGTGGGTGCTGTGCCGGCCAGGTGGTTCGGACGGTAGGAGGCTGCCTTCCGAATCTATTGGTCCCAGGTTCGAATCCTGGTGCGGCATGGATGTTTGTGTTGTCTTACGTCTTCAAAATATTGTGTACTTGTTACTGTGTATTAAATAAAAAAAAACTTGTAAACCCTTGTGGTGTGGATATTTCGAGATATAAGCGGCCTTCGAGGCAAGCAATAAATCTCAGTACTCATCAAACCAAACCAAACCAAACATGTGGGTGCGGTAATACAGCGCTGTTAGGTACTTCCTTTTATTCTCGCCTTTTTGCATATCCTTCCATACCTAATAAATAAATAAATAAATATCGATAAAAGTGAGTTCTTTTTTTTTTTTTTTTTTCAAAATATTTGCAAGTAGTAATAGACAACAGATATATATATACATCTGTTCTTTAAATAATCACTTTAAATTCAGAGCCCTGCCGCTAGCCGAGAGGTTCTGATCTCAAAGATGGCAGATATGGATTGCACAGTCAAATGGCCTTAATCCTATCACGAATACACCGAACACTTAAAAATCAAAATACATTTACATTAATGTATAACAATATTACGTATGCTAACATTTATTCAAAACTATTTAAATTTTAAAAAAAAGAAGAAAATGTAAATTTTATTTTTTTTTATTTATTTATTTTTTTTTTTTTTATTTGTTTTAGTTCTTCAGGCTTGCTCACTTTAGAATTAAACCATATAAAATTTATAATGTAGGCAACGTATATGTATACATTTAACTATATGTATTCCGTTGTATGTATGTGCATCCGTTTTAATTTTCCATCTTAATCTACTTAAAAGCATAATTTTAAAATTAGCTTGAAGGGATTTAAAAAGTAATACTCACATATATTTTAATATAGGTTTGAACAATAGTACTGTTATATTGAGGGAATAAAAATTAAAAATTAGCAAAACTGGTAGTTTTTAAAATTTTTCCTAAACAGTAATAACAATAATAATAATAATAAATTTGAATTTTATATTTACAATTTATATAGTTTTTTTTTTTTTTTTTTTTTTTTTTTTTTAATGAAATTATATACTTCATACGGTTATATTTTACAGTACATTTCTAAAAATTTCTTAAATTTAAGACGGTAATTTACGAAACAGCTGCATGATGTTCACCATCACTTTAATATTGGAATCTCTTAGTTTGTGAATTAAATAACACTGACTAACTCAAAATATGAGTATCAAGTACCATGAAATTCTTCTGGAAGCATGATCGTAAGCCGCGGGGTTTTTTGGGGTTCAACCCGCCCTCTTCCCAAATTTGCAAATTTCTCGGAAATTTTTGAGTTGTACTACATTTTTAACGCTTAAAATTATGTACTATAGTTTGAAACCCCTCCGAAAAATTTTTTTGGCACAGCCTTGCCTGAATACACGCATATTCACAAAAATAAACGTCTCATCGTAAATTTTTGCAAACTTATATTTCATTCATCGTGAACGCTAGGATCTAACATCAAGGTGTATTGTCAATTATAATATTTTTGACCTCAGTGAAAAATATGCCTGCGGGTGGTCCAAATTAATTTCCTTGTAGCGTTTTAGAAAACATGAATTCCACATACCTTGTCAAGGTTGAAGATTAATAATTCTAACCTTTTTTGACAGTGTGTCAACAAAGTAGCTTCTTAGCGCATGTAAATTCACCGGTAGTAATTTATGTGCTTACATCAAGTTGTTAATATCTAGGTGCAACACGTTTGGATGCTGTGATTACCAGTACGTTCACCTTCTACAACCATTTTCATTTTTTTTTTTTTTTTTTTTTTTTTGTTGCTTTTGTTTTTCGCCGATGCTATTTAGCCACCGTAAAAAGTACTTAGCCTTTACTCCTATCACCCGAGAAATACTTATTAAAATAGAAGCTGCTTTATCTATCACTTCGAATGAGAATTTTGATTATACATTATAGACAACTTCTTACTTCCGACTTGGAGGGGGATTCAGTTATAATATCCCTTTGTGATTATTTAATCAAAATGCCCACTGGAGCTCACGTTCGCCGTGATTGTACATAATAATGATGGTTCTTCCAGTTTTTAAGTTGTGATAACTGACTTAATAAATAAACATAGTTTTTTCTCAAAAATTATTTCTTTTTCGGCACCTCCCGTTTCTTTGTTATGATTGTTATTATTCACAACTTCAGACTGTAACCGAACCGGGTCGTCCGGTGTTGAATTTCCGAGAAAAGGTAGCAAAGGCTGATCATAGTTATTATTAGCGTTCTCGTCCGCTCTAATTCGTGGCCGTCATGATGCAAAGCGTTTGGAAGGGTGACATTTCAAGGACTTTTTCTCTTTCAGGATGTTTTGTTTCTTTATCGTTTTCTTTTTTTCTTTTAGTTTTCTTTTTTTAATAATAGTTTTCTCTTGCCAGATGCGAATGAATATTTACTTGATTTTTTTTTGTTAGGTTCTTTTGAAAGGGTGTGGAATGGGTGCCGTACACAATACGAAAAATTTTGTCTTTTTAGCACAGTATAAGTCGGGCAGCATTGCCTTTATGCAGATTAAAATCATTGCTTTTATTCATAAAGAATAATTCACTTTACCACTTAATATATTAGACCCAGGATTTTTAAAAAAACATTGCAGACATGAGGTTTAAAACGATAAATTTTAGATTCTTTACTTGTTCCATCCAAAGAAAAAAAAGAAGTTAATATTTTTAATATTTATTTAACACACTAAACATTATTGTTATCAAATTTAAAGTGTCTACATAGATGTGTTTATTTGTTTATTCTTTATTTATGTGTTTTTAATTTAGATTCGTGACTACCTGTTATCAAAGTTTAAAAAAAATTTAAATTAAAATAGACGTACTTCAAAATACAATAACAATAATTCAAACTTCAGAAACTTTTTTACTATTATCGTTTTCATTACTTCAAGGTGTCCGGTTTCCTTTTTTTTTTTTTTTTTTTTTTTTCCTTTCTTGATTTGTTTTCTGAGATGAATATTTATATTAGCTTGCTAATATATGTAAAAAAAAAAAAAAAAAAAAAGTGGAATAAGTGCTTATTTTATTCAATGTCTTTCCTTTTTCCTTTTTTAATTAATCTGCAAAATGAGCAATGTCCTGTTTGAATACAATTCTCCTACAATGGTGTCATAACTAAATGAATTCGTTATTTTTTAATCAATCGTGAGTGTGATTAAATTAAATTAAAAAAAAAAAAATCAAAATAATTATATATAAGTCTGAAGCTAAAGTTAGAATAGAAGCATAATCTTTTACTTTATGAAACTGAACTACAAAAAAGTTATTTTATGTGTCCCACTTTTTATAAATATTTTGGTCGTACACCTTTTCATAAATATTATTATTAAGAAACACATAATGTGTAAATAACGTATGTATATTATTTATTTATTTATTTATTTTTAGATACTGTTTTCTCGTATTATTCAATTAATTGAGAGATATCCCGGTTCGATGAAAAATAACTGTAACGTAACATAGCGAGAGAGACAGAGAGAGGGGGGGGGGGAGAAACTGTTAGGAGGTTAGGACTATCTACGCGATTTTTAATGTCCTTCACATAAGAATTTTCACCCTCATTTTTGAAAATCAAAGAAAACTTTATTAATATTAATTATGAACAACTTTCAAGCCATTAATTTAAAAAGCACATTTAACACAAATAAGAGTTTTCTAAATTAAAAACTATTTAATATTCTTGCTTGTATTTTCAGAAAAACACATGTCTTCAAATTAAGACGATTTCCGCCTCATATTTGGCGTCATTAGATGGTAATATTTATTATCATTCTCTGAATCCAGTTACTCACAAGGGAAGTGTGAATCAGTAAAATCGTTATTGAAACCAAACCAAGCTTAAATTAAAGAGCATGGTCGAAAACATTCATAGGGTAGAGTGCAAATTTGCTGCAGCAACAACACCCATGGGGGAGAGATATGACCCCCTAATAGTTTTAGTTATTTCTACAAAAATCAACAAAACACGAAACCTTGTAAGAACGGATTGTGCAGTGGTCGTGTCCCTTGACTTGTGATACGGAGATCCTGAGATCGAATCCCAGCAAGAGCTTTTTGTACATTAATTTTTTTTCATTTCAATTATTTTTTTGAGTTTTATTTTTTTTAATTAAATGAGTTTTTAATTAAATTAAATTATTAATTTGAGAGAAAATATTTATTATATTAAGAAGATTTTTTTTTTTTTTTTTTTTTTTTTTGAATATTCCAATTAATAAAGTATTGACCATGAATTTAAGATATATATTTATTTATTTATTTTTAAAGAAGAAAATCATGTTTAATGCTACGAATATACAATTTTTATTTAAATCACACAATCAACTGATTGGGAAGAAAATCATATTTATTGAAATTTTATTTTTCCGACTGAGTGAAAATAATGCCTGGACCTCCCGGTCCAGGCATTATTTTCAACCTTATTTTTCACCAGGCATTATTTTCAACCGTATTTCAACCAGGCAATATTTTCAACCTTTAGGCTGCCTAAAGGTTGTCTGAGTGAGTAATGCCGACCGGTCTTAAATTTAAGCTTGGTTTGGTTTCAATGGCAATTTCATTGATTCATACTTTCCTTGTCAGTGCAGACGCTAGAAACAAATAAACACATTAAAAAGTATTTTTACATTTTACACCTCCAGTCTGATTGCACCATGGTGATTCAAAGATAAAAAATATCCATTTATCGCAAAAAAAGTATTCACGTCATTATATATATATATATATATATATATATTTACATAAGGAAAAAAAATAAGTAATTGCTAAATAAGGGCATATGAAATATATTAAAGTATGCAAATGTGCTGATAAAAATTATATGAAACATTCCAAAAATGCATACAACATACAGTCTAGGTCTCTGGTGAAATATTGCACTGTTGTATGCCTTCAATTAAAAAAGGCTTTCATTATTATTATTATATTATTATTTTATTTATTTATTTATTTATTTATTTGTTTGTTTGTTTGTTTGTTTATGCTTTCCAGGTGATGTCATTTCATTTTTTACAATGTATGAAAAGATATTCATAATATATATACATACATATATATATATATGTATATTATTAATATTAATATTCATTCAAGTAGTAAAACACTTTCATCGTAATTTTGGAAAAAAAATTGTAAAATATTATTAATTTTAATTGTTAAAGTGTTTTATATCATTCATTTAAAAGTATAGTTATTTAATAAATTTTTAAGCGTTTTTCAAATTAAAAACTATTTAATACTCCCGTTTGTACTCTCATAGCAACACATGGCATCTAATTAAAGTTGTTTCCATTCCATAAATATTACCGTTCTCGGGATACAGTTACACAGTGCAGACGCTAAAAACTAATAAACAAATTAAAAAGTATTTTTTACATTTTATACTTCCAGTCTTTTACTTGCAGCACAATGGTGATACAGAGGGGAAAAAAAAAAAAAAAGAACAATTTATCAAAGCGAATTATTTACACCATTATTAATTTTCTTATGAATATAAATATAATTATTATTATATTATTATTATTAGTATCACTTAATAAATAATAGTAAAACAATTTCATTGTAACTTTTGGAAAACATTATTAGTATTAGTTGTTAAAGTGTTTCATACCATTAATTTAAAAGTATTTTTAATACAATTTTTTTTTAAAATTAAAATCTATTTAATACTGTACTCTCAGAGAAACACATGGCTTCTAATTAAAATCGTTTCCGTTCCATAAATATTACCGTCCTCGGGATCCAGTTACTCAGTGCAGACGCTAAAAACTAATAAACAAATTAGAAAGTATTTTTACATTTTACACTTCCAGTCTCATTTGCAGCACAATGATGATACGGGAAAAAACAATGAACCCTTTATCTAACTTCCCCGTTTCCAATAAAAGCCAGACCTCCCAGCAGGAAATATTTTACACCCCACTATAATGAGTGAAATAAAATAAGAAAAGAAATGTAAAGTACATAATTTCTGTGTTAGGCGTTCCCCCTATACATACGGGCGTCCTCTTCCATCCTACCCGTTGCAATACCAGCATTTTGGATAGAAAAAAATTAACGACTATCAAAGGTTGCAAGCCTTGTAATGTGAAACTTTCTTAATCAGCCGGTTTCCTTTGATTTTATGGTCTCAGGTCTCATTGGCGTCATTCACTTTGAGTTCTGGTCACAGGCCTCTGTTATCTTTTAGTATAAAATTTGGAATCGTATCATTAATGTTGGTACTGATTTTGATGTGCCATAAAATGTTCGAAATTCTGACTTATGAAAAGAGATAAGACTTTTAGCAGTTTGATTTACTGGAATATGTCTTCCTCAAATGCCTTTTACGGGCTGCGATGGGGCTGGGTGATATTCTTTGGGAGTAAGCATAAAATTTCGATAGCAGAAAAAAAGAATAATTTCTAAAAACTAACTTTACTTTCTTTATATTTATTTTTAGGACGGAGGCCTATTTCTTCCAGATAAAATAGGCCATATGAAAACAGTTTTTTCTTCTTTTTCTCTGGCATCAAGTTAACATCAACGATTTATAATTAATTACAAAGAAAAAACATATATATATATATGCAACGTAATTTTTCTTTTTTCTTCTTCTTATACAAAATTAAATTTTGTTTAAGACAGAGATTATTATTATTACTATCATTATTATTATTTTAATGTGTAATTTAGCCCCTTCTTTCTTTTCTTTTTTCTTTTTCTTTTTCTTCTTTCTTTCTTTTTTTTTTTTTTTTTCTTTAACTTTAAAAAATATCTAAAACCTAAGATTTTTGTGAAAGTGGATGTGGACATTGAGACGTCACGCTTGCCACATTAGAAAATAAATTGTTATTCATAGTGAAAATAAATTAGCGGATGACATTCTGTGCATAATAAGTATCTGGTAATAAAATCTTATTACCCACGATTAAAGCATTAAAAGTAATTCAAGTTGAAGAAGGAATGTAATTACTGAAGGGAGGGGGTAAATAGGCCTCTAGTCCAAAATCAAAATAAGTTTAGGACAGTATTTTAATTTATGAGTTGCGCAGGAGAAGAAAATTTCAAATAGTTTGGTTCTTAGATAGCATTATTTTCCACTGAATTCTATTAAAAAAAAAAAAAAAAAAACTGTTTTTCCCATTTTAAGACAATAGATATGGGCAAAATAAATTATTCTGCAGGGGAAAAAATAAACTTTTTTTAACAACGAAATAATTTTTTCAAATGTTTTGCATTTAAACTGCATTAAAAATATCTGTTAATGATATGTGAAAATTAGTACCTATTTTATTGAATTTGTCACAGAAAAAAATGTTTCCCGACTTTTATATTTCGTCCCTCTCCCGTTTTGACGTTTATAATTAAAGCAAGGCAGTGTTTCACACAGGCTTAAAAAGGGGCGGGATGCTGCTAGTTAAAAATGGACACATTTTAGATTATTGAGGGCAGTTTTGAATTTTTAAGGGCACGCTTAGCATTTAAAATCCAGACAATTTAAAAATCAGTTATAAGAATGTGGACAAGAATTTTTTTTTTTTTTTTTTAATTTTAACTCTTACTTTTGTTTGTTACTAACGTATGAATAAATGTTGATCATCCTATACAATAGTTTTATTTATATTTGTATCAGTTTGAAGGCTATTTTCTAAAAAAGACAGTAAAGGTACAATATTTTTAGATGAAGGCAAAAAAGGGTGAAATTTTTTTGTATGGGGGACAAGAAGGATGCTTTTTTTTTTTTTTTTTTTTTTTTTTTTTTTTTTCAACCAAAGCAAAGGCAGAGCGCAGCACCCTCTTGAAACTGTCTGGTAAAAACTCTGAATCAAGGTAATAGTAGGTTAAAAGGGGAAAAAAGGCTCAAATTATTTATATGCAACTTGAAAATGAATTTATAGAGGTAGAAAATTTGCATCATGACATGAATTTAACTATGCCATTACAGATCATTTAGGAAAGGGCTTTCATAATGAAATTATATCAAACATATTAGTATTATTTTCAGCTGAACATTAACATTCATTATTATTCTGCATTCAGTATTCATTATTATTCTGCAAACTTTAAGATTAAGAAAGACAGATTCGAGGATAGATAATATTAATATGTTACTTATATAGTATTCCCACCTATTACAATAAGTTATTTAGTAGAAGCCTTAGTAGTTTAAAAATGGTCTAGACGATGTTAATACGAAGCTTATCAATCATATTTGAAATAAGATGTTACAATATGTGTAACTTTCATTTTGAATTCTATCTATTGATTTATTAGTTATGCAGGAAATTCTATAATTTGAGATTACGTTTGACAGGATAAGAATTAAGTATATCAATCATAAGATGCTATCGACATAATTATTCAGAAAACTTATGGTTTGAGTAAATTGACGACATTATAGATTTGAAAGTATCAATGATTGTTGCCGACAGTTGTAGTCTATGATAAGAAATGCTGCTAAGTGGCTCATAATGAAGAAGACATCGCCAATAAAATCCGATCAATCATATTTCAAATGTAATACCAGTAACGTATATTTTGCATTATATTAATTGTTAATATATTAGTTATTCAGAAAAGATCTAAGATTCGAAATTCAGTTCTTCTATAGAATAAACATTTGGTTTATCAATCGTTTTGCAAATAAGAAATTACAGTCCTAATCATTTAGAAAATTTACTCCGGTGGATTTGCATGACAACATTAGAATTAGAGAAATCAGTCACATGTCTAATTGTCTGTTGTCATAAATATTATCTTTTGCCAAACGCATAAAGAAAATGTTTGTCTTTTTAAGTTATCTTTGGTAATCTGTAATTTTAAGTTTTAAACTTAAACGATATGATAATTATAATTATAATAAGTTCTTAATGTATCATGGCTTTAAATTTAACATAATTATTGTCAAAGGCAGAAATTCTTTATAGATATAGGTTTTGTAAATCGAAATAATCGTTTCTAAACATTTCAATTTCAAAATAATTAATTATCCGGGTTTTTGTCTATCTCAGAAACACGTTTGATATCTTATTGAAATGCGTTTTTTTTTTTTTTTTTCACTGCAGAAAAAGTTTTGAACAACATATGTGAAAGGCGTCAAATAGCTAAGTGCAAACTTTAACACTATCGTTATTATTCTAAGTATTATTATTTACCTAGATTTAGCTCAAACAAAAATATATAAGTAATAAATAAAAAATCAATAAATAATTTAAAATGAACATCGTATATTTCCTTTGAACTTCTTCTTTTTAAATTAAACTTTTAGCAATTCTGATTAGTGAAGATTTAAATAAAACAAGTCAACAACAATATATATATAGCTTCTTCCTTCCTTTCTTGCTTGCTTCCTTTTTTTTTTTTTTTTTTTTTTTTAATGCAATTAAGTATGAGAGAAAAGCATTGTAACTTATTTATTTGGTTCCAAATGGTTCTGTTCTGATTTCTAGTAATAGTAGCCCGTTAAAATTTATCTGATTAAAAAAAAAAAAATGATCTTCATCATACGGAGACATAGAAAATAGTAACATACTTGATGTAAAATTTAAATTCCACTTACTTAATATTTTGTATGTATGTGTGTGTGAGAGTGTGCATCACGTAATTAATTTTTCAAGCGTCAAATGTAGTAAAAATAAGTAATTTCAAAATAGTTTCAAACAATGAAATTCTTTTGAGCATTTGCAACGGGCTCGTAAATAGTCATTTGTTTTATAATTTTTTTAAGTTTTCACCGGTCTAATTTTGAAACTTATCACCAATATTATCTGAATTCAGCCACACGCGTTTCAGTTCTGAGAAGCAATATTTCAGACTTATAATATTTCAACAGTTATTTTTTTTCCTCCTCCTATTTCTTCAAAGGCGGAGAAAATGGCAGATTTACGATCCTTTTGGAGTATTTCCTGTTTAGATATTGCTTTTAATTTAACTCGAAACCCTGTTTTTCTTTCACCCAATATCTTTCTTTTTTAAAGTTTTTTTTTAATACACCCTTAAAATTGAATTTATTTTTCTTCTTATCATTATTGAAAATCCTTATTCATTGTTTTGACCTGCTTTGGATTTAATATTGCTGGTCATTCTCCTTACATTTCTTTTCTCTTATAGTGTTTATCTTATCAGAAAGAGCCCGGAAATAAAAATACGTCACCTCTAAATGTTCTTAATGTTTGATATTACTCCATTATCCTTCATATTATTGAAGGTATAACCATTTGGATAAAAAATTGGCTGGAATAAAACTGGACGGCCTGAAGTTACTTAAAAAAATATCGAAGGTACAGGTTAATGATTGCGGATCAATATTAGGTGCGATTTTGTGATCACTTTAATAATAAATAGAAATGATTTTGGTATATATTAAAATAACAATATAGAATGTTAAAAAAAAAATCCTTGATGGAAAGTTACGTACAGAAAGGTCTTGGTTTTCCATTAAGCACACTGACCTATGGGCCTGCGATTTTTAAGGTCCTCCCTTAAATTTTAAGTATGCTTTTTTTTGATAGAGCCCTTTTTTCCTATAAAATTGTGAACACCTTTATTTATTTATTTTTGTAAAAAAATCTAATCATCGCCGAATTAATACCATTTTCTGGGGGTTGAAAAATGACAATTATTCCCAATTAGCATTAAAATAGTTGTTTGTTAGTTATTAATAATTTATTTCACCAATTACCAACGATTAAATGTAATTTCGGTAATTAGCTCAAAAAAAAAAAAAAAACTGTTTGGTCATATTTGTCAGTTGGTCATTAATAAAACTTAGATTTCCTCAATTTATTATGGAAAAATGATACCTTCAAAAGTCTGTGTTGAAAATTTTTAGTTTCAAATCAGACTCTTCACAAAAATCGATGATGTTGAAACAGGCCATTCGCAAAAAATCAGCGTTCACAGAAAAGTCACTTCATAAAACGGACGATTTTAAAGTTTTTCCACAGAATTAGGAGTAAAATGTTTATTTCGGAAATCAGAAGAAAAAATTACGTAACTTGAAATTTTAATTTTCTGGTCTATGAACGTATATAAATAAGGTGTTTGATTATTTCACTCATTTCACTCAAATAGCCCCTCTAGCCTTTCTCTATTATTTTTAACATAGCATATTATGTTTTTAATTTCTGTTTTAAATTTAATTTTTGTGAATGATTTAATTTAATTTTTAACAATTTTTACCTAACACAGCTCTCATGAAATTTTTTTAGAAAACTGGAAATAGCTGTATGCTAATTTTTTGTTAAAAGAAAAAAAAAGTTTTTAAATATTGTATATTTGTATTTTAAACTCATACTTGTTTTGATAGTTTTAGAGCTAAAAAAAAAAAAAAAAAAAAAAAAAAAAGAGGGGCGGGGGGGGGGGGGGAGAAATAGAGAAAAAGAACTAAATATTTTACCACTGTTTGGAAAGTACATTTGAGAAAATCGATTAACATATGCAGGGATGGAACACGGGCGCAGAATTCATACCACTATCAATGTAAGAAAATTTTCTACTTCTTAAATCAACGATATTATAGGTAGATAAATTTCTTAAACGGATTCCGGTATGAATTCTGCGCCCGTGTTCCATCCCTGCATATGAAAGGAAGAAGAATAAATGAAGAAAATGTAAGTACATTGTTGCAAATAATTAAACCTCTTTCCCGCATCAAAGGACAAATTTATCGCCAAGTCGAACCACATTAGGACCATTCATTTTACAATATTGTTTCGTAACTGTAAATCTACTTTTTCTGCAACAACACTTTTGTTGCAGAAAAGAGGTTTAACCCTTTGCAACAATGTGTTTGAAAAGTAGTAACAATATGTTTGCAAAACATGCAATTGTCTTCCAAATTTCTGATAAAAATGTTAGTTAGTTCAGCAGCGTCGCATAAAAATTGAAAGCAATGCCAGTCATGTTGGCTGAAAATGAATTAATTTGGAATAAAAAGATTTTAAATCTACAAAAAAGAAATGCCATATCGTAAAAAAATATGATCCTCATGGATACTATATTTCTTCCCTCATTTTCTAATTACTCCTTGTCCTTATTACTAATTTAATGTAGGGATTTTTTTTTTCTAATTCTCTTAGATACAAACTGTATGGTTCAATTTTCACAGATTCATAAAAAAGATAATATAAAGATGTGGTCGCTCAGAAAAACCGAACATGTACCAGAACGTGACTTTTCTGATCTTTCTTGTTGAAGGATGAAAAACAGCGCTGAATTAATAAATTTTTCTAAAATATTTTTTTTTTATATATAATGTCCACCCTTTTGGAATTATTGTTACCATTAAGTATGTCTTTCTTACTACTTCTAAAGAAAGAAACGCTTGACTTATGCAATAAAAAAATTTTTGAAACTTAAGTAAGATTTCACATTTGTTTCAGTTTGTTTATGTAATAAAATAAAGTCCATGTGATCGCTGTGTGTGTATTGACAGTAAATACTTAAAAAAAATACATACAATTTTTCATAAGTTGAAAAAAGAAATTAGAATGAAAAAAATAATGATTACAAAAAAAAAAAAAAAAAAAGAAAAGAAAAGAAAAACTAAAGAAGAAAGAAAATAGAGAAGAAGCTAAATAAAAGCATTAAAAACAAAAACAACCGGAAGGATGAGTCTGTAAATGCCATTAAAAGCAAGAAATGGCTTTTAACGAAAAACTTTATTTTTAATTCATGTACCAAAATATCAATAAAAAGTTCTCTTGAACGTTGATACTAAGAATCATTTTTGAATTTTTCTGTTGACCGTCTCTTAGTATGAAATATTTATTTTTATGTCTCTATTAAAATATTTGTGTGCGTGTAATAAAAAAATTAATGTGTTGGCTCAGTTTCTTAAGTAAATGGAATTGTACATAGTTCTTTACATAGAAATAAAATAAAATATTTTTAAAGCAACACTATTTACTTACTGGTTAACAATATTGTTTTACTATCAGTTATTTTGTTAAAAAAATTGTTAGAAAAAAAAAATGAAATGTGTTAATTGGTGTTATAAAACAGTACTTAGTAATTAAAGAAAACCTAATTTTAAACAAAAGGGCAATTATTAGTTCCTTTTCTTTTTTAATAATTACTTACTTAAAGAAATTTATCTCAAAATATGTTTCTCAGTTTCTTAAAACTTTTTTTAGCACATATAGCTAAGACAAACATAAAGCTGCTGATTCTATTATGTTCTATTATTTATTTAATAGCGAGTTGAATCTGTAATATATATGTGCTATATATATTACAGAAAATAATATAGTCTTATAATTTTTGCTTTTATTATTATATAGACATAAAAGCGCTCGCATCTTTCAGTTTCTGTGTTACGGATTGAGTTATTACATATTACTGTTTAACTAATATGGAAATAACACAAAATGAATGTTTATTATTTAGCTAATAAAATTTAGTGAATAAAATGTTTAACATTCTATTAACCCATTTAGTAAATAAAATGTTTAACTAAATGGAAATAATATTATTGATTCTGAAATGTTACCAATGGTATAAGTTCCTTCAATAATAGTAATATATATATATATATATATAATTTGAATAATTTAATTCCTTTACAACACTCAGCAAATGAAAGAGAGATGAAAATACCAACATATGAAATTTTAAATGAGATGTAGTTCGAATAATATTATAGTCACGGTGATAATTTAATTTAATTACACTGAGTAGTAAAAACATATTAAAGTACTTACGCAGAAGAGAAATGACACACATAAATCATAAGCCTAACGATGAGATAATTTGCATAATCAATTAATCCAATATAAACATTCATCAAATAATAGAAATGGAAAGAGATAAAGTAACCAAAAGGATCTGTTAAAAGAAAAGCGAATTCATGAAATGAAAAATATAATTTTAAATGCTGAAAACCAGAAATGATCTTCATCAGGAAACTTGCATCTCTGTCAGCATAAGCAAGATTTCTGATCGCCGTATAGCTAATTCAAGCAATATACAACTCAAGTTTCTATCTTGCAACAAAACAAAGTAAAAAAGGAAATTAGATTAAACATTAACACAACCAGAATTGAAAAATGGAATAATTATTTTTAAGTCCGCATATAACCGATTCCAAACAGAAATAGTAGAAATAAACAGGTTGCCAAGTTTTATCCTAAATAAGGTGGCCATTAACAATAATAACTAATAACAATAATTGTTCTCAATTTTGTTTTCGTACGTACAATGTGGTGTTAAACCTTTACTAGTGTAAAATTATTACGATAAGTGCTGCAATTCTGGCAATACTTGTAATTTTTAAAACTTTGTATAGAAGGAACTTTTTTAGTCAAATCCTTTTCCATTAAATCTTCTGAATGAATCTCCTGACCATTTTTCATTTTCGAACAACTCAGACAAGGGCTTTCTTGGTTTTGCGTTCTGTTGTTATTGTTATTTTTTCTTAGCACTCCATTTACTAAAAAATTCGCTCAATCTGTTTGCATTAACATAAATATAATTGTACCTTAAATATAATTTTACCTTATTTTCGGAGATTTGTTGCTACTTCATCAAAAATTTTTAATTAAAAGAAATATTTCTCATATTTCTAATTGAATTTATGTGTAAGATGTTGTAAATTTATAATATGTCTTATAAATTATTTTCGCGAACATTCCTAACCTATCTATTTTAATTTTCTCCACTCGCAACAACAAATAACGTCTCAGTTGGCTACTAAGGGGAAGCTTTTAATAATTTATTCTACAATATATTTTAGTGAAATAAAAATTCTTTAATGCGTATTGTGAAATGTTTTGGAATTTTTATTCCTAAAATGAATTTTACGTTTCTTTGCAAATTGTGCAAACATTTGCTATTTTTTATTCATGAGAAAAGAAAAGAAAAAAGGAAAGGAAGGAAGAATAAGCTACTTTTATTTTATTCATGAATTTATATATATATATATATATATATATATATATATATATAATTGTGGCTAAATATTTTACAAAAACACTCGCATTCTATCCCAGAACAAAAAATTCTTTTACATTACTTTAATATATTTTTATGAAAAATACTTTTGACTCTACGATTAATTCTCGCTAGTCTTAAAATACTTAAAATTTATTGCAAACCATATATAGCAGTAGAATAAAACGCCACTAAATACGTTCCCCATAATTCTTCATATCCATAATTAATTTCTGGAAGGAAGAATACGCTTACTCAGCTGTTTTAACTCCTGATCTATGAACAAAGACATTTTTTTGATGATGTTTGTAGAAATGTGGATAACAATTCAAATAGCTCAAGGAATGAAAACAGTATCAGCACTCTTCCGTGAAAATTATTCTAATGTCATTTAATTCATATTTGGCTATTCTATCCTTATCATAGCTTCGCTTACTATCATTATTATATCAGTCTGATAAATGTTGCATTGTTTGAAATTGGGATTTCTGTTAGATTCTCTAGAAAATGAATATTTCTCTTGTCAGCTACTTTCTTGGAAGTATGTCTCTGAGCAAGCATTTTCTTACCTTCGTTTCGTCGATGGATCTTGAACACGTGACATAAGTTGATAGATTGGTGTTATATATATATAATCTAGGATTGTGTGAGTGCTGACTTATATTTCACTGAGTAAAATTAGAATTTGGATTTCGGACTTCGATTACATATCTGTATTAAATTAGTTTCTGTCGATGTTCCGTTCTTAGCTATTTTTATTAACATGACAAAGAGACAATTGTCTCGTTAAAATTTGGATATTTCGAAAAAATAAAGAAGAAAGATACTATTTTTTTCATATTATATATTATATTAGAACTCTTTTTCGTAGCCAAAAATTAGCATTGAAAAGGTAAAGAAACACGAATCATAAATTTTGAAACATCGTGCAGCATTATTCATCTAATGTAACATTTAAATTATCTGAAGTGTCCTTGCATGTAAAACTATATAGTATATTTTTTGGAAAATTTATAATTAAAATGTTAAAAAAAAAAAAAAAAAAAAAAAAAAAAAAAGAATTACTTTAAGGTTAAGGGTTAAATATGTATTTTATTTTTGTTGAAAGAAAAATGAGTATAATGGTAGTCGTAGTCACAGTTTAATATTCTACATAAGTGACTATATAAATGAAATCTAATAATAATAATAATAATTAGAAAAATAAAAGTTAAAGAAATATAACATTTTCACAAAAACCTGTAGAAGTTAGATAAAAGTAAAAAATGTATCAGATAGCAATTTTTTTTTTTAGAAAGAAAAAAGTAAATCCCTATAGAAATTTTTGTGACAGAAAATTTTTATTTTATCGTTTTGATGGTAAAATACTTCTCAAATTCATCAGTTACTCTTAGCATTATTTTGGACTTTACTTAATCTATTTATTGCGATCATAAAGCTATATGTGCAGTCGGGGAAAAAATATGATTAATAAAGAATGAAACAAAGGAAACTTCTTAACCTTTAAATGGGGATGTGGGGTTCACTAATCCCAATACTAGAACGTTTTAACCGCTGACATTTAAACGTTACTTTTCCCATCTTTCCTCACTTTTTCTGATTATACTTTCCCCAGTCAGTTGACCAAGTCATTAGTAAGCATGATTTGATACATATTATAATTAAATAATAACAAAAAATAATTTTGAAAAGTTCAAAACATTTGGGGTTTAGTGGACACCAAAGATCAGTGGTCCAGTGGTCCCACAGGAACAAAGCATACTCCAATGACCCCACGTCCCTAGAGTGTGAACATTTTTCACGTCCCCTTTTGAAGGTTAATATGTTTTAAGTTTTCTTTTACACATTCAAACAGTTAAAATATTTTGCATTGCATTAAGCCAAATTTTAATACCAGACTAATTTCAATCATAAGACAGTTAAGTATTTTGCCATTATTTGATACTTCGTACCAATCACAACCACAGCACAATATAACGATCCAATAAATGCTTCACGAAATAAAAATAAAAAGTATAGTTGTAGCACAAAATTCTTTTTCACAAAATTGTTAGCATCCCTAAATGAATAAAAATAAATTTCTTTTGCTAAATTCATTATCCATCTTTACTGAATAGGTGGATAAGGAATTTCACTGAAAAAAGAAATTCAGAACTTTGCTACGTCTGTTATTTATTTACTTTTTATTTTATTTTTTCCCCATTCATTAAGAGCCGTTTTATGATGTTTTTGCAGACGTTAATTTATATAAAATATATCCAATTGATGGAATGGTTTACTGTTGTTTCACTTGCATGCTGCGACATATCGGTTGAGAAAACAGTTATTACTCCATCCTTGTTGAATAACATTTTGTATAAAAATGTTGTATAAAATTAAAAAATGTTTACAAAATTTTAGCTACAACTGCACAAATTGCTTTTGTTGGACTAAAATTATTATTTTAATAGCATTCTATTTATCTTCTAAAACAAACATTAAAAAAGGAAATAAATAAATAAAAATAAAATTCATAAAAAAGGACAAAATTTTACAAAATCTACCAAATCTTTCATACAATTTAAGAGTTCTGCTACGGAACGGGTTGACTTACTAATTTTGCGGAATCATATCGGATTGACAGATTTTTTTTTTTTTTTTTTGTGTGTGTGTGTGTGTGTGTGTGTGTGTGTGGGTTGGGAGTAGTTTCCAATGAGTCGAATCGACTTGAGAACATCTATAATAAACAGAAATTTAATTGATTAGAACTGTATAATTGATACAGTCGAACCTCGTTAACGTGAATCGCAAGGGGGATAAAAATTTTGTTAATGTTACCAATAGTTCATGCTATCAGTAGTAACTAATCTTCATACAACTAAAGTAATCTTTATTTTGACGGGGATTGTAGAAACAGTTCATGTTAAAAGTAATTCATGTTAACAGTGTTCACGTTAACGAGGTTCGACTGTATAAACATACTATATATACGCGTAAGCGTACCTAAATTATAAAAAAAAGTAAAAATCTATATAGGACAAAGCAATGAACAAAGAATCATTTGATGAAAAAATTTGTTTTATTGGTGCTTTTTGTTGAAATGGTGAAGCATAGCGAGCCAAATTCCTTAAAATATTAGTTGCAGCTGACATTTTTCTTTTCCTTTTTTTTTTTTTTTTAACAGTGTGTATTATCTCACTGATATTTGCTGAGTTTATACTTATTTAAAACGTCTTTGTTTGAGGATCTTTGATGAATTTCCTTTTTATCAGATTTAGTAATTTTTATGGCGAATTCTAGCAAAAATTGTTTTGTCCTTGCTTTGTTTTGAAGTACAATTATTATAAAATGAAAAAAAGAAAAGAAAAGAATTTTATAATCTTTAATATTAAAAAACTGATAATTTGCAGAATATCACAGATCTTTTATGTATTTTAGTTGCATTTAGTTACATTCATTTCGCAACTGTAATCTTACAGATTACGCTGAAATCTGAATTATCACTTAGAATTACTTAACCGCATTATAACAAGATCCTTTTGCTTGAGTAAAAATACATATATGCTTTTCCGAAGGCCGTAGCTGTTATTATTCACCGTCATTATTGATTTTTTAATGTATATTTTTAAAATCCATTTTCACATTCAGAAAATTTCCGACTGTTAAATAACGTTATACAAAAATTGATTTTTTTTTAAATAGATTTTCAAATTTAATTTGAAGTTGTAAAATGCAAATTTCGCAATGAATTGATGAAATTTCGCCTTTTACAGCTTCAAACTAAAATGTTAAATGTTTAAAAGATCCGTTTCTCAACATATTATACACGAAAATAGCAAATGTTGTTTGTTCTTAAACATCTGCCACACATACGAAATATTTCTTCATCATTTTCCCCAATTTGGTGGTAAATAAACTGCCATAATCCTATATAATACAACATCTTATTTTTGGTGTATTGAAGTGATCTCAGAGTGAAAAGGCTGTCCCTTTATTACCGATTCACCAAAACCCACTTGACAAACAGGTCCAGTACATAATCTCTTCTACCTTCACTTGCCAAGAGAAGCCATTGAGAAGGGGGAGGAAGCTCTGAAACACTTTTATTGAATTGAATATCTTTTTTTCCGCAATCAAGAGCTTACTTGAATCAATACACACTGCTTCCTTCAAATTCTATTATATACCTCGAACAACCCCTTATTTTGGATTCAAATCCTCTCTGGAGGACCCCTGATTGGTTCGGTTGGGTCACTCAAAATCCGAAGATTGTTTTCTGTGAGCCGAGCCTCTTATATTTTCTTTTTCTTTTCATCTTGTGTGTGTGTATGTAAGGCCGAGAAACACGACGTCGTTACCTTATCACATTTTCTTTTATGCCTCCGAGAAAATCCTATGTGTCGGCAGTATTATTCTTTACTTGATTTGCTCGTGAGATAGCGTCGCTGAATTGAATAATGCGAGTTCCTTTTTATTCTTTTATTACTTTTATTTTATTTAAATATTTCATATACAGTCGTTGATATACAGTCACGCTGTTGAATGAATGAAGTATCCGCTAGAATAAATATGGTCTGCTGAATGTGTTTATTAGGGTGAAGTTAGCCGTGGAAATAATCTGATTGGTTATGAGGGTTTTTGCGTGAGTGATATTTTTGATTTTGAGTGAGATCTGTTTGCTTCCTTTATGTCATGTGGTTGAATTATCGGTATATTTCATGATTTGTCTGCAAATTTTATGATTATATAAATGAAATGAAATACCCTTAACTAAATGAAAATGAACTAAAATATAAGAAAACATGTAATACAGTTAAGCATCGTTTATACGTCTTTCAAGGATTGGCGTAAAAAGATGTATAAATGAAAAAAATGTATTCGAAATTAAAAAATAAATAAATAAATAAATAATATATATATATATATATATATATATAAGTTTAATGACACTGAAGCAAAATTTATGTTAAGATACTAATTAATAAAGTTTTTTTTTAAGATAGTAACTAGTGTCTAGTATATTATTGCATAGCACCATGACTTGAGTATTAATTATAAATCTCATATCTTGAGTATTACACATCTTAATACTTATATAAACACATCTTGAATATTAATAATATATATTGCGTAACTTTAATGATGAATATTATACGATTTATGTCCATACAGGTAGCATTAAATTACATTAAAAAATCTTTAACACTCTTCTTATAGGTTGAATGTCTGTGACTATTAAGAACTGCGTTGTGAATTGAACTGAGTTAATTAAATGTTTTTTCCTTTGTGTTTTAACAAACAAAATAAATTTGAACTTTTTCAATACAGTCCATTACGTGTCTTTAAACAAAAGTTAGAATCATATAATTTGTTTTCAGTTAATTCATCGATTGTGAATAATTCCGAAGTCACGATATCTGTATTACAATTCACATACTCATCAAAACTCTTATTTAGAACCGAAAAATAATGTGCAGCCGAGAAATTTTGCAAATTTTAGAAAAGTGGAAAAGACGTATAACCGATTTTAAGCGGCGTATAAATAAAGAATTTTTGCTTTAAAATGAATAGGAATGTATCGGAACTTCATTAAAAGGACGTATAAATGCAAAAGAATATATAAACCAGGGACGTATTATGGTGTTTTACTGTGATAGAAGCCTTTTATGAAGTATGACTTATCTTCCTAAGAGCCTTGTGTTTTATTACTCCCCCCCCCCTTATTTTATAGAAAATAAAAATAAAATACAAATCATTTATTTTTTGATTAATTTTATTTATTATTATTATTCAGCTGTATTAAATATCTAATGTATTGTAAAAACAAGAACGGAAAATTATGCGGTACGCATTGATCATTAACACTTTCCAACTATACGTATTTGTTGTATTGTATAACTTTCAATATTCCCTGCCTATGTAATCACATAACGGACAAGCTAAAGAACTGAAAGGCATACAGAGAGACTAATTGAATTCATATTGGCTCATAAACATTGTTGGAAACTGTTAAAAATGCTTAACGCAAAATAAAAGGCAGCTCTTAATATATCTGAATATTTTAGTGCAGCCGTGTAAATCTGAAAGTTAACCATTTTATATTCTATTAAAACGTTATTTTAGCATATTAAAAATAATTTTCACTTTTTTTATGATTTTTGCAGAATAAAGTTGCTTAAATGGGCTATAAACGTTTGTCCTAAGGCGGATTGCATTGGCGTATTTTGGGGTGTCCCTGTACACACACCAGTTTTACAGGACCTATTAATACCATTTTAACTACGGACCATTCTATAGTGAAATTAAATAACGTATATCGTTTTTTTTTTTTTTTTTTTTAAATGAAAATATTTACAGACGCTTGGGCGTGGGGACAGACGGACAGATAGACACTCCGACAGACAGATACCTATCCTATTCACACTTAAAAATTGTTAGAAAATGTTAAAAATGCTTAATGTAAACGAAAACGCAATTTCCAGCAAATTTCCAGTAAAAGCCGTGAACATGATAAATAAATAAATAAATGAATATTTCTGTGTGGCCCTATAAATCTAATGCTAATCGAACTACATTTTGTAGAAAGCATTTTTTGTGCATATAAATAACATATTTCAATTTCATTAAGATTTGTGCAAAGTAAAGTTATAAAAATTTGGTTTATAGAAATACTTCTCATAGAATGCAATGCTTTGGAATACTTTAGTGTGCCACTGTATTGGTATTTACTTCATTTTTTATAGAAAACATCCGGTAGTGAACTTGAATAACATATTTCAATTTCATTAAGATTTCCGTAAAGGTATGAAAATATGGTTTATCGAAATACTCTCATAGAACACAGTGTTTTGGAAAACTTTCGGGTGTCCTTGTACACAAACCGTGAGAGGTATGTACTCCATTTTCAATAGGGAACATCCGATAGTGAACTTGAATAACGTATATCAGTTTCAAGAAATTCCATAAATATTTACGGGAGTTAGAGCGCGGACAGACAGAGAAACAAACTGAAGTCATTAACACTTTTCAACTTTGTTGGAAAGTGTTAATCTTATACTATTAAGTGAGCAATATTTGTATATTTCACTATTCTCGAAAACGGTAGCTCGGACAGTCACGAGATTTAACACAAAGGTGCCCCCCGAAGGGTCATTGTGCACATCGAAGTCAGATTTTCGAATTTTTTATTAGTTTTTTCTTAATTAATTAAAATGTGAAAATAATAACCTTTTAATTTCTGATATATAAGCCATTTAAATTTTAACATTTTGTCCATAATTTAATTGTTGCCAATTTTTTTTGACAAAATAATAATAATAATAAAAAAAAAAAAAAAAAAAAAAAAAAAAAAAAACCGTAGATTTATTTAAAATGGGGAAAATAAATCAGAAAGATTAGAAAATAAATTAGAAATATCAGTCGCATCGTTACAAATAAGATACCAAATGAAAGGGAAAATTTTTGTAAATCCGATGCATTAAACAGCTTATCAATCGGATGATTGGTTTTTTCTTAATTAATTAAAATGTGAAAACAATAACCTTCTAATTTCTGATAAATAAGCCATTTAAATTTTAAAATTTTATCCATAATTTAATTGTTGCCAATTTTTTTTCGACAAAATAATAATAATTGAAAAAAAAAAAAAAAAAAAAACGTACATTTATTTAAAATGAGAAAAATAAATCAGAAAGATTAGAAAATAAATAAAAAATATCAGTCGCATCGTTACAAATAAGATAGCAAATTAAAGGGAAAATTTTTGTAAATCCGATGCATTAAACAGCTTATCAATCGGACAATTAGATTTTTTAAAACTAAATAAAGTATGAATTTCAGATGGCAACAGCAGAAGATTGTATGGAAACCGTTAGGAGAAAAAAAAATAAAAAATCTGCTTCACATTAAGTCACATGATTTTTAAGTGGGATTAAAAATTGCAGTTTTCAAATTCTTTTGAATTTTCTCTCACGAACACAAAAATATAATATACAGCCTGTACCCCACAAGACCAACTTGCATTTCAAATTTCATCAATTATTTTGGTTAATAAACAAAAGTTATTATTATTATTATTATTTTTTTTTTTCAAATTATGTTTTATTCTATCTTCGAAAAGATTTATGTGATCATAGATATAATAATATATATAGATCTATCATCCCCATATTATCGTGCAAAGATTTTTGATGCCGAAAAAAAAAAGCTTTGGAATCAGCCATTAAGTGGTATTGAAGGAAAAAAGGAAAAAAAGAAGAGTGAATTTGAAACTATATCTGGAGCTTTTCATTCACCTTTAGTAAATAAATTATTCATGAATTTTATTTGCTAAAACATTCGTGTGTATTCCCGTGTGCATTCACTCGGGGAAAGACTGCCATATTTTGGTAAAATCGCCGTCTTTTCCCGAGTGAAAAGGAATCACTTTTTTCTCCCCAATGATCAATCTATATATTATTACTGTATCTATGTATGTGATACGATACATTAATAATTTGGGTTTTAAACGTTTTTTTAAATAGATTATTTAAACTCTATGAACCATATTTTTATTTTATCAGTTTCATTAACAGATCCTGCTGGGTGATTTTTTAAATTTTGGTGTTGAAGTACACCGAACGTTTTTCGACAAGAAGTTTAATATAGCAACAGCCATTTTAATCTAAGTAGCGCATCAAATATATAAAAACATAAATGATTTATTTTTACACAAAATTAACAGAACAAATGCAGTTTTAAAGATAGGAAATTTATTTCAACAAGCACTATTTTAAACCTAAAAACCATTAAAAATATAAGCAGAATATAAAGGATTCTTATGTATAAACAAAAAAGAGTCTGATAAAATTACAGTGAAACCTCTGAAGTTGGACACCCCTATAAGTTGGACACCCCTCTAAGTTGGACACTTTTTCTCGGAACGGAATGTATCCATTAACATTATGTCTAACCCCTATAAGTTGGACACTTTTTCTTGGAACTGTAGGTGTCCAACTTAGAGAGGTTTCACTGTATTAGCAAAATAGTCTTCCCCTTTTCATACAAAAAAAAAAAAAAAAAAAAAAAAAAAAGCCATTGCTAATATGGCGACAAAAATTCAAAAGCCGCCAATGGAGCGACATAATAAAGTTGTGTAACACGATGTTTACCTATTTATTTATTTTTTTATATAATAATCACTATGCTAATTTATCATACAAACAAATGAGCCTCTGTGTGTTACTGCACTTGCACGCTGTCGAACAGAAATATTTGAAAAATTCAAATTAATATTTAAATAAATAAATAAAAATATGTTTAATGGGAAATATATATAAGCATAAAAAGATCAGTTGTCTAAAATACGGCAGAAATAGCTCTCATAGCATATTGTTACAAGGGATTATGTCTTATTGTTACAATGGATTAAGTCTAAAATGGTGACAAAAATTCAAAAGCCGCCAAAGAGAACTATATTAAGGCTGTACTATCAGGTTTACAACCCATGAATTATATATAAACACAAAAAATTAATTGTCTCATGCGACGGACGTATCCTGTCACAGCATATTGTAATATTTGGCGTGAAATTGCTGTCATTTAATGGTTGATTGGATAAACAAAATAAACATATGAAATAACGTAAAAGCAAATATTATGTTGTCTAAACCCAGTTACATATGAGTCCAGTCCGAGTTACATGTGAGCAACACGTATAGTGTTGTTCACGTGTAACTGGGATTCAAATATAAAAGGGAAACTCCAATTTTTTCGATACTATCTATTTCGAAACTGTTATATAATAAGCACCTAAATGGAAGCTCATTGGTAAACTATTGTCGCAGGTAATAGGGACAAGCGCCCGAGTTGCAGTGGATGACCAAATCGCTGCCGAATGCAGCAGGGACCTGGAGCGAGCTTTTGAACAATTTCAGTAATTTATTTTATTTTATTTTTATAAAGCTATATAGAAACGAGTTTCCTTTAAATTTAGTGGCCAGCGAAGCGGGCAAAGCCTGCTAGTAATTTATTTAAATGGTTTAAGAGGGCGAGGTAACTTTTTAGATATTTGTGAGAAAAGGCTTTTTTACACAATCGTCTAAAGTTTATTGTTAGAAAATATATGGATTGTTTATTATTGTGTCCGTAGTTTAAGTTTGTGGTTGATTAAGTTGGTTTAAAATAAGAAGGGGAGATTGGGATTTTAGTAAAAAGTAAGTGACGGGATAATAAAATAATTAGTCTTTTTTTTTAAATGTCTGAGACGATAAGTAATATTAGAAAAAAAAATCATAAATCCTCTTAAAATTATTTATTAAAGTCAGAATTAATAATGATAATAATAATAATAAAAAAAATGAATGAATAATTCATTTTAGATTTGCAATGTATTTATGATGTATCTAAAGTATACATAAGAATTAGAATGATACAAAATGCACCTTATGATTTGCCTTTCGATTAGAATATTCTTTTTTTAAATATATATATATATGTGTGTGTGTGTGTGTTCTAAATGAAGCTATTATTGGGAAAAAAATTATTTGAGATTTAGTGTTTTCTTAAAATAATAAATTTTATATTGTACGGTTTTTTTATTATCATAATTATGGCGTGTGGGTACCGCTTTATTATTTGCAAAAGTTATCTTAAGTCTTGCTTACAATAAGATTACCTCTCATATCCCGCTGTTTTTCTAAAGTACATAAACTAAACAGCTAATTTCAAAGGACATTTTTTATTGTTGACTTTCTGCTATTGTTTGGATTTCTTTGATAAAGATAAAAGAATAATGCCGCTTTATTTATTTAGCTTTTTAAGCTTAAAACTTTATTTAGAGGTTATCAATCGCATATTTAATATGACATTATGTTTTACCAACCATGATATCCCCCCCCCCCCCCCGCCAACCCTTTTAATTAAGAAAACATTTCCGAATGGTTTAAGAAATCTGTGGACTTAAGAATTTTTATTGTAGTTATTTTTTTTAATTAACATGTTATAGCAGCGTGTCTTACGAACATCTTGATAATAATATTAGGTCAGCATTAATTCAAGCAATTGTAGCTATAATATAGTAATTCCTTATCAATGAAAATTTTTACTGCTTTGTTTCATTTCATTAATATTTATCAGGAATAAATACAGTCAAATTTGGTGTTTATTTTTTTCCCCCCTCCTATTACTTTTTTTTTTTTTTTAATAGAAAAATTGCATGATAATCGGGAAAAAAATACTCATTATTTTCCTTACAGTTATTTTATTGTTTCTGTTAAAATATTTAATTTGCTTTGTTACACATTGTTTGCATTGCAACGCTGTTGCTTACATAGTAGTTTTTGCCTTAATCTTCAACTGTAACCATCCATATGTATGTCGCTGTGGAAAAAATTGAATCTGCAAAAGAAAAGTTTTCTTTCGCAATTATACTATATTTGAATAATTTTACATAATATTTTTTTTTTCCCTTATTTATTTTTTAGCAGAATTTGAAAATTTTCTTTCTTTTCTTTTCTCTTTATCTCACATAATTTTCAGTATTTATTCATCGGTTTTTTTTTTTTTTTTTTTTTTTTAAATTTCAATTGTTTCTTGCTTATTTATTTTCCATTTTTTATTATTTCCCCTTTTTAATTCACTAAAAAAGTGATTTTCTAATAAAAGAGATTTTATTTTTCCTTTTAAGACTATTTCATAAAACATTTCCTTTATTTCCTTGGAAAATCTTTTATAACACACATTTATTCCCGAACGTCACAGCATCATAGTTCTTTAAATAAAATTGATCAAAAAGTTTTGTTAGCTTGAAATAAACACAAGGGAACTCGCAGTTTAAATATCGGAAAAGTGGAAACGTCTTTTCAGGAAAAAGTAACAAATTAAATTTTAACTGGTAGAATTTATAATTTACACTTACTGGACTTTATTAATGTATGCTCATTTTGGATAATATATGATTTTTTGTTAAACTTTTGTAAGGTAGTTATTTTATGTTATCATTATTATTATAATAATCATTTTAATATTTTAAGGTTTTTCATAAAAGAAAATGAATTTAAAAACACAAAAAATTCTTTTAACTTACTGTGTGCTTTGTTTTAAACGTATTTCCTATTATATATGTGCATGGATAGCTCCTTACAGAGCGCTTCTCGGAGATATTCAGATAGATATTCATTAACTATGTATGATTATTCCGAAGTTATGTTGAAATTTTAAATGATTTCAACTTTATTAAACAATAATTGTATTACAATAAAAATACACCAGAAAAATTGTTATCGAATGAAGAAGAATTTTGTGTGCTATGCTGTCAGTTGTCACCGTAAACTGCAAAAACAAGCAGCGTGTTTTTTCGGGTTAAAATTATGACTCACGACTGTTCATCAAGCGAAAATAAGTGGGCATCACATCAATACAGTGTATTGTTGATACTTCACAACTATAAGGAGAAAGAAAACACACACACATTCAAATTTATTGTCTTTATAGAATTATTATTATTATTATTATTTTTTATGTCATAGTGCTTTTTTTGTTACACAGAAAGAAATTTAATTTTATTTACAAAAAGTTCAGAATTGTTTTATTTAAAAAAATTGCTACACAAGTAGCTTATATATATATATATATACTAGCAGGCTTTGCCCGCTTCGCTGGCCACTAAATTTAAAGGAAACTCTTTTCTGTATAGCTTTATAAAAATAAAATAAAATAAATTACTGAAATTGTTCAAAAGCTCACTCCAGGTCCCCGCTGCATTCGGCGGCGATTTGGTCATCCACTGCAACTCGGGCGCTTGTCCCTATTATCTGCGACAATAGTTTACCAATGAGCTTCCATTTAGGTGCTTATTATATAACAGTTTCGAAATAGATAGTATCGAAAAAATTGGAGTTTCCCTTTTATATTTGAATCCCAGTTACATGTGAACAACACTATACGTGTTGTTCACATGTAACTCGGACTGGACTCAAATGTAACTGGATTTAGACAACATAATATTTGCTTTTACGTTATTTCATATGTTTATTTTGTTTATCCAATCAACCATTAAATGACAGCAATTTCACGCCAAATATTACAATATGCTGTGACCGGCTATGTCTGTCGCATGAGACAATTAATTTTTTGTGTTTATATATAATTCATGGGTTGTAAACCTGATAGTACAGCCTTAATATAATTCTCTTTGGAGGCTTTTGAATTTTTGTCACCATTTTAGACCTAATCCATTGTAACAATAAGACTTAATCCCTTGTAACAATATGCTATGAGCGCTATTTCTGCTGTATTTTAGACAACTAATTTTTCTGTTGCTTTCTTTAAAGTTCTACATTTTTTTTTTTTTTTTTTTTTTTTTTTAATGGTTATTTATTTATTTATTTATTCACATTGCTATCATCATAAACTTTTTTCAAATAATTATAGCCAGTGTTGGTTTTGGAGGTAGTGTATTATTAAGTATTTATTATTTTGTTAGGAAAAAAATTTCAGCAAAAGTGTTGTAGTATATAATTATCTATTATCTGTTTCGTTTCCAAAAATTTTATGAAAGCATCTTTCAAGGCATACTCTATTTTTTGCCTGTCTGGCATAATTGCGGATAATAGATACTGAGGTTAATTACTACTTTGTGCTAGACTTTATTATATTCGCACTATCCCTATCCCCTTTTTAAATAACTACCATTTTGCATTTACTGTGGCGCGATCCCCAAGCGCTTGATTAGTAACTTATCTTTGTCTACCCACCTCAAATTTCCAGGAAACGGTTTGAGACCGCATAAACACGGCCGTGGAAGCCCCACACGTTGCCAACTGATATTTCTCCCTCCTAAGCCGTCTTATGCATTTACAGCAGCACTCTTATCAATAAACAGGAATTTTGTGGAACAGGGAAATGTTTTTCTTGGTCTGATTTTCCACAGACATTCTAGCGGGTGATTTCTTTTCATATTTTTTTTTTATTTAATTCTGCTATCTCCTTGCTCTTAGTTTGGAGTTTGGAGTACTTGCAGCATTTCATCAGGTTGGAAGGCTTGTCGCGAAGTTTAGAGTCTAAGAAAAACAAGTCGCCTGTTAGCTTCTGCGAAAAACGACCCAGATACGTTACTGCGTTGAAAGACAGGAGATTCTCACTTGTCTCAAGATCTGGCATGCATCTCTGAAACGCTTCTTGACGCTTTATCACCAAACGCTTAGAATGCCCAGCTGTTTAATCATAGTTTCGGTTTTACGATCCCGAACTATGTCGTTGTATCGATTTTCAAATTTATTCTGCTAGGCGAAAGGCATTTGGTATCCATAAAAGTTTATTATCTTAGAATCATTTGGTATTCGACTAAAAGTATCTCAGTTGAGTTTAGTGTTGAGATATATACTTTTATGATAGTTGATATACAGTAAGGCACAATCTATACGTCTTTCAAGGGACGGACTCAAAAAGACCATAAATGAAAAGACGTATAATCGAAATTAAAAAATGAAATTTTGAATACTACAAATTTAATGGCGCTAAAACAAAATTTATGTGAAAAGGCTAATTAATATACTAACTGGTATATTACTTTATAGTAGAATTTATATTTAATGATAATTAAATTGAAAAAGGCTTTATTATAAAATGTAAGCAAATGGATATATGACTTGGGTACTAATTATATATCTCATATTTTTAGTATTGTAATACATGTCTTGAATACTATACAAACACACATTGAGTAGTAATTTTATGTATTGCGTATCTTTAATCATAAGTATTATACGATTTATGTCCATACAAGTAGTTATTTAATTACATTAAAAAATCTAAGATACTCGAATGACACTGTAATTGTCCGTGAGTATTAAAAATTACATTGTGAAATGAACTGACTCTTCGATCAGGATTCTTTGATCCTTTCTGTGTTCCTCCATATGAAATGCTTTCTAGAAAAGGCCCATCTTATTTAGAATGCAAAAAAAAAAAAAAAAAAAAAAAAAAAAAAGATCATTCGGGATATTTTTTTTTTTTTTTTTTAAGTGGAAAAGACGTATAATCGATATTGAGCGGCGTATGAACGAAGCATTTTTGCATTAAAATGAATAGGAATGAATCGGGAATTCAATAAAAGGACATATAAATTTAAAAGACAAACGGTGCTTTACTGTATCATATTCCTAAAGCAGTTACGAAAAATATTTAATATCATTACATTAATACCATTACATCTTAAAAAAAATTAATTCCCCTAGCAAATAATTAAAATTGAAACAATTAAATCACTGATTGTCGTGATAGTTTAAAGGTGGTAATGAGAGTGGCTTAAACGAAAAACACTTATTGGAGAAAAAAATGTGGTTAATATGAAATTTTTATTTTTTTTTATTTTAAAGCAATTTGCTAAGAAGAAAGAACAAATCTCCAGTCCTTTAAATTAATATACTATTTAGTTTTCAATTTTTTCACCAGTGTATTAAGGGGGTGCATCACGGATCGTCAAGGTCATCGAAAGCCCATGTTATTCTATGGCGAAATTTGTTTATAGAATTACACATTACCTAATTGTTATATTCAAATTCCGTTTTCATATTCTAAAAATACGCAACCGTTAAATGAGTACTCATTTTCCAAAAATTTATTTAAAAAAGTTTTTTTATTTGAATTTTGAGTTTAAAAATGCGAATTTTCACTAAATGCATTTTTCTCATTTTTGAACTGTAAAATGAAATATTAAAATTCAAAAAATTCAATTTTTGGAAAACGGGTACTCAGTTAACGGTTGGGAATTTTCTGAATGTGAAAACGGAATTTAAAAATATCAATTATTTAATGAGCAATTTTATAAAAAAATTTCGCCATAGACTTACATGGGATTTGGCGACTAGAGACGGAGAAATCGTAAGAGGGAGTGAGCAGCCTTAAGGAATATAGAGCCCATACGTTCCCATGCTCATTAGATGTTTACGTGTATCAAAAAACATATTGCACCCCGGCATGAAAAGTGATACAAATCAAAAAATTAAAAAAAAAAAATATTCTCTGAATAATGTGCATGGAATGCTTCAACGTGCACGAAAAGCGTTATATAACTAACTCGAAATTTATCTACTTGAGAAGTGTTTGTGGTAGACCTATTGTAGGCTAGTCAATGTTTCATCATTATCTTTAAATTGATTTTTCTCAAATACTGTTTTTTTTTTTTTTTTTTTTTTTTGAGTTGTGCCACTTTTTTACAGGGGTGATATGTCTAACGAGATATCATCAATTCCCTGACGATGCCTTGTTTTATCTAAGGCGAAAAGCTTTGGAAGTATTTTGTCTTTTTAATAAATGTATTTTTAAAGTGTTTTTAATTTTATTATAATTTTATAACGAGATATGCCTAACAAACAGGATGTAATACATGAATATATACTTTTAAATGCATACAAAAAAATTTCTGCATACAATATAAACTTAAATATTTACAATACATTTATAATAATGCATCTAACAGTGCTTTGGTTTGTGAGATTTTATTGCTTTTATCAAATTGTAGATTTTGAGAAATAGGATCCACCATCAACATATTCAAAAGTGATTTTTTTTTTTTTTTTTTTTTTTTTTTTTACTGTGAAAATGCACAAGTTTAATCACTCCAATACGAATTATAAAAGGCGATAGCAAAAGAAATACAGAAAACATCACAATCGGGATGTTCTGTAACTCTTACTGTAATTGGTTTTATCGAAGTGAAAATAATGGTTCCTTTATCGTTTAACAATGTAAAGAACAGTGAAGTTTTTTTTTTTTTTTTTTGGACTGTTTTATTTGTTTAAAACTTTACATACATTATATTCCATAAACATTATTAGCTATTACCGTACTTTTATTATTTTAATACATTACATTACATTGTTTTGTATTAATAAGTTTCTATTCGCCTGCTTCTATGATAAAATGAGTTAGATCCATTCTTCATTATAATTGAAAAACCTTTTTGTGATTATATTTACAATCTAAATGTGCATTTAGAAAAAAATTATAATATGTATATTATAACCTTGTATTTATTTATAAATGTTGTTATCTAATTATCTATTGAATTCACGCCGCTGCGCTAACACCATTTATGATATGCATGACAAATCCTTGGCGTCTCTGCGGCGATATGTGTTATTTACAGGTTACCACCCATGTTTGACTACACTTCTATTTATATTAAAATAAACTCAAGATATGAATAAAAATAATTTCACATATTGTTGATATTTTTCTTTTACAGGTAAAAGATTGGATTTTACTATATATATATATATATATATATATTTATTTAAATGATAGTATCATTTCTAAAGGAAGGGGGAGAGGATAATAATAAATTGGACTGGCGAAAATCTTCCTTATAAATAATACATCCAAAGTGCAGTATCTAGTTTTTATTCTACTGTATTTTTCTAGTTAACAACATTAATAATAAAGCCTGTATGTAAAAACACCTTTATGTGTAATTGCTTAGGGAAAAAAAAAAAAAAAAAAAAAAACTGATTTCTTTCTTTTTTTTTTGTTCAATCGTAATTATCATTAATATGATTTCTCTATAAAGATTAAATTATGATTAAAATTACTGTATAAATGTTCTGGTGGAAGAGTCATGGAAAAAGGGTGGATCCGTGCCAACCCTGTCTACCATTTAACTGCATTTATTGATTAAATTTTGTTAGTACGTTAATTATTAAAATTTGAAAGAAGTTGAAATTTTCACTAAAAACATATAGTTCTGATCAAATGCTTTTATTCCAAAATTTTTATGTTCAAGTAACGAATTTCATGTTCATTGGAATAAAAAAATTAGGATATTTTATTTTCTTTTTTTACCATTGACTTTTTAAAATTAAATTACTTATCTATAACCACATTTTTGGTTACGTTTCCTAAATAAATGAATAAAATAAACGAATAAATAAAAAATAAAATTAAAATTATTTTAATTTGCTTTAATTCTGTAATTTACGTACAGTCACAACAAAAATGTTAATATTATAAACGTTAATAGGTAACATATAATTCCGTAGAAAATCATAATTTAAAAATTGTACGCACGTGTAATACATGACTGAATTAACATCTATTTAAATTATACTCAATTCATAAGGTAGTCTAATTATTAAAATTGTATTATTTATTTATTTATTTATTTTTTATTTATTTTTTATGTTCTAGCAATTTATGCTTAAACACCAAATTTTATGTCATTAGAGCTAAAGGATTCAAATTTATATAATTCAAGAATTAAAATTACTAAATTTTTTTTGTTTGACATTTCTTTTACTATTATTTTTTATTCCTTGTAACACCATTCATACATTGTTAAATTTTTATTTGATTAAAGTAATTAAAATTCCAATTAATAGTATTGCAGCGTTGTTGTAATTTATGATATATAATTACAAAATTATAAATTACGAAATTATAAATTACACATTAAATAAATAAATAAATAAATATATTGTATTTTATTCGTTGTTTTTTCCCTCACATATATGTAAATTCAGCTCAGCCATACGTACTCACTCTCATCCATACGTACAAAGTTTAAACGATTACACTTAGTTTGAAGGTAGACATGTCATGAACTGATATCTAGGGTTGTAATTATGTAATATTTTTTTAAAACGTAATTTTTAATAACCTGTAGTTAGTAATTCTTCTGATATATATATATATGTATTTTTTGTATATGAATAATAAAATAAAATCTTAACTAAGAGATGTTACTAAATATAGCAATGAATCTTTTAAAGATGTAATGCACTTTTTTAAATCGAAGTTGTCTCTATTTTTTCCCCTCTTTTCTTCTTTGTCTTTATCACACTTTAAAAATTTTATTTTTAAAGTGTTATGTGTTTTATTAGTTAATTTCTTATTAATTTTCTTATTAATTCAATATTTCTTTTTCTAGGTAAGTAATGTGCTGATTTCTTTAGAGTTTTTTGATGGTTTCTCTATCCGTAAGTTAATGAACTTATTATTATTATCCCTTATTATTATTATTAACACCTCTGACGCTAGTTAGGACGAGAGAACTATTCCTTTCTTTCTTTTTCTTTTCTTTCTTTCTTTCTTTTTCTTTTCTTTCTTTCTTTCTTTTTTTTTTTTTCTTTTTTTTTTGTAGTCCATAATGGGTAAAGCAGGTTCTGAAGCAACATCTAGTAAAAAATAAAAAATAAAAATAAAATAAAATAAAGCCTCTTGTTCAAAATTATATTCTGTTGAGTACAGAATTAGTTTTATTAATTTTATTTTATTATAGATATATAATTTCAGGCAAATGAAAAATTTATTGTTGCAAACTATTTGATTGTAAAAGCGCTCCTATGTAGATTTATTGTTTCTACGGCATCTTAAAAAAAATTTTCAATCTTAGCGATTAAAAGCGGATATTTAAATTTTTAAACGGAAATATAATATTGTATCAAATGCCATTTTTACCCCTTCTCAAATTGTCTTTAAAATGTTAGCTACTTTTAATCCAATGGAGAGCTTTAAGGTTTATATATATATATATATTATTTTATTTCTAGCGATACCACTGTGTCAACACTTTAATAAAGACTGAGTCATATATAATCTTTTTTTTAACTTAAGGAGATTATACTTGAGTAAAATTTCCCATATTTTTTTGGATCTTCAGTTCTTGACAGAGTTGTAACTGCACTGTTAAATTGTTTTATAACCTTTTAAAAGTACAATCATAATATTATTAAAGCTAAGAAGCCGATTCTGAACGAGAGCGTTTAAAATAAGACATTGATATCGACGACAAAAATTCTTCTTCCAGTTAGTTCTATGTCGTTTATTCGAAAAGTGCTTCGAGTTTTTTTTTTTTTTTTTTCCTCTCGAGGGTTGTATCAAAATTAAGCGGCAAGAAAAACCTATTAGTAAAGTGATCAAATTATGTCGGCCTATCAAAGGGATGGTGTACATTATAAATTAATATTATTATTATGTAGCAAACTCTTTTAAGCTCTAATCAACAATTTTCTTGAAATATTACAGGCGTAATATTCGTTCCAGAAGAGTATTTTCTGTAGATATTTGTTGCTGAATCGTTGTAGAAAATCTATAAAAAATTTACTAAATATGAGTTCATGCCTACAATATCTCCGAAATAATAAAAAAATAAATAAAGCGCTCTGTTTGGCGATTTAATGATTGCAATTTTCATCTACGGTTGTTAAGCAGTTCTATTTTAATTTATTTTCATTTTCATTTCAATTTATTAAATATACTAATATGATTTAATTTTAATTTTATCGTCTGTAATTTGATGTTCATGCAACGTGTAGAATAAAAAATCGTGCACCACGACGGACGTAAATGAAAATCATTTTTGGTTTCAACATCCTCGAAAATATAAAGTTAAAGTTAAAAAAAAAAAAAAGGTGATTTTTTTTTCTTTTTAACTTTCCGAACATACATATGTAAGGAAAGTATTGTAATCATGTCAAATATCTGAATGTGAGATTTTGGTGTTTCTTCACGTTTTGAGGCCCCCTGAGTTCTTATTTTGCTATTTTTACGGTGATGTATATATGTATGTTGTATGTATGTATGCGACTGAACACTATAGCGTGTAAATGCTTTGTTCGAATGAGCTGAAAGTTGGTATGTATTTTATAGGTCATCGTAATACAAGCCCTACTGATTTTGGTGAATCTAGCACGTATAGTTTTTTTTTTTTTTTTTTTTTACAGTAGGGACGCAAAGAAAAATTCTTTATCTATGGTCTTTGAAGTGCGATAGCGTCTAAACGCCTAATCTGATTGAGCTAAAAATTTATGTATATGTTATAGGTCACCGTCACACGAATTGTATGAATTTGGATAATCTAGCACTTAGAGTTTTTGCAGGGACATAAAGAAAAATTCTTTGTCATTATGGCTTATGGGTTCAAATTATGTACAGTGCATTAGTATGTAAATGCCTTATTGGATTGAACTAAGAATTTATATACATGTTATAGGTCACCATCGCACGATCTGTATAGATTTTGCTGAGTCTAGCACTTATAGATTTTTACAGGGGCTCAACGAAAATTTCTTTATCATTATGATCTATGAACTCAAATTATTTGAAGGGCAATAGCGTTAAATTAAACAACATACAAACTTAATGTTTGGAATGTGGAGTGGAGTCACTCCAGATATTTTCTTAATACTAAAACCTGAGGCATTAATCGTTTGTAATTCGAAATTATTTTTTTTTTTCTATTTATTTCCCTATTGTATGTAAACAAGTAAAAACTGTTGCACTTTTATTCGTGTTTTCTCCTCTTGTCATTCATTGCTTACCTCAAGTACTTCCATGCCATATATAAAACTAGACCCCAAAGTAAAGACTCATCCTGTACTTAAAAATAGATGTGCTTGCTTCTCCCCCCTTTCCCGAATAATAATAAAAACTCCAAAAATGAACTTGCTCTAAGGTGCTGAAAGCTCGATAAACTTCTGCGCTGAAATTCTCTCAAATCATGTCATTTTTTTCCCCTTCTGATATTTGTTCTTATTTTAAGCATTTGTAGATTCTAAAAATGGATTATAGACGCGAATAATAATGCATGCGTTGAAAAATTAATGGTATTACTTTAATGATTGATTTAATGTGTGATAATACTTGTTATAGTGTAATATGAGCATTTCCTTTGTGAATTCGGGGAAAAGCTCTGAAATATATACTATTATTGCTTTTAAATACAAAATGTTTCTTGAGAATAAAAAGAGGTTTTATTCATGGAAACAAAATTCATATTCGTAAAAATGTTTAAGATTTTAATGAATGAATAATTGTTAAATCTTTGAGAGTTTTGAAGGAATCTTAACATTTGGTTCAAAAATGACGTTGTTTAAAATATTGAATATTAAATCATTAATTTATTCTTGAAATTGAATTATATGTACATTTTTTATTTTTTCCTGAGGTTTGTGTTATCGTCGGGCAAAATAAAGGAAATAAAGAAAAAAAATTTTCTAAAGGGAAAATTCAAACAAACACTTTCAATTTATATTTTGTAAATTATTATATTTATATATTTTAATTACAAAATTAATAATTTAATAATCAAATTTTATTATATATATATATATATATATATTATTATTAAACAATTCAATAAAAAAAAAATAATAATTATGAAACAATTAAATAAATTTCCATTTTCCCATCCTCACTTAAATGAGGTAAAATGCACCTACATTCCAGTTGGGTTGCCTTTCACTTAGAGCACAGAAAATAATAATAATTAACTCGTTCTGTCCTTCTCACTATATATATCATAACTGATTGTGCTAACTTTTTCTAGTTTTGTCTTGATAAAATTTGAACTTTAAGACTTCAAATACTCTTTATCATAAAACCCATAATTTTAACATTTTGGACTTCTTGATCCATCGTGACTCGTAATCATCCATAAACTTTGATTTCCCTCGATCACATGTTTTTTCGGTGAAACAATTTCTTATTCCGGCTTAACTAATCTTATGATAAGATTTGATTTCTACTTAAATCTATGTTGTATGAGAATTAGTCTTCAATCCCTGCTTCTTAACAATTTACAATGTGAATCATTTAATCTCATATCCTTAGTTTGAAAGGAATGCTTCACAATCCTAGCAATAAGGGTAATTTAAATATATATGCCAATTTATTACAGATTACCTGTAATCTTTATAACACTATTTTCAAATGTTGTGGTATAAGTAATATTCTTTAATATTCTTTTTCTATAATTAAATAATACGAAAGTTGCTATTTGTAAATAGCGGTATGTAAATTGTTTACAATTCGTAATAATTTTGCCCCTATAGACTTTAAATAAGTTATTTTTGAAATGCCAAACAATAACTAAAAAATTGTAGAATCACCATTAGAAATGAACTTTTTAACACGCTTTTATTAGCTTCACCTGTATGTATGTATGTATGTATGTATGTTTGTAACTTCTCTGGGAGCAAACAAAAAATTTATATTGTAAAAAAAAAATACTTTACTACGTGAACGGTGTGGCGCTGAGGTAAGGCGCCGCGCTACGAACCTAAAGGTCCAGCGTTCGATCCCCGTCAGGGGAGATTTTTTAAAAATGGTTTTTGTTTAATTCTAAGTTATTTTAATTAAAGATTTAAATATATGTAAATATTACGGTGTGTCACTCACACCATTTTCTCTTACACTGAATTTTAATACTAAGATAAATATTTTGTGTTTTTTAGTCACTTTTCTATAAAAGCGTGTTCTTTAATTTTTTAAAACTATAACATTATTTAGCTGCTTTTTCTTTGTTAAAAATCTGCAAAATAGCTGAAAAAGGTAGTTTTTAATAGCAGTGTAACTAGTGTTTGAACAACCACTATTAGAAAAAAAAAATTTTATTAACTACCTTTAAAAATCTGCAAAATGATAAAAACAGGTAGCATTTTCCCGAACTTTAACTAATGTTACCTTCATTGATGAAGTTTATGATAATTTAAAATAAAGTTATCGATTTTTTTCATTTTTAACAAAAAATAAAATAAAATTAAATTAAATAAATAAATAAATAAAAAATAATGTAATATTGAGAATAAATTCAACTTTTTTTTTTTTTTTTGAATATTTAGTGTTATACTACTTGTCTAATATGGAAATCGTCTGCATTATCATAAAAGATAATTTTTTTAAATAATAATTTTAATAATTTATTTTTTAAAAACAGAATTATTTTTTAATAACCGAATTAAATTCTATATAAATGTAGGTGCATTAATGAAACTGGGGTTTGAGGGGGGCGGTAGCCCACCTCCCACAGAAATAATTATCATATAAAACTCTTCCGAAGCATTATTTGAATTGTTTAACATAGGTTTACATAACAGTACTCGTTATCTTACGTCTTAATCTTCAACCTGTATTTATATTTATAGTATTAAATTTCAGGTAAGAGAAAGTCGTGTGAGTGACACACACCAGATTATTATTATAGTACAAATAGCGATTTTGGGTATTACAACGTATTTTAACGGGTGTTTATTCGGCATGCTTGTTTTCTTAGCATAGTGTAAGCTTTATTTGTTCTTAAATATTTTTACTGCAGATTGCAGACTAATAACAATTTTAATTCTGTGAAATAAGTGATTTTTTACTGCCGTCTTGGTTAGTAAGGTTTTTTTTTATGTTAAATTTTAATGGTATTAAAATTTACATCATATTTTGGTATTGTTTAATGTCTGTTATTAGTCCTGTGGAAGGTAAACATATGTAAAAGATTATTAAATTTCAACTCTTTCATGAGAATAAAAGTGAAAAATTTTATCATAAATCAATTTAAACAAAATTTTTCCTCAAGGGAAGAAAAAAAAAAAAAAAAAAAAAAAAAGAAGTTTTTCAATAAGAATCACTTAAACACTTTTTAACATAATCCGATATATTCATCATAAATCAATGTAAACAAAATGTAAGCCTCAGGAAAGAGAAAATGACAATTTAATTCAACTTCCATCCCTCAAGCTGACTGACCTTTTATTGAACTCAGGATGTGCGATCGTCTTTGATATAGTGGATGACTGTGTCTTTATGTTTTGCCGAAAATTATATCGGCAAGGTTATGCATGTGCTCTCATTCGAAACATCTGTGTATTCCAGAATTAATAAATCATTTTACGTTTATAGTATGACCCTATTTCTATTTTGGGTGATCCAGAAAGATGAATATCTTTTGAATGAAAAGGATGAGCACTTTGAATTGCTCTTCAAAACTCAAATTCAGTTTATTCTTAAAAAAATCAAGTATACGTCATTGACAATATTGGAAAGGTAAGATTAACCCGTTAGCGCCCAGTGTCCTCATTTGAGGACAGATAATAAAATGGCACGTATATTTTTTGTGGTTTCTTGGAATAATTTCTGCTTTTTAGTGACAGTTTATAGCGTCACTCTAAATGATCCCTGAAAGTTTTATGTGCCTACTTTTAATTATTATTTCATAATTTGGATACACATTTTATGATTTTTCATTCGTCGAACGTATATTTGCTTTTTGCGCAGGTATACTAACTTAAATCATGTTGAATAATTAATATTATATATTATGATACTTTACTTTCAAGATCTTTGTCAACATACAGTAGGAAATTAATCTGTTATCTCAACGTTTTTCTATTTCGAAGTTTTCTCGCTAGAACATAAATGTCAATAAATGAGGATAGGCTTTAAATTTAAAACTATTAGAAGAATTGTTTATAAGTTAATATATTTTACTGTCAGTTGTCTATATTAATTTAGAAGTGAAATAGTCAGCTAATAATATTTTGCAAAATTAATTCGGGTGTTAACGGGTTAATACAAATGAATAGAATAATATTATTTCTTAATCATAATATGAGAAATAAAAATTGTTGAAACAGCCTTTATCTGATGATTAACACTTTTAAGTTGATTTCTTAAGAAAACGACCTATTGCAATCACTTGATTTACATTCGTTCCATAATGTATGTATAGTAGAAAATTTGTCATTCGATAATTTCCTAAATACTAAAATTACCCATTGCGCTGTACTAGTGCGATGTTAAACCCAACCAATCAACCAAATACTAAATCAATCCGAACCCTATTTCGGTGGGTAAGTGAGTGGATTTTATGTTTCATTAGTGCTACGTTATAGGCAATTGGCGACAATCTAGGACACATCCTTAAGAATGGTCTGTTGGACTTTCCATCACAATTTTGATCCTCTACGGGAGATTCATAATTGAACAGTGGATTGTTATCAGAAATATCTTGGACGAGTTCATTAAACAACTTGATCCGCAACACTGAGAACAAATTCTGTAACTGACATCTAGAATCTAAATTGTGGCTCTAGAAAAAATAGTTCCATGTCATCCTTATAAATACTAGTCCTCTTTGAAAGCGAGTTCTAAAGACCCCTATTAGAATTCTAGAGCATTTGCCTATATTATAGAGAGCAAAGTTATTTAAAAATCTCTGCAAATAAATGTGAATACATGAGGCGGGTTTCAGCAACTATAATCTTGATTTATTACACAATTCCAGAAAATCAAGCGAGAATTTCTCGCAATACAAAAGATTCAGAATATTCAGAATATTGTTTCACCATTTAGAAATGTGTAGACTAGAAATTCTCGATCATTTCGTTTATTTAACATAGTATTTTGTATACTTAAGTATAAAATGTTGTGTATTTGAATAGTATAGTTGTGTATTTGTTGTATAGTTGAATCTAAGAACTGAATTTTCACCCACTTCCTATCATCCGACTGAGCTGAAATTTTGTATTCAATCATAATACATGCTCAAGTAATAGTAGGAGTGGGGAACTAGGAGCTCTCGGCAATCAACTCTAATTAAAAATTTGTTTTCGAATTTTAACCACTTCCTGTCGTTGGAATGGACTGATATTTTCCATGCATGCAAGATTCTGAGGACAATACATGCTCAAGCAGTAACAAACTTGAGAGGGTGGGGCATGCTGAGAGCCTGGGCCTTCAACTGCAGTTCAGAAACTGTTTTCGAACTTTAACCCATTATTTATCATCCGAATCAATGGGTTCTTCCCACCTGACGTCAGAGATCACATGATAGGTGATAAACAAACAGCAGACGAAGTCTTCTATATTATAGCGATTGCTGAAATAACATATTTTCTACTCTTATTTTTAATCAATTGTATTTAATCTGTGTTGTTTTTTTATACATCATCATTTTTAATCCATTTTATATCATTATTCATCATCTTTTGTTTGCTGTATACATTTACAATCATCATTTAGTTTATATTTGTTATAGATGTTCATGGAGAACATGTTCAATACTCTCATTTTTGGTACTTAAGAGGGGACAATACCTAATCCCGCGGTCAGCCGTGGCCAATGTTATTCTATGGGAAAATTTGTTGCGACAATTACACATTACCTAATGTATATTTTTTAATTCTGTTTTCGCAGTCAGAAAAAACCGTTAAATGAGTACTCATTTTTGAAAAATTCATTTTTTTTTATTTTTACATTTTAATTTTGAGTTCAAAAATGCGATTTTTCACAAAATGCATTTTTCTCATTTTCTAGTCGCAAAATGAAATACTAAAATTTTAAAAAATCAATTTTTGGAAAACAAGTACTAATTTAACGCTTATGAATTTTCTAAATGTGAAAACAGAATTGAAAAATATACATTAGGTAAGGAGTAATTATGTAATCAAATTTTCCCATAGAATAACATGGGCCAAGGCTGCCGGCGAGATTAGGTATTGTCCGCTCTTAAACCATTGACAGTGCAACATCGCACGGTGTAAAGCCATTTAGGCCAGTAACTAAGTTAATTAACTTGTTGTAACACCTTTTTGCAATTAAATTTAATTGAAAACATTTTAAAATTTCAAATTATAATCCATAAACATTCCACAAGAACATTGGTAGATCTGTTAATGTAACAGTTACACTACAACATACAAAAATCGATCTTATAGGTAAAAATAAATAAACACATAAAGGGTTTTTAAAAAATTATTAAATTTACAAATACAATTATTCTACTGTTTACAAATGCACAATATTACTTTTATTTTATTTTTTATTAAATATTAACACATTTGTTCTTAAGAACAATATTTAATTGAATTCGATTCTCGGAATTCGATTTTAAGTTATTCACACATCACGTGATTGAGCAGGGAAGAGCCCATTGAAGTTTTGCATACGTATTACATGTCATCCAAATTCACTGAATTGAAGTTTTTAGTATGTATTTGAAATAAAAGCGTATTTTAAGATATTTCCATTCATGCATTATGTAAAAATTTTATTGTAGCCTGATCAATTGATTAAAAAAGAAAAAAAAAACTGTCTTTCTGTTTTTCACATTTTCACATTTTATATTAATGAAGTGATATTTTCCTTTATCTGTTATCCACCATATCACGTAGAAATTCTAAATATATATGCTTCTCTAAAAATGTGAAAAGCATATATTTTCTGCAAAGTTTCTTTATATCTTGTCAAGTAATGCTTTTCTAGTTCTTATTCTAGAAGCTCTTGCGGCTTCCATAAACGCATGGGTATGCTGGGAATGATAGGGAAAGCCCGATGAAAACTTAATGATATTGTGCCCGGTGAGTGACTGGTAGTGCAATTTTTCTAGAGGGACGTGTGTAATAATAAGTTTGCTCTGGCTCATTAAAACAACTAAAACCTAGAACTCGTGTGTAATTTAAACTCAGAAACGATAACAACCGAAGAATATTTTTCTTTTATGCACTGAAGATTGCTGGTTATCAACCATTTTCATTTGATACGGTTTCAACTGTAGTTGAGAAATTGAGTTTTCGTGTAATTACATGTTCTATGATTTATTTTATTACTACTATTTTTTTTTTTTTTTTTTTTTTTTTTTCCTTTTAGTTAGGGTATCTGCATTATTTTCTGTGTTAGTGATTTTCAAAGGCTAATATTTGCTATACCCATGCTATGTTTTTTGAAGTCTTGTTAGCATAATTTTATTGGATGTATACATGAAGTATGATATGTAAGTTAAAACGTATGCTGCACTTCTAAATATCCAAAAAAAAAAATATATATATATATGATGATTGAATTATTTTCCAGTAATTGCGGAAAATTTTATATTTATATATTATACCAAATTTTTCTCTTTCTCTTTTGAATGGAATAGGGAGTTTTAACTCCTGTAATTATGTTCGTTCGTTTTCAAGGATATAATATATACCATAGCCGTGTAATGTATTTTGTACTCTCTTTATGTATAATGATAGGTACATTTTAAGTTTATCGAATTTTATTTCTTGTTATAGCTCATGAAAAAGAAATATTAAAAATCAATAATAGTTTAGTAATACATTTACTAGCAAATAAATGACACTAAAAGTTTTTTTCGTTTATTAACTGCAAAGATTGTGATTTTCATATACTTTATCACCGAATTCCAAAGTGTAATGTTTGAAATAATTATCTAGATGTCTTTACCTAAAATTCACTATTGTTTTGATATGATTATTGCATTATCTGTCTGTTTAATACCTTCATAAAATATATATTATTGCAAATAAAATAATCTAATTTGTAATTTTTCTTTCTTTTTCGTGGTTTAACTGAAAAACTATGATTTTCACGTACTTTATTAGCGAGCTTGAAAATGTATTATTTGAAATGATTGAACCTATAATGTCTTATTGAAATAAAAAGAAGAGAGAATAAGAATACTTTTATTGCATTATTTTGATATGATTATTGCATTATCTATATGTTCTCACTTAACTTCATAAGATATATATTCTTGCAAATAAAATAATCTAATTTGTATGTTTGTAAAATAATCTAATTTATAATTCGGTAATTAATTGTTACAAAAAGAAATCTGGTGTGAAGCAACCACACGACTTCCATTACCCACTATTACACGTATTATTTGCTTTTTGAGAGATAATGTGATCAGAAAACATAAAAGTTACCTAAAGAAGTAGAAACCTAAACCTTTTCCGGTAAGAGAAACTTATAAAGATATATAAAACGAAGCTTACATATAACGAGGTAAAAAATAAGAGAAAAAAAAATGGTATAGTTATTTTTTGAAACACAGATTTCCGAGATTTAAAGATGACCTACCTAAGCAGGAAAACTGTTAATTTTCCTCTAATAACCACGTAATACACGAGAAAGAAATGGATTTACGTATATAACAATTTTCAAGAAAATCGTTAGAGCCGTTTGTGAGATACCAACTTTTCCAAAAAATTAATTATTGAGCGGAAAACAAAAATTACATACCAAAGGATATTTAAAAGTCAGTTAATAAGGCGAGTTTGAAAAAAATCCGTACTGCTTTTTTTAAAGGAACGCGCTTGCGAGACCTGAAATTGAGCTATTTATACAGGACGCCTATCAATTTTTCTGAACTAACCAACTATATCATTCGAAAGGACATCTAATAGAGTGTTTATATAGCAAATTTGAAGAAAATCATTAGAGCCTTTTTGAGATACAGATTTACGGTCTCACTTCCGGTCTCGATGTCCCCCTTCCGGTTTTTCAATTTTCACCAAAATTTGGAAAATTTATCTGCATACAAGACCTGTCTTAGTTCTGAAATTTTGTAGTTCTATCTTTATTAGTTTCGGAGATATGATAGCCAGAAGATTCCACACATACATACACACAAACTGACCTATTGCCAAAAACCAATTTTTTTGACTCAGGGGACCTTAAAACGTGTAAACCAGGTGAAATCTCAATATCGAACTTTTGAACCAAATACAATACTTCCACTATTATACTATTACTTCCATTACTATACCTTATATTCCTTATTTGACTAAAAAATTAACCAAAGACTAAAAGCCTTTGCATGTACATGTGCAAGATGAAAGAGTTTTGTAGTTGCATAAAAATACTTAAAATTTACTTATTTATTTTTCTTAATATTTATTTTTCTTAGTTTTTAAATTATAGGAGATATTTCTAATTGTTTTACCGATGTCAGAATTCTCATGCACGTGATTACTTCTTCATGATTTCTCTATCGTGCAAAATTTACTTCTTAACAACGGTTTAAAGGTTATCTCAGGCTGTAACTTTAAATTCCTTTTTACGATATTTTTAGTGCTGGACGTTGAACTGAAATGATTCAACTAAAATTCTGCTTCCCTTTTTCATGCAGTAGTAAAACTGAATTATCTGACTGGTCATAACATGCACATCTCCGGAACCCCGCGAGCTGAAAGGTGTTTAGAACCTATAAAATCTTATCCCCATTCTTTGATAAAAATCTCGAAAGAGAGTGACTTTTACGATGTGCATAGGAACATGTGTCTGTCAATAATACTAAATCCTTCTAATCATTTCACACGCATATACATATAACATAAGAACTATTTCACTTCTCGCTTATGCCAGGGGTCAATCCAGGTTTTGATTTTTGGGTCCCTTTTCTGTGAAAAACAAAATATTTTTGTGAAATTTTTATCTATACTTGTGAAAAATAAAATATTTTTGTGAAAAAATAAAGTATCGTGTAAAACTTTCCATTTTTACAGTCATTATATACGTTTCGTTGAGCCAAATTAAGGCATTAATCAAAAATAATACTGAAGACATTTTATAAAAAAGAATCATTTTTATAAAACAAAATCTTGTGAAGGGGCTCATTTTATAAATATGAATTTTGTGAAGGGCCCCTTTTTATACGTTTGAGTTTTTTAAAGGGCCCCTTTTTATAGATTTGAATATTGTGAAGAGTCCCTTTTTATGATGTGGAATTTTGTAAAGGGGCAGTAAAGGGATTCAAATTTTGCTTGGATCAACCCTATGCTCTCTTTGAATTTTTTATTTTCTCATCTTGCGAAATCCCTTTATGGGTAAAAAATATTGTTCATAATTATTATTTATAGAAAAAAAAAAGTGTTGTTGCGTAATCAAACAACACTTTTTTTAATCTTTTTTAAATAACTCATTGAGTGTTATTATTATGATATTACTATTACATTGATTTCTTTTTGATATGTGAGAGATATAAGCTTCTCCGCAAATTTAATTCTTTAATTTCGAAATCATTCTATTATTTTTATTTTTTTATTTAACAACTTTTCCCTTTACCTTTAAAATATTTTTTATTGTTATAATTTTAATATTGTGGTTTGAAAAAAAAAAAAAAAAAAAAAAAACAGTTGAATGATTTCTGTTTTTTAGTGACAGTTTATAGCGTCACTCTAAATGATCCCTAAAAGTTTTATGTGCCTACTATTGATTATTATTTCATAATTTGGATAGTCATTTTATGATTTTTCATTCGTCGCACATATATTTGCTTTTTGCGCAGGTATACTAACTTAAATCAAATTGAATAATAATATATATTATAATACTTTTCTTTCGAGATCTTTGTCAACATATATTATGAGATTAATCTGTTATCTCAAAGTTTTTCTATCTCGAAGTTTTCTCGCTAGACCACTAAGCGTCGATAAACGAGGATAGGCTTTAAATTTAAAACTATCAGAAGAATTGTTTAAACTAATACATTTTACTGTCAGTTGTCTATATTAATTTTGAAGTGAAATAATCAGCTAATAATATTTTTCAAAGTTAATTCGGATGTTAACGGGTTAATAAGATCGTAAGAGCTCAACTGAAAGAAAAAAACTGACTATAATTTGAACATAATTACGAATTGAAGAAAGATCTAAAGGGATTTTTTTTTTTAATTATTTGATTACTGTGCCTATAAACTTTTGAAGTACATACATTGAACTGTATGAGCAATTTTCATATATGATTAATTATTATTTTTTTTTCTTGAATAGATTAATTTCATTTGTATAAATAGTTTATACATAGACATAGAAATATTTGTTATAATGTTAACACTTAGCGGATCTCCTTTGATCTATTTAATAATAACTTAATAATAATAATAATATAATTATAAAATTAATAAAAATTTGCACGAATATTTTTATAAAATTATTGACTAATTAGATAAACGAATAATATAACAAAAAAAAAAAAAAAAAAAAAAAAAAAAACAGATTAATATTGTGTCAAACACCTTATTTGCATGACAAATAAATGTACATACAGCTAAAAAATAAACAATTTTATAATTGTCTTCACGATATTTCATGCATTATTCAAATGAGCATATGTAGGAAGCTAAATTTTTCTGAAGAAACAGCATAAAGTCTCGCTCGTATCTTAAACTATAAAATGCCATTGTGTTTGGTAATTTCATATTTTTCATGTTCTTTTTCTATGCCTTTTTTTTTTTTTTTTTTTTTTCTATTTATTTACTTAATTTTACTTCGTTTTATGTCGAAATTCGTCTACGCTATGATTTATGTGCATGAAATTTCGTATTGTTTTTGAAATTCTGAAATTCTTGTCCGTTTCTCACGTTGTTGCAAACCGTAAAAAAGCAATAAAATATAACTTTTGTTTATTTATTCGACTGATGTAGATGGAGTAAAATAATTTCGAAGGAGAAGAATGAATATGTCTTATCTAGGTTTTTATGGCCGGTAGAAAGAAAAACATTGGCATAAGAACTAATGTACAAAGTTTGATATATTGTAAAAAAATAATTCAGAAGATTATGCACACGCTCATATATACATATAAAATATCTATTTTTCAAAAAAATTCCTGGCAATCAATTCACTGATATATTTTAATAAGAGGACTCTGATTAGGTAATCTACAATCGTAGGTATGAGCTTATCTGAAAAAAGAATTAATTTAATAATAATAATAATAATAGTAGTAGTAATAGTAATAATAAAAAATTCCAATATGAAACAAAATAAAAATTAGAGAAATGATTTAAGTATATCAGATTATATAAGGAAGATGTTAGATGAAATTTTAATAAATTACCATAGCCATAAATAAACATTAATTGAAAAAGCATTTGTTTTCGAAATAATAGTTTTCATTTTTAGACAAAGAATTACTTGATGAATTTTAATAAAAAATTCAAGGTGGACCGCCTGCTAAGACTAATTTTTATTGCTACGTATTGTGCTAATCAATATTTTCGTGCATCTTAACCCTTTTTATTTATATGCTAAACACGCTTTCTAAATAAAGATGGCGAATTTTTACTGTCAAAAGAGAATAAAGCAAAATAGAGAAGAAAACTGGCTAAACTTTAGTTATATAGCATCAATTATGTCTCCACTTTCCAGTTTGTTCTGCATCTCACATTGGAATGTAATAGTGAAAGCTGTGAATTGTTAAAAAATATTTACATTTGTACAAATTTTGCTTTGAATAAAGTATATATTCATAAAAAAAGCATTCTTTAATGAAAAATAATAATTATTTATCTACTTTTATTTATTTTTGACCGTCATCAAAAGTTACGAGCGCGCAAAAGAATGAGAAGCAGTTTTATGGCCTATTTTCGGTTGAAATCTGTGGCCTAATTTAAGTAAATTAAAGTCTGAAAAATTATTTTTGTGCTCTTTGTTATTATTATTATTATTATTATTATTTAGGTTCAAAGATAACGTTACAGACAGAAAATCCTGCTTTTCTTTAATGCTGTAACTTTTTCCCCCGCTATTTTTTGTGGAATTCTTTCATGTATGGTCGTATCTTGAATAATCGGATGCAATAAAAAGAAATAAAGATTAAAATAGCATAATTAATCCAATGTTATATTCTCGCCATTCTTGCGAAGAAACTTTTAAAATAATTTTTAAAAATGTTTATGGATACAGATTACTTATTTCTATTTTTCGCCAGTATTTGCAAATCGAATCATTCATTAAGATTTAATTATCTTTCCTTACTGTATATTATTATTGTTTTTATTTCTCATATTTTGTTGTAATTTTCATTTTGTATATGCTGCAATTTCTTTTGTATTAATATTAATTTTTCTCTTTTCTTTAGATATTTCTAAAAATGTCACGCTTAAAAGCCTTTTTTCGCGTAACTCTAAGCAATAAAATTTAGTTATAAGCTCAAGCTTAAATAAAATATATAACTTCTATATTTATTTATTTCGTGTTTATTATAATAATAATAATTAGTATTATTATAATATATTCATATGTGTGTGTGTGTTTCCAAGAAAAAAGTGCTCGAACTAATATCATATTACAAAATTTCTTGCATGAAGAAAATTGTTCACACATTTTTCAAACTATATTCTCGAAACAGTCCAACAAAATGGTCAATTCAACTAATATTCTTAAAACAACCCAATAAAATTTCAACTAATATTTTGAAACAGTCCAATAAAATTGTCGCTCGTATCACAAAATCACTATTCATCGAATATTCTCGAAACAGTCCAATAAAACGTTGCTTCTACCACAAAAGTAAAGTAAAATCACGTAACGATATACATGCATAAAAATTTGCTTTGCTCATACTTTATTGTATGTTCCTTTCTATTATAATTTTACCGAGCGTTTTTGACATTTTTCAATCTATAAACCTAATCTCTAATCTTAAACTATAAACCTCTTTTGTTTGTTCGTTTAATTCGTGGTGAAGACAAAATAATTGAAGTAAGTGTTAATCAGTAGTGTAAAACTTAAGATAATATAATTCAGACAATAGTCCGAATATATATAAAACAGAGTTCATACGGACCTTAAATCGTCTATATGTAAAGAAAAGAAAAGTGGGAGGTTGGGGGGGGGGGGGGATGCAAATCAAGTATGTTGATTCTTCTTTGTTGTTATGCCTCTCTTCTGCCATATATTTCCTCCGTGAACAGAAATAACAGCAACAAAAGAATAATTAAAGATAATTGAACAATAATTAAAGATAATTAAATATTAAATGATATAAATTTAATAAAACAGAAAATATAATACATTGAAAGTGAAGACATCGCAGTTGAAGTGTATGGCTGATTTGGCAGAAAAGCTGAAGAAACAAAAGGTTTCAATTATTCGTAAGTTTAATAATTGTAGAAAAAGTCCTAAAGGGGGAAAAAAATTGTATGTTAAGAAATTGATTGAAAAAATGGATGAACGGCTAATAAAATTTTTGTTTTATATTTACTTTCATTTTGTAATATGTTTTTTTAACTTTTGGATACTTTTAAAATCAAAAGCTTAAATAGGAAGAGTTATTACCTTATGTTTTAAAATTTTAACTTAGTAGTTCGTCTCGAGTTTAATGTAAGTATCCACGAGTGCAGTTTTTACAAACTTCAAAAAGCTCTTAGAGAGTCCTTATTATTATTATTATTTTATTTTATTTTAATGCAAAATCTGTATGAACCCTGTAAAATAATTTACATGTAAAAATATTTAAATACTACAGGCATGCTCAAATTAGCATTTTTTAAAAAGAAAACTTAAACACAAAAATAGAAAGAAAGCATTTATACGTAGCCAGTGTTCTAATATTTTTACAAATATTGGTGATAAAAAAATTCTATACAAATAATCGCTTAAAAAAAAGAAAGTTTACAAATGATGTTGTATTTTTATTAATAGATTTGCCTATATTTTTGTAGAAATGCAATTGATTTTATATTTTTACTCATTACTTGCATTACATTATATTGAGGCATAAATATTCTTTTACTATTGTTATATATATATACGGTATGGTTCATATTAAAAAGTATTAAAGCGGTGTCTACAAAATAAACAAAGGAAATTCGTGATTATATAAGTGAATTCAAGCAAATAATATTTAAATGGATACGTACGTATATGTAGATAAACATTGAACTTGGAAAATATTTAGCTGTCTTTGATAATTGTGCTGTGGTTATTTTATTTTAATTTTTTTTTCTGTCATAGTATGTAATTTTTCCGTGCCCTTATTTTGTACAGTAATTGGTTAAAAGTTTACTTTATGTTTAAGTACATTTTTTCCAAAATGATTTAAATTAAATGGGTAAAATTTTAAATTTTAATAAAAAAAAAAAAAAAAAAAAAAAAAAAAATCATCTGAAATGCTTCAACTTTGTTAATTTTTTAAAAGCTTTTCTCACTTTCGCATTATTATTGTCCAGATATATGTTTTAAATATTAGGCTTCGTTACTATTACTCAGTGGTACCATTAATAAGTTAATTTATAAGATATATTTTTAGGTTTAAATGTTAAAATTATAAGCGATTTTCAGTTTTTTCTTTTTTTAAACTTTAAATTATGCTTTAAAAAGTAAATTAAGACGCAAAATATAATAGATACACACATATATTTGAATATTTATAAGGTGCTTTACTATATTTAATTCGAGATTTAGTTTGAAATTTTTGAAACTATGGCATTTTAAATGTTTTACAAAAAAATATAATTTTGAATTTTACTTTTATATTTTAAATAGTTTTGAAGAAATTTAAAAATTGCTTAAAAAGTATTTAATATGCTTAATTTGAACATAGTTAATATATATAACGAATCAAATACCTGTAGTTATAATATAAATATATATATATATATATATATATATATATATATATATATATATATATATATCAGGGGTCAACTCAGGCAAAAGTTGGGTCCCTTTTGCTACCCCTTCACAAAATTCCACACCATAAAAAGAGACCCTTCACAGAATTCAAATCCATGAAAAAGGTACCCTTCACAAAATTTCAAATCCATAAAAAGGGACCCTTCACAAAATTCAAATCCATAAAAAGGGATCCTTCACAAAATTCAAATCCATAAAAAGGGATCCTTCACAAAATTCAAATCCATAAAAAGGGACCCTTCACAAAATTCAAATCCTTAAAAAGGAACCCTTCACAAAATTCAAATTTATAAAATGATCTCCTTCGCCAGATTTTGTTTTATGAAAATGATCCTTTAATAAAATGTTTCCATGTTTTCAGTATTACCTTTAATTAATTGGTTTAATGTAACTCTGTTAAACTGATATTAAACACTATATAGAATGAATGTTAAAATAAATGCTTTTACGTGATTTTTTTTTTTTTTTTTTTTTTTTTTTTTTGTTTCCCACAAAAATAAATAAAAATTTCACAAAAATGTTTTGTTTTTCACAAAAAAGGGACCCAAAAATTAAAACCTTGTTCGACCCTTATATGTATTATAAAAAGTTTGTAAAAGTATCTTAATATTTCCGATTTACCAAAATAACTGTTTTGCTTCTAAGTCAAATTTTGCGTTAAAAAAAAAAATCAATAAGGACAATGCTTTAGCAGTATAATTGGAAAATAACGAAATTTAACTTATCAAAGTATATTTTACAAAATTAAATAAATTTTCGAAATTTTTTTTCTATTCTGGTATATTATCATTAAATATTATTTGTCTTATTTTTAATTTATAAACAGGAACTTTATGTATTTCTTTTTCTGTTTCAATTCAGAATTATGCATTCGATGAAATACTTCCGTAGAATTTGTTGTTTTCTTATTTGTTTTTCCGGTGTTTTCTTTTCTTCTTTATGATAATGCATTTGCGTCAGACATGTGGTCATTGCCCTCATGCAATACAAAGCATGTAGTGAAAGGATATATAATGTTAAAAAAAAAAAAAAAAAATTACTGCAACTGGACGTCATATTTCTTATGATGGTGCTTAGTTATTATGCACTAATTGAATTAAATTTTATAGATTTCCTCATTGTTTTTGCTGTTTTTATTTCTTCCCTTCTCTCTCACAAAACTATTTTATACCATGAAGACCTTTTATTGTGAGACAACATTCAAAAATTGACAGATTATTTTAGATAACAAACTAATTACGTAAACGTTGAAAATGTATGATTTAATTAGCCTCCGTGTACTTTCATAATATTTACTCACTTTGTTTTATCCTTAATGTTCTATTATATTAATTACTCACTCTGCTTTCTCGCGATGGCCACAACGAGATTGATGTTAGCTCACTGTCGAGTGTCGCGCGCAAAAAACACCCAGAAGTTGATATACTGACGAAGGGAGCAGACGTGCCCTCCCCTCCCCCCACACACACTCCTTCGTATTTGATTAATATATATATATATTTTTTTTTTCCCCTTTTACCATTGTTATTAGAATTTTTATGTTATAAAATAGACCCTTTCACTTACATAAGGCGACACCCTTATTACAAATTACTACATTAGCTATTAAAAAAAATAAAAATAAAAATAAAGCTTTAAAACGTGAACATAATCTGAAAAAATAGCTATCCCCACCACCACCATCATCATTTTTTTCTTCCCCAACCATATTACAGATTAATAGAGTTAGTTGCGCACAGTAAAGTAAAAACGATGCATCATTCATAAATTCTCTCTGAAAGCATTTGGAAATGTTTGCACCATGAATATGATACATTTATAAGCCTTTAGAGGATTCAATGTACTACTGAAAATATTAAATACTAGCTATAGTGAAATTGAAAAACATAAAAGAATTCAAAACTAAAATCAAAAATCGTACTTTACAATAGATCTTGTATACACGATTCATTTGTGTACAAAGTTTGTTGAATCTAGTGAATACTCTTCAATTTAAAAATGCGATGACAGATTAATTAGCAATTTTATTATCAGTAGAAATTTATATTAACTGAGAAATAAGCAATAGTTAACATTAAAAGTTTTTTTTCCAGTTATTGTGATAGAAAGGAAAAAGAAAATAGTTATAATTCCCTTAATATAAACTTTTCCATCTCTTGTAGTCTTACGCTGAATTGCAACTACAAAATTTTGCATTAAAATGATGTACAGCATACTTTGGATATGTAATATCGTTTGTGTTGTTTACCTATATTTTATACTATATACAGATTAAAAAAAAAAAAAAAAAAATCTTTGTTATCCTTTTTATTACAGTTTATGGCAGTGGAAATTTGACATCGAAGTGAGCCATGAGACAAAAATTTCAGACACTGGTCTATAAATTAACTTCCGTGAAATTAATGCATGTGTCAAAATAATTCTAGAGAACTCCCCATAATTTGGACTTAAGTTGCTTTAAAGAATGTTTTTCTTGCATCGAAATGCATCATAATCGCTCATGAATTTTTTCTAGATTATCATCTGTAATAAACTCCATAGCTTCAATATTGTTTAGACGACATTCATTTGAAGCATCTTGTAGGCGTTAAGATATGAAGCAAGTGTGAAGGCGTTGTTACAAACCAGCTGTTTTTTCCGGACTGAAAATAAAGAAAAAATAAAAACAATTATTATAAATGAGCAGAAAAATTATGACGCAACATTTTGCTTATTGTATTTTTAAAAATATGCAGGAGTCGCTGTTTTTATTTTGCTGTACATCTGCAAAACAGATGCCACCAACATCCGCCGTACATATTCACGACACTTGCATCCTTAAATTAAAGGGGTTAGGGAAAAAATCGATTCTGAAGCACCGACTATATTTAGTTTCATTTTTAAGCTTATGTCCAGTTAATGAGTTTTACAGAATATAAAAAACTAGAAAGTAATTTTCTAATTAAACAGTTCTCAATAGCGAACTTCTTTTTTTTTTTTTTTCTTTTTTTTTTCTTTAACATTAGGCATGAGTTCTGGAATAAAGGTTTTTTCTATATATACTAACCAATCCTATATCATTGGTTGGTAGGTTTACTATTTTTTTACGGCATATAATTTCAGAAAGTACAGGCCACGGTAGCCCGTTGATAGAGGCCGAGCATTATAAGTTATATATTCACAGGGGCGATTGTACGTAGGATTTTTCTCCTGATATCAGAAATTTTTGCTTAATATATTTCCTGATATCAGGAATTTCTTTTTTTTTTTCAATTACTTTTCAGTCCATGTTAAAGAAAACTGTGTCCTTATGAAAAATTTTGAATATATTTTGTAACTGACTAGTTTTACTGTTTACAAAAGCTTTACACGTGTGTTATTTCTTAGAATAGGGGGAGGGGAATAATCGTAACCTGACCTTTTATTTTTCTCTGTATGATTTTAGGATATGTATGAATTTCAGAATTTCTTTGTATGAATTTTATTTTAAAGTAGGGTCACTATCAGCCCTAGATACTGAAGCCGGCCAAAGACTGTCATGTACATTAAAGGTTGCTGTTGCACATAAAATCCATCGTCGTTCTTTTAATGCCCTCCGTGTCCAGTAAAAATAATACTTTTGTGGGTTAACGAAGAGGGGAGGCATCCCCTCCGCGAATTACGTGATAGCATGTCTCCGGATTACCCCTAGTAATGAATCCCAGACCGTCGCTAAATACACATTGCGTTGCTCTATTGCGACGTTAAATACACTCAACCAATCAACCAACCATCCAAGAAAGGAAATTCTGCGCCAAACTAAGTACTTTTGTAGGATGATGTGTTTTTATTTTCTGTCAAATTAATATCATTTATGTTAAGCAAAAGCTGCAGTTTTTGTGAAGAATAATAATAATAAACAACTGAAAAAAAAATTAATAATAATATTTTCTCGAGTTGTAAAAGAAGGAAAATAATGAAATAACGGGGAAAAAAGTAATATTTTCTCTCTGCGTTAACAAATTAGCAAATAAATAAGTTTCTAATAATGTTAATTAAAATAAATAAATAATAAAAAAATGCGTTCTTATATGTTCGAAAACATTGAAAGTCTTACTGTGAATTCATTTATTAAAGGTCTGTACTTCATTATATATGTAAAGTAAAGTACAAAATTCATGTCAGACATACTCCTTCCATTGTCAGAAATTGATTTCAAATGCCAATAGATTTCAGCCCAATACTCAGCATATTCCTTCTCCTTAACTTGAAACTGAAATTCCTTAATTCGATTTTATTTCACTCTGGAGAATAACGATTATGTAAAATTATTTCAATTTTCTGTAAGAATTCGAGCAGTTTTCCCCTTGAAAAAAGTTTTCATGCATGACAGTGTGGCTTTAATCTTATTTTTGTCTAATAAATATCATCACTTAGCCCTCCTTCCTTTTTTAAATTTTAGAATAAACATTCTTTTTTTTATTTTATTTTTTCCATGTACGTGTGTATGTTAGTTTTATTTCATTATGCTTATACATACAGTCGAACCTCGTTAACGTGAACACTGTTAATGTGAAATACTTTTAACATGAACTGTTTCCACAATCCCTGTCAGAATGTAGATTAGTTTAGTTATATGAAGATTAGTTATTGATAGCATGAATTACTGATAACATGAAAAAAATTTTATCCCCCTCGAGATTCACGTTAACGAGGTTTAACTGTTTTTTATTCAGAAAATTTTATTTTTTAAGTTTGTTGATTTTATTATTATTATTATTATTAATTTCAAAAGTTATTGTTTTGTTTTTTAATTATTAATTTCAGAAGTTTTATCTTAGTAATTTAAAATTACTTTTAAATTGCAAAATGATTTTTTTTTTGAGGGGGGGGAGGGGGGGGGGAAATGAGTTTAAATTCAAAGATTAATTACTTAAAAAAATATAAAATAAATTACATAACTGGACTTAAAAAGCAATAAAACATAAGTTACACAAATGATCTTAATAAGCAATAAATAATACCCCCCCTTTTTTTTTCTAATGAAATCAACACAAATCTTATAATGCATAGAAGCATAATATTTTCCAGCGATTAACATTATACAATGGGATTATACTGCAAATATATTAAATGAAAATAAATAATTACACCGCAGGCTCTTTTACTGCTTAGACCAACTTAAGCTATACGTATTTACATAGACGAGATGCGATATTTACATTTTCAATCACCAGTTTTAAAATGATACTTTTTCTTTTAACGCGCTATCAATTATGCACTTAACTTTTTACAAAACACATTAACATTTTGAACTTGCGTGATATTTCAGTATTTGCTTATGCTGATTTTAGTACCCTGTTGGCGTAATTTCACAGTTTTCAATGCAAATTTCTTTAATAAGTTGACTCACTTTCTCTCCTCGTTCTGATACAGTAACCGTTTTCAATTCACCCTCAATTACTGCTGAAACCTCCCAAATTACACTTAGGCCTGCTAATCACCTATACTCCTCTCTTGATTACGTAATTGGATATCTCTCCCACACCAGTCGAATCCTTATTTTCTGGGTCTCCAAGCACGTTAGGCCATGACTAAGTGTTTTCTACCCCAAAGTTACATCATTATGCATGATGATTTATGTCTTTTAATGTGCTACCCCTTCACACTGTAATTTTTTTCATCGGGGATGGGGGGGGGGGGGGTAAAATTAATAAGTTCTCTAATGCCGTCAACTGTATCAAGGGATTGATCATTTCATGACACGGTTATACAGAATGAATGAAAATATTGACTTAAATTTTAATGATTATGAATGAGAAAGTGTTCCTTGCTTGAACTGATATGAAAATTTTTGAAATGAATTGTTTTATATATACAAAAGCAGCCAATCCACAATGAATTTTGTTTTAAGATGCGTTTATAATGCTACTGTCTCAAATTCAGATGATGAAGGTGACGATTTTCTTTGTTTCTTATATAGGGGTGAAAAAAATTTAAATGAATGTATTTTTTAAGACATATATGAAGAAAATATTAGATTCGTGAAAATTTTCGAACTCAAGTTTTTGACGGATTTACACTGAGATGTTCTGAACATGATTTGGCGTTTAGAAAATGTATATCTGTGTGTGCATCACAAATACTGTGGGGGCTGTATCTCGCGAACCGGTGAACGAAATTCGACCAAATTCGTTGGACCCTGATCTAAACTGGTGCTTATTAGATTTGTTGATCAATCGTTCAACAGGTGGTGCTGTCATCCTATTTTTTCTAAATTTTTAACATGGCAGTATAGGACAAAATTTCGTATAAATGTACATATAATGGAAGTTATTTTTAACGCATGATTATAAAATTTATATGAGATTGATAATAAATGCAGTGAACTAAGAAAAAAGTGTGTGCATGTAGAAGCATCGCTCTCCCCTTATGGGGTGCAAATTTTCAATATGGTTATCTTTCGGAAGAACTCGTCAATACCTTTAAAACAAATGGTTTAACCATAGATCTGTGATAATTTTGATCGAAGTTATCGAATTTTTTTTTTTTTTTTCATTTTTAACGGGGAAAAAAAAAGTGCACAAATTTAACTTTATTTGGACATTTAGTGTTACACTACTTTGAGATAAAAATCGTCTGTATTTATCATAGAAAATAATTTTAATAAATTATAATTTAATAATTAATTTGTATTGCGTAAATTTGTATAGGATTATGTGTAGAAGAACGTCTTATAGTGGACAACATACTAGTTTTATTGTTCTTTTTAAGGCGGTGTCTCTCTAAAATTTTCTATACCTGTAAGCCTTTAATAAAGCTTGCTTTCTAGTCATCATGCCGAGAATATTTCTTCATTCTTTTAAGTTCTTATAATTTCGAAATATATTATTGTTTCAAACCATTTCCATTAAAAAGCTGTGTTAATTTTTTAACATATTTAACTTTGACATTTCACTATTTAGTCTATCTAATGCTTTCATTGAAATTCTATGTTGATATTTAATGAGACTAACTTTTCAGGCATCAGACTTTGAAATATTTATCTTTGTTTTACACTGTTTTAATCTCTAAAATATATTTAAAAAATTTTCCAGTGTAAAATTTTGCTGAATATATCTGTACTGATAAGTATAAAGGATTTAAGTCCATATTCTTGATTTTTCAGGAGACGAAAAATAAAGTTAAACTAACTAAAAAGTAATCAGAAGAATCGATTAAGGAAAAAGGATTAGGTTGGTTTATACGCTTTATACCATTCAGCGATTGTCAATCTTCATTTAATAATGGGAAAAAATTGAATTAAATATTTTATACCAAAGATTAATGCTAAATTTCTGACTTGAATCTTTTTTTACCAATGGATTTTCTCAAAGACTAAATGACATGGATTTAAACCCTTTATACCAATCGATAGAGAATTTTTTTCTGAGTCTGACTATGTACTTAACTCAAAATCGACATTTTTGGACTTAAATCCTTTATACTTATCAGTACAGATATTTTCATATATTTCAGTGTCACATAAAATTACAGTTAAAAGAAATTATCGTAATCGCATATATGATTAGCTTATTGGATACAACTTTATTTTAGATACTTAACCACTTTCCCTCTCAGATCAAAATTCTTGTTTAATTAATATATATATATATATATATATATATATATATATATATATATATATACTAATATATACATCCTTAGTCATTAATACATTTATTTACAGAATTTTTATCTAAATGCATTTTGAAACTATCCAAATATTTGATCGTTATATTGCATCAGTGCGTATTCTTTGCAATGAACCTATTTAAAAACGTTTAGTCGTTTAGTATTTGTTGTCGCTGAAATCAATTTGTAGTTAGCTACCATTATAGAATTTTCAATCTCAGATTTTTTTTTTTTTTTTTTTTTTTTTTTTCAGTTGTAGGCTTTATGTCAATTGAAAAAGACGAGGGTGGATAGGACAAAAATAGAAATGAGGGGACATTGTATTTTGAGAATGAAGAATTGATCCAGCTTCTAAACTAAGAATGGAAAACTTGTGACTTTTAAGGTCACGCAATGAAATCAATGAAAATTGAAATTTTACTTTTCTTTTAATTGTATAAATATGCTTTATTTGCTCGAAAACGTATTTTTTACTTGTATCGAAAATTATGAAATGATAATCGTAAAGCTATACAATTATTTTATTTGTAAAAATACAGTAACTAAATCAGAAAGAGCTATTAATTCAGGTCAGTTTCCATTAACCCTAGATTACTGTAAACTTAAATAAGTGTTACTCTATAATTAATTTTTGGCTCATAGGCTACGAATTGATCCAGCTTCTAAATTAAGAAGGGCAAATTTGTGACTTATAGGTCGCGCAATGAAATCAATGGAAATTAAAAGTTTCCTTTTTCTTAAATGGTAACCAATTAGAAAACTAAAGTTGAAATTATGTATAAGTTTTTCATTGCATTAGCTTTTGTGAAATAGAAAGTTTGTAAATATTGCATTTTACACACAAATATGCTATATTTTCTCGAAAATGTATTTTTTATTTGTACCGAAAATCAATGAAATGATAATCGTAAATTTACACAAATATTTTATGTCAAAAAAATATAGTAACTAATCACGTAGAGCAATTAATTCAAGTGAAATGCCACGTTTCACTGTAAAAAATATGTCCTATTTGCTGCCAGAAATTATCTGTAATTTGAGAAAATACTTTCTGACAACGTAATTATTTCGTAAATTACGCGTATTTTCTCAAATTACAGAAAATGTCTGGCAGCAAATAGGACATATTACGTACCACGTACCACTAATCCTAGATAACTATAAATTTAAATCAGTGTTGCTCTGTAACTGATTTGACTCAGAGGCTACGAATTAAAAACTAGCACATTTTTACATTTCCTTTATTAATTTAAAGGAAATTATTGTATCTTAAGAGAATTAATATAGTATTTTGATAAAATGATAATAATAATAATAATAATAGAAAAGAGGGATTAGTGTGATATAGAAAAGTTAATATAGTGGCAAGGGCAAAACGAAAACATCTGGAATTTGCAGAACTAACAGGGGGGGGGGGGGGTAGTTTGTTGGATGAATGTTTAGTTATCTAGGGCTTAGTCATCACAATTATTTTTCTTATGACTTCTTTTAACTCTTAAGAACATAATATGCTGAATTATGATTAATTCATAGGACTCCATTTTTCTTTTCATTATTTAATATATTTTATACACAATTGCAATCACTGTTTCTAGCCTTAATAATAATAATACAGTCGAACCTCGTTAACGTGAATCTCAAGGGGGATAAAAAATTTGTTCATGTTATCAGTAGTTCATGCTATCAGTAGCTAATCTTCATATAACTAAACTAATCTTCATTTTGACGGAGATTGTGGAAACAGTTCATGTTAAAAATAATTCATGTTAACAGTGTTCATGTTAACGAGGTTTGACTGTAATAATAATTATGCAAAATCCAGCAATATTTTCTTGAGTAATTGTTATGACATTAATTAATCTCTTTTTAATTCATAAGGTCCGTAAATTTGAAGCGGAAAACAAATTATATCTCTCCTATTAAGATATGCACCTGAATAATTTATGTAATCTAACGTTAATATTTTTTTTTTTTTTTTTTTTAATTCTGCAGTCTACGATATAATTTATAATTATTTTCCAAATTTTTATCGCTGTATATAGGGGATGTTATAATGATAAATTCGACACTCCCGAGAAATTTAACCCAAACATCTATCAATTCATTATCAAAAACTTTGTGATGCCTACTGTATCTGTTTTAGTATGTTAAGGCATGACTAAGCTGTTCTCTCACCTCCCCCACTGTTCTGTATCACTTTCGTCTGCACCATTACATTCGATGATTTATAGGCTTTAACGTATCTCACTCCCTTCTCAATGCTATCTCAGTTATGTTAGAAAAATATGAAGTCCTAAATTGACACCCATGGTACCAAGGGATTGATAGGCCTTGCAGGGGACAGCTTGAAATATCGAATTTAGAAACTTTTGACAGCGGAGGGATCGTGTGTTTTGAAATATGTAGAAAAAAATTGTTTTATATATCCGTCTGTGAGTCACATATTTTGCTAAATGAGGCAGTAAAACTTCCTGGCATTTCTGAACCATTAGTCAAAATCACAAAGAAAAGACGATCTTGTCTGTCAGTTTATGATTTTTCACATAACTTGTCTACGAATCAATTTTTGAAAAGAGGCATTTAATAGCAAATTTATAAACTGGATATTCATGTAATTAAATTCACTTATTTAGAGCTCTCGATAGCTGTTAATTATATATATGCAAGTTTGAAACTTTTAATGCGTTTTAATAAACATTTCTAATAGACATTTAGCTGAAGTAAATGATCTGATCATGAAAATGTACTTCTAGGGCAGTTTCTGTATTTAGAAATTAAAAGGTAACTAAGTTATGCGATTTATTTATGAAAACAAATTATATTCATTAGCTGACCACAATTTTTAATTGAATTGAACCTAAACTGATACCTATGGTACCAACTAATTGATAAACCTCGCTTGAAATATCGAATTTAGAAACTTTTGACAGCTGTGGAAACGTGTATTTAGAAATATGCAGGGTAAAAAAAAAATTATATTCGTCTGAATCACAGATTTTGTTAAATGAGACGGGAAAACTTCCTAGCATTTCTAAATCATTAATCAAAATCTTGACGAAAAAGCGATCTTGCATATTAGTTTAGAATTTTTGATATAACTTATCTACTAATCAACTTTACGTAGTTTTGGGGAAAAAAAGTAGCATTTAAGAGCAAATGTATAAATTGAGTATTCTTAATTAAATTCTTTATTTAGAATTGCCCATAGCCGTTAATAATTTATCGAGTTATAGGATTTAGTCATCAAGACAAATTATGTTCAGTTGACCTTAGTTGCTTTCTACCTTAAATTACACTTTTCAGGGTTCCCATCAGAGCGGAAACTGCGAGAATCTCGCATATTTTTCCATTTTCTCACTTAAAACTTTTAATATTGCTAGGAATTTGCGCACTTTTTTCTTTTTTAGGAATCGATTTAAAAAAAATTATCCTTTAAAAAAAAAAAAAAAAAAGGTTATATTTGTTTTTTGATGGAAAATACACGTAACAAACAAACCGGGCTCTAATCTGCTCAAGTAAATGTGACTTCTTGGTTCCCCTCACCCTCCATTCAACGGAATACAGCTTTTAAAAAAATCTGCTATTTTAATAAATGCAAATGTGGCTAACACTTCATAAACACATTTTGAAATTTGTAGTAGAAGGTAAACTTGCTCAGATGAGTAGGAATTAGGCTCTAGTTATCTCTGTTCTACGCCCGCTATAGAAACCACACAAAATTCGAAAAACGTGAAAAAATCACATTAATTCCAGATATGAAATCTGTGTGTCCATGTAAAAGATCTATTATACATATTATTATTATTCAAAGTTTATTTAGGGTTTCACTTATTTTTCAGAAATCTCACATAGCTTTTAAAAGTTTCACTTTGTTTTTGAGGAAGGGTGAGAAATTCTCACCCAATTTTTTGCTCTGATGAGAACCCTGCTTGTGGTTCTGTCAGATTGATAGACATTGAAAAGAAAAGTTTAAAATATAGATCTTAGAAACAAAAGTTTGGCTATGAAGAGAACATGTGATTTGTAAAAGGTAGAAAAAATTGTTTATAATATCTGTCTTAGAAACACATTTTACTAAAAAGAAGGAAAAATTTCCTTGGCATATGTGAACAATCAGTCAAAATCACAAACAAATGTATATTGCATGTCAGTTTGATAAATTCTCCCGTAATTTGTTCAGGAATTAACTTTGAGGCATTTAAGAGCAAATATATAAACAGTGTATATTTATCCAATAATAAATTCACTTATTTAGATTTGTCCGTAGCCGTTAATAATTTATCAAGTTATAGAATTTATTTATCAAGTCAAATTATGTTCATTCGTTGTTCTTAATTGCTTCTACCTTAATTGTCACTTGTAGTATAAATGGATTAACAGACCGTGCAAGGGACAGGATAGCCTAAAATGACGATCTCAGAAACTTTCGGCGGCGAAGAGAACGTTGTTGTGAAATAGGTAGAAAAAATGCTTTGAAATATTTGTCTTACAAGGAAACATTCAAAAGGTGTCGTCATCAAAAACTATTGAAAAAAAAAATATGTGATTCTATTACTTACAAACTTTGAATAAACACCATAAAATGCAATAAACTCGCAACAATTGTTTTTCGACCCGAAACAATTGTTGCGAGTTTATTGCATTTTATGGTGTTTATTCAAAGTTTGTAAGTAATATTTTTTACAACGCCAGTTTTGTGGTGCTTTTTTATTAAATATGTGATTCTACTCTTCATAAAACACCAGAAAGTGAAAAAATTATTGGCTGAAATGAATTACAGCGACCACAAAAAATTATCAAAATTAAGCATTTTTGGCGATTTAGCGCTGTTAGGCGATAAGTTCGCTAGTACCGAGGTTGCCGTGTACGGACAAAACCGTGTTTTGCTTCCCCGCCAGGTACTCAAAATCAATCGCCTAACAGTGTGAAATCGCCGAGTTTGCTTAATTTTGATAAATTTTTGTGGTCGCTGTAATTCATTTCAGCCGATAATTTTTTCACTTTTTGGTATTTTATGAAGTGTAGAATCACATATATATATATTTTAAATATTTTTTGAAGACGATACCTTTTGAATGTTTCTTTGTTGGTAACACATTTTGCTACAAAGGGTGGGAAAATTTCCTTGACATTTGTGAACCATTAGTCAAAATCGCAAAGAAACATCATCTGGTGTATCAATCTAATGATTTTTATACAGTTTGCCTTCGAATCAATTTTGGGACATTTAAGAACAAATTTATAAACAGGATATATATCATAATTACATTTACTTATTTAGATTTGTCCATAGCCGTTAATAATTTATCAAATTCTGTGATTCATTTATCAAGGCAAATTATGTTCATTTGTTGATCTTAGTATGGTATCAATGGATAGACCTTGCAAGGGATAACTTAAAATATTGATATTAGGTACAAACTTTCGGCAGCAAAGGGGACGACTGTTGATTGTTATTAAACAGGCAGAAAAAAAAGAAAAAAAGTTTTATAATATCCTTCTGAGTAATACATTTTGCTTGTAAATAAGACGGGAAAACTTGCTTGGCAGTTGTGAACCAATTTAGTCAATGTAATGATTTGTCATGCTTATATAAAAATTTTGGTAGTTTTTTTTTTAATAATAATAGTAATAATTAAATAAATAAAATTAGCATTGCATAACTTAACCAAATATTCGTGATCTGTTATTTCTATCTTCATGATTATAAAGAGTGTAAAAATAACGCATTGACTTGAGAGGCTTATATATAATCGGCTTTATTTTACGTTTTATTTTGTTTTATTTTTTATTTCTTATACTACAAGTAAAATTGGATACATGTGTAGTATTTTTGTCTTTTCCGCTTAAATGTCAGGTTTGGATAAAATAATATTTTTGGAAATAAAAGACAATAGTGTAATAGCGTACTTTTTAAAAGGAAAAAAACGTAAAAAATATTGTAGGTTTTAATATGAATAAATATTTAAAAAGAATTTTTTTCTAACTACAATAAAACAATATAATATTTTTTTTTTTTTTTTCCATATGAATTTTAGAATTAGATTGCAAATTGAGCTACTTTTTTTTGGTCGATTTCTTGTCAGTCAGATCTGATGAACGATAGAATTACGAGAGATTTCCACTCTAATAAAAATAACAGCTAATATAAACACGTGAAAGACTAATTAAACTAATATCGCAGCGAAAGTTTTTTTTTTTTTTTTTAACATTTTCAAAGATGCTTCTTTTCTTCGAAATTTTTCAATAAATTAATGGTACATCCCATACTATTCATCGCATGTATATTTGTAATAGAAAAAGGTTAATGTCCCATCCCATCCAGTTCCAAAATTTCAAAAGGTATTTTTCACTTAATCAAACAAATGTACATCTGTTTATGTTTTGGAGTCTGTGATGCAGTTTAATTACCTTTCTATGAAGTGAAAATATATACATGTTTTTTTTTTTTTTTTTTTTTTTTTTTTTACTTCAGCCGGATTATTTCAGAGTTAGAGATGCAGGTCGGTTCTTTTTTTGAAAGCTGCTCTCTCAGCGTGATCCGACTTTGTCGGCGTGTCTTTTGTATAGGCTTCGTGATTCTGACAATAGCCGTTAGTTAAAAGTGATGCAATGGAACATGCCCCCCTTTTTAAACACGCGTGAGTCAGATGACGTGTGCAATGTGACGTCACACAGGAAAGGATGGAGCAGAAAAAGAATCGATAGGAAAAATAGTTACAAGTGAAACACCATTCAACTGCCGCCTTTTACTTTTTATTCTACACTCTTTCTGATTTGGGATTTTTTTTTTTCTCCTAACTTTTCGGTGTCAAATGTCATTGAGTTGCATGTCTGATTTTTTGTGATTTTTCACCAGGGTAAAGTGTTCCGAATTTAGCCAACCACGTGTGACAACGTATGCAAGCGTGCAGTATATCAGTTATTATATGGTGAATTAATTGGTTTGCATATTTTTTTTTCCTGTGCTGTTAAAAAAAAAGTGTTAATCTTATAAATATACTATATTATTATTACTGAATATTTTTCTCTTTTATTGTATATTTTTATTTAGTATGTATATATTTCATTAGATTTTAGAACCTATTAATTTAAATGGTAACATTGTGTCATCTCATTTGCCTAAATGCTTGAGTAAAGGTATGCAAAATGGTGTTCTTAAATTTCGTTTTCTAAAATTTAGTGCGATATGCCATAAAACACATTTTCTCAAACAGAAATCACTCTAGAGCGTTTCAGAAGGATGGCCCATCCCGATGTCCTTTTTCCGGTAAAATCCCACCCTCCTTGCCTCTTCTTTAGTCAAAATCCTGCCCTCCTTGCCTTTTTCTGAGAAAAAATACCGCAATATTTAAAAGTAGATTAAAAAATCGTTTTGGGGTGAATAAATTACTTTTATTTACTTGTAAGATACTATTACATTTTTAATTTTTTGATAAAAGTAGAGTAATTGCGCTATTTTTTTTATTTATTATTTATTTATTTTATTTTTTTTATTAGCACTAAGTGCAATAATGAGAAACTTCTAAATTGAAAAAAAAAAAATTAAGAGGCTTTCATTGGAGTATTCTGGATTTCCAGACATTCTTCGAAAATTATTTAAAGTTTATTTAATTGTGTTTGTACTAACATCTAACCTAAGGCCCCTTCTACTCACTTTGAGAGAAATTTTTCGAAAAAAAAAAAAAAAAAAAAAAAAAAAAAAAGATGCATTTTAAGTTGCTTTTTTAATATTTATCTGAGAGCATTAAAAGAAGTTTAAGGCTATATATTGTAAATATGCCTCCTATTTCTTCCGGTTGTTTTTTTTCACTCTCGAAGAAACTTGCCTACTCAGTGTAGCAACTAACCATGGATTTTAAAAGCTAAATGAAATAAATAAATAAATAAATAATAGAAAATTTCAAAATTGGCTCAACAAAAAATAGTGTTCTGAAGAAAGCATATTGTCAGCATAAAAGTTTTTGTAAAAATTAACCCATATGTGTTTAGACACTCTTTACAAAAGTTGCCCTTTTTCGGATATGATAAACCTTTTTCATAAAAATTGCCCTTAATCAATAACGTGCACCCTGCCCTTTTTTATGTTCTAAAGTTGTCCCTGTTCTCAAGCTAATTTTTCAGACATCTGAAGGTTAAAAAAGAATAAAGTTTACGTTGTTATAATGAAAAATAAATTGAAGTTACAAACAATTACTGTCATAGAAAAAATATAATAGTTTCTAATAAAGGGCAAAATTAACGGTCGCCACCGGCCACATGGCGACTAAATAAAAAAAGATGGCGATTAAAAATTATGCATCGATCGCCACTAAAGTCGCCACTTTTTGTGATCATTAAAAGATTCTAAAAGTCGAGCGACGATAGGCAATTGAAGCCTTGTGATTTTCAATCTTTTTCCATCCATGGCATAAATGTCAATGTTCATTTTAAACTTGCTTCATTATATTCTACAACCTATAAAGAAGTAGAATTGTTTAATATATCTCACTCATATAATTTTTGGACCCCCCCCCCTTCCCTCCCCCTAACGATCTGTGATCACACAGCTTATAGAAAGCTTTATAATCTCTAATCCTTCTCCATTTGCTGTAAAAATATAAATATCTATTTTAAACTTACTTTATTAGATTCTAGAATCTGTAAAGAAGTAGAATTGTTTAATATCTCTTACTCATAATTCTTGTAATTTCCCCCCCTCTCCCCTCCAACGATTGGGGGATTACATGCTCCACTGTAACCTTGTGATTTATAATCTCTCTCCATCCATAACATAAATGTAAATATTCATTTTAAACTTTCTTGATTAGATTCTAGAACCTATAAAGAAGTATATAGATGTATCCCCCCCCCCCTGCCACACACACACACATGTGCGCTCCATTTCAACTAGCAGTTAATGATCAAATGTCCTGCAAAGCACAATCTTTTCCCATTATTATCTCCATAGTATTTAATGTATATTTAACCCATTTAAGATATTTGACAAATGTGTGTATCAAAATTTGATTTGGCTTAAATGTGTATTTAAAAAAAAAAAAAAAAAAAAAAAAAAAATGTATTTGCTTTCTTTTGAGTAGAAATCTTCCTTTTTCCTTCCCATTTTAAAGCAGAAATCTCCCTATTTATAAAGCTACAAATTTGGCAGCTAAGTAAATTATTTTTAATGAAGCAGCTAAGTTTCCATATCTATACTTTTTAAGAGGAAATATTTTAACTCTATTGAAATAAAATCATTTTAAAAAGTGTGTCCTTAAAAATAAGAAAAAATAATAAAACTGCTAAATGTATTTACACATGACCATGTAAAAGTTGTGATGATGATGAATCGGCTGATTCATTTACTAGAAAATACCAATGTGAACTGTGAATGATAACAGCTTATTTCACTTAAATAAATTGAAAAAAAAAAAAAAAAAAAGTACTACTGAATTATCTGAAAGATTAAAACTTTTGCTGTTATTATTACAGCCCTAAGCAGATTTTAATTTAGGATGTGCAATTTAGGATTTTTAAAAAGAGTGTAATTACAAATTACAATTTCAGTGTCCCTGTGTTAATTTTATTATTATATGTATTTCTTTTTTTCATATTTTTCTTGTGGCAATTATACCGCAAAATGGTGACAATGCTTTTTGCAGTCTGAAAGAAATAGTCTTATCATGTGAAAAGTGGCCACTAACTGAAAAAAGTGGCTACTAATGAAACTGACAGTACCGGCCACTGGCCACTAATGAATTTTCCCAGTTTTGCCCTTTAGTTTCTAATACTATATAAAAAGTTCCATTGTTATAATTACATTATAATACACCGTTAGTAGAATAGTCTGCCGTTGTAAATTGTTATGCGGAAAAGATATTTTAAAAATAAATTTAAGAAAAGATAGATTAATTTGTGGGACCATATTTGTATTTAAAAATTTAATAAAACTATCCAAGAACACAAAAATGTCAAAATGAAATAATTGTAACAGATTAGTTTGTGCACGTATAATGTATTTGAAAATTCAATAATATTAGTGAATGTAAACATATCTCAGAAAATTTAAAAATAAAAACATATTATTGTAGTATAATAATTTAAGTGCGCATATTTCTGTTTAAAATTTTATAAAACTAAAAAACGTAAATGTATATGGCAAAATTTTGCAGTGAGAATCTAAAAATAATTATAATAGAATAAATTTGTATATTTATTTGCATTAAAAAATTAATGAAAAATTTAAATAACATAAATGCATCTAACAAAATTTCAAAACGAAAATTTAAATAATTGAAAAGAGTAATTTTTGTTCACATATAAAAAATTATTTTATATAAAAAATTAAAAAAATTATAAATAATAAATATAAATATACCTGGCAAAGTCCAGGATTAAAATTAAGATAATTGTAATGGACTAACTTGCCTATGCATATTTGTATTTCAAACTGCAATAAAAATGAACATAAATATGAAACATAAATATAAATGTAAATGTGAATAATTGCAATGGAATAACTTATGTACGCATATTCGCATTAAAAATTTAATAAAAGTGTAATAAAAGATAATATATTTGGCAATATTTCTAAATGAAAATGCAAAATTTGTAATAGAATATCTTTTGTATGCATATTTGAATTTAAAATTTCGAAAATATATCTGCCAAATTTGAAAATGAAAATGTAAATACTTGTAATAGAATAATTTGTGCACACATATTTGTATTAAAAAATTAATTAAAATGAATATAAATATAGTGTTTTAATACATCTGACAATATTTTAAAATGAAAAGGTGAATAATTGTATTAGAATAACTTATTTATGCACATTTGTGGTTAAAAATTGAATGAAAATGAACATAATAAAGGGTTATAAAGAGAATGGATGAATATAAAGAACGTAAACATATGTGGGAAATTTCAAAATGAAAATGTGAATAATTGCAATGGATCAATTTGTGTACGCATATTTGTATTTAAAAATTTTATGAAAATGTTTAGGAACATAAATATAACTGGTAAAATTTTAAATTCTAAATTGAAAGTGTAAATTATTCTAATAAAATAACTTGTGTACGCATATTTATATTAAAAAATTTAATAGACATGAACGTAAATAAAGAACATAAATATTCTTCTTAAAGTTTCACAGTAGAAATATAAATAATTGCAATAAAATAGTTTGTGTACACATATTTCTATTTTAAAATTTAATAAAAGTATTAAATAACAAAAATGTATTCGATGAAATTTCAAATTAAGATGTAAATAATTGCAGTAGATTAATTTATGCACTCATTATATTTGAAATATATATAATAAAAATAAAGTACATATAAATATTTGACGAAATTTTAAAATACAAATGTAAATATTTGCAAAAATAATAAATGTGTATGAACATTTAAAAATTAATAAAAGTATTATTAATAATAATAATAATTATTATTATTATTTGTAAATATTTGCAAAAATAATAAATTTGTATGAACATTTAAAAATTAATAAAAATATTAATAATAATAATAATGATTATTATTATTATTATACTAATAAATATATTTGTGAAAGTTTAAAATTAGAATTGAAGTAATCCTAATAGAATAATTTGTGTGTGTATGCATATTTGTATTAAAATTGCAATAAAAATTAACATAAATATATCTAGAAAAATTTCGAAATGAACATGTAAATAATTGCAATGGAATAACTTATGTACACATATTCGTGTTAAAAAAATGAATAAAAATGTTATAAAGCATAAATATATCTGGCAATATTTCAAAAAGACAGTGTAAAAATTTGTAATAAAGTATCTTCTGTACGCTTATTTGTATTCAAAAATTTTAAAATATTAAGCATGGTTAAAACACAAAAATATATATGGCAAATTTGAAAATGAGAACTTAAGTACTTGCAATAAAATAATTTTTGCACACATCTCTGTATTTAAAATTTTAATAAAATTGAACATAAGTATAGAGCTTTAATATAACTGGCAATTTTTTAAAATGAAAAGGGGAACAATTTTAATAGAATAACTTATTTACACACATTTGTGTTCAAAATTTAATAAAAATGAATATAATAAGGAGATACAAAGAAAATGAAGGGGATATAAAAAACATAAATATATGTGGCAAATTTCAAAATTAAGATATAAATAATTGCAATGGATAAATGTGTACACATATTTGTATTTGGAAAATTTAATAAAAATTTTAAGAACATAAATATATCTGGTACAATTTCAAACTGAAAATGTAAATTATTCTAATATAATAACTTGTGTAAGCATATTTATATTTAAAAATTTAATAAACATGAATATAACTAAAGAAAATAAATATTTTTTTTTAGATAAACAATTGCAATAAAATAGTTTGTGTACGCATATTTCTGTTTTAAAATTTAATAAAAATACTAAATAACGTAAATATATTTGTAAAATGGCAATGCAATAATTTATGTACACATATTCGTATGTATATGGTAAAATTTCAAATTGAAGATGCAAATAATTGCAATAAATTAATTTGTGTAAGTATATTTGCATTTCAAAATTATGCATAAAAATATAAATAAAATAAATAAAAATATCTGGCAAAGTTTCAAAATAAAAATGTAAATAAATGCAACTGAATAATTTGTGTGCTCATATTTATGCTTAAAAATGTAATACAAATAATAAAGAACATATATATATATATATATATATATATATATGGCGAAATTTTAAAAACAAACATCTATATAGTAGAAACAAGTAATTTGTGTAAGAATATTTGTATTAAAAATAAATAAATAAATAAATAAAAGAACGTAAATATATCAGGCAAAATTGCAAAACAAAAATGCAAATAATGGCATTAGAATAATTTGTATGCACATAATTCTATGTAAAAAATTATAAATATTTTACAGAACATAAAATTATCTAGCGAAATTTCAAACTGAAAATGTAAATAATTTCAATAGATTAATTTGTGTACAATTTGTGTGTTATTTGTGTTTGAAAAATTTAATAAAAATTTCAGAGAACATAAATATATCTGGATATATTTCAAAAGGAAAATGCAGTAATAAAATATTTTATGTACCCATATTCGAGTTAAATAATAATAATAATAATAATAATAAATATATCTGGCAAAATTTTAAAGTGAAAGTGTAAATTGTAACAAGAGAATTTGTGCACGAACGTTTGTATTTAAAATTATAATAAGAATATTAAAATACATAAATATACCTGGTAAAATTTCAAATTGAAAAATGAAAATGCGAATAATTGCAAATATTAATTTGTGCACGCATACTTTGTATGTTTGAAAATTTTAATGAGAATGTTATTTTGATATATATATATATATATATATATATAAGCTAATTATTCCAATAGAATAACTTGTATACGCATATTTGTATTTAAAAATTACAGAAAATAAACATAAATAAAAAATAATAATTTAAAAAAAAGTACAAAACTTTGAAAAAGCACTATAATATGTTATGTTTATTGCTTTTAAACGCCAGCTCCGTGGTGGTAAATTAAATTTTTATTACTATAAATAAAAATATCTGGCAAATTTTGAAAATGAAAAGGTAAATAATCGCAATAGAATAATGTATGTACACATATTTGTATTTAATATTTTAATGAACGTGGATATAAATAGAGATATGGCAAATTTTCGAAATAAAAAAGTAGAGATCGCTCTAGAATAATTTATGTTCGCATTTTTGTATAAATTTAATAAGATAAACATAAATAATGAACATGAAATAGTTTTCAATATTTCACAATAAAAACATGAGTAGTTGCAATAGAATAATTTATGTACGCATGTTTGTATATAAAAATCTAATAAAAAATATCAAAGAACATAAATATATCTGGTAAAATTTCAAAATAAACGTTTAAATTATTGCTGAAGAAAATTTTTGTACGCATATTTCTATTTAAAAATTTAATAAAAATGTTAAGTAGCCTAAATATATGAAGAAAAATTTCAAAATAATAATGTGAATAATTCCAGACAATGAGCATATAATACAAAAGCCGTTATCAGTGTCTGTAAAATTTAGTAATGATTTATTTTTCAAACCATTATGAACATTCTGAAAAAAAAACAGAAGGAAAAAGAAAGAAAGAAAGTTGTTCCCACTATGTAATTTTGCTTAATTTTATATTTTTTTTTCATTTCGGAACATTGAACATTTTCTTAATTATTATTATTTTTATTATTATTTCATTAAGTTTGAATTTTCAGACCTTTGAAAAGAGGATATATATATAGTTTAATTTATGTGATTAAATTGAAAAGATTGAGAATGAAGATGAGACAATCATATAATTACCACAGGAACATATATATATATATATATATGTGTGTGTGTGTAAATTTAAGAATTCAAAATCGTTGTAAATTTTAGCAATTATTAGATACATGACAATACCAATAACACATACAACAAAGGTAGAAGGAAAAAAAAAAAAAAAAACACTTTTGGGGAAACTGACAAAACATTTTAGATGCAAGAATGGTTTCAACACAATTTGTTACATTTCTTTGAATATAATCTTTATTCCTTTCTTTATTTAGGCCCCAATTTTTAAAGTAAAGTAAATATTTTATTTTTATGAGAAACAAATTCCGAACCAAAATAAATAAATTATTAAAAATATTACTGCATTGGATTTATATTGAGATTGAAATTTCTAAAGTTCGGCAGAAATCATTATTCGGTAAATTGCTACTTTTTTCTTTCATTTCTTTTCTTTTCTTTTTTTTAAGAGAAAAAAAATAACAATATCTTTGAGATAAATTTCATTATAAGGAATTATAAAGAAGACTGTGCTTATTTAATCTAATTTTTCAAATTCGTTATTATTTAAAATTATGAGTTTTGTTAAGGTATTTATTTATTTATTTTATTATTATTATTATTATTTCTAAATTGAATGCATTCTTCTTTTATTTTATCAGTGGATGCAAATTCGTCTATTTGCAGTTCTTTACATTTAGCCTAAAAGACATGGTTACATACGCGAGCAACCAAAGAGAACACATGGGAGGGCGGTGACGATCAAAAAGCTCCTCATGCATAAAAATTTTCATGTTTTTTTTTTTTTTTTCCCTTAATATTATTTGCCTTTAAATATGTAAAGGATATTAGAAAGAGAAAAAAAAACTTCTCGATATTCCTGTTTATAATTATTTTACAATATGTGATTAAATTGTTATCCTTGTGTTTGTTATTTGTATCTACACTGTAAAAAAAAATATGTCCTATTTGATGTCCGAAATTCTCTGTAATTTGAAAAAATACGCGTAATTTACGAAAAAAATTACGTTGTCAGAAAGTATTTTCTCAAATTACAGAGAATTTCTGGTAGCAAATAGGACAAATTTTTTACAGTGTAGTTTTAACTAATACTAAGGGCAATTTATTTTAGAGTAATGAAGAAAAAAAAAAAAAGGAATTAAAGAAAAAAAGAAGTAAAGGACGTAAAGAATCATTTTTAATTTTCCATTCATCAAAATGCGTGGAGTGTGCTATCGTCTTGAAACTATATATTACTCTTGTTATCTTTCGGTCTTTCCACTATTGGAAATTCGAGTATTTAACATTCACGGCCGGACGTTTATTAACATTGCTTTGGGCTAAGACTTGATACGTCTCAGGCATGAGATTCTCATTTGCACGTAATAACTTCTTTTTGGGAAAATATTTTCACATCGTTAAATGAAACGTGGTGCAAATTGTTTTTAGTCTTCTAAAAGATTTTAAAAGAGAACCTATGAGGGAGAAAATAAAAACTTCAGCTGCAATGAGATAAGGTGTCTCTCTTTTAAAACTACAAAAAAAAAAAAAAAAAAAATGTCTGTTAGGCTATCAGTGGTTTCCCACACTAACCCAAGTTCTTAATGCGTACAACACAATGCACTAAAGATGTCAAAAGGTTAAAAACAGGAATTGAGAAAACGTATGCTGAAAATAAAAAAGAAAATTGAGAGGGTGGATTCAGATGAAAATAAAAAGTTCACCCAAATATCTCACTTCTTCATCTGTTTCAGGATAAAAAGCGAAAATCAGGAAGATAGAAGGCTTTCTTTCTTTCTTTCTTTTTTTTTCCTTTTTTTTCTCTTCTTGTTTTCCCCTCAATGTAATAAAAGAAATTCTTTAATTCATGCAAGAAAGTGAGATTTACTCGCAATTTTCATGATGGAGGTGGAAGGCAGTTTAATTGTTTTCTTTCTTTCTTTCTCTTAAAAAAAGGCTTTGTCTGATCAGAGTTTTCTGTTTAATAACTGTAATCATCATCCTCTTAAGTATGTAGTGATATGATCATTTCATTGTTTCAAAATAATTTTGCCTTTTGAAGAATTAGCTTTTTCTTTACTTTCTTTTATTTTTAATTTGAGAAAAGAAAATTTATTTGGAGTGACTAATATTCTTTTATTTCAATCACTGGGTGAATATTTCTTCAAAACGTTTGTGGTAAAAGGCAATTTCTTTTTCCTATTCAGGTTCAAATAAATTTCTTTATTTTTAAAAAGAGTTCTCAAATAAAAAAGAAAAAGTAACTAAATGAAAAATTAAAGAACAGAAAAAGAAAAAAATAATAATAATAAACCTCCTTCAAAAATAGAAAATTTATTCACGCACTTTTTTAATGTCATTTTTTGATGGTAACAGAATAGATATTTTTCACGTTTTTTTTTTTTTTTAAATAAGCAAAGAATTGAAAATAAAAATAAAATGCGTTATTAAAAGTGTACGGATTTTAATAAATTTAATTAATCAAAATAGTTTTTTTTTTTTTGTCAAAATAAATAAACAAAATAAATATTCTTGAAACAAAATATATTTTTCTCACCCTATTAAAGTTAGAAACATAAAATTTTTACGTACTGACTCATTTGATACTTCCCTACATACTAATTTATTTTATTTGTTAATCAATTTGATAAGTTCAATGTGCACCACATACATGCAGCTCATTAGTATATTCGATAGTTTTCGTTATGCTTTTACCGTACATGTTGAAATCTAAAATGTGACATTTTTGGAGAACGACCGTTTTAATAATTTTCTGCATAATTATTTACTTCTTTATCTATTTATTTGTTAAGTTCAATTTTGCGTACAAGCAGCGCGTTAATATATTCAATACTTCAAATACCTATAACCTAGTGAATACTTGGCAAAATAGAATACATTATTCGATTTTAAAATATCTGAATTAAAAAAGTGTGTTTTATTATGTGTTTTATTTATGTGTTTATTTAATAATAATAATAATAATAACAATAGTAATAATGTGCTCAAACTTATTTTAGATAATGTGAATCTTAAGATCCGCATTTATGATCTAATTTCCTTCTAATATTACCTGAGATTTTTTACCAGCTTTTATATAGCCTTATTTTAGTCTGCTAATCGACAGCATTTAAAGAAGGATTTTGAGAGGGCTTTTTGATGTATGCGGTGTGCAATTAATTTTTTACTTTTCTACTCATGAAGCAGCAATATTATTTTCTTGTTAAATATATGTTTAAACAATGATTTTATTAAATCTTTAGTCTGCTGTGTTTCCTGTTTAACTAGTCATCTCTTTTTTATATTTTCTACTTGTGAAATGAAATGTCTACATGTGTCTCAGAAACTGGTCTTGAATTGCATCGCTTGACGACTTTCAAAAAATAAAATGTAATTTTAGAAAGATATCTAAAAGCGATATTTCAACAAATTTCCTTTTTTTTTTTTTTTTCAGGTTTTTAATGTTTCATAATAAATAATGAAAACTTTGTGCAGTATAAAAGAAGTTACCTACTAGAGATGAGACGGGCTCAGCCCGAGCCCGACCGGGCTCAAATCTTACGCAAGTCTTCGGGCTCCGGGCGGGCTCGGATTCAAGCTAAAAGTTCCGTTTATTTTATTCTTCACTAACTGGAAAATGTGAAAAAAAAAAAAAAAAAAAAAAAAAAAAATATTATTCATTTTGAGAGCACTTTTAGTAAAGCCATAATAGTCATGATAGGTTATAAATCACAAAATAATCTTGCAAACTTTAGTAGCTTTGACTTTCCTTTTTCTAAATAGAACTTTTTTTTCAACAGGATGCATATTATGACATAGTGTATACAGAGACACAGACATTATAAATTGTTATAATAACATTTATAGTTGTATAAATTGAGGATTTATAATAAGAAAATTAATTTGAAAATGAAAACGGTATTTAATTTTACTACTGTGTATGCGTTGCATAGACTTTCAATATCGCACCACTTTCAATATCGGGCTCGGGCTCTGATCACACAAAATTTTTCGGGCTCTGGCGAGCTCAGTTCAAAAATGTTTCGGGCTCGGGCGGACTCGGATTGCCAAAATAGAGCCCGAACTCACCTCTATTACCTACTATTTTTACGAAATTACAAAATGTTAGTTTTAATATCTAAGTGATATTCTAAAGTATTTTTCCTCTTTGGGTTTCAATTTTTTAAATTCTATTGCAAAAGTTATTTACTAGATATGTGGGAAGAAAAATTATAAAAATAAATATTTTTTTACGAAGATTGTCTGAAATCCGTTTCATGCGTGTATTGGCTATGATGCAGACAAAGAAAGCGTGCCTCATACACATCCCATGCTAGATTAACAAAATATTTGATATTGTAATTAAAAGTAATTTTTCAAATTAATTTCATTGTGAATATTTTAATATTTTTTCTTGAATTGTCGGCGGAGTTTAGAACAAACTTAAAATATATATATATTAAAAAATTCTGCAGTATGTTCTGACGATAAGAAAAAAAAAAAAAAAAAAAAAAAAAGAGAGAGAGAGAGAGAGAGAGAATTGGAGAGAAAAAAAATGAATATATATTTATAAGTAGTAATTTAAAAATAATGTGACTAAAAAAGAAAATACGATAGATAGATAATAGATTTGTTATATGTATAAAATAAAAATTGTTATTGTTGCTATTATTATTACTATTTTCATAAAAAAAAAAAAAAAAAGTTACATTCGTCTATTACACTAAATGTTCAACGTGCGTTTACGCATTCATAATAATAATAATAAAATAAATCCATTTATCGATCTATATTTACACTTACACGATCTATATTTACACCTTAATTTACACTTTCATTTATGGAAAAATTTTCAAAAAATTTAGCTAGTATTTTTATCTGTTTACTTATTTCGTTTGTCTGTTTACTTTTCCACTGTTGAAAAAAGCATTTAATATAGTGTTGAAAATGGGTTCAGTATTTCTGTTACTGCTATCTTATTATTATTTATTTATTTAGCTTTCAAATTCTTAAAATTTGTACTTTTAAACTATAATCAGAAGTAAATAATGAAGCGCATGGAATTGAAGCTTGTGTTATAGGATTAGAAATAATGAGTAAAATTATTATTTCTGTATATAAAATTGTCTCTGCCGATTGATAATTCTTTAAATTACTTAATTAATTAATTGATAATAAATCATTTTTAATGGCATAAAGTTATCGTTTTAAAATGTAATCTACATTCTGTAAAATGTTTCGCTGTAAATTTTCTATGTACGTGAGAGCGTGAATTTACATATTATTGTTCTTGCCTTTATCAAACTGCAGATTAAAATATGAATTCATGAACAAAGAGGGAAAAAAAACACAAGCATCCTTTTATTTTTAAATGAATTTTTCGTTACTGCATGCACGTTTAGGAGTACTTATGACATCAAAGGATAGTGTCGAACCCCTTTTCTGCCACTTTACTATCCTCAAGGGATAAGTGAATCACATTATATAATGGGACCCTCTTCCCCATATATCACTCGTACTTAAAGTCTTGATTGAAGACCAGTTAAGTACATTACAGATCGGCATATTACATATATATTGTGATATTGAAGATGGCGGTTCAGTCAAAATGCGCAAGTCTTTAATGAAAGAGTATTTCTTTTTCTTTTTCAATAATGTTGTATTATTTATATTATTATTTATATATTGTTTACTGAGTATCTAGACAGTTTAAGGAGGGTACTGCATCTCGTCTGTGCTTTTATTATATTTGCCAACATTGACTTTTATTATTAATACTTATTATTATTATTATTATTATTTGTATTAAAAAATAACAGGTTGAACGCACTGTTAATCTATTTCCTTAAAAAAAAAAAAAATGTTTCTACATTGTATTTGTAATAATAAAAGTGATGTAAAACAAGCAAGGAGTGTTTGTTTAATTAAAAAAAAATTTGAAGTTTTCAAAACTTTATTTTTCTTTATTTCTATATTATATGTAGCATTTTTAAATAGGGTTTTCAAATTCTTTCTTAACTAATTGCCATTTTGTGATATAACGAAAGAATGAAGAATGCTTAACATTAAAATTGTAATTGGTGCAAGCTGTAGAAATATGGACAAGTTTAATGATTTTATCTGCATTAGTAAATTTTCTATAGATATATATATATGTATATATTATATAAAACTGTTTTTTTTTTTTTTTTTTTTTTTCGTAACAACAACAACAACAACAAAAAAAAAGACAGCATAATTTGTTTAAAAAGTTTAACTGGATACTCAAAACTGTGCATAAAAATCTCAAATTTTAAAGCGTCTGTAAATGCAACAAATTTTAATTCCACAATTTCACCCACAATGAAAACCACATTACTGCATATTTACTTTTTTTTTCTTTAAGCATCTTTTAAAATAAAACTCATCCAAATGTTCATCGACACAATGATTTCTACTGTAGCTCTGATCCTAATGCCCCTGTAGCGTAATTTTCTGTATCTGGTTGCAGACAGAAGTGTTGTAATTTTATTAAAAAAAAAAAAAAATAATAATAATAATGATAATAAATAATAATAATAATAATAATAATAAAATTTCCACCTGAGAAGAAAACAAATTAAGATGCAACAAGTGCTGCAATCTGAAGACATCATGTAAATTCTGTTAGTATTTTTAAGCCTGGTATTTCATTCTAAGATGCTAAATTAACCTGCAGGATCTAAAAGTATCCGCAGCACTCGCTACCATCTTTCACTGTTTCTGCTACTGGGCCTAATGCTGGAAAGGTTTTCATATTTATGCGTGATACACGATCTTCCTTTATATACTTTCTTTTTCTTCTTGTGCGAATTTATGAGGTTTTTATTTTTAAATAAATTCTTTTCCAAGATTCAATTTTTTTTTTTTTTCCTTTGTAAGCTATTGAAATATTTTCCATTAACTTGCTATTTTTCCTTTAATCCTGTGTATATAAGAATTTACGCACTTCTTCACTTGAATGTTAAAATTTATTCTCGTTAATGTATTCATTTTCTTCTCCTTATCTCTTTAAACAATCAGATTTACTCAGATTTTTTTTTTTTTTCTCTTGTCGGTGAACGAGGAATTTTTATTATCGAAAACCATACTGCGTTGAGTCGAAAAGCTTTGAATCATAAATTCTAACCAACCATCCCTGATCTGAATTTAAAATAACCAAGAAAGTGGCAAGATTTAAATTCAAAAATACAAGCACCAATAAATTTCACTTCTTCTTTTTTCCTCTTTCTCTTTGTGTTATGAACGGAGCTCAAAAGAAAGTGATTGCCAATTGGCCGTTTGTTTTTATTTAACTTTTGTATTTTTTTTTCTTTCTTTCTTAAAAAAGAAAAAAAAAAGTCTATACAGCTTAATGTGTTTTGTTGTTTATAACTATGTATTCTTTCTATTCTTTACCTGTCATCTAACGTTATGCGTTTTCTTAAGTTAGAGTTAATTTCTTCTGTCAAGTTTTGTATGATTTGTCAGACGCCAGTAAGAGATTAGCTGTTATCTTTCAGCCCACGCCTTTTCACTGTTGTTGATCAAATGGAGACAAATTTCTTCGAGTATTTTTGAAAAAAAAAAGTTTCTTCAGTTAACACGTTTTAATTTTGAATAAATATTATCCAGTACTGCTCTTTATTTATTTATTTATTTATTTTTATATTTTTATTTAATTATTTAATTATTTTATTTTGGGGGGGGGGGAGGGGAGGGGGTATATTTCAAAAGCTTCTTTTACTAAAATGTAACATAAATTTGTCATTGTGGATAATTCTAAAAAAAAAAAGCTTTATGCTTTCTATTTATGTGTATATGTATACTTTTTCGCTTTCAAAAGAGAGAAAACTTGCTTCAGCATAAAATCTTAATTAAAAAAAAATGTGACACTGAATTTTATTTTAAATATTAAGAGGTGTTATTTTTGTACTTAATCTTTGCCATTCTAGCTTGGAATAATGTGGCTAAGCTGAAGCCTTTAATATCCTATTTAGAACAGTTAGCTCCGTCTTTTGGCATTTCTCTACAACACTACATTATTTCACAAAATGATTTCACGTGTTGTACTATATTCGTGATTAAATCATTTATATTTACTCTCAGAAATCGGTGCAGTAAATGCCACTGGCGTATGTATACGCCAGCGACACATACAGGGTTTAACACTAATACGCATTTTTTTTTTTTTTTTTTTTTTTTTTTTTTTTTAATGTGTTGTTTTATAGAAACGTCTAAAAGCGTTGCTAAGGATTCGAGGTTCGTTTTGAAGTTGGCTGAAATTTCGTTTCCTAAAATTCTTACATTGGTAAGGAATTGGTTAATATTTGTTTGAGTGGTTTTAGTTAATTGAAGAGCAATCACAAATTGTTATCTATTCCACCGCCCTTTTTCACATAAAAAAGACTGCTTTTACAGAAAAATCTGTAAGCCAAATTCCAGTCATTTTAAGAGAGAAAAATTGCTATTTTTAATTGCTTTAAATTTTCTTATAACAGTCAACTTCTGTATTTCAATATTAAAAGAGATTTTCTTTTATAAATAAATCCTTTTGATGGTATCATGGATGATATTTTTTCTTGTATATTTAAAAGGGGAAAATGAGTTTTTTTGAAAAGCAATTTGTGTCGGTTATTGGTGACATCTTATATTCACATTAATATTGATGTCGAGATTTTTACAATTTTTAACTATAAAGCGTTACCATAGTTTATTGCCATAAATGTTTCTTCGAAAGAGAGCAAAATTAAAATGAAATTCAGCATTTTAGCCTTTTTGTCATGTAGATTGTTCTTTTTCAGGAATATATGAAAATACCGAAATCTTATTTTCCTTAATGTGATGCGATATATGTTTGTTTTATTAATGTGCGGGCAGTTTTAACCGATGTTATCTCACGAATTGAAATTGACAAGCGATTACAATCGGTCGTCATTCGCTGGAACATTCATTCAGCAAAGATGTTCCAAAAAAAATTCAAAAGCACATAATATGTTTTTTTTTTTTTTTTTTTTACTTTTGTGTGTTATCACTCAACATGTTTCTTCGAGCTTTTTTTTTTTATTTTATTTTATTTCTTGTTTTTTAAGACGTGTATCGGTGGTGTTTACTTTCTTCATCTTTCTTTATCCGAGTTGGTGTTATGTTACTGAGTCAGACATTTATTCGCGTTGGAGAACAATCCTTTGAAGTGTAAGGCGCCATGCCTCACCGGACCACCTGTTATCTTATTAGTCCACGCCTTTCCATTAAAAGTTGTAGCTCGAAGACTATCTTTAAAATGATGAGGCCTTAAAACGTTCATGTCGTGTCTATTATCATTTAATCGCACCATGAATATAGAGAGTCATTTGGGCTGATATTATATTGTTCTTTCTGGCGAGTGTGTGTGTGTGTGTGTGTGTGTGTTACCAGAAGGGGTAATTTGTGAATGTAGTATAACTGTTTTGATAACAAAAATGAAAAGTGTTAAAAGCTTATTTTATTAGTATTGTGGACGTTTAAAATTGCAAAAAAGGACATAAATTGCTTTTTTATAAAACAAGCTAATTTATTTTTATTTATTTATTTATTATTACTTTATTAATTTATTTCGATAGTAGGGAAAGGGGGGTTTTATTTTATTTATTTTTTTTTTTTATATGTGTGTGATGAAAAAAATCCTTTTATATTAAAATAAACTTTTAAAATATATACTATATAATAAATGGATGATAATCAGAAAGATGGAACCTATGCATTGCGGGAAAATTTAATTTTGCATATAATCAATTTTGTAACATTAAATATACAATTTACTTTTATAAAATATGTCCATTTATTTTCAACTGTCTTTAATAAACAGCACAGTGCAGATTTAAGACCACTGAAACCACATAGACCGGTAAGAATAAAATTTCATCAAATTAAATTACCTGTGAAGACTGATTGTTAGTTATTGAAACAATTAATTTTACTTTTTGATTTTTGAAACAATAAATTTTACTTTTTGATTTTATATATATATATATAATTTAAATTAACTTCAAACTTGCCTTAATCTTATTCCTAGATAATTGCTATTTAAATAATGTTGCCTGTGGGTTAAAACAACATGAAACCTAAAAACAAAAGATTCGAACAAGCAGTGAGAGAATAAACAATTCAAACCTTTTTTTTTTTTTTTTTTTGGACAGATTATTTTTTTATTAGGAAAAGCTCAGAACAATGAAAGAAACTCGTCTATATATAAAAAATATTATTCATATACCAGATAATATAAAACATTTTAAATTGTAAAGAAAAAGAACGATTTTTTCGTGCTTAATAATTTCATATATAATCTTTTGTTTTTTAAAATTCTAAGTTATTATGATTGATAATAAAAAGAGAGAAAGAGAAAAATTTGTAATACAGTCAAACCTCGTTAACGTGAACACGGTTAAAGTGAATTACTTTTAACATGAACTGTTTCCATAAGCTCCATCAAAATAAAGATTAGTTTAATTATATGAAGATTAGTTACTGATAGCATGAACTACTGATAACATGTACAATTATTTTTTGTCCCCATTAAGATTCACGTTAACGAGGTTCTACTGTACATACTATTACTTGAAAGTTCTATCACCTCATGACAGAAAAAAAAAAATTCAATAAAATAGATTATTCAAACACTTAAAATGACTCTGAAATTCTTTCGTCAGTGATCACTTTTCGAGATATCAATAAATATTTACCTGTAATAAGAAGCGTTGAATTTGGATTTCTTTTCAACTGTTGCATCAACGTTAATTAATACGTCACTTGTAATAAATTTTTCAATTACAGCCAAGATTTAAAGTCAAAATTGGAAACTCGAGCTGATGCCAACTTCTTTCCCAAATATTTCAATTGAGATTCTTTATTCTCACATGTAAAATGAGCTTTTGTCTAATTAGATCTAAGAACGAATAATTCCTTTCAACCAGAAACTTAATGTTGAACTGATGATGTGCTCATTTGTTTTTAATTACCTCTGTTGCAAATTTATTTTGACTGGTGATATTGAGAACCCGATTGCTATCATCTTTCATATAAAGCATCCATGTAATTAAGAAGACGAAGAGCATCAGCAGAATCAATGAACACTTGCTCTTTTAAACACAAATTGGACTTTATGAAGCTTATGGTGATTAACAGATAAAGAAGCTATTTTGTATTATAAGTTTCTAACCTCGCAGTTGAAACCGTGTAATTTCGCGTTCATAGCGTATATTATTAAACGAGTGTGTAATTATCTTCGGCTTAGCCACAAAAATGAATAAAATGTTATTTTAATCTACAGCATTTGATCATCATCAGAATATACAAAAGAAAAAATGTGCATAAAATTAAAAGGTAAAGAAATAAAAATGAGTACTCGTTTTTTGCTCGTAAACGAATTCTTATTATATTATTTTCTTTTATTATTTTCTAATATTTATTTATTGATTGATTAGTAGCTAATTACAGTCGAACTTCATTAGCATGAACACGCTTAACGTGAATTACTTTTAACATGAACTGTTTTCGTAATCCCCGCCGAAATTACGATTAGTTTCCGAGTTAATGTTATCATGTAAAAAAATTTTTATTCTTCGTGAGATTCACGTTAACGAGCTTGAACTGTATTGGCTTTTTAAATTTATGAAATTTAAACTGATAACTATTTTGAATTATTTTGTATATATAAATTCCTATTTCCTACAATTAAAAAAAAAAAAAAAAAAAAAAAAAAAGCCTAAAAATAAAGTTCATTGCGAAGAAGGAAGGATTGAGCTTCAACGTAAATTGATTTCGGGAATCTTGTTTTTGAAAAAAACATGTATTCGTTATTGTATATACAGGGAATTAAATGTGTGGTGAAAAAAAAAAGTGATAATAGTATGCATTGAACATACAGGCATTCAAGCTGTCATTGATATTTGTATTTAATATTCTTAATAATTCAGGTATTATTTTTTTACGTTTCGTGAACTATTTTCTATTATTAATTAATTCATTCAGTCTACAAGGGGAACAAATACATTTTTTCTTTTTAGTATTTTGGTTTTAATTGTTATTAATTACATCTTCCTATTATATATCTGATTTTTAAAAGTTTTTTTTTTCATATATACAGGGTGTTTAAAAAAAAACGTTGACAAAATGACATAGTAGATCAGTCATACAACAAGGATCAAAAATCGCATAGGAACAGGGGGTCGCAACAGCGATCCGAAGCCGCTACAGGGTGTCTAAAATAATACATAACACAAAGAGAAGAAACAAAACCATTTGAGATCATTTTAATGATAATTACTCACTCACATGCGACTAGTGCAAGCCAAATGTTGAGTCTACAGGAGATACTCAAAGTTTTTGCCAGATGCATCGAAACACGCTTGGCATCTACGTTGCATAGAACGCCGCACCTTCTCAAAGATACCAGGTGTATCCCGAACACATCCTGCTGCCACTACGATTCTTCCTACCAAGTCTTACGGCGTTGCAACAGGTGTTTCATACACAAGTCCTTTTAAATATCCCCATAAGAAAAGTCCAAGGGAAACAGGTCTGGTGATCGTGTTGGCCATGCGATTGGTCCACCACGAGCACGACCAATCCAGCCGCCAGGAAAAGTAGCCTGCAGATGTGTCTGACTTCTGTGCTGAAATGTACAGGAGCTCTGTCGTGTCGAAATTCAATGTGTTGACGAATAGGCATCGAAACATCATTCAGAATTTCTGGCAGAACCTCCTGCAAGAATGTTAGATAAATGGGACAGTTAAGTCTTTCTGGGAGAAAGTACGGACCAAATAAACAGTCTCCTACAATGTCAGCCCGCACGTGAACGGAAATGTTCCGTTGTGCGCCGTGCGGACGTGTAGCATGCGGGTTTTCATCCGCTCACGTATGCAGGTTGTAAAAGTTCATCACATCCTTTAATGCAAACGCAGCCTTGTCCGTGAAGAGAACACCTGTTGCAAAGCTTCTGTCCGCAGCACTTTCTTGCAAAAATCACCACGCAAAATCCATACGATTGTTGTAGTCTCCTGGTTCCAGTGCCCGGACGTGTTGTAATTGATAAGTATATAGTCCTTCGTCGTGTACAATGCGCCAGACGGTAGCTTGGGGGATATGTGTCTTTCGGGATACAACTTGTGTACTCGTTGAAGGATTACGCTGGAGATTTTGGACAACTCTTTCTTAAGCATCCACTGTTCGAGTTATTCGTTGGCGACCAGCATTCGACTTGTGCACGTCGCCATTACGCGGTTCGTGTAACTAGCCATGTTACGCCCAACGGATCCACGTCTCGAATGAAGACAATCTCCGTTTGCTCAGCTCGTGTTTGTATCGCAACGCCTTCTCGTGGCTCTAGCGCCCTTTACAGGCGTTTGCGACCCCCTGTTCCTATGCGATTTTTGATCCTTGTTGTATGACTGATCTACCATGTCATTTTGTCAACGTTCTGTATATATATATATATATATATATTATACAGGGTGATTCAAAAAACGTGGACAAAATGATATGGCAGATCAGTCATACAACAAGGATCAAAAATCGCATAGGAACAGGGGGTCGCAAACGCCTGTAGAGGGCGCTAGAGCCCCGAGAGGGCGTTGTGATACAAACACGAGCTGAGCAAATGGAGATTGTCTTCATTCGAGCCGTGGATCCGTTGGGCGTAACATGGCTAGTTACACGCACCTCGTAATGGCTGACATGCATTTAATTTACGCCATGGCCAACTGCAATGTACGAGAAGCCTTGCGAATGTATCGTGAGAAATATCCTGGTAGAAAGGTGCCTAGCCGTTCATTCTTTGCCACTCTGCATCGACGATATATGAAACCAGCTCGTTCGACATGCACAAGCCGAATGCTGGTCGCCGTACAGTAAGGTCGCCAACAAACAGTGGATGCTTAAGAAAGAGTTGTCCAAAAACTCCAGCGTAATCTTTCAACGAGTACACAAGTTGTATCCCGAAAGACCCATATCCCCCAAGCTACCGTCTGGCGCATTGTACACGACGAAGGACTACATACTTATCATTTACAACACGTCCGGGCACTGGAACCAGGAGACTACAACAATCGTATGGATTTTGCGTGGTGATTTTTGCAAGAAAGTGCTGCGGGCAGAAGCTTTGCAACAGGTGTTCTCTTCACGGACAAGGCTGCGTTTGCATTAAAGGATGTGATGAACTTTTACAACCTGCATACGTGGGCGGATGAAAACCCGCATGCTACACGTCCGCACGGCGCACAACGGAACATTTCCGTTCACGTGCGGGCTGACATTGTAGGAGGCAGTTTATTTGGTCCGTACTTTCTCCCAGAAAGACTTAACTGTCCCATTTATCTAACATTCTTGCAGGAGGTTCTGCGAGAAATTCTGAATGATGTTCTGATGCCTATTCGTCAACACATTCGATTTTAACACGACAGAGCTCCTGTAATTTCAGCACAGACGTCAGAGCACATCTGCAGGCTACTTTTCCTGGCGGCTGGATTGGTCGTGGTGGACCAATCGCATGGCCACCACGATCACCAGACCTGTTTCTCTTGGATTTTTTCTTGTGGAGATTTTTAAAAGGACTTGTGTATGAAACACCTGTTGCAACGCTGTAAGACTTGGTAGGAAGAATCGTTGTGGCAGCAGGATGTGTTCGGGATACCCCGGTATCCTTAAGTAGGTGCGGCGTTCTATGCAACTTAGATGCCAGGCGTGTCTCGATGCATCTGGCAAAAATCTTTGAGCATCTCCTGTAGGCTGAATATTTGGCTTGCATTAGTCGCATTTGAGTGAGTAATATTAAAAAAAATGATCTCAAATGGTTTTGTTTCTTCTCTTTGTGTTACTTATTATTTTAGACAGACACCCTGTAGCGGCTCCGGATCGCTGTTGCGACCCACTGTTCCTATGCGATTTTTGATCTTTGTTGTATGACTGATCTACCATGTCATTTTGTCAACGTTTTTTTGAATCACCCTGTATATATATAAAGAACATTCGACTGCTCACTGCTGTAATAAGAATATATGCTTTTGTAATAAGTACACTGCTGTGATAAAAATAAATATACCAATATTCTTATTACGGCAGTGAGCAGTCGAATACTGTCTTGCATTAAACTTGAGAAAAAGGTGCACCGCATTACAGTTGATGAAACTTTTTAAACGTACGATCATCCTCTGGCATATTTTCAACTGTTGAGCTGGTAAAGGATTTAATAAAGAATTAATTAGAGTTTGATAAAGGTGGACTGGCATGAGGCAAAATTACTTTGTTTTGGAAAATAATACTTAGGAAAACTAATATTTATGGATAAAATTTTAATTATACAGTAAAGTCTCGCACAACGCGTTGGCAGAGATGACAAATAAACAGTTTTATTTTTTAACACCACTAAATTTTTAGAGTACCAGTCTATTGGTTCATACACTCGATTTAGTTTTTGTATAAAGCAGTTGCTTTGATATAAAATTAGTGCTGTTAAAAAATAAAATTGTAATATTCATGAGGCAAACTTCTACCCGCGTCGTTCGAGACTTTACTGTATTTAATATATATATACATCCACATATTAAAATTAATATTGCCAATTTATTTTATTTTTTTGTTTATTATTAGTGTAAAAACTGACTAAAAGGAAAATGCAGCCCCCCCCCCCCATCATATTTAAAAGCTTAGTTTTGCTTCTCGACGATTTCTGCTTAGGTTGGTTATAATATTTAAACTAAATGTCTGTGTAGTAAATGCATTAATGTATCATTTAAATATCTTTACTTTAAAACTAAATAAATAAATAAAAAAATGTTTCGCATCTAAAAATTTTCTAAGAATTTCTATTTAAAGAAAGTGATTAAAAGCACTTGTAATTTGATTTACGTTCGTTCCTCTTGATCTTTATGGTATTTTTTTTTCTTTAAGTCATTAAATGATTATTTTCTCAGAAGTAGTCTTTCTTTATTATTATTTTTTTACTTACTTTCTTCGTCTTAGTGCCCTGTCATTTTGCTCGTCGCGCATTAATACAATTTGTCTTGTAATTTTGGAGGTCTGTGTTTCATCGTGTTTTTTTTTCTTTCTTCGAGAAAAGAGGGGGGGGGGGAGGATACATATATTAGATGAATATCTCGTGCTTTAAAAGAGATATACGCTCTTTTGGATGGTATATCTGTTTACTCTTAACAATTTTTGGTATCAAATATAGACGTTATAGTGAAAGTTGAGTCATGTGTCAAACGTATCCTGACTTTATCGAAAAATCTAAATCTGAATTAAGAAATGTTATACTGTTATTAAATAACGCGCAAAGAATTAAAAGTTGTCATTACTGTTTTCTTGACGTAAATATAAAAAATTATCAAATTATCAGATAAAGCTTTTTTAAATTTTTACTTAGCTGCTGACATTTTATTTTATTTTTTCTCCTGTAATCTAATTCTCGCAGTTTTGAGGATAATCCACATTTTCCGAATTTGTTATTTTTAGATTTTGCGTTTGAAATTTTTTATATTATATTTTTCTTCTTCTCATTATGAAACTCTGTAAGTTTTATTTACTTATTTATTTATTTATATTTCAAAAGCTTCTTTCTACATTTGATTACGCTATTGTTTTTTGAATGTAAGGGAGAAAAAAAAAAAAGTTATAGTTTAGAAGAAATTGGTTTCATAAAATTTTTTAAAGATTATTAAAGCTATGCGTTACTCATAAGTGTATTATAATAAACAATGTTAAAATGGGAAAATTTTTTTTTAATTAACCTTTGCGCTTGTTATTATTTATCTAGCTCTAGTAAAAATAGTTCTATGTGATCCTTATAAATACTAATTCGCTTTGCTAGTGAGTTTTAGACACACCTATTAAAATTCTAGAGCATTTTTCTATATTAATGAGGTCAAATTCATTTAAAAAAAACCTTTGAAAATAAATGCGATAACAAGAGACGAGTTTTAAAAGCTATAATTCTAGTTTATGAATCATTTCTAGTATAAGAAATCAAAGCGAGAATTTACAGCTGTAAAAAGTATTCAGAATATAATGCATCGTTTCACCGTCTAGAAAAATACAGACTAGAATTTCTCGATCATTTCGTCTATTGAGTTTATTTGTTTACCTTATACGCATAACTCGGAAAGCTATATTTCTGATTTAGAAATTGAGAAAATGACGACTTATTCGTTCTAGCTAGATGAAGGAAATATATATATATATATATATATATATTTTTTTTTTTTTTTTTTTTTTTTTTTTTCTCAGTGATCAGATTTTTGGTACATTTGAGGTCTCTGTAAGCGAATTCTACCTTTTTATCTGAAAATCGTGTTTGCATGAAAACGATCTTTCTAATAACATAGCCGCCAACATCCTAATTAATATTCCTTAGTTTTGTTAATGCCCTCTTTTTTTTCCACACCAGTCTTTCTTTAGAGTATTTTTCTTCTTATTTAACAATAATTACGTTTGAGAAAAATTACTCTAAAAATTAGGTGGTGTAGAAAAAGGGGCGAGTACTAAAAGTACTAAGGAATTAAGGGTGGGAATCGACTAACAGTTTTAACTGGGTTAATCGTAGTTCATTAATCGATTAATCGGCTGATTAATCGGATTTTTAATCGGTTTCCATTTTTCTTTGTATAATTTCATTTCAACGATGAATGAAACTCTCCTATATGTTATGTTTTTTTTACCCAGATAGTCAGACCATAAAAATGATATAGATGTTGATTTAACTAGTTCCTTAAACAATAAATAATTGAAAAAGAAAGCTTCTTACTTTTTTCTAATAAATAAAGAACTATTTTAAATTCAAAGATATTACAACACTTTGAAAATCAACTGTAAATATTCGTATAGGTGACTGAGCATTTATAGATCATATTTATTTTATGAAATACATTTCATATTAAACTTAGATTTAATTGTGAAGATATTTAATTAAGATATTTAGTGCTGTTACCTCTTAATTATTGATATATATAATAATAATAATAAAAATTGAAAATATCTTATAAATATTAAAATTACACTTACTCATATATAATGGATTAGAATGTGAAACACACCTACATGTTTATTTTCAAATATTACACAACAGGTCATAAAAAAGATACTGTTTTAAGCAATCCATTAAACACACGCACCTTGACATTTTCGGGATCTAAGCTTGATCTTATGGGAAATTTATATATATATAAAGCGAATATGTGAAAAAATATTTTGTAGGAGTATGTGCATTTGGGATTAAGACCAACTGACTCCACTAGGATCCTAGACATATAGGTGGAGTGCCCGTGGGGGCCATTCTGAGGGGTTCTAGCACGTATTTGCGCGAGTTTCGGAGAAAACCACAGAAAACTCCGAACGACTAGGTTGACGAGCGCGACCTGGAATCGAATCCGGCATTTTCCGTCTAGCAGTTTTGAGCACAGAACCGTTCAGCCACTAATGGGGCAATATTTTGTAGGAAGAACAGCATTTTAAATTTTTACTTTAATTCGTAGTTTGAAATTTTAATCAGATTTTGAAGATTTTTAATCGAATTAATCGGACCGATTAACTCGATTAAAAAAATTGATCAGGACTAAGCATTGATCGATTAACCGAACCGATTAATCGATTAATCGGCACAGCCCTATAAGGAATATTAATTAGGATGTTGGCAGCTATGTAATCATACTTACATGAAAACGATCACATATTAAAATCAAATAAAAATTTACTATTTTTTTATTAAATTCAACCATTTCTATAATTAATCATATTAATTAAAAGTATCTATACATATTTTATTGCATCTGAAAATTAGCATCCAAAATCCAGTTACCAAAATCCAGTCACATCTTTTCATAGAAACATCTTGACATTTTCATGAAAACATGCTTGAGCGAAATCTTTCTTGGAAATATCGAACGTAAATCAAGACTTTCACTGAAAGACTAAAACCCCTTTTGATTTGAAAACGTGCTAAAAGTGCAGTTCGAATGTACTCTATTTAGTCTCACTTGATGTATAAAATTATCCTCTCATTAAAACCTGTCTATTCACTGAAACTTTTTCATCGTGACTTATCTAAACTTTCGTCTTATGTCCTCATCGTTAGATATTTTCAGTTTGCCTTTCTGGAATCGTTTTCTTCTTCTCGTCCAAATTTTATCGCTTTTCATACGGAAACCGCTGGATAAGTATTTCACAGGAATAGTTTTGATAATTCCTCGATTAGTGTATCATAATTTTAACGAATGTTTTGAATAAAATGTTGTAAAAGAGTAGTTTAGTATGTTTATATTTCATACGCGTACGAGAATTAAAACAGGATAAAAAAAAAAAAATCAGGCATTGCACCTGCACATAAATTTTGAAACACTTTCCAAAATTATTAATTAATATGAAACTATTTTGTTTATCGATGTATACCCATAACCTTTTTGGATATTTAAGGTCTACGTAGAATTACGATAAAGCTAAGAGAATTTGCGCACAATTCAACAGAATGATATAAAAAATCTAAACATTATTTTTTTTACTAAACTATAGGTGAATAATTTTTAATTCATTCGTATTCGATGCATTTCCATTACTGCTTTGTTGTTATGCTATAAATTAAAACAACAGATGTAATAAAACAAATAAAAGAGCTTATTCTGCGCAATCTCTCCTTATAGGGTATGAAATTTGCGCACATAGGTAGGAGAGATTGCGCATAATTATAAGTAAAATTAAATTGATAACAATAATAATTGCACTTAAATAAAATTGTTGTAAGGTTTTCGTAAACAATCATTTTTGTATTAGGAGTGCCTATTTCTATTTAATAATTAAAAAACCGAAAACTAAAAGAATAAAAAAAAATAAAGAAAAAATGAAATATTTAAAGAAAAAATTTAAATAAGCAGAAGAAAACAAGACCAGGTAATAAAAAATAATATTTAATAACTAGATAACACGTTTAACTGGAAATTAATACAGTGCCTTTTTGGAATGATTTCTTGTTTGCTGATCTAATCTGTCGTTGTCCACAATCGTTGCACTTATCGTTGTACATGGTGCACCTTTCGTGCAACCGCCTGCCACAAGTAACATATATAAACTAGTCCATGAGAAATCGTTTAATTAAAAAATATTTTGTAATACTACAATTCAATGGAAATTCCTAAGAAGAGATATGAAAATTCAAGCAAACATTTTTGAAAACGACACAAAATAACCTCTTTTTACCATAGACGGCTCGAAGCAGTCAACATGTACATTTAGGTTGGCACTTCGCTATTGATTTTGTAAAACTGTCTAGAGGTCTCAACATGCCCACTCTACACCTTCTAGTCAATCTACCAGGTGCGCAATCTCTTTAAGCTTTACATTGTACGAATGCAGTTTTCCAAATACTTTAAGTTCTTTCTAGCTTTTATTATTACTAATATTATTACTTTATTTAATTAATTTACTTATTTTTGCGTGAAATGATAATTGTTTGTAAACATTATAATTTTACGATATAGGGTAAGTGCTCCAGTGATTGGCATGCTCTAGTAATTGGCATCTATCCCGAAATAATTAATAAATAAGTAAAATAATAAAATCATATATTTTACATATAAGAATTTTAACATTTTGTGTCAAACACTGGAGCATAGGGTACTAATAACTGGTAAAATGAATAACTAGCAGTGTCAAACACTGGAACATAGGAAGCCAATTACTGATAAAATGAAAAACTGGCAGTGTCAATTACTGGAACATTGAGTGGGTGTCAAATAAAAATTCACAGAAGAAAATAATTTTTATCACATGTATATATTTTAACATATATGTGGTTCTGGATGTCTTCCATGCCATATGTACTAACATAAGATTTCTAAAAATATTTTCTGATGACTAGAACAATAAAGACATCAGAGATTGCTCTAAAAGTGTCAATCACTGGTGCACTTACCCTAGTATCGTTTTACATTTATTATTATTATTATTAATTTGTAAAATAGAGAAGAATAAACAGAAGATTATTATTAATTATAAAGAACACTATGGGAAAAGAATGGGAGAAAAAATATTGTGATTTTCAAATACAGTGACTTCTCTGTATTAATCATCGATTTACATATTTCGATTACTTCTCTTCAAAAAAAAATTTTTTTTAAGTTTATTAACAGTGAATTTTTAAGAATACTTTCATTTTATTTAATCCTTTATTTCCTCCCTCTTTTCCCTATGAGTTGGTCGTAGATTATGCTAATCCTTGGACTTATCTTAGTCATTATGGTCTAAGCGACTTATTTAAAATGAAAGTCTTTAATTCAATTCTCGCCCTACTTATGAATGATTCATCCTTTTCTCTTTCATAAGGGGATCAACGGGATGTGTGTATGGGGGGGGTGGGGGAGGATATTTTGAAGTTTGGTCTCCTTAAAAAATATTCTTATTTATAATACTTTAATTTATATTTATGTTAATTGTGTATTATTTAATAGTAATTATTAATTAGTTATTGTTAATTCTAAATTTTCCATTATTCGTTATGCATATTTATGATAATTGCACTTTTGTCGATAAGTGATTTCATTTTTAATTATAGTTCTACAAATATTAAATTATGTATTGATATCCATGTATCAGTATCTGTGTACAAAACGCTACACATTTGAAAATTTGTTGCATTTCATATTTCTTTTCCCGTTTTTTAAAGCATAATTTTAAATACTTATAACTTTTAATACTTTATACTTAATTTGAGCTATCACAGTTATGAATCAAATAAATGTGTGTAAAAAAAAAAAAAAAAAAAAAAAAAAAAAACCTCACTGTGTATAGAAAAATAATCAAAATGGAAACACAAATCGACCCGGTAAATTGTGTACAAAGATTAAAATAAAAAAAAAAAATAAAAAAAAAAAAAAAAGATGCTATAAATCAGGATCAAAATTTAATTGAATTCCGACTTATTATCTTTAATATGTATATAACTATTTATGCTAATTTTATTTTTGACGATAAATGAGGTTTTTTTTTTGAATCATTGTACTATAAATGTGAAATATATGTATCTGCACATTATAAAAAAAATTACAATTGTGAAATATATTGCTATTTCAGATTTTAATTCTTTTCTTTCTTTCTTTCTTTTTTTTTACACGGTTAATACTTTTAAATTTTTACATTACTCTGAGCTTAGTATTGTACATTGTACTTGAAAAATACAGATTTAAAAGGTCTGTATTAGCATTTGCTACAGTTACTGATGTAAAAAATGCCAGTAAATCAGTAAATATCTGGAAATGTAATTTACAAAATGTCAGTAAATATCTGGAAATGTTATCTACAGATCACTGATACAGGGTGACCTCAAGTATTTTATTTATTTATTTTATTTTATTTTATTTATTTTTGCTCAATTTTTTATTAACTCCCTAATTTTTGTCGTAACCAAATCTTACTAAAATTATGAGGTCAATCCTGTTTTGTTATATTCCTAGAGTTTGAGAACACTTTATCAAATGAACAATGTGAAAATAAATAAATGAATCCTGTAAATCTTGCTAAACTTGCGAAGAGGAGTGAGTTATTAAATAATATACATCTCTAGGAAATCTCAATGTAAATCTGTCCACATCTTGAACACCTAGTTAAAATAATTATAAATGAATAAATAAATTTAATAAGAAAAAAATATATATGTTTTAAACTTTTATTTGAAACGCTGCACATAAAAAAAAAAAAAAAGAAAGAAATCTGTGAACTTTTATAACTTTTTGTAAATAAGAATTTTAGCTTGCATTTAAAGTTTTATTTCCAAACCAAAAATATATCTAACCTGTAAATTCTTTAAAAATTTGTTTCAAGACATTTATTTATTTAAATAATCTCAGTATTTTAAATATTTGCGACTGAATACGTAAGCAATTTTCTTCATGTAAAATATCGTAAAGCGTATAAATGTTTAGAAAAGCCATCAATGATGTTTCAAATAACTAAACCTCTTTTCAACATCAAATGTGCTGTTGCCGTAAAAGTAGATTTACAGTTAAAGAGGAAACGAAAGACAATTTATATTCACTTTTACTAAAATCAACCTTGATTATTTTTTTTATTTTTTTTTTTTTAAATATGGAATAAATGGATCTCCAAATTAAATTCATGATATGAAAAAGTAACTTTTGTAACTCTGACTTATTTAATAAGATTTGCAAAAATTTATCAAAATGTGGCATATGGAAAACGACTTACAGCTTTTAGAAGATGTCTAAAATCTAGCTCATTTGAATACAAAAGCAATTTTCTGGATGTAAAATATCTTAAAGCGTAAAAATATTTAGAAAAGCTATCAATGCTGTTTCAAATAACTAAACCTCTTTCCAACATCAAATGTGCTGTTGCCGTAAAAGTAGATTTACAGTTAAAGGGGAAACGAAAGACAATCTATCACTTTTACTAAGGTCAAACTTGATTATTTTTCCTTTTCCTTTTTTTTTTTTTTTTTTTTTTTTTGTTTTTTTTATAAATATGGAATAAATAGATCTCCAAATGAAATTCGGGATATGAAAAAGTAACTCTAACTATGAAAAAGTGACTTATTTTATGAATTTTTTAAAAAATGTTTTTCATAAAAAGTAGTTGTGATAAATAGATCTCGAAAATTAAAAATGTGGCATATGGAACACGACTTGCAACTTTTAGAAGATGTCTAATATCTAGCTCATTTGAATACATAAGCAATATTCTGCATGTAAAATATCTTAAAGCGTAAAAATATTTAGAAAAGCCATCCATGCTGTTTCAAATAACTAAACCTCTTTCCAACATCAAATGGGCTGTTGCCGTAAAAGTAGATTTACAGTTAAAGGGGAGACGAAAGACAATCTATTCACTTTTACTAAGGTCAAACTTGATTATTATTATTATTATTATTATTATTATTATTTCAATATGGAATAAATCTCCAAATGAAATTCGTGATATGATAATGTAACTCTAACTATGAAAAAGTGATGTATTTTATCAAATTTTATTAAAATGTTTTTCATAAAAAGTAGTTGTCATAATTAGATCTCGAAATTAAAAATGTGGCATATGGGAAACGACTTGCAACTTTTAGAAAATGTCTAAAATCTAGCTCATTTGAATACATAAGAAATATTCTGCATGTAAAATATCTTAAAGCGTAAAAATATTTAGAAAAGCCATCAATGCTGTTTCAAATAACTAAACCTCTTTCCAACATCAGATGTGCTGTTGCTTTTTTTTTTTTTTTTTTTTTTTTTTTTAATACGGAATAAATAGATCTCCAAATGAAATTCGTGATATGATAAAGTAACTCTAACTATGAAAAAATGACTTATTTTATCAAATTTTATTAAAATGTTTTACATAAAAAGTGGTTGTGATAATTAGATCTCGAAATGAAAAACGTGGCATATAGAAAACGACTTGCAACTTTTAGAAGATGTAGCTCATTTTTTCTAGCTCATTTTTTTGCGGATAAATTTCTTAATTTTTATTTTATCCAAATAATTTTTTAACATAAGTTGCTCTGTATATCTAGCTTTCAATATAAGTAATTAAAAAGAAGTGCTATCTTTTGCGCATGCGGGGAAAAAAAAAATTTAAAACACTCATATCTCAGCGAAAATTATACATTTTATGATTCAGAATAATGTTTCTATAATACTTTATCAATTTTTCTTCCAAGTTTTGCAAAATTTTGTTCAAACTCATTTTTGTTAAAATAATAATAATAATAATAAGTTCAGAAAATATATCTATTAAGTGTGCGGGAATGTTCTTTAGTATTGAATTAAACAAATGACACCGGAAATTTATCCTATTAGACAACATTTATATAATTTTTAAGAATGTATTTTACGTAAGAAATTTCTCACCTACCCAATATGTATATAAAAGAATTTTTTTCTTTTATATGTACCCACTGTAGATAGAAAAGAGTATTAAAAATTTTTAATAATAATAACCTATGATAATAGCAAATAAAATAGTACATATAATCTCATGTGTGGATTATGTCATATGCAATGTTTTTTAAAGGAATAATATTTAACCTTTTAGTTCATTTTAATGTTCACTTTTTATTTTTTGGATGTCTGGTTAAAGTAAAAAAAGAGACTTGCACATGTTTAAAATGTGATCTGTTAAAGTCAAAATAAGAGCAAAAGAAAGTGATTGAATACCACTAAACTTAACATTTTAATCGTTTAGACAACTATTCTTTGAAAGTAACTGTCAACTCTGTCGAACCTGAAAAGGAAACCTTGTAAAACTGACAAAGATGGAAATGACTGCTTCAAGTTAATCCATCCATTTAATCTGACCGCTTATTTTGAGGGACTGCTCCCTCATACATTATGCATCGGCGCATTTGAAGGATTACCACCCCCGTATATTGACGAGCCGTAATCTCTGTAAACAGCTAAATCAGCATCAGAACACTATGCTTTATTTTTAATTTGTTCTTTTTAAAAATATGATAATGCTTTGTTTTTACTGTTTGTTACCGGATTGTTATTTATGTTGTTTCTTGAACATTTTAAATATTTGTGAAATATAATTGTCAACGTTTCATGAATTTCAAAAAATGTGAATTTAAGGAATTTATACAAGATGATTTATGAGGATATTTTTAAATATGTAGTTATTTTTTATGTTTACTAGAATTTGGTTTCGAGTTTAAATTTTAAAAAATCTGTTTTCTGACATTAATCACAATTATTTCGGCTTAATACTTATATTACCATATGTTATTCGTCTATAGTTAACATGATTATTATCTAAAATAATAAGTTTAAAACTATCTTTTCAGCTGGTAGATCGTGATTAGTCTTTAAAAAATAAATTTGCTATTAAGTTTTCTTATAAGTAATTCAAGGTTTCACATCCTAATTAAAGTATTTTTAAACATAACACATATCAAAATTTTATGTGCATAAAATGGCAAACTAGTTAAAACGTTTCGCATTTAGAAAAAACTCAACTTTTATTCATTTACTTATTTATTTGTTTGTTTTATTTTATTTATTTTATTATTATTATTATTATTATTGAAAATTAAATTACAACTTTAAAGCTGGTAAAAAAAAAAAAAAAAAAAAAAAAAAAAAAAACTTAATAATCTTTTTTTTTTTTTTCCCTTAAAAAAAAAAAAAATCTGAAAGGCTTATTTTATTCTCAGTTTAAACTTACTTGTGTACAGATTATATTGTTGTTCAATATTTAAAATAAAAATGTATTTTAAAATAAGAGATTTAATATATACAGTTCCCACCGCTTATTAAAACCACATTCGTTCTGATCCAAAGTGATTTTATTAAGCGGCTGAGTTTTATATTTTTATACCCGGCGGACGTTCCTGCATTTTAGGAAAAGGTATTAATTCCCTGAATTTGAAAAAAAAAAAAAAAAAAAAACTTCAAAAGGTAACGAATAATGGCATTAGTAAATAATATTAATTAATTTTTGAGAGTAATTAATTAATTGTTCCTTCGATGTAAGTCAATTAAACGCATTCCAAATTCCCATGCGCTTTTCTTTGAGGAAAATCATCATTACTTTGCCAAAAGTTTAAGCTGTTCGTATAAATTTAAAGTATTTTGATTTTATTAAGCGGCTGAGTTTTATATTCTTATACCCGGCGGACGTTCCTGCATTTTAGGAAAAGGTATTACTTCCCTGAATTTGAAAAAAAAAAAAACTTCAAAAGGTAACGAATAATGGCATTAGTAAATAATATTAATTAATTTTTGAGAGTAATTAATTAATTGTTCCTTCGATGTAAGTCAATTAAACGCATTCCAAATTCCCATGCGCTTTTCTTTGAGGAAAATCCTCATTACTTTACCAAAAGTTCACGCTGTTCGTATAAATTTAAAGTCTGTCTGTTTAAACCTTATGAACTGTAGTAATTTCAAAATTAGAACTAGAAATTGCTTTTTAATAATTAAAAAAAAAAAATCATTTCAAATCAAGTATGTAACTTATTGCTGCGCTTTGAAGAATACATTCCTTAAAATTGTTACGAAGATAAGTCATGGGGCTTGTTTAATTTGTAACTGCGCTGCAAGTATGCTGCAAATCTTCGACACTGAGCGATAAAGGAGGGTTTGTTGTGTTTTAATTTATTTTTCTATTTGAAAAAAAAAAAAAAAATCGCACTGCAAATAAAAATTTTTTTGAGTGTGTATAAATGATATTTTTTGCTGCTGAGTAGATATTTTTGAGTTTATTAACCGGCGATGCTCATTTTATTATTAAGCAGCAGCTTTAAAAGTAGTTTGTATTGATTTGATTCCGGTCCTGGCAGTTTGATCAGATTAAGAGGAAAGAAATTTTTTTTCGTAGAATTCAATATGTCCCGTTGACAATTAAAAAAGAAAAAAAAAAAAAAAAAAAAAAAAGAATATTCACTAATGTGACAAACGTATTCACACCACATTGTTGTTAGGAAACATGATTTAGTAAACAAAATCTCAGTAGCAGAAATAGTGCACCATGGCAGCGAGCGCTGCAAATTGGTTTAACATCCCAAAAAGAAACGTCAGGTTTAAAAATACAAATAAAAATTCCATTATGTCTCTAGATTACTGTAGTTATTGTTTTTTTTTTTTTTTTCGTTATGGATGTAAATTTTATTTTATGAATTGATAATATGTCTTATGATAGAAGATTTGGTCAAGCATTCCTGGATTACAAAGAAATTTTGTGTTGCTGCAAATAGATACAAAAAAATTCTGCTACTGGGAAGATAGTTTCAATCTATTTATACTTTAAAAACATGTTTTTAATGCACTACCTTCGATAACACCTCATCTTGAGAAAATGCCCGAATCTTTAAGAATTTGATTTCAGAATGGAACTAATCTTTTAGAGTAAACTTTCTTAATACTGGTTTAAATTATGGTTTAAATTCCTTCTTATTTAAGGGTAAAAAACTATTATAACTTACAATTTTTCTTATTTAATCATCAATATTTCTTAAAAGCTTTTGTTGACTAAATCATGGGAAGGTTGCATTTATAATTCATTTCGGATTTGGTAACTAAACTAAAGATAAAACAATTAGAAGATCGTGGGGAAAAATTGTACAGAAAATTATGCGAGATAAACAATTTATGGACATAAGATCTCTTTATTTTTCGTACATAATATAAAAAGGAAAATCATAACTTCGAGTATGATAATTTTAATTGATCAACGTTAATGGACGATTCAAAATACTGAACTGTATACTTGCAAACGGAGAAAGGAGAAAAAATAATATATTTGGGAAAGCTGCGGGATATTTATGTGTGGCCTTCTCAAACAGTTGTAAACAGTTGTGCACTTGTATTTTTCAGGGATGCGATAAGGTTGTCAATAAGATTTAAACCAATTCTGTTCTACTTTTAATGTATGCATTAATTCCGTGGTCATGCGTAGTCTGAGTATATTTCAGACATGCTTGACCATAGGTTCGGGGAGAGGAGAGATATGTGCAAAACAGTCTCAAATTGGTCTATATTATTTACATTTCAAGCGCGTTTTTCCCAAGTAGAACTATATGATTTCTAGCATTATTATGTGTATTAACTGAAAGGTATTGCTTTTTGCCACTTTTTTTTTTCCTTGTAAAGTAGAACGAACACCATCTCCACGGACAAATGTCGTAAATTATTCGTTATCAGAAAGCGACTCATAACTTCTTGAACCAAACAATCAATAACAAGTTGTAACTTATTTTTTTATTGCTTTTTGTAGAATTTTACAACAACAACACACACACGCAAAAAAAAAAAAAAAAAAAAAAAAAAAAACTCAATTTACCCCTGTTAGTTATCATGACAGAACGTGACGATAGCAGTTGTCAGGGCCAACTGGTGTGTGTGGACACCAGGGGCAGCCAGAAAAACACATCAAAGGGTATGTGTACAACTGCGTTTGATACCTCAAGTCTGAATCAAGTTTTAGTTTACTTTGGAAAAAAGCTTGGACTTCTAAATATTACATTTAAAATTAATCATAGGGCAATATATAAATATATAAATAAACAAATATATATATAAGAAGAAAAAGTATATATATAGTAAAACACCGTTTATACGTCTCTCGTTTATACGTCTTTTACATTTATACGTCCTTTTAGTGAAGTCCCGATTCATTCCTATTCATTTTAATGTAAAAATTCTTCATTTATACTTCATTTATATAATATCAATTTTGTTAAGTATCCGAGCTGTGATTCCGATATCATGGCCTGAGAATTATTCATAATCGATGAAGCGATGATGATGTAGATATCTTATTTTAAAGGCGCAATGGAGTGCATTGGAAAGATTAGAACTTATTTTATTTGTTGAAACACAAGTACAAAACACTAAAAGAACAATACACTGAATTCAGATCACGTTGCAATTCTTAGTACTCACACACAATCAGCACGTCATGCAAGTATTAAAGAATTTTTAATGTAATTAAATAACTACCTGTGTAGACATAAATCGTACAATACAGTGCGTTAAGAAATTATAAGACCACAAGCGTATGGGTGCATTTCTGAAGAAGAGAGCATAATATGCAAATTTTTAGTTGCGTATTTAAAATTGATAAGAAAACGCATCCTATACTAATTCCAACTTTTAAAATTAAATTAAATTTCATTAATGCTTATTAATTTTTCTAAAAATTAAAGGCTGTGACTGTTAAGAAATTATAAGACCACCTGAGAAAATTAGCATATAATACATGAAGTCAAACTCAATATAAAGCGCATGCGTCAGTATTTCGTAAAAGCATTACCTAAGAAGCAAAGACTTAGGTTTTGACTGTGTTATCTACGATTAATTTGACGATGCCTCAAAGTAAAGAATTATCGGAGTGCGAAGTGAGAAAAATTTTATTTTTTAAAGGTTCTGGTAAATCTGAAAGAGATATTGCGAGGTTAATGAACCGTTCTAAAAGTGCCTTTTATAATGCCATAATTAGAAAAGATTATTCAAACTAAATAAAACGATCTGGTAGAAAAAATATTTTGACAGCACGTGATAATACACAAATTTTTCGACTGTCAACTAAAAAAGGTCTTTGAACTCGTAAAATTTCGAAACGTTTCAGCAAGAAAACTTCACATGTAACTGTCTGTAAGAGTCTTATATAAAATCTTAATACGCAATTTATGAAATGGAAGAAAAAACCAAAGTTATTGAAATGCCATCGAGAAGAAAGATTAAAATGGGCTAAAAATGCCCTGTCATGGAATGATGAGTGGAAACAAATTATATTTTCTGATGAAAAGAGATTTAACCTTGATGGTCCCGATGGTTACAAACACTATTGGCATGACTTGAGGAAGGAACTAAAAGAATGCTTCAGTCGACAAATGGGTGGAGGATCAGTAATGATTAGGGGAGCTTTAAGTTATGAGGGGTTGTGTAATTTACGGCAGATTTCGGGTCATATGAACTCTACACAATATCAGTCTATGCTATATGATCATATGATACCGTTTGGACCTTTATCAGGTGGTGCTAACTGGATGTTTCAACAGGACAATGCTGCTTGTCATACATCTAAATCCACACAGGAGTGATTTAAAAAAGAAAAAAATAATGTTTTTCCATGGCCAAATTGAAGTCCACACTTGAACCCCAGGGAAAACCTATGGGGTATATTACCTCGCAAAGTTTATGCTAATGATAAACAATTTCCATCTGCCAATGAACTGGAAGTAGCCATTGTAAAAGAATAGTACAATATTTCTATAACTAAACTTAATCACCTGGTGACTTCAATGAAAAACAGAGTGTTCGAAGTCATCAGGAAATATGGAGGACCAATATCATATTAATTTTTTATACAATTTTGTTTTTTGACAAGTGGTCTTATATTTTCTTAACAGGCTATTTTTCACTTATTACTAATGTACATTTTAATTAAACATTTATTGCATTATACCAAGTTATTACAAACTAATTATAAAAAAATATAGAGCAGTATGTTATTTTATGTATTTAAATTATGATTAGAATCTTTATTTTTCTTATAATTTACAAAATTAAAGTGGTCTTATAATTTCTTAACGGACTGTACATATTAAAGATATGCAATATTTATCATTAATACTTAGGATGTATTTATCTAGTATAAGATATGTAACACAATGCTCCAGATATGAAATATATAATTGGTACTCAAGTCATACATTAATGGTTGATTTTTTTTTCTCACTTTTTATATTAAATCTTTTTTTAAATTTAATTATAAACTTCAAACCCAAAAATTAGTATTTTTATATGAATTTTGTTTCAGTACCATTAAATTTGTAATAATCAAATTTTATTTTTTTAAATTTCGACTATAGGGCCATTCCATGTCAAATCAACGAAGCAAAAAACCTGACCCCCTCAGATTTCTATGAAATTTGGCTCATTTATTTGTTCTATAGAGAAATGAATCTGTACCAATTAATAAGTCCCTACCTCTTTTAGTTTTGATATACAGGACTGCAAAAATGCAAATTTTCAAAATTCTTGTTTTACAAATGTGCCCATATGTCCTTCCCTAATTGACTTAGAGGTATAAATTTGGTATCATTAGAAAGCTTATAATACAGGCTTTCAAAGGATATATCGCATGCACACATTTTTAAAAATTTTCATTTCAAGGTCAAACTTTTTGACCTTTGACCTTCAATAGCTCGAAAAGTGCATTTTTTATTTTCTTTTAAAAAATATATATTGTTCCTGCATTTATTATCTGTAATTACTGTGATTTTCATAATGGGATTGCCATGGGATGCTGAGTTATAAATTAAAATGTAACATCTATCAGTGTATTCATACTAACATCAGGGTCATTCCAAGTGAAATCAACAAAAAAAAAGTAACATTCTTAACCTGATCCTCTTAATTTTTTTTTTTTTTTTTTTTTTTTTTTGGGGGGGGGGGGGGGGGCTTAGATATTTGGTTTATATAGAAATTAATTAATACTGAATAAAAAGTCTGCATCAAAAATGCAAATTTTCAAAATTCTTGTATTACAAATGTGCCCATATGTTCTTCCCTAATTGACTTAGAGGTATAAATTTGGTATCATTAGAAAGCTTATAATACAGGCTTTCAAATAATATATCACGTGCACATATTTTTCAAATGTTTCATTTCAAGGTCAAACATTTTGACCTTTGACCTTCAATAACTCAAAAAGCACATTTTTTTTTTTTTTTAATCTGAAAAAATTATATATTTCTCTTGATAGTTTGTTTTATGTGTGCTGAAAATTTCAGAATGGGATAGCAATGGGATCATAGTGAAATAAAATAATGAATTTTCTTCTTACTTCATACATTTTTTTTTTCTTCTGAAGATAGTTACAGTTAAGGATACAATATTTTTTACAACTTCTGGTTAGCATTGTCCATTTCTTGCTTTGACAAGTTATAAACTCTCCCAGTTGGATTTATCCTGGGGTCAACTTTTGAAATTACATCACTTACAGGTAAATTCAGTACATCCTCAATGGCTGGATAGTAGAAAGAAGGTGAAGGTCCGTGTGGATGTAAGAACTTTATCTTCAGTGTTTGATTTTCCGCATTAGAGTCTAAAACACAACCTAACCACCATTGTCCGTCATATCTGCATATCAAGAACCCAACCATTTCAGTAAATTCAAGATTATCTCCAAAAGCTGTATGAGAAAACTGCTATGCAATTTATTTCTCATAGCAAAATTAGATTTTAGTAGTAGAATCTTTTTGTTAAAAAGTACCTCATGCTATATTAGATGAATAGAATAGAGATATTAATTGCAGTATTTTATTACTAAATATTATGTTGTAATATGATTGCAGTGAAAATTTTCTCTCTCTCTCTGTCTTTTTTTTTTCTTTAAAAAAATCTAATACTGTATTATAAAGGTGAGACACAAATTAACATTTTAATTCAGAATCCCATAGAAATCCCAAATTAATATGCACAGATATTTTACAATATATTTATGCAAGAATACCATATATATATATTATATATATATATATATATATTAAGAAGCACACTTTTTGAAATATAGGTCAAAGTCTTTGACCTTGAAATTAAAAATCCAAGAAATATATGCATGTCATATATCAAATGAAAGGCCTATTCAAGCACTTTCTAACAACAGCAAAAATAAGGTTCTGTGACAATTAGGGAACAAGTTATGACTTACGCAATATGTAGAGGTCAAGACTCACGGTCGCCACTCGCCACGTGGCGACTGAATTTGAAAAAGTGGCCATAAAAAAAAATTGGTATGATTGCCATTTTTTCCGCGAATTCGCGAAAATATTTCTTCCGTTTTTAAAAAAAATCGCGGATATCGTTCGTTTAAAAAAAAAAAAAAAAAAAAAACATTAACGATCGGCAATTGTTAATGGGATTTCGATGATGATCGAGATTTCCGATTTCCAATCTTTCTCCATCCACAACATAAATGTCAATATTCATTTAAAACTTACTTTATGAGATTCTAGAACCTAGAAAGAAATAGAACTGTTAAATATTTCTTGTTTATGTAATTATTTTTTGCCTCTCTCCCCCTGTTCTTATTTCCAATTAGAAATCGCCAATCAAATGTTCTGCAATTGCTTCTCAGTTCATCCATATTATAAATGGCAATATCCATTTTAAACATGCTTTATTAGATTCTAGAAGTAAAATTGAGAATCAAATTTCTGTATTTCTTTTGCAATGGGACATAAAATAAATATTCTTGTGAAACACAAATTGTGTATGAGAAATCACATTGTCAGATCATATCATCATTATAGCTGTTTTCCCCCTTAATGCTGTTTTCCCATAGCAAGATGCATGTATTAATATTTATCTATGAAAGTCCATATATTTTCCCTCATTACTAAAACTTTGAATTTTAAAGTCTTCTTTCTAAGTACTATAGTTATTAATAGCATTTTAAAAAAGCTGGATTACATGCTATTATAACTACATGCTTATAGACCTCACTCTTAAAACGCTAACAAGAATAAAATCATAAGCATTCAGTGGAAGTTTAAACGAGGTCATACCTTCCCTTAAAAACCAAATCACTTTTCAATGATTCAATTACTCAATCTATTTTGTCTTCTTCCTACCTCATTTCATTTCAGATATTGAAAAATTTAAACTAGAAAAGTGTGTAAGTTTTTTTTTTTTTTTTTTTTTTTTATTGGCAGAAACACACACATAAGTAGTAAGCCCCGCCGTTTGGGGGACGGAAGTGACGTCATAGGAGGGGGGAAAGGAGGGGGAGGAAACCGGAAGTGACGTAACGGTTGGTTGCTTGATCGTGAAAGATGACGGGGGTAGAGTTTCTTTTTATCCGTTGGCAATCTGTCAAGACATGTGACGGAGGGGAGAGTTTTCTTAAAGGGACAGCACAGAAACCTGTCAGAACATGAAAGAGAATGACGTCATCAACCGAAAAGAGGACAATGTATTATATTTAGTAATTAATTTTTAATGAGTAGTTCATTAATCAATTTTAATAAGTAAATTTTATTATTTTATTGATTCTTAATTAATTATTTAACTGACTATTTTAATTCGCTAGATTTTTTTACAAAACGATATTGCACTGTAGGGGATTTGAACCCACCATCTATAGCATGCGAGACCAACGCGCTACCGATTAAGCTACGATGACGTTCCCTCGAACTGCTTTTTTTATATTTTCCTCTCTTAGGAGATAGGGGGTGGGAAGACGTTTACCCACCTGCGCCCAAGTGGACTCGCCCAAGAGTATAGAGAACTTTTTTTTCATTTTTTAGTCCTAAAAAGGACTGTTTTGTTTTCTCCTAGGATTCGATAGACTTTTGTCTACCTCCAGGGATGATTTCCTCCCACCCAGAAATCTGAATTTAAGGACGGCATGTCCGGATAGGGAGTTAACCTGTGCCTGCTTGTTCGATGAACCGGCCACTTCTTTTGAGAGGGCGATTCATATACTTGTTCTACCCCGTTGATAGAAAACGGGCGAACAACAGCCACGGGTTTCTTTGAGCTAGTTGAAGATTTTTTCTCCATCTCGCTTCAAGAAAAAAGTATGAGTTATTTATTGTTTATCAGTCCTTTTTATACTCGAAAATGCACGTGGTATTTCATAAGTAATCATCTTATTGGCTAAAATATCTGCTGCCATTCTTAAGAAATCTACTGTTCTTATTTCTTTCATGTTACTTGTCTCTTGCTCAAAATAAATACAAAAACAAAATAAAAATATCGCACCCTATGTGAAATAATGATAGTTTTAAAAAACATTATGCAATGAATTATTTTCAATTAAATAATAGCGAATTTTATTTAGTTAATATAATAATACTTTTGTTGTGGATCAAAAGTGGTAGCCAAGCTGCTAATCAAATGAATATCGTCATCAAAAGGGAACGAGGTTGATCTCATGCAAGAGGACAGAAATAGAGTTTCGTTTTTGTAAATTGGCAACACAATATCGTGTCAGAACATGTGGTGGAAAAGGGCTGAAATTCACATGATCAGGTCTGCATTTTCTCGTAAAAGATGAGGAGTTTGAGAGCGATGTGTTTTAATTTTATTGCTTTAATTTTTTAATTAATTTGTCATATTCAATCGATTTTAATGAACTGTTAATGAGTTTTAATTACTTAAACTCTGTCTTAATTATTTTTTATAAAATAATTTAAATTGTTCGATTTTATGAAACTGTATTTTTGCGACATTTCTCCCACCTTTTCCAAAAGTGGACTCGTCTACGGGAATTCAGCCAATTACAAGACAGCACTGTGACATCATTCGTATTTTTATCCAATCCTGATGCGTTTTCTGAGAGGATAAGACAGTAAATCTGGGTATAAAATCCTAGACATCACGAAATATCTTCACATTTTAGTCTCGCTTCATTCCTGCCGTTCAATTCGCTCTCTCTTCGCTACGTAATCATGGAAGACGGGCTTAATCTTTTGATCCACGAAAATGTATTTGCTTCTTCAGAAGAAATTTTTGAAAGACTAGAAAAAGAAATTGTTTATTTACCCGAGGAGCAATGCCACATACGTATTCGAAATAAATCTTATCCTATTTCGCGGAAGATTGCTGCTTTTGGAGACCCTGATTTATCTTATACTTTTTCAGGACTGACACTAATCAGCCAGCCTTGGCCTCCTTTGCTTCTTGAAATAAAAAGTCTTATTGAAACTATGATGGGTGTCAATTTTAATTTCGTGTTGATAAATCGGTACGAGGATGGAAATGCCTGTATTGGTCAACATAAAGATGATGAAGCCGACTTAGAGGAAAATCACCCTATCTGTTCCCTAAGCTTTGGAGAAACACGTACTATGATTTTTAAAAGACCCAATTACCAGGATAAAAAAGTGGAATTAAAGTCAAACTCTCTTTTGGTTATGAATCCCCCAACAAATAAATTATGGAACCATGGAATTCCAAAGGAGAAGAAACACACTGGTGTGCGTGTTAATCTAACTTTCCGTATGATGAAAACACCTGGACATAACAAGCGGAAACATGTTCAAACAGAAGAAAGATGCAAGAAAATAAAAGAAGACCGAACTAAAGTAAGTTTTTTCTCTTTTAAAAAACATTTTACCTTTGAATAAAGTAGTATACACTTTCTTTTAATACTAAAAATCTTAATTATTTATTAATGATTTCTTTTTATTGCTTTTTTTCAGGAAGAGATGTTTGCAGAAAGTGTGGAAGAAGAATGGACTGATTCTTTGGATATGAAATACCTAGGTGGAGAAAATTTCCTTACAGTCAATCATTATATGGGAAAAACTCGAGTGCACATCAGGAGATATGTTAAAGGAGAAAACGGCGAGTTACATGCAACGAAAGACGGAGTTTCTTTATCACCCAAAGTATGGTATTCTTTGTGTAGGAAAGTAAATGCTATTTTAAATCATAAGTCATCGGATAAGGTATTTATTATAGACAGAGATTTATGCATTTCGAAACAAATGAAGAATAATCAAGAATTTTTTGTTTTCCAAAGATTATTTCAAAGAAAAAATTTAAGCATGCAATTTTTATCTGAATATGTTGTGCTTAGCGGTGCTGAGTTAGGAAAGCTTTGTGACAACAAGTGTTTAATAACAGATCGCGTGAAACAAGCGCTGATCGCTTACACTTTATCCTATTGCATTGGAAAAGAACTCGATAATCCAAATTTACAGTTGAAACCCGTGGAGAACCCTGATGCATTTTTAGAACTTCTTGTTTCACTTCAAAACGGTCTTGCTGCAGCTATTACAATAAAAATTACAGAACTTATAAATTGTTGTGGCTGTCGAGATTCGTATGAAGCCAGTTTTATGCATGAATGTTTAACGAAAAGTCGATCTGAAAAATGGTCAGAATATTTTCACCAAGCATTGTTCTCGATAAATTGGGATGATGTAGCCAGAAATATAGTTCATAAAAATTTAAATATTGATTTCCAAGCAGTATTAGGAGTAGAAGAATTTTTCCCTTCTTTAGATGTAGAAAAATTATATGAAACTATTGAAAAAATGTATGTTGGTGAAGAAAATGAAGAAGAACTTATTTTTAACAAATTATTGTTTTCTTGTAATTGATTCTTTATTATGTACATTTTAACGTAAATAAATGTTTGTTATTATAGAATTTTTTTTGTGTGTGACTTTTTTCATGTTTATCACTTAGAAAATATTTAAGGTTTTGTGAATATATAAATACTGGGTTATACGTTTTGTTTGAATCATTATGAATATAAGTGTTCGGCTAGATCACAACTACTGCTGTAATGGAAGCAGTGTTGAATCAGACGTATCGGGATCCAGAACATCCGGCCAGTTTCGGTGGTGTCAGTGCTTTACAGCGTGCTTTAAAAGGTCGCGTAAAAACCAAAGACATCAAGAAATGGCTTCAAACGAAAGATTCGTATACTTTGCACAAGCCTTTGAGACACAGGTTCCAAAAAAATCGTGTTATTGTAGGAGGCATGAACGAGCAGTTTCAGTCTGATTTAGTGGACATGCAATCCTTAGCTAATTATAACGATGGTTATAAATATTTACTAACTTGCATTGATATTTTATCAAAGTACGCTTGGGCGATACCTTTGAAAAATAAAAGGTCTATGACTATTAAACAAGCTTTTGAAAAAATATTTGCGGAAAGGTTACCCGAACAACTTCAAACAGACTTGGGTAAAGAATTTACGAACAATCTTGTACAAGATTACTTTAAAAAGAAGAAAATTCATTTTTTCACTACACATAATGCAACCAAGGCTTCGGTGGTTGAACGTTTTAATCGCACTTTGAAAACTAAGATGTGGAAATATTTTACTGAAATGAACACAAGAAGATACATCGACGTCATCGATAAATTAATACACAGTTATAATCATACCTGGCATCGTAGTATACAAACAGAGCCTGCATCGGTGACGTTAGAAAACCAACAGAAAATTTGGCATACGCTATATGATCAGCAAACATTGGTTCCAAAACCTAATCGTACAGGTTTAAAAGTTGGAGATACTGTTCGCATCAGTCGAGAAAAAATGTTGTTTGAAAAAGGATATGAACAAAACTGGACAAGGGAAATATTTACAATTTATAAAATTTTACCTCGTGTACCTGTTGTCTATCAGTTGAAAGATTTGGCAGGAGAAATTATAAAAGGAAGTTTTTACAAGCAAGAGTTACAAAAAATTTCGGATTCTGGATTTTATCCAGTGGAAGAAGTTTTGAAAAAAAGAAAACGTCATGGAAAAGTTGAATACTTCGTAAAGTTTCAGGGTTATCCTCAAAAATTCAATACATGGGTCAGCGATGTCAAAATGATATAAATAGAGCATTTGTGTAACTTAACTTTCATTTTAAAAACGATGTCTTTCTACGTCACACTGATCAGTGACAGCTCTTTGAGCTTTTTCCCGCATAATAAAATATCACAATTTACGACGCAGCTGCCTAGTCCAATCAATTTAAATGGCGAATGGGAAATGGCTTTAGTCGATTTCATTTATCCCCATACTTGGTATAACGTTCGAAATGATAATAATTTATTTGGTTTTGATTTGGGTGATGGAATACTCGAAGGTAGAAGAGTCCCCCCAGGTTGTTATGAAACGATACCAGATCTTATTCGAGGTATGACAATAGAATCCCATAAAAATAAGATTGAATTTCAGTATCACCCAGTAACGAAACGAGTAACTATCAAGACGGATGGAAAATCAAAAGTAATCCTCCACGAAGGTATAGCGGAACTATTGGGATTCGAACCAGGAAAATATTCAGGATTTCAACAAAGTCCGTTTGTTGCCGATCCAAAGTGCTCTTTTCCAGTGATATATGTATACTGTGATCTAACAGAACCTCAAATCGTAGGTGATGTACAAGCTCCTTTGCTAAAAATCGTCACGGTAGATGGAAATGACGGCGAAATTGTAAATGCTCATTATCCAAGACCTTTTTACTTGCCTGTTATTCGGCAGCATTTCCAAACAATACACGTTGATATAAGACTTCATTCTGGGGCCTTAGTACCTTTTGAAAGAGGCAAAGTGTTTGTCACTTTGCATTTTCGTTTACGACAAATTATATAAAAAGGACCTTTCTTTTCAAATAACTCTCATTTTCAATTTTGTTGACGTGAAAGAAGGATCAGTAAAATGTTGGTGCCTTATACGTGTTGTACGAAAAAATTTGAAGATTATTATGCCGGGCAAACAGGACAAGGTTTGCCTTATTATCAGGGAACCGTTTTGCAGAGAGGACATGGGATAGGTGGATTTTTTGCTAAACTATTCCGAAGTGCAATGCCCTTTTTAATAAGCTGTGCCAAAACAGTCGGAAAAGAAGCTTTACGAACTGGCACTATGGTAGCAAACGATGTATTGTCAGGCGAAAGTTTGAAATCTTCTCTCAAAACGCGAACGAAAGAAACCGGAAAAAAACTAGCCAGAAAGGCTGTTCAAAAAGCGGATGAGATGATCGGTCACGGAAAGCTTAAAAGGAAACGCAAACCTTCCAAACGTTTCATTTCATCGAAAGCACGGAAAGTGCAAGGACGTGATATTTTTGATTAGACATACTCTATAAAATGGCTTTTCTTTTAAAAGATTCTCCAGAATGCGCTAAATCAGAACTAGAACTATTTTCTTTACCACCCACTCAAACAGTTATTGAAAGAGGCCAATGGGTTGAGTTTCATCCTCTTGCCAATGCATCGGATGGCGGTCCTGTGGAATTTAATGTGTCTGGAAGCGGTGAAGAGTATCTTGATTTGTCGCAAACTCAACTGTATATCAAAGTAAAAATTTTAAAAAATGATGGGAAGCCTATAACGGATAAGTGTAAAGTCGGCCCTGTGAACCTTTTCTTACATTCTATGTTTTCCCAAGTAGACATCAGCCTAAATGAAAGACTTGTTTCATCCAGTAATAATACGTATCCATATAGAGCTATGATAGAAACATTACTGAATCATGGATATGACGTGAAAACCTCTCAACTTTCCTCAGAATTATTTTACAAAGACACCGCTGGTCGAATGAATGTTTTTGACACGGCAGATCCTAACCCTAATGAAGGTTTTAATAAACGTGCTGAACTGTTTAAACTAAGTGCTTCAGTTGATATGATGGGTCGTTTGCACTTGGATATGTTTCACCAAGAGAGACTACTACTTAACATGGTCGACGTGAAAATTAAACTTATTCGTAGTAAACCAGAATTTTGCTTGTTAGGGGGTGAAGGGGAATTCAAAGTATTCCTTGATCATGCCTCTTTATTTGTTCGAAAAATAAGGGTTAGCCCAGGTGTTGTTTTGGGACATGCGAAAAGCCTAGAAAAAACGACAGCCAAGTATCCTATTGATAGAGTTCTTTGCAAAACTTATTCCATTCCTGCTGGAAATATGAGTTTTATTCAGGATAACATTTTTATTGGTCAAATGCCGAATCGTATTGTAATTGCCTGTGTAGACAACGATGCATTTAACGGCAACTATAAAAAGTCCCCCTTTGAATTTCAGCATTACAATATGAACTTCATAGGCGTCTATGTAGATGGTCAACCTGTTCCTCATAATCCCATTCAGCCTAATTTTGAAAATGGTTTATTTATCCGTGCTTATCAAAATTTATTTGTGAATGCTGACAACAAAGGACTGTATTTATCTAGGTCAGAATTTTCAAAAGGATATTCTTTATTTCGTTTTGATTTGACACCTGACTTATGTGATGGTTCTCATCTTAACCTTATTCGTCACAGCAATCTAAGATTGGAACTTAAATTTAGTACTCCTCTAATACAAACAATCTCTCTGATCGTGTATGCTGAATTTGAAAATTTAATTGAAATCAACAAAGCTCGAAATATTTTGTATGATTTTGGAAACTGATGAATTCGTCTCAAATTCATACAGTTTTATCTCGCGATCCTGTTTCTGCTAGGCATTTTGTAGGCGTTTTTCCTTCTGACAAAATACCTGTCATTCGAAAATTCCCTTGTGCATTTGTACTCAATACTGATAAACATGATGAAAAGGGATCCCATTGGCTGGCTGTTTACATTCAAGACCAAAAGACTATTGATTTTTTCGACTCTTACGGATTACCTCCCGAAACCTATGGAGAAGACATAACAAGATTTGTAAAGAAGTATTCTCAAATTCAATGGAACAAGACAACGCTTCAAAGTTTAACGTCCAATGTCTGTGGACAATATTGTATTTTTTTTGTAATAAAACGATGTCAAGGACTCTGTATGAAATCTATTGTAAATGTACTGTCTAGAAAGAAGAATGATTTTCGAATGTTTCAGTTTGTCAAAAAAAGATATGGTGTAAATATGATTTTCAAAAAATAAAAATAATTTTTTAATAAATGTGTTTGTATTTTCTTTAATGTGTTTTATTAATATTTTCCTACTTTAAAAAAAATGCATGTTTTATTTTGACGGAAAGAGTATAAAAGTAGGATCATTTTGAAAAATTTGTCATTTAAAAAATGGAACTTCTCAAGTTAGAACACCCATCTACTTGCCTTATTTCTGGCCCTACGCAATCTGGAAAAACATTTCTAGTTAAAAAGTTGATTGATTGTAAGATGTTTAATCCCATGCCAACGAATATTATTTATTGTTACGGTAAATACCAACCTCTTTTTAATTCAATGAAAGATGTGAATTTTGAAGAAGGACTACCGTCTAATCTTAACTCACTTCGAAATGCTTTAATTGTCATAGACGATTTAATGTCAGAATTAGCGAATGATTTTCGCTTAAGTAATCTTTTTACGAAAGGCAGTCATCACCAAAATTTATCTGTTATATTTTTAACTCAAAATATTTTTGTTGAGGGTAAAGAAATGCGAAATGTTAATCTAAATTCTCAATATATTTTCTTATTTAGAAATCCTAGGGATAAAACTCAAATTAATATCTTAGCTCGCCAAATGTATCCAGGTAAAGTTCGAGCTTTCCAAGAAATTTTTTACGATGCTACATCACCTGAATTTGGTTATTTGCTTATTGATTTGCGCCCAAGGGCAGATGATCGTTTGCGCCTGCGCACAGGAATATTTTCGGGTGATAAACATTACGTGTATGAACCTCGATAAATCATTTCTATTCAGTGCACCCTTCAGTGAACATGTCTTCAGCTGTAGTAGAATTTGAGGGCTTTCAGATAAATTCGCAAGATTTTGTTGTCAAAGAATTGGCCTTTTATGCCGTGGACTTTAATTATCATGCCCGCTGGAGCTTTCTCCCTCCTTATCCATGGGAACAATTAACCCTCAAAAAAAGAAAATCTTTTGCATGGCTAACTCGTTATTGTCATGGTTTACGCTGGGAGAGTGGAGAATTACCTTATTCAGCTTTAGAAGTTATACTTTCATCTTTGTTTATTTCCCATAAAAAGATTTTTACCAAAGGATTAGAAAAAACAAAATTTTTAGAGAAAATGTCTAAACGAAAAATTTTTAATCTCAATGATTTTGATTGTCCCAAAATAGTCTCACAAGAAGAAGCAGATGTGAAATGCCCCAGTCATAAATCGTTTTTTAAACACTGCGCACTGGCGAAAGCATTTGCTTTCGGCGTATTTATAAAGGAGAATATAAGCTTCCCACAAATCATTTGTATTCAGGATGTCGACGCTGGAACATCTCAGATTGTTAAGCAAGACGAAACAGAAAGCAGCCTTTCTTAGAAAGTGTCCTAACAGTATCATAAAAGGTGTGTGTGAATGCGCCTTAAACCTATTAAAGGGTAACGTACCTGTCACCAAACGTCAGAAAAACAAATTAACTCGTTATAAAAAAACTTTGCGTCGTCTAGGAGATAGAAAAGTCCCATTATTTAAGAAAAGGCGACTCCTTGTTCAAAAAGGAGAAGGTTTTCTTTCTATTCTCATTCCCGCTGCCGTGTCTGTACTGAGTACATTGATAAATGGAATTCGCTCGTAAATTCAGACTAATTCCAATGGATAGAGATCAAGAATTTGCCGAAGAACATTTGAGTGATTTAGACATACAGATTCAAAATATTTTGAAAAGAAAATTAGAAGAAGATGAAAAAGCAAAGCTATACATACAGATTTTGCAGAAGTTTGTGTCATTCCCAGATGTGAATACTGTGAAACGTTCCGAAGTTCCAGTCACGGAAAATCCTCCTGAAAACAATCTTGTTACAGAAAGTGAAATTTTGAACACAGTTCCTGTCAAACATAAAAAAACTGCTTCGAAAATTATAGAATTTTTAAGACAGCATGAAATATTTTGGAATGAAAATAAAGAAGTTAAAGTGGACAATAATGTTATCCCTGATTCTGATATTATTCAACTAATCAATTTCCTATTAAGAAACAGAATAAAAAAACCAGATGCCTTTGAAGAATTTAATGAAAAATTGAAGATTTGTGATTTTCCACGAGAGTTTATCAAAAATAAATATTTAACTGTTATGAAATCCTCTCCGAAGAGAAAACGTTCACCGTATGTGAAAACTATGTATGCAAAACCTGAAAGAAAAAAATTGACTTCGTCAAAATGGCTAAACTTGTAAAAAAAAAATGATTTTTTAATAAATTTCTTGCTTGAATTTTTTCAGTTGTTGTTTTATTTCTTTTTATTTAACATTTTTAATTTTCCAAAAGAAAAAAAGACAAACTCAATTACAAAAAATAAATATGATTTATTGTTAAGAATAAATTTACAAATTTTCTCGTTACATTTTTTTTGTTGTTTTATTTTACATATTTTTTTTTTCTTCATGTTCCTTTAATACCCGTAAGGTAGGGTGGTCAAATCGTGCTGAATGACACGTTTGTCATAGACCACCCTGTAAAGTTTCCTTTGTTCTCTGTTAATGACCTTTCTGCGTTTTGGATCCCGGGTGATTTTTGCTGGGTCTGTAATTGGGATCGTTTGATTTTCACTCATTTCCGTAATTAACTTCCGAATAGATTCGAAATTTAAAGATTGGGAATTCTTAAAGTTCAAGGTGAACCCCCTTACCTTGCAACAAGTTTTACCACTTTTTGTTTCAAAACCATAGTTTTTAGGGCCACCTGTAAAAAAAGAAAAGAAATGAATTTAATAAAGTAAAAAATAAGTTTCAAATGAGATCAGAAAACATAAATAAATAAAGAGAGAAATTTAAAACACTTACCAGATACAAACACGGATATCACATCACCATCCAGTTCATCGGTGAATTCACCGAGAAAGTTGCCGAGGGGCGGATCGTTTGTACCATCACTGGCATAAACGAACGAATCTGTATCGTGATACAGAACACTGCGGCCAAGTTTGTCCATTTCGCTGTACAGCTTGAGACGAGCCCAAGCTGTAGTGAAAGCCGCTTAAAAGATGTTTGTAGCGGTGTCCTGCCCGATAAATTCCTCGTCAGCTTTCCATTGGATGGCTGCCACCTCTGGTGTAGGGAGAAAAACATCTTTGATCTGAAAAAGAGGAAATTAAAATTAAAACATGAAATGGAATAAAATAAATAATTATCGATGTATAAAATAAAAAAGGTACTTACGTTTTTAGTAGGATCAGCCATCATTTTGTTGAAATTCGGGACAGTGTTGACAAACGTCAGCCGATCCTTATTAATGTTCATCCCCCATCTGTAATGAAAAAAGAAATAAAGTTATAAAAACGTATAAAAAATATAACTGTAAATAAAACGAAAAATTTTAAATTATACTTACCGTCCCCAAAAACTATTCAGCGCTAATTTGGCTACTTGTCTGCGCCCAGGGTTTTTGCTGATGCATGCCGGGTCTAATTTAACACCTTCGCGTTCCTCGTACTGGCGAATGTAGTGGGTTTTCTGTTCCTCAGTCACGCAGTCTGAAGGCCAACCACTGCTCTCCTGCTTGATCTTCAAAAAACAATCGATGAATGATTTAAACAGAAAGTCTGATGTTTGCTCGAAATGGTAGACCTCGTAGATCTGAAATAAAAATTATAAAAAACTATTAGATGAGCATTCAAATAAAATCATACATTTACAAAACAACGAGATTATGTTTAGTTCTTACTTGTGTGACTCGATATCCTTTCTTCTTCGCCAGCTTCAGCTCCTCGCTTACCCATGTTCCGACGATAGCACGTTCATCATCGGTATGGGAGCAAGGACTTTGCTGCAAGGTTTCAGCGCAGGTCCGGCATAGGGGAAACATCAGCTTCTTTTGGCATCGGTATGGCAGCACGGGTAAATAGAGCCCTCGTGGTGGGAGTACTTTGCAGTGGACCAATCCGAAATATTGGTTGATATCACCGAAACCTTCTGTTATAATGGTGGGATGACCAACGGGGTAAAGGCAATATTTGTTTACCTAACAATGAAATAAAAGTGTTAAAAAATAATACATATCACAATGCAGAGAACATTTTTAAGGTGAGAAAATAATTAAAAAAATTAAAAACAAAACGAACAACAGACTTACCCATGGGTATAACGACGTAAAATCAACATATTTCACGTCGCCTTCGTGAAACAATTTTACTGCGTTGGTTCGTCCCCCAAAAAATGCATCCCTTGGATTTAAACGGTCCTTCAAGTCGTGTGTTTTCAAGAAAGATTTTAGTTCCGGGGACTCCTTCTTCATTTCTCTAAAAGTATGCTCCCACATCTCGACTACCTGATATCCCTGGTCGCGTAATTTCTGGACATTCTCCTCCGTCTGTTGTCTTAATGCTGCCATGGTTACGTTTTTTAAAGGATGGGTCACGTCTGAATTGTAGCACGTGCAACAGCCGTGAAAGAAACAACCCTAAAAATAAATATTTTCATTTATTAAAATAGTATTTTAAAAAATATATATAAATAAAATGATTCATTAATCACAGAATAATTTTTACCTGATATTGGTAGACGGTCTTGGCTTCTTCACAGAATCCATCTACCGATATTCCTCTGATTTTTCGCTCTCCCGTTCCATTGAGAGCGTGCTGGATATGCAACCCTTGTGTTGAGGCTACAAAATCCAACCATCGAATTGAATCAGGGCTGAAATTGGTTTTGTTGATGTAACCGTGCACGGGAACCATAGCAATCGTATCGGGCTGTATGTGGTTGCTTCGGTATGTTGCCATGCAAACAGATGCAATCGTCACATACCTAAAACATAAAAAAGAAGTTAAATATTTATAAATTAAATCTTTTCATAGAGATATTTTAAAAGAATACAAAAAAATACTTTACCGAAACGGATCCACGTTGGCGATTTCCATAAACTGTGTTCGAAACTCGAGACAACAACGCCGAAGAATATCCACGTCCGAACTGAAAAATTGAAAAAAAGAAAAGACATATTAATTTAAAAATATTTTTTTTTGTTTTATTTATTTATTTATTTATTTTTAAAAATAGAGAATTCTTAAGCACCTACCTGCAATAAGAATACATTTCCTTTTGAAAATCAAACATTTCCCCCTTTTGTTTTTCTTCTGCATGCCAGGACAGGAATGCACTGCGAGCTGCAGTTGACATCGTGTCAGGACTATAGTATTGGGTATCGGGAATGGGTCCAACATAGTTTTGATTCTCACGGGTGTTGAAGAGATGAGGGAAATATCCCTTCCGTAATTCGGAGAAACCAAAACAACTGGGCAGTTTTGACAGGGCCATTGGGAGAAAATTTAACGAATCGATGATTCGAACGTCGACAGATTTCAAATGAATAGACATCAATTTGCTCCCGCACGGAATCACTTCTGGTGTTGTACCTTGTTTGATTAACCATTCCATGATGAACTGCCCGTCGAATCTGAAAAAAGAACAAAATACGTTTAATGGATAAAGATAAGAACAAATCAGAAATAAACAGAAAGAGAAAATTTACTTACCCCTTCATATTATGGGCGATTGCTGTATAGCCCTTGTGTCGAGGAGTAAACAGCCATGTACAGAAATCTGCACAGGCTGTATATCCTTTGAATACCTCCTCCCGGCCATCAGTATACTGCGCCACAGCAGAATTAACTTCGTGTGTTCCCGAAGATTGGTCCGTTTCAAAATCAAAAAAGATCAATTTTGCACTGGGATTCTTCGGGTCCACTTGCCGCAAGTAACACTGGTGCTCCGCCAATACAACAAAGCTATCACAAGAAGGGCATTTGGCTGTTCCACAGCGGTGCATGTCTTTGGGACAATCTCTTCTACGAATTACTTTGCAACACGTTCGACATTGATAAATCTGTGAAAGAAAAAAAAAACATGAATACATACATTTACACATACATTATTTATATACATATTTTTTTAAACTAAGACTATTCATTTACCTGATCACAGAGGGATAATTCCTGATTCTCTGTTAGGGCTTTATGGGCTGCAAAGCAATCACTCGATTGGCAGAGACGATCACAGTCCTGGCATCGTTGAGGTTCGCCCGGTCGACAGTCTGTTTTCATACACACGTAACATGCTTCGGCACATCGATGTTCATATTGTTTCTCATAAGGCACGTCGCATCGTTCGCAGTAAAAATTACTACCAAAAAACGCTTTCAATGACTTCACGACGTCGTAATGTCCATCGTGAAGCCACAAATTGATCCGCTGGGGTCTATCCACACCTTTGTACGAAACCTACAAAATAAAAAAAAGATTTTAAAATCAGAAAATGTCAATAAAGAAAAAATATTTTAAATATGCACATTTAGTAAAACTTACTCGATTGCGATTATCCGACGACAGTACAGCAATCTGAATGTTGAGATGTTCTTCAAACTGAGCGACTTCTCGAAACGAACAAGGACCTAGGGGAACTTGGGCTGCAGTATGCAGAGCTCGGGCACGGTTCATCAGTGCGGGACGGCCCCGTCGTTTCATGGCTTCAATTGCCGTGCGGTCATTCTCTAAATGGGCTTTCGCAAACACGATGGCCTTCGCACAGCAGAGTCCTTCTTCATCCTCGGGAATACTCAGAATAGATTTCTTTTGCAGGCGATCGACGGAAATATTTGAAATTCTTCGTCCTCCAGCACCGATGGGTCTGTGAACTGTCATGACATCCACCGAAAAACCCTCATCCAGCTGGATTTTATTTTTCGACTGGAGGACCTTCATGACGGCAGACATCACTTTTTCAACGGTGAGCTCAGAGACGGAAATGAGTTTCGTGGATATTGGCTTATCCAATCCCTCCGCCCAAATACAAAGTCGTATCAGGTCTGTGGATTCCAAATTTTCCGTGGAACGGCGAATCAAACTTGTAAATAATTGATTCACAGAGTCTATCACCGCAATCATTGGTACACCTCGCACGTGAGCAGGAAGCTTGTCTGGGTCGACACGAGCCTCATAGCGGATTTCTTCCGCTTGGTATTTGTTATTCCTTCGACGCAGGCGCTCGGTAATAATAATAGCATCCTCCATCTGTAAAAACAAAGAAAATATATATAATAAGCTCGATCATAAAAAGAAAAGAAAAAATCCATGTATAAAAGTAAGTACTTACGCGGGAAGTCTCTCCACCAGTCGTGTACGTTGGTCCGGCTCCAACAGGTCGAGCAGAAGTCTAGAGTAATAATAAAGAAAATTAGACACTTATAAAAAGGGGGGGAAAAAAGATTACACTCAAAGAACACAGAAACAAACTTACTTCAAATCCTGTTCCAACTCGGTAATATAGCGGCAAAGGCATGGGATTCTCCGCAAAAATTTGGGAAGCTTCATCGAAATCCATAGGATTTTCGATGAAAATTTGCGACGCTTCATCCATCAACTGAAAAAGTAAATACATCGTTAAAAATGTCAATATTACAAAATAGTACAATATTATAAAAAAATAAAGGAACTTACTTCATCATCGGAATCATTGAAGGGCATTTCAGAATCTTCAAAAATAACCTAAAATGAAAAAAGAACATTTTATAGAACAAAATTAAATGAATCAAGATTCAGAAAAGAAAATTGCATATACGAGTTCAAAATATTAAGGAAAGAAAAAAAAAATCCATGATTAAAAAAAACTTTCAGAAAACATTAGTGTTAAGTTAAAAAAGAAAAAAAAATCTTGAAAATAATTTAAAAACTGAAAAATAAAACTTGAAATATTTTTAATTAGATTTTTCTCAAAACACTTAATAAATAATAAATAAATAAAAAAGAAAATTTGCAAAAAAGAAAATGGATTTTAGTATTGTTTAAAAATCAGAAAGGAAAAATAGATTTAATGATAACAAAAAATTAGAAAAAAAAAATATTTACCTGATTTTCGCCTGAACCAACAGTATTGAATGAGCGTTTCATTTTTTCTGAAGAAAGAAGGTAATCCTAGGAATAGAAGTAAAAGAGCAAGCAAAGAATTTTCTTGGACTAGGTCAAACAAGAAAGTGAACGCGATAGCTCTGGAGGGTCCTTAAATATCCAGCGTAAGGAACGTGACATCAGTTATCTACCTTCTTATTGGCTGGATCCCCTTGGACGAGTCCACTTGGGCGCAGGTGGGGACACGTCTTCCCACCCCCTATCTCCTAAGAGAGGAAAATATAAAAAAAGCAGTTCGAGGGAACGTCATCGTAGCTTAATCGGTAGCGCGTTGGTCTCGCATGCTATAGATGGTGGGTTCAAATCCCCTACAGTGCAATATCGTTTTGTAAAAAAATCTAGCGAATTAAAATAGTCAGTTAAATAATTAATTAAGAATCAATAAAATAATAAAATTTACTTATTAAAATTGATTAATGAACTACTCATTAAAAATTAATTACTAAATATAATACATTGTCCTCTTTTCGGTTGATGACGTCATTCTCTTTCATGTTCTGACAGGTTTCTGTGCTGTCCCTTTAAGAAAACTCTCCCCTCCGTCACATGTCTTGACAGATTGCCAACGGATAAAAAGAAACTCTACCCCCGTCATCTTTCACGATCAAGCAACCAACCGTTACGTCACTTCCGGTTTCCTCCCCCTCCTTTCCCCCCTCCTATGACGTCACTTCCGTCCCCCAAACGGCGGGGCTTACTACTCACATATATTATATATACATGTTTATTGTATTATTAAATGACTAATAATACAATAGTCATTTAATAATAGTGACTATTGTATTATTATTAAAATACAATAAAGAACACTATTTCTTAATTTAATTTTCCGACCAATATCATTTGTGTTTTTATGCTTTTATGCAAACACACATATATATCATATGTATATTATGTGTATGAATCCGATGTATAATGACGACGACTCATGAGTGGCCACTGAGTTCATCATGTCCTGTGGCCACTGGCCACTTCTAAGAAATTTAAGTCTTGATCTCTAGCAATATGCATAATGCAAAAACTAACATATTTTGCCCATTTTTGAAGTTTATTATCACAGAAACCAAAATAGATGCAGACTTTTTATTCAGTTTTTATTAATTTCTATATAAACCTAATATCTGAGCCCAATAAAAAAAGAAAAATTAAGAGGATCAGGTTAAGAATGTTACTTTTTTTCGTTGATTTGACTTGGAATGACCCTGATGTTAGTATGAATACACTGATAGATGTTACATTTTAATTTATAACTCAGCATCCCATGGCAATCCCATTCTGAAAATCACAGTAATTATAGATAATAAATGCAGGAACAACATATATTTTTTAAAAGAAAATAAAAAATGCACTTTTTGAGTTATTGAAGGTCAAAGGTCAAAAAGTTTGACCTTGAAATGAAAATTTTTAAAAATGTGTGCATGCGATATATCCTTTGAAAGCCTGTATTATAAGCTTTCTAATGATACCAAATTTATACCTCTAAGTCAATTAGGGAAGGACATATGGGCACTTTTGTAAAACAAGAATTTTGAAAATTTGCATTTTTGCAGCCCTGTATATCAAAAACTAAAAGAGGTAGGGACTTATTAATTGGTACAGATTCATTTCTCTATAAAACAAATTAAATGAGCCCAATTTCATAGAAATCTGAGGGGGTCAGGTCAAAAATGCTACTTTTTTTCGTTGATTTGACATGGAATGACCCTATACGTCTTTTCACTTACACGTCTTTTTACGCCAGTCCTTTGAAAGACTTATAAATGGTGCTTAACTGTATATAATATTTTCATTGTCTTTAATACCTACAGTTGACTTTCGCATATTTTTTTTATTTTTTATTTAAGAAATTGCATCACACAAAAATCTTCATAGCGCACTAGGACATTTCCTTTGTCAATTTTCATTTGTAAATAGACATTATAGTCCTACTCTAAATTTTCACCTGAGTTCCTTAATACAGTAAGTGAACTTCAATACTCAATAATGGACCAAGATTCCCTGAGGAACAAAATTTTAACGGCTTCTGTTGATGAACGTAAATTATCTATTCTCTCTCAATTTAAACCGCTTAACAAAATCCGCGGGGATCTGAAAATTAAACTCTGAAACCCTAAAATAATAAAACAGAAAAAGCAACTCTCCTAAGTCAAGCCCCCGCCATTTAATCTAACCGCTTACGTTGATCCCCTTGCATAATGCATTGGCGAGGTTGAAAGCTCGTCACCCATAGATGATTAGTTTACTCATAGACTATGACGTAAGTTTCCAGTGAGTACAGAACTCCGGTATATACTTGCTGACAGTGTTGTTAAGGAAGTCAGAAAAAGGTGGAGGCAACTGTAGCATGCCAATGATATAGAGTTATTTGTTGATATAAAGGTTGCACGATATGTTCACTCGTCACGAAAACGACTATCTAACTTGTCAAAAACTCATTGTTTTTGATGAAATGATCTGTTAACTTAAGGGTATTAGGTGATTTACTTGATGTTAACTGATGAACTTTAATTGTAATAGCTGTCTGCAGATATGATTAAAAGAATCTTTTTTTTTTCTTTGATTAATTCTGTTTCTGTTCCAAGGGAGTTGCTGTTTGAAAACCTATGAAGCGCGAAGGTGCATATAGGTTAAATTAAAACGATTCTTTTATCTGTCAGATGTAACTTGCTAATTAAGTAACTTCTACTGAAGGAGTTTTGTTAGCATTAGAACTATTTTATGTGAGGATAATTGTTATGAAGCGTTTAGAAGTACGTAGTTAGTTGTTAAATGAGAAGTATATAGATGAACATTTGATTGATAATAAAATAGATATACCATGCATGATCAAAATTTTCAAATAATTGTTAGTTAAACCAGCTTGACAGTTTCAGTAAAATATATCATTAAATATTCTATTTAATACACGCATAGTTATTTTGTTAGGCTGATATGTTATGCATGACATTTGACAATGTAATGCATACTTATTTTTATTTGCAGCAGATAACATTTAAAAAATTATTATTATTATTATTTATTATTATTATTTGACTGATGATGTTCTGATTGGCTAACTAATAAACCTTTTAATTTGTTAGTGGTATGATCTGGACATCACAGGGCTGTCTTCTATATAATAATTATGTATTGCAATTGCAACTTATATTATTATTCTCAGTTTTCTTGATGATAAGTATAGAATTTAGTTCTTTTTTGCTTATTAGATTCTTAGAAGTAGCTAGAGATATAATTTAGGCGTTCTTTACCAATCATAATCTTAAAGGGGAGGGGCATAAAACTTCCCATGTTTATCACACACACACAGAAAAAAAAAAAAATGTATATATATATATAAACCGTCCGAGCTGTTCAAACTAAAAATTGAATTGGTATAATTTCAGATTATAATAGCTGAGATATAATCACAAAGCCAATTTTTGAAAATACTGCCCGGCAGCCCAAATGTCGGGCACTATGTATCTGAGGTATTTAGTTTGGGTCCGATTACAGCCAATGAAAACCGAAATATAATTTTGGAATAAATTGAAAAGTATTACATAACTGAATCATAGGTTGAGTGATATATCCTAAAACAGATCAGGCACGTTTATATCAAAATCCAATTAAATAGAAAATGTCACAAAATTCTGTATATTAGTTTATGAATTACAACAATTCCTAAAGTATTTCATTCAGTATCACACAGACACAGCGACATTTCGAAACTTTTCAGTAGGGGCTGATTTAGGGCATGGAGGCCAGGAGCCTTTTCTACCATACAGAGCGAAAAATAAATTTTGGACATACATAATACGTTTTAATTTCAAGAAAGAGATGGTTTTTATTATTATTATTATTTATTTATTTTATTTATTTATTTATTTATTTTTATTTTTTTTTTTGGAGGGGAGGATGGTCTGTCTTTCAAAATTGAGAAATTTAAAATTTTCACATTTCCAAATCCTTTTTTCCTCGTGCATATAAAAGAGAGATTAATAGTAGAAGTAATTCGCATAAAAATTACAAAATAATTTTTTTAAGTTTTCTTGGGTGAGTTGAAAGTATTAAAATGTATCGAAAACAGTACTTTTCTTCAAAAAATAAATAAAAAGTGTTATTATTCTGTATAAATATATTTTTTTAACACGCATTAAATCTTTTTTGTAACTGAATGCAGCTAGTGACCTTCAATTTACCCGTTTCATAACTCTGTTTTGCTTTAATTGAGAACAAACCTAAGTTATTATTAATATTTCCATTCCTAAAATGCTCTTATAAAAAAAAGGAAGCAAAAATGTTGCATTAACGATTTGCATATTATATAGATTATGCAATAATTTCATTCATTCACCTGCTTTAGTAAAATTAAGAAAAAAAAAAAAAGAAAGACTAAGGAATATTAATTTCTCTTTCTGCCTCTTGAAGAATGAAAACGACACATCTTATAAATACCGATAGAAATATAATAATTGCGGTGCTTCCTTCAGGCTTAGGGAAAAGTATAATAATTATTTTTTTTTTAATGAATTTCTTATTTTACTAAAGCTATGTATGGGATTACACAAATTTATTAGATAGAAAACTCAGTCTGAATAAGTATGCCAAATCGTAAAATATTTGGAGGCCGCCTTTTAGGTAAATTTTAATAAAATCCCAATTAATTTAGAAATGAATAAATGCATGAGACGCTCCAAAAATGAATTTCCCCTTCCCATCATTTGTTAAATTGACTCTTCTGAATAGTTTGAATAAATTCGTAAATCTATGGAACTCGAGACTAAAGCAAATTGATGACAGCCATGGCAATGAGAAAAGTGTTATGAAACACAAAATAAGATACTAGACATTCTTCTTCTTCTTCTTTTTTTTTCTTTTGCCGCTTATTATATATTTTATATGCTATGTATAAATAATTAAAAAATTATTATGTGCGCCATATATAATTTTATAACGTATATTATTCCGTTGATGATTTTATGTTGCATTCGTGCATACTTTTATTTCGTATGCTGAAGTGTTGTAGTTAATTATTTCGGATAGAAACAATTGTGGCGAGTTTTACAATTTATGGTGTTTGCTTATAAAATTGTTATTCTGCCTTTCCTATTCTTAACTTCTGCATCTAGGCTCTATTCTCCTTATCTTGCTGCACCAATGGCCGTGGTCGAAGCTGGTAGACGAGAAATGCTGGGTTCGAATCCAGGCCTAAGTATTCTGAATTTTTCTCCAAAATTCACGCGAGTACAGGATAAGACCTCTTAGAAATACTTCCTTTGGTAGGCATTTTATCTTCTGTAAATAGTAGTTCCCTATAACTAAATTGCCGAAGGCTATTGATAATAATAGTTGTACCAACCCATAACACCAACTCTCGTTTTCTTTCCTACGTGTTAAAGTGTTTTTGAATTTGAATTTTGTCTTTTTTATTCAGAACAATGTTACTTTCTCATATTCTAACATGTTCTGCAAAGTTCTCAACAAAAACAGAAATTAATTAACCGAATAAAAGTATACTTTTACCGCTGAGAGCATGTATGAGCTCATTTCTATTTTCAAACCTTAATTTAGCGGGTTTTTTCATGTCTTATCGTGCCTGGTGTTTATTATCTTTTTTTTTTTTTTTTTTTTTTTTTTGATCGTTCGTTACATGACACAATTCGTTCTAGCGCAAGATAAGTTGTATCAACTATTCTATCTGTTCCTCTGATATGAGATCGCCATTCACATGATATGTTACAGCGGATGCCTTGGAAGGATAGGAATCTTAAGTGAATCTGAGGAGAATTATTTTTAGGATTTCGTTGAACATTAATTCCAAGCAGTTTTCCCCACGTTATTGTTTATAATGCATAAATTTTTCATAGTAATTATTAGAAAAAAAAAAATGTACAAATTAAAAATTCTTTACTTAATATTATTAAAATTAAACAGTTTTTGAAAAAATTCAGTATACATAATATTGTTCTATTTTTTTTTTTTTTTTTTTTATAATTCTTCGTTAATAATTTACAAAGATGGTTTATAGTGTTCACATTGGAAAAGAACTTGGAACAAAATATACTTTGGACGGACAGAAATATTTATTTTCTGAATTTTTTTTCAATTGATTTTAAATAGGTGAATGACTTTAAAATATTCCTTCTTTATGCAACTTTTTAAAAATATCGTTTATAATATTGCATAAATGGGTAACTAAAATTTGTTGTGGTGTGATAGAAATTTTTTATATATTTTTTAAATGATCAAGTAGCTCTAAACTTCTGTACTCAAATAAAATACTATTATAAGCTGCATTTAGTTAAAAACAGAAGGGATCATTCTAAAACCTTCGGGCAAGTGTAAGTATAATTATGTTGATTTTACTATTTTTAGATCGTGCAGAAAAATGTCCTTTGAAGTTTCATTCTGTATTTGAAATTTTGATGTATTTCTGAATTATGTGTGTGTAGTGGTGATGGTGGGGGGATGAGGGGGGGGACAAGTAGCATCTTAAAACTATATTTTTGAATTTTCGTTTATTATTATTATTATTATTATTATTATTATCTGTAATTGATTAGTAAACTAAAAATATCCTTCTTTTTCCAACTAAGATTTCGTGCGCACATTTTCCGAATTTTAACGACGGGGTTTTCTTTAATAATAATTCCCCATTTTTCGACAAAATAAGGCTTCGTTTTCAATTTAACGGTTTCTATAGAAAATCATTTCCATTCAGCAAAATGACTTGTGTGTGTTTAAGTGTAATCAGATATAGCTGCAATGATTTTTAACTAAAAGTATGATTATTCATCAGGGCCCGTAATAGAGTTAATATCTGTGTAAGTGAATGCACTTTTAACGATTTATTGAAATACAGGTTGCCTTCAAATTACGTATGTGTATCAGTTATATTCACAGACGTGAAAAGTGAAACTGATGAAAAGTGCACCTGTAATAATATATTATATTGAAAACCTTCTCAAACATTGCAAAAGATGAATTCAAGTATTAAATGAAGTACCAGAAAGAACATGAATAAAGATTTCTGAAAAAAATTAAGCGTCTATATATATATATATATATAATGTATATATAGCATATATGTGTAACAGGATGTTTATTTGCTAAAATTTATTTAAAAGGAAAAAAATACCTGCATTTTTTTTTTTTTTTTTTTTTTTTTTTTAAATACAAATGTCTGGATATTTATGCATGATACTTGCAAATTTTCCTTTCTGTTGAATTAAAAAACGATTTGATACACTAAATGTTTTGAATATAATTATCCTCGATTTCTTTTAGTTGAATTAAAAAACGATTAACTTTTAACATAGCTATATGTTATGTGCATTTGAATGTCGTCATCTTTTTTTTTTTTTTCTTTGATATCCGGACCATAAGGCATGCATGCAGATATGATTTTCTTTTTTACTCCTCCGTGCAATCCATTTTGATTTAATTCCCCGTCATCAAGCACCTATTTTTACTTCTAAGAAAATTAGCTTCGTTCTTTTTATGTCTTTTCCTATCAGCCCTTCCCCTCTTTCCAGTTAACTGAGATTCAATGATGAATGTAGATATATATATATATATAGCAATAGGCTAGACAGGATGAAAAGGAAAAAAAAATGTGGAAGTACAGTGTCGAAAATATTTACAATTGCCTACACTGAAGTTCAAATATATATATTACAAATAAACAAAAATCACTTACGTTTTTGCACACAATATTTTAATATATATACCTGATGAAATAATTATTATTGTAATGCTTGTATATTTTTAATGAATTTTGTTCATCTTATTTCTCTTTTTGGGTCTTATTTTGCATTCAAAGAAATAGACTACAGGATTATATATATGCATACATCATAAAGTAACAAAACACGTACAGTGCAAAAGATAAACAGATAATTAAATGACCATTATAATCATCATGAGCCTAAATAGATTATTAAATAAGTATAATAAAAATATTAATAATATATATATATATATATATATATATATTAATTTAACCAGTATAAATTTAATATAGATAAGAAAACGAGAATAATACTTTAATACAATTTCACTGAAAAACAAACTATACTGTATATTAACAAGAAGGAACTTATAAAGAATATAATTAATGATCAAACATTAACTAAATTAAGCCATAAGAACGATTGGAAAACTTAAGTATAGGGGAAAAAAAGAGAGAGAGAGAGAGAGAGACTTTCAAACTGCAGAAATATCCGTTCAGGGTTGTGCATTAAGCTAAAAAAAAAAAAAGCAAGGTTTCAATCTGCAACGAGCTATGCTAAGCTAATACTACAGAGTGACCTATCTTGTGATTAAAAAGAGGGACTTTTCAATGAAAAAAAAAAAAATAAATAAAAATATTGAAATTAAAAATAATGGAAATAAATTAATAATAATGGAAATATAAAATTACAAAATCAGAGCTACGTAAGAAGCAGTATCCACAAATCATATGTCGATAAACATTCCATTCACTTTAAAGAAAGACATGTTTTAGCATATGACGAAGATGATTTGAATCATTGAAATTAACAAAGGAATTAACAAAAACACTATAGCTTACTTTAAAAAAAAAAAAAAAAAAAAAAAAAAAAAACCTTAATACAAAAATAGCAGTTTAGATTAAACAATACAAAATGGGTAAACTTGATCACTGAGTAAATCTAAAGTTTTATATTAGTTGAATATATTTAAGACATATCTGCAGCTTGAACATATTCTTCATTTTTTCAAAGGCCACTTGAATTGGCTGTAAACCAAATATTTTTTAAGCAGAATTAAATTTTAAGACATAGTTAAAATAAAGGACTCTAAAAGGTATATGAAAGGCAGGCGTATCAAATATAGAAAGAAAAATTTTAATTAACTGGAATTCTATCAACAATTTTATTGAAATTCGAGAAAGCAGTCTGGCGTTCAGAGAGTTGAGAATTTTTTACGAATAGATTATTGACTTTTTAATATATATTTTACTCTAAATAAATTATTTTATCTTCGTATTATGAGGTCTTACTATTAATATACGTAAAGAAATAATTTAAATTTTTGCAAAAACGAATTGTTTTAAACTCTGCAAATTAATTTAGTAGTTCAAAATGTTATGCCAGGTTTAAAAATAAAAATTAATAATACAAATTAATAAAATTTGTATTACGTCTTTAGATTACAGTATACTTGCTAACTTGCTGTATCTTCTCATTTTATTTTCTTTGTAAACACAAATATTACTTATTTTAGGAACGGCTAATACTTCTTTTGACGCCAGAGTGGACGCCAGATAAATATTATAAACTATACTTAAAAATTATTGCTTTCAGGTTTAATTACATCCTTCGCTTTGTAAATACAAATAATTTTGTGCTTGTGAGCAAAATAAAAATCTGTGAATCAAAGAGTTAATTCTCCATGCCTCGTATGCTGGTGAACAACACGAAGTTTAGGAACCGCAGCTATGGTTTTCAGTCTGCATGGCAACAATGAATAATATTTCATTATGTAACTCTGTAAAATAAGTCTGCAAGTATTCTCATATAAACTCAATTCAATGGCACGAAATGTTCCGTTCCGCCGGGTTACCTGCTGAAATAACTTTTAATGCCGATGTCAAAGAAAAATTCTCTTTTTTACTAGAGACGTGAAATCTGTCGTCCTTCGTTCCTCTAACAGCTGTCCATACTTTGTGAAAGCGGGTTACTTCATAAATTAAGCAGATCTTAATAGCTAGGTAAGGATGACATATCCATCCATCAATGGTACTTTTTTCTTCTTTTTTGTGGATATGAATTTGATTGTACAGGCATTTTTCTATAAAGAATACAAGGTGGGTCTACTAGCAATTAGGAGAAAGATGCCTGGTCCTGAACTGTTATGTGACCTTCTCGGGGATGCCTCAAAGGGACTGAAGATTATGAATGGTTTTTTATACCTTATTTTATTAAAAAGAAAACCTCAAATCTGTAGATATTCTTATTTATCTGATGATATAGATTTTTTACAAGATGTTGTTGTCTTGTTAGATTATTGCATTTTGATAATTGATGGCCATCATAACTCGCATCGAAGTTTATGTAATACTGTGTGTTTTGTCCTGGAAAGAGTTTTAATTTTTAAACTACTTTGGTATAACTTCATATTATGAATTTGCTTTTTCTTCTTATTTTAATACAACAGATTTGTATATAGATACAATAATAAAATGCATGTGTTACTTTATACCATTTTAATTACTATTTGAATTGTCGGCAAAAATATTTTTTATCTTATATAACAAACCAGAAAAAAAGTTTGCATATTATTTTTTTATAAGCTATGTTGCAATAACTTCATATCAAATTCGTTACTTTATCCTTATTTAAAACAATGAATTCAAATGTGTATGAGATAAAATGCGCTTTTTGTATTCATGCATTAACGTATATCATTCCAATTTATCTATTCACAATCTAGTACAATCATCATGAAAAATGTGTGTATTTTATCTTTGTAAATTTTACAGCTTTCAAGACGAACCCATTTTTTATTTTATTTATTTATTTATTTTTTACTTATATAAAACAAGGAATTTAAATATACATAAAATAAAATATACTTTTTCATATTCATATATGTCATTTATACAGTTTTATTTCTTTGAATGTATACGGAAATATTTGTGATCTAGGTAAAACAAAACTATACCCTTTCTAACATCTCTCTTTTTTTTTTTTTTTTTTTTCCTTTTTGAATTAACTGAAACCACAGATTTTCATTTGCAAAATTTTAAAGTCAGTGAAAAAAATTCACCGCTATGAACTCATTTTAAATGGGTTTGTTGTTGTTATATAATAATTGAATAGCAATATGCATGTACATATAATATGAATCTTATCAAGTTTTATGTAATAAAAAAACATTTTTCTAGTGCGTTAAAAGAATGAACCTAATAATAACCTTGGCTACATCAGCTTGAAAAAAAAAATTAAGCAGTGTATCATAATTAAAAGCAAAGTTATTTTGTGGTATTGATCTACCAATATATTTTATTTATCCATTATTTACTATTGTTTGACCTATTTCTCCTTTTTTAATTTTATAAAATTGCGTATAAGTAATAAGTTAAATTTCAGGCAGTGTAAAAGTGTTTTTATAAATCGCACACTGACAAAAAAAGTGACACAATTTTTTTTTAAATGTTAGTTTTGAATTTGTGCCCCAACGAGTATGAAAAGCGCGTCACATGCACATCGCTATCTTGCAATTTATTCACCTGGGAGACAGTTATGTTTATTGTAAGGTAGTGAGTGTTTTATCGTTTTCTTTAATTTATATTTATAAATTATCTATAAAAAAGAGTTAAGTTAAAACATGTGTCATTTGTTATTTAGATTAAAAACACCTTAAAACACGTAAAATTAAACTTTATTTAAAAGATTTTAAAACATTATCCGAAGCTTTTCGCTTTGAAATACCAAAGCATCATCAGGGATTTTTATTACTCGTTTCGAATGAGCAGTCTTTTAAATATTTTTTTTTTTTCTTTTATAAATAATTTCTTTAAGTTAATTTTTCTCAAATACTGCATTTTTGAATTATGTTATTTTTCTTGTCGAGATGCGATTTTTTTTTTTTTTTTTTCACTGTTTGACATTTCTAACAACTAGTGGAAAGACTATTGCATGTAAAATATTCTTCTTTGTGCAGCTTGAAACTTTATTAATATTTTAACACAAATCTAAATAAAATTTCCGAATAAAAAAAAAAAAAAAAAATCACAATGCATGCTACAATTTTCAAGGTATTTATCTGGCCCGCTACGCAAAATATTATTGACATTGTATATGTATTCAGCCAGCATCATAAATGTTCTTTCCCTCCAGGCCTGTCCCTGGACTTGCTCCAAAGGAGGGGAACCAACGATTTCAGTTAGGTTTTTCGCCTAATGATCCTAAATGATCATTGCTATATTAATTATTTGTATATGGTCATAAATGGTAATTGTTCTATTGTTGATTTATATACAAGAAATTTTATATTAATTCTGTTTCAAATTTGTTCCCCGAAATAAAATGCATTCACAAAGCAGTCCATAAAGTCTTAAAGGGCGTATCAGATTCAGCAACTTTAGAAACAACCAATTTTTGAGCCGACTTTAGAGCCGATTTTTCCTTGACGAAAACACCGTAGAGGTTACAATAGTCGGGTGAAAAGTTGGATGAAAGAAGACTAACTTCTGACGCTTATCACTTTTCTTGGCGCGAATAAAATACGCAATGATTAGCGTTAAAATTCCCTTTCATTTGTGTAAAATATCGCATTATTTTTTCTATTTTGATCTTTTTTAAAACTATTGTCATAACGCGATACGAAAATAAAAACGATTAATTGAAAATTCTTATCATTTAACGGTAAAATAAACGTGCTTAACGATAAAATTTCTTCTTCAAATCTCCACTTGAAGGGATTCCCGTGTTCCGCCATCTTGGAAATATGACGTATCAAAATAGCGCATCCTGATTGGACGAATCCGGGAAGAAATTGAGTATACGGACAATTTTATCAAGGCAGCTCTGAAAAAGTTGGGCAACTTCGGTCTGCGCTATCACACTGGGAGTAGAGACAATTTTTTCCGAAAAATCGGCGCTAATCAGTGATTGGCTCTAAAATCGCCTGTAAAGTCGTCGAGTCTGATACGCCCTTTAGTATTGGACCACCCTTACTTCAAATAGAGAAAAACCGAGCAATTGATATCACATGTCTCTTAATACCTTCTAATCCAATTGAAACCAAACCACTATTTTTTCATCCCAAACAATGGGAGCCATAATGTGACTATGTATGATAACGTTGTTAATTTATTGATCGTATGAAGATGAAGTATAGTAAAGCAACTCACATATATCACCTTTATTAGTCAGATCTTTATCGGTACACATGCGCTAATATTTTGTACACATTTAATTCAATCTAAAACTCAGCAGAAACATGTTAGCAGATGGTGGGAGATAAAATACATCAATCCCATGCATGTGCAGTGATCTCTATCCGCAGCTGCTGTGACCAACAGTCCATGTAAACTTCTACCTCAGGTTAACTATCCCTCAATCCTTTCCTCAGATTTCTCTGCGACAGGAAACTATCTCTTGTAACTTGAGGTTTCATCGTTCCTCATAAATATTCAGACACTTCTGGGTGTGGAAAAACTTGGCTTGCGGCTAACTTTAGAAACAACGCGCTAGAATTCGCTTGCTATTTCACTCTCTCTTGTCTTTCTTTTCTCTTGAATTTTATACCGCATTCTATTCTGATCGCTATCTTTAGTGACTTATAAATTATCGATTTTGACACTGAGAGTATTGGGCGTTTACCCTCGGATGCCCAAGGGCTATGGTTATTGGTTCTCTCCTCCTACCTGTCAACGAACTTGCAGGTAATAATAACAGGGTCTGAAATAGAACTGTATTTCAGGTTGATGGTATATTATTTTCTGACACCACTGGCTTCATTTAATTCGTGGAACACTTTGTGGTGAGAAACTAACACATGTAAACTAATACAATCACGACATTAGGATATTTACGTGTTTTAAAATTCATGACCTTATAATAAACCTATAAATAACTAGTTGTGAATTGATTTTTGAGTAATGAATCGCATAATAAATAATAATTATCAATTAAAAAAAATAGTTAAATAGAAAAGTAACTTAACAAAATTTTATTACTGGCCTGAACTATTTATTACTGTCACTACATTAGGATATTTACGTGTTTCAAAATTCATGACCTTATTTTAAACTTATAAATAAGTAGTTATGAATTAATTTTTTTTAGTAATGAATAACATAATACATAATGATTATCAGTTATTAAAGTAAAGAACCCGAACATATGTAATTTTATTAAAAGCATGAAATATTTATTACTGGGGAAATTTTGTACATTTTAAAAGAACACAATGAACTTTCCAATGACTTCATTTCCCAAAATTAATTTATAATAAACATAAACATTAACTTTATCAATATAAAATTTGAAGTAATATTTCTATTTTTTTATTCCTATATTATTTCATACAATCGGCAACAAAGTTATTGAATCACACATCCACGTTCTTCATATATGTTTTTGTAGTTTGACCGCTAATTTTTATCACCAGTTTAAAGTACTCACACCATTATTCGCCACCCCTAAAATTTGCACCAGTGTTCGCCACCCTCACAAAAGGTACGTTAAAATAACTTTTGATTAACATCTATGAAGTTGAATCCGCTTTCACTAGATTCTCTAGAACCAGAGAATCTAGCTCGAGCGGATTGAAATTTATAAACGTTAATTAAAGGCTAATTTAACATGTCTTTTGTCAGGATGGTGAATACTGGTGTCTTTAGCACTTCAATAACTTTGCTGCCAATTGTATGTTTTCTCCAAAATTTCTGCGATGTAGTTGTAGATGTTTCCTCAAATAAAGGAAAGAAAAAATCCTGAAGCAACGCATCAACTTAATATAATAGTGAAACGTTTTATAAGTAATTAACTTTCCACAAAATTTGTATTAGAAAAACTAAAATATGCTTAGACGAATCAATAGAAGCAATAAAGATAGCCTTCCTTGTTGCATACAAATTTAGACCCTGCCCTGCATGATTAAAGACGCTAATTAAATAGATCATTCTATGATTTATTTATTAGACTGGTTGTTACGTATAGAGTATCTGATTTTTTTTTCCGGCGCCATTTCGGTCTGGCTGTTATCATTTTGACCTGTATGATATCATGCATTATTAAAAACTTTTCATCTGGAGTCAGTCATCCTGAGTATCAGTCATCTAATTATGCATTATGATAAATCGAACAGTTGAGAATAATCGATTTATAGCTAAACGTGTTTGGGTGTGCTCGGTTTGCAACAAATATTAGCTGTGATTGTATGCAATATCTTCCTACTCTTAGAGATAAGTTCATATCATTTAATTATAGGATTTAGTTGATTAAACGGATTTTCGGGGTGTTTTGTGCGGCTTTTTTTCCGTCCAGGAAACACCTCCGCGGTGTGAAAAGAAACACTTGTAGATACATTTTTAATGAATGACTCTGGATAAATTATGTCGTCCTTGGATTTGAAAAATGATCTCCAATTAAATCGAATTCTCACGTCATTTTCTCTAGTAATTCTCAGATTTATGATTTAGTTATGGATTATGCGATTGTGATTGCTTTATTAGCCCTGAGAGTTATTATTTTTAATCTTTAAGATTTTTTTTCCTTCTTTTTTTAAGAGAAAGAAATCTAACGTTTACGATGCACGTTTCCAGAAATTTCACATTGATTGTATGGATGTAATAGAACGTAATTAATAATATGTAATTGAGTTTTCTGAGATTTTTTTTAAAATTAAATAATAAAACAAAAGTTTTATATTCAAATTAAAAAACGAAAGAAAGAAAAGGAAAGAAAATTCACGAATAACACATCATTTATTCAACTGCTATTTTCTACTTTCAACATATGGAACTTTACACTCAATTTAATGGTTTTGAATATAATGATAATAATAATAATATAATATTAATAATAATAAAACAAGAAATATAAATCGTTGATTACATAATGGAATAGCTAAAAACCGTGTAAATAAAAATTTCTCTTGTCGATAACTGAGTTTTTAGACAGGTTTGAAGTATCAGTAGACCATAATAAGTTCCACCACCCAGAAATCTCATTTCTTTCAAACATTCCACTTAACATGTTCATCCACCCAGCTCTTCAATTATTAAAATAAATCTTATTTTCTTAAATTTTTTTTTGTTATTTTTTTTTTTTTTAAGTTGAACATTAAAAGGGGACATGCGACCCTTAGAACTTCAAAAAACGCCTATTTAATTATAGTCTTTTTTAAAGTAAATTATTGTTAACTAAGCTTCATTGAGCATGTCTAATTGCTACCTATAAGTTTATTATGTATTTTGGAATATAATTTAAATTCTGTGGTGAATTATTTAATAATTTATGTGTTAATAATAAATGTGTTTTTTTTTTCACCTTGCGCGCAGGATATCTCTGAAACTATTCAATATTTTTTCTTGAAAATTTCACAGATTATGTAACATATGAGATCCTTCAAACTTAACCTAAATTTTTATCCCCCCCCCCTATTTTTCATACAGGTGATACTTCAGATTTTATTAAAAATAAATTATCTTTACATTTTTTTTTATTATATATTTTTTTAATCTAAATTTGAACAAATTTAGATTTAGATTGAAGGATCTGATATGTTACATAACCTGTAAAAATTTCAACAAAAAATATTAAATAGTTTCAGAGATATCCTGCGTGCAAGGTGGCAAAAAAAAAAAAAAAGAAAAAGAAAAGAAAAAAACACGCATTTACTATTAACACATAAATTATTAAATAATTCACCACAGAATTTAAATTATATTCCAAAATACGTAATACCCTTATAGGTAACAATTTGACATGCCCAATGAAGCTTAGTTAACAATAATTTACTTTAAAAAAAGACTATAATTAAATCGATGTTTTTTGAAGTTCTAAGGGTCGTATGCCCCCTTAAATTTTCATAAAAGGAAAAATCAAAAGCACGAATTCCTCGATACACAATAAGAATACTCTATCTATGAAAATTCTATTACTTTGTTGAAATAAACTTATTTACTCCATAAATTTAGCTAGCTGATGAAAGCAAAACAATTGTATAAATAAAAAGAAAAAACTTTTTATTTATTCATTTTCAAAGTTATTAAGGTAGTTTCTCTGTACTGTCTCTTCTTAAAATCCTGTAACTATTCAATCTGCTCTTTTTTTTTTTTTTTTAAGAAATTAATGAATATTTGAAAATTACTAATAATATAAACTATTCATCTAATAGCATGATGAAAACAAATATAAAATCTATAAAAAACTGTTCGAAACAAATAATTCATGTTATTAATTTCCATTTAATTCTCAAAGTTATTAACTCTATTCTATGTTTCATTTAAATCCTATAATTATTCGATATTCTAATTTTGTTTTTAAAAAATATTGTGTATTTGAAAATTGCTAATAATATAAATTATTCGAATTTTTAGAATTAAATAGAATATAATTATTTTTATAGTTTACTTTTATGGTTATTAATATTTCCTTAAAGTAAGCTTACTCATGTGTCTTTTTTTTTTTTTTTTTTTTTTTTAAAGACCTTTTTTATTCTTTCGCTTCAAATCGGATTACTATGTGTGAAAAATATGTAACTGAATATATAAACCTTCTCTTTTCTTCATCGCGACCTTAAAGTGTCATTCTCACAGCTTTTATTATTTATTCACTATTTCATTTTATTTTCAAAATTATTGGCTTAAAATTATTCGGTTCTATCTCTTCTTCAAATACTGTAACTATCGTTTATTGTAATTTTATTTAAAAAAAAAAATTAATACATATTTGAAAATTGCTAATAATATACATTATTCATTAAATAGCATTAAGAAATTAAATGCAACATTATTATTTTTTCAGCTTACTTTTTATGATTATTAATATTATGATTATTAAAGTAAAGTATGCTTACTCCTGTACCTTTTTTTTTAAAATCTTTTTTCTCTCTTTCTTGATGGGTACCTTGTTTTAAGAAATTAATATGTATTTGAAAATATGCTAATAATATAAATTATTTAATAAATAATATTAAAGAATTAAATAAAACATTATTGTTATTATTATTTTACATCATACTTTTTATGGTTATTAATATTCCGCTAAAGTAAGTACTCATGTTTCTTTTTTAATACCTTTTGAGATTAAATATGAAAGGCTATCTTTTTCTTTATCGCGAAGTTAATCAAATTCAAAATGGCATCCTCACGGTTTTTATTATTTTTTTTTCTTATCACTCTTTATATGTATATTTGTACAAGGGATATAAATTTTAATATCGTAATATATTTTCAAAGACAACATCTTTAGTGACTTCGATAAATGTTTCTGAAGTTGAGTGAAGGCATTTTTAAGGTATGGGAGTGTATATTTATTTATAGTTATAAGATTTATCTCTAACATTCTTTTTCTTTCTTTTTTAGGTAAGTGAATTTTTAAGATGTGATGTCATTGAGTAAGTAAACTTGCCTTTTGTAGCTTTTTATTACTTATTTGTTTATTTATTCTACTTTGAGCAATGAAGATGGTATATAGTGTTTGCGAAACATCGTCAATCCCTCCTAATAATAAAAACATAGAACTGCGCTAACTTTGGGTTTTCAATTTGAGGTTTCTCGTTTCGCACCATTTTTTTGTAATCCACTGATTATAATAATATTTTAAACTTTTTTAATCTACGGAGCTTAAAAAAAAAATAAGGTACGATTTTCTAATTATACTTGTATATTTTCTTATAAGAAATTAATTAATATCAGTGACTGGGACTCACTTTGAAGTGATTAGTTCATGTCAAAAGAGCTCAAGAGAGCTCTATAGCGTTATTCATTTTGCTTAGGTGTAGGTGTGTGGACACACAAATGTATATATTTTCTATAAGTATCATGTTTACGAAATCTGTAATTCAGATCTGTGTTAGGACATCAGCAATCTATAATAATAAATAAAGAATAATTCAGCTTTAAATGATGCATGGAACCAATTTTTTACATACACATATACATATATAGAGAGAGATAGATACGTTTCCCGTTTATCTTCGAAATACATTGCAAATTAAAATATATGTATATGTATTTATGTCCATATATATATATATATTTTTAATTAAGCATTGTTATTTTTGGTTAATGATGTGGAGGGAAAAAATGAATCCTCTTTTGACATGATTTTTTTAAACTTCTTTGCTATTTTTCTAAATTTTCTTCCATTTATTTAATGAAAAAAAAAAAAAAAAAAATCTTTGCAAATAAATTTTCATTCTTAAATGTTATATGTTTTTTGTTTTTTATTTATTGAGGTGGAAGATTTAAATATAAATTAATGAAACTAGTTTTCTGGCTAGGACTTTCTTGAATAAATTACATTAAAACTTATTTTAAACAATGAGGAAAAAAATATTTTGTGATAATGTATGCAATATATTATAATATAATATATTATCTCATATTACGAGAAACAAAGCCTAACATTTAAATAAGTATAATTTGAAATTCAAATTGTTCGAGTATTAATATAATACTAAAGTCTTTTTATTACAAAACTTCCGTGTTTTAGACATGCGTTTATCACAATTCAACATATTTACCTCCCTCCTCCCTTTAGCCCACAAAAGCCGTTGCTTTTAACATGCGATAAAAGTATTGATACTGCAACATGGAATAAAGAATAAAGTAGAATTAAATGCTTGCTTTTATAATGGTGTATGTTGTAAACACATATGTATGCACACAGTAAAATCATGCGCCACTCGTAAATTATGATACACTTGTAAAGAAAGAAATATTAAAGAAAGAAATATTTGTAAAGAAAGAAACAACCATTTTGGGCGAAACTACTAGAATATAAAGTAGAATTAAATGCCTGCTTTTATAATGGTGTATGTTGTAAACACATATGTATGCACACAGTAAAATCATGCACCACTCGTAAATTATGATACACTTGTAAAGAAAGAATTATTAAAGAAAGAAATATTTGTAAAGAAAGAAACAACCATTTTGGGCGAAACTACTAGAATATAAAGTAGAATTAAATGCCTGCTTTTATAATGGTGTATGTTGTAAACACATATGTATGCACACAGTAAAATCATGCACCACTCGTAAATTATGATACACTTGTAAAGAAAGAATTATTAAAGAAAGAAATATTTGTAAAGAAAGAAACAACCATTTTGGGCGAACTACTAGAATATAAAGTAGAATTAAATGCCTGCTTTTATAATGGTGTATGTTGTAAACACATATGTATGCACACAGTAAAATCATGCACCACTCGTAAATTATGATACACTTGTAAAGAAAGAAATATTTGTAAAGAAAGAAACAACCATTTTGGGCGAAACTACTAGAATGTGTGAGAGGCAAATATTCATTTTTTTCCCCATGAAACAACATTTTTCATGCTCCTGGAATTTGGAAAAAAAAATGGGGAAAAAAAAAAAAATTAAGACATTATTATCTTGGATAAGTTTCATTTTGCACAATAAGAATATATTAAAAATGGTGACGGGAGAAAAAAAAATAACTTGAAGGTGAAGTCTTTGATAGATAACATATGATATTTTCTTAAGCATTCAATAAACACTTTTTGACAACTGGGTATTGTTCAGAGCCGTCTCTGTCCTTGAATAAACTCGCAGTTTCAATGGTCTTGACTATCGAAGTTTGTTGATTTGTTGTACATCTTCGAAATCGGCTGTCAACACACTTTGTTAAAAGAAAGTGTTTACTTTTCACTCGATGTTCCTATTGCTGTAGATCTCGTTAATTTTGTAGGTACTTTTAGATGACATATTTGTCCTATATACATGTTATTATTAACCCATTACCTGACATTACCTTTTTTTTTTCGTTACATTTTTTTATTGTTTTTTATTAATACTTCAGACCATAGCTTCCTAAACTAGATGCCTGTCGCGTGACTTGGAATCTTGGCAATAGTTCAAGCGGTAGACAGCGCTATCTGGTACAGATTGCGCGACATTTTTATTCAACTGTCACCAATAATTTTAAGAAGTGATATATGACATATATAATGGACATTTCATCGATTCCATTCGCCTTTTATGTTATCAAATCCCACTTTTAAAAATTTTTGGTGGCTGTTGAAAAAAAAGTCGCACAATCTGTACCAGGTGGCGCTGTCTACTGCTTCAACTGTTACCAAGTATCCGAGCTACGCGACAGGCATCTATTTTAGAAGGCTATGTTCAAACAATGCATTCCGCCATTATTCCTAAAATGTACCGGTGTGTAACACCTTAAGTAATATACTTAATTATTTGAAATTTGTTTTAATTCTGTAAAACCTTTTACGTACTCTTATAAATTTCAAGAGAAGATTTAAAATGTTTTGCTAGACAAATGGGTTAAAATAACATGGTCATTTTAATAATAAGGTGCGTTATTGTTTTAATAAATTATTTTATTATTTCATTAAATTACACTTTTCTTTACTACTGTATGTGAAACGCTCTCAATTTATAAATTGCATAGATATGTAACTAGAAAATAAATTGTTATAATATGGATTCTTGTTTATTATGTATTTACACACTTTTATCTATGGAATTTAAGCGATTTATTTTACTTTAATATTTACGTATTCGTCTATTTTCAACTTCGAATTCCTATTACGATCAGAATAATCTACACTAAGTTTTCAAAAGATGGGTGTGTAAGAGATATACACAATCAATCACAATAACAGATGAGCGGAGTTGACCTATTATAGATTCTGTAGCAAATTCTATGGAGAAATGATATAAAGATAATGAAAACATTACCTTTTATATAAAGGAAAACACATAGTAAATTTCATAATGACTTAATGCCAAAACAGCATTGAGATTTGCGTACTAAGGATAGGAAATACACAGGCTAAAGCGAAAACTTTTTTGTTAGAGGTTCATAAATCCATACTCTACACCAATAATTAAATTAAAAAAAGTTCTAAACATTATTTCAAGCTTTTGAAATGTCTTAACATACAGTAAAAGAAGAATTTAAGTGACAATAAGATAGAAAAAAAAAATTAAGAATAAAACTAGAAAGTGAGATTAATAAAAGCAGTTAATTAAATTTTATTACAAATTAAGATTTTTCGTGACATACGAATATTTGTAATATTTATCTATATATCTATAGATGATAGATAATAAGTAATAATTTTCAAAATATTTTGAAATGTTACAAACAAGGAAAAAAAATTTAGATTGTTTGGTATAAATTTTATTTATTTATTTATTTATTTTTTAATTGAACACTTTTTACTTCCATTACCCGACTACCGTAGGTAAAGGAAGTATTGTATTTATACATAGCTCTTATATTTTAAATATTTTACTTGGTCTAAATTATAAAGTGTAAAAGCTATATATACAAAAAGCGTTACCACGTTTTCATATTTTGCAGAATATCAAAATGTATCATGATATTTTTAATTTATCTTCATATATATACATATATATAAATTGCTATGATTAGCAATATCGTTTTACGAAATCGTTGCAGCTTTTAAAGCTTTATGAAGTATGCATCCCTTGATAAGTATGCTTCTATGTTTAAGCATTTTCATCCAATTATTTCTGTGATTTATTATTTGTTTTCCCTCTCATAAGTTTAATAGTCCTTTTTTATTATCATTCAAGTCGGCGTAAGTATTTTAAGTTACTATCGTAACTCATTGGTTCTTAATCTATACCGCAACTTTTTGTGTCATTCTTTCCTCTATGTTAAATTCAGTTCTATATTTTAGTGAGCTGTTACTGTTTTAGTTCTATTAATAGCTAAATTTTAAGATTAAATTTTATTACGATATCTATTATATATATATATATATATATATATATATATATATATATATATATATATATATATTGAATATGCAGGTTGTATTAATATTACTCGACGACTTTTGATAACCCATACGTTAATTTGTCTGGAATGAGTTTTTCAAGTTGTATATAGTCTGCTGGGATGCAGAAAATTGAGATTGCGTGTTTTATACACATAATATTCTCTATGCTTATCCTACTGTGTCCATATAACTTAATTTCATGGTCAACAACATTCAAATTTTCATAGAAAACTTCTGGCGAAACCGTAATCTGCATATGAACGTAGCACATTGCCCTACCTAGTTGTTGTCTCACAAATAAGAAAAAATATTATGGCACTCCCTTTGACTTCACGGTTGCCTTAACTTTGATCACCGCGACGACGCTATTACAACATTGTCGACCTTGAACAGCTTGTTGGGATGTCCTCCATAGAAACAGCAACATCCCGTAATCAGAGAGAAAGCCGATCCCGAATTTAATTTTTTCCTGTTACTATTATTTATTTTTTCTTTTTATCGAAATTATTGGGACAATAAATCATCGTACACCTGTGTAGGATCAGTAGACAAGGGCGGAGTGTTTTATTTCATTTTCCTCATTGTTTATGAAAATTAAATCTGTGAAGATGGAAAAAAAAAAAAACCTTGTTTTGATTAAATTCTGGAGTGAAAAGGGCTAGGGTATATGAATAATATCTATCAATATAAATAAGAGCGAATCAATAGTATATTAAATTATTTAAAGAGAGAAATAAATTTGTTTCATCATCAAAATTATAACTTTTATTTCATATGCTACAACCCTGTACATACTTGTATTTTTCTAAATTATTAGATTGTGCTTAAATGTTATAATATTGTTCTTCGTTGATACACCTAATTAAAAACCACAAAAATATTATTAGAGATCTCTAAATATCATCATTAGTTTTATGATTTAGTGGATTCTTAGATGGTGAAAAATCAGTAAAAACTTTTAAATTTCTCCAAACATTATTCCAATTTGTGAATGTGGTTTCACCTTCATGTCAGGGAAAATTTACAAATTTCACCTGGAATTAATCCTTTAATTACATAATGGACATTTTCTTATATAGCATCACGTCTTGCTGGCAAATTTTCATTTTTTCACTTAGCGTGAAGAATAAAAATTCAAAACCAGCCGACAGTTATATTAAAAACAGTAATGTTTTTAAAAGAATCTCGCAGCAATTATGCAGTTTAAAGATTTTTTTTTTTTTTAACTCATAATTATTCCTTTGAGAACGAAATAAAAGTAAGAAATATATATTTTAATTAATACAAATTATTAATAAAACCCTACAGTATGCATGTTATTAAAATATGAAATTCATCCAAAATTTTTCTAAATTGAAATTGATGATTTGCATTATTCATATTAGTGAAATTTTATAAACTTTTCACCCGTAGAATTGATTTTTCAATTGGATTATACTTTGCCAAAATATTTCGTAAATTTTCATTTTTATTTATTTAATTTTATTATTTATTTTATTTATTTATTTATTTATTTTTTGTATAATTTGAAGAAAATCAACTCATAAAAATCTGTCATCCATTATATCAGAAAAATATGTAGTTATAAAAAGAAACTCCCTATAATTACGTAATTTTAAAGAATAGTTTTAAAAATTTTTAAATTGTTAAACTATAAGTTAATAATTATTTGAAAACAAATTAAAGATGAGGATTACATCTTTTATTTGATACAAATTTTTTATAATACCACACACATGTCTTACGATAAAAAATAAAATAAAATTAAATTAAATTAAAAAAGTAAAGAAAAGATGGATATATACATTTTTTTTTTTTTTTTAATCACAATGTTCATGACTTCTTATTATATATGTATAATCAGAGATTAATTCAGAACAAATTTAGTGCCGCATTGTTTCACTTTCACAAAAGTCAATTTTTAGCAATGGGGTACCTTGACAAATTCAACTTTCAGCAAAGAGGTACCTTCACAAAGTCAATTCTCAGCAATATAACTGCACACTAAAATATTTTATAAGCTTCACTGCACCGAACACAGAAAAATACCCTCAATTTGAATATTTACTGGAGACAATGATAAATATCTAAGTGAACACCTGCTTATCTTACATATAAGAAACAACTTAACTCGCTCATATATATATTTATTTTTACAACTATTTCATTTTGTTTTTTAAATGTATTTTAAAATTTAAAAAAAAAAAAAAAACTGCTTTACATATTTTAGTTGAATGTTCTGAAGTATCATTAATTTTCACAAACTTACTTGATCTTTTTACAAATCATTTTATAAATTCACTAATGAGGTATCATTTTTAAAAAGCTGGATTAATCCCTGATAATTTTGTGATTAAAAAAATTCCGGTTGCTAATAAATTCTCATTTATTTGTAATTTTTTAAAGTCGTTGATAGGTCCACAATCGATACATTATTGATTTAAAAATAAATAAAGTAAAACGTAAAAGAAATAAATAATAATCATAATGTTCATGATCCTATAATTTCATAATAAACAAATAAAACATAATAAAATTAATTTGGTGACTGTGAAATTTTTGGTTGCTAATCAATTCTTATTTATTTGTCACTATTACACTGCATTTCTTTTCTAACCCTGGAATTTCCCAGAAGCGATAAATTCTACCCGGTTTCAGCCGAAAGAAAAAAATATATATAAGGAACAGGCGGCATAAATATATCCTTAAAGGAAATTACTCGAGCCCTGACTTTTTATGGCTTCACGTAAATCAAGTCTTGATTTTCAGATTTTTCTCTCTACGTCCCTTGCCGTGCAGCCGAGGCTCTTCTTTTAATTTGTCAACACGACGTATATTATTTCTGTCGCCATATCATCGTCGGACGAAATTTTTTGCCATTATTTTATTTTTTTTTCCAAAAGTTTCGTTGCGGAGACTTTTTTTCCCCCTTGCTATCAAAAACATTTGTTGGTCAGTTTATGAGGCCGTTATTCATTGGACTCTTTTTTTTTTTCAATCCATAACTCATGCAGTGTATGTCGTTAGGAAACATTTGTCGGTGTGCTACATGTATATCAACCGTCATTTCTGTATTGTTTATTACTAGTCATTATCTTTTTTACTTGAGTCTCATAGGAAAAAAAAAATACTCTTGAGTTGAAACTTTTTAAGATGAATGACCGCAGTTTTCTGTCTGTTAACGCACCAATTTAGGAAACTTTCTTTAGAGCTTCAGATAACGACCTTATTACCACTGTCGTATGATACACTTGGCTAGATTATCGAGATTTTGCCGTGATTTCAATGTTTTTAAAAGTGTCGAGAATGTGCTCGCATATCCATAAATACCCCATTGAGTTACAGTAGCAGTATTTTTTTTTGTTTTTGTTTTTTTTTAAGATATTAATGTTTAAAAATATACTTTGTTAACGTTTCGAGATATGATTCTGTTGAAAATAAATAAATTGTAAATAAGAATAATAAATGAAATTATAAAGAATAAATAGTATTATTTGAAGATGATTTTGTTTAGATGGTAGAGTCTCTTAAATTGACTTTTTAGTTTTCAAATGAATTAACAAGTAAAGCAATCTATTGATTATTCCATTAATTTTCAATGAATATCTCCCTTTACTTAAACATTCTAAAATTTATACCACTTATTAAGACATACAATAGTTTTAAGAAGATGCAACCATTTATTACAATACAATATATTTACAAAATATGTAGCTTTATAAATACATGCGTATTTTTTATATTACACATTATATCGCTGTCTGAAAAAAAAAAAAAAAAAAATGGTTGTCTTATAATTTTTCCTAAAAGTGGTTTTTATCAAACAAAAATAATAGCTTCGTATCTCTGAGAGTTTCCCTTGCAGTAATAATAATGAAATAAAATCATTTTACAGCTTGAATTATTCACATATAAATTATTTAATTTTCTACGTCGGGCGTACTTGTTTGTTGTTTTGCCTGTTTTTCTTCTTCTTCTTCTTCTTCTTTTTTTTTTTTTTAATGCACAAGGCAGTGAAAAAATAACCATATTTTTAGATTACCTATTTTACACTCCAAATTTTACAATAATTATTTACAAATACGGGTACCGGATATTTTTCTCGAAGAAGAGATTTGGTAATCAACTCTGCATTTTCCGGAAATTTCTTAAATTTTAAGAAATTCTACCATTTTTATTTAAACTTTAAACTTGCACACAACTCTTTCTATAGTTACACAATATTCACTTGCTAGAGTGAGTAAAATCTTTAAACATATTTCTCTCAGTTTGTACTAGTTTGTTTAAATTTTATTAAGTTTTGTCAAAAAAAAAAGGCTTACTTAAAGTTCTGTTTATGAAAACTTACAGAATGCTTTCTACAGTTACTTAATATACTTTAGTGAGTGTGAACAAAATCTTTTAACCTTTAAACGTATTTCTCTCACTTTGTACTAGTTTGTTTAAAATTTATTAATTTTTGACGGGAAATCGATGGGAAAAAATGCTCTGGAAAAACTTTGACCGCGGAAATAATCCCCCATAAAACATCATTATGTATGTGTAAACATTAGGATACGATGTCTACTGGAAAAATCATGAGAGATGCCAATTTAAAAATAGAAAGATGTAGAAATGGCTTTTTAATCCTTTCGGTCCCCATGATGCCAATTAGAATCATAATATTTAAGATTTCTTTTTTGCCATCTAAAACTCCCACCGATTCAAAATGAACAATATTATAATCTAAATCTATATACATTTTCCTATCGAAAAATATAATTTTTAGTTGGCTTCACTAATTCTGTAGAGGAATGGAAGGATGTTTTACTCTATTCTGATAAAAATGCTGGAATTAGTTTCCTATTTGAGGCAATTTAAGTGAATTAAAAGTTTCAGATATATTTTATTTTTTAATGTTTATAATTTGTATTTTAATTAATTTCAACAAGTATTTCTTTCAAAATTTTAATATTTTTATTTATTGAAAAGTTATGTATTTTAAATGGCATCAATGTTCATAGTAAGTACCTACTACAAATAAACACCTCTTGATTGCTTTGTTAATTATACTAATTTTGCTATTACTCTTTTTTTTTTTTTTTTTACTTTTGAGATATATCTATGACTAAATATAAGATTTATTGTTTTATGGATGAAAACATTTGGGGTTGAAACGGTTAAACAAACGCAAAAAAAGATATTTATACTTCAAGCATAATAAGTTTTAAACTGATACTATATTTACAGTGCGCATTTCCAAAATGAAATTTTGCACTTGTATGTCACAAATAAGTTATTGTAGGAAGCAATTTTTTATTATTTTTTCTGACTATAAATCAAATTAAATTTTTGGGCATTTAACTTCTGGAAGTTCAAAAAGATTTTTTTTCCACTTTTTTAAAGGCGAATTAATCTATAAATTCCCATCAAATAGTTATGTGCTTTGAGTAACATTAAAACGAATTTATTAACTAGAAAATATGCGTAGATGAGAGTGAACTGCAAGTACGCAGGATTCGAGATAACTTAATAGTATTATTATGCAGAGATAAATAATTGATGATAACAATAATAACACAGGTCTACGATGAAAAAAAAAAATTCTCAAAGTGATGTGTTTTCCTGATTAAAGAAAAGATATTCAAAATTTTCCATCACGTACAGTTTTGACAAAATAAAATGAATTTTTTGACAAAAATAAACTTAAAACTCTACTTTCTCTATTCCGAACTCAGTTATTTACCGGGAAATCTAAGGCGATATGGGTGAAAGAAAGGAATTTTATCAAGACATCAAAGAAACAAATGTAAAGGAGGTATCAGGGACGATGGAATGATTACACTGTTAAAAAAATGCAATTTTATTGCAAGAAATTGTTTGTGAAAATTACAGAATTCTCTGTAATTTGAGAAAAAAAAGTCGTAAATTACGGAAAAACTACGTTGACAAAACGTATTTTTCTGTAACTTTCACAGAACTCTGTAATTTTCTCACAGAATTTCTGGCAACAAAATTGCATTTTTTTAACAGTGTACTTGTTAGCAAATTATTGTTGGATGCTGCTTTGAGAATCTCCCCCCCCCCCCCCCCTCCTTCCCAAAGCCCGTGTAAGAGAAAAAACTAAACGGAGCTTCGGTATAAAGAAACAGAGACATTTAAACGATAATGTGTAAATAATAGACTAAATGTGTTTTATACATAAAAAATTTCGATTCTGTTATAGCTTCAGTGTAAAATCTTATATTAATCCTTACTTTGTGAAAAACCCTTACGTGACAGGGAAAAAAGATAAGCATTTCTGAATTCAGCGAATCAAAATATGTAAGAAGCATCCAAAGCAGTAAAAAAAAAAAAAGAAAAAACGAAAAGTACGATTTTGCAGACGTGCGTAATACAGTGGAGCACCTTTTATACGTTTCTCGTTTATACGTTTTTCTCATTTATGCGTTTTTCGACTTCGGTCCCAAATCATTCCATTGAATTCTAATGTTAAAATATTTCGTTTATACGACACAAGTAAATTCTTAATTTCACTTATACGTTTTTTTTCCTCCTTGTAGAATCCCAAGTTTGAGTTTCATTCCAGGATTAAAAAAAAAAAAAAAAAAAAAAAAAAAAGATGAATGCTCTTATGTTTTCTTCTTCTTTTTTTTTTTTTTTTTTTTTCGATTATTTTTTCTTAGAACTATGATAACAAACAACAAAGTGCGGCTAAAGAACAAAATGCGACTTGCATCGATAGCCTGGAGGGAAGGGGGGTAGAGAAATTTTAGAGATAAGCCAAGTAGCCAGTGACCACGTGAAGACCTCCCACTTTCGCTTTTAATTGATTCCAGGAATGGGGTATGAAAGGAAAAAAAAAACCCACAATTTTATAGGCATTATGTAAACTTGAAGATTTATTACTCACTTCCGTTGGGCAACTTGAAAGATTTCTTATTGTGTTTATTTGACATTACAGTTGGAGAAACATTTGTTTTTTCTTTCCTTCCTTTTAATCGTTTGCAAAAATGTCATCTTCGTTGTGAACAAAAGGTTAAAATCGAAATCTTGAAAAAAATTTCTGAATTTGTATATTTTTAATTATTATTTAATTTTTATGTAACCTTTTAAAAATATTTTAAATATAATTAAAATATATCTTATTCGAATAAATGTAAAGGAAATCATGAAAATTGAGTAGACTTTTATTATTAATATGATTACTTTATGGTGTATTATTGTTAAAAAGAATTTTCAGTTGTACGTTTTTTTCAGTTATACGTTTTTTAGGAACGGTCCCTTGAAAAACGTATAAACGGTGCTCCACTGTAATTAGAAAAAGGTGCGTCTGATGACATATAAAAACACTCTGTATTTTTTCTGTGTTGGGAGTTTCTGAGGGATGCACTCTGTTATACAGGAATTAATGCATGAAAACTGTTATCTAAATACATGAAACTCTATATATATTTTAAAATATTAAGTTAATTTATGCAAATACAGTGGAGCACCGTTTATACGTTTTTCAAGGGACCGTTCCTAAAAAACGTATAACTGAAAAAAACGTACAACTGAAAATTCTTTTTAACAATAATACACCATAAAGTAATCATATTAATAATAAAAGTCTACTCAATTTTCATGATTTCCTTTACATTTATTCGAATAAGATATATTTTAATTATATTTAAAATATTTTTAAAAGGTTACATAAAAATTAAATAATAATTAAAAATATACAAATTCAGAAATTTTTTTCAAGATTTCGATTTTAACCTTTTGTTCACAACGAAGATGACATTTTTGCAAACGATTAAAAGGAAGGAAAGAAAAAACAAATGTTTCTCCAACTGTAATGTCAAATAAACACAATAAGAAATCTTTCAAGTTGCCCAACGGAAGTGAGTAATAAATCTTCAAGTTTACATAATGCCTATAAAATTGTGGGTTTTTTTTTTCCTTTCATACCCCATTCCTGGAATCAATTAAAAGCGAAAGTGGGAGGTCTTCACGTGGTCACTGGCTACTTGGCTTATCTCTAAAATTTCTCTACCCCCCTTCCCTCCAGGCTATCGATGCAAGTCGCATTTTGTTCTTTAGCCGCACTTTGTTGTTTGTTATCATAGTTCTAAGAAAAAATAATCGAAAAAAAAAAAAAAGAAGAAGAAGAAGAAAACATAAGAGCATTCATCTTTTTTTTTTTTTTTTTTTTTAATCCTGGAATGAAACTCAAACTTGGGATTCTACAAGGAGGAAAAAAAACGTATAAGTGAAATTAAGAATTTACTTGTGTCGTATAAACGAAATATTTTAACATTAGAATTCAATGGAATGATTTGGGACCGAAGTCGAAAAACGCATAAATGAGAAAAACGTATAAACGAGAAACGTATAAAAGGTGCTCCACTGTATATATATATATTTAATGAATAATTAAACTGGAAGGGGAAAAAAATATATATATATCCTGCGATTTGAATTATGTTTTTTCTTTCGTACAAGAATTAACAAGAATTTTTGTAAATTCTTATTTTATTGTTTTGAAAAAATAATCCACAGAAAAAAACTATGAAAAATAATTGTCAAAAAAATACACCTTGGCATTCTTACTCTTGAAAAATAGTAAATCTGTCTGGTCTGTTTATTACACCATGTTGTTGTGGAGTCAAAAAAAAAAAAAAAAAAAAAAAAAAAAAGAGTGAAAAGCAAAGAAAAAGTAGACATGTAGCATTATTCTCAGCCAGGTTTCAAGGTTAATTTTTGGCAATTTGCTAGACTAATGACTTGGGTTGAAGATGGTACATACGCTTCTTGGGGAGCGCTTTGAAGTGACAAGAAAAAGATAAGTGACTACGCCAAAAGTGTAAAAAAGTTTCTCTTGACAGAAATACCGGTTTCGATTAACCATGGTTTGACCTTAATAATGTACAATTCTTTTTTCTTTTTTTTCTCTCTTTCTTGTTCCTTATATTTTATGAATAATACTTGATGTGCTAGTGAACGTGTTTAATGTTCATAAATTAGAATTATTATATTCACAATTACCATTAAAAATCTAAAAAAAAAAAAAAAAAATAGTTACACTTTACTAGCTCATAAAATATTTTATTTCTTCAACGGTAAATATTTCCTTCTAATATGTATGATATTTTCCTTAAAATATTTGTATTCCTTAACAAATTTCAAAATATTTATTATCAGCAAAATTTGCTAGCAGAGTGATCTTTATAAATGAGTGAAAATTTCACCACATTAATTGAAAAAGACTAATGGCCAATATTAAAACCCCGAATAAACTACTACGTCAGAAACGCCAAAAGAAAAATATTGGAAATGCATACCGAAACAGCTGTATGCATTTCCAATATTTTCTTTTGGCGTTTCTGACGTAGTAGTTTATTCTGGGTTTTAATATTCCAAGTCTCCTGTTATTATTAATGGCCAATATGTTAAAAATAAGAAATAACACAATTTGAATTACATTAAAAGTTAATTTCAGACTATCAAATTATCGTATTTAATTTATCTTTAAATTTAGTTTATAATTTCACACATATATACAATGTAAACTATTTTCTTCAATGAGGGATCATTATTTCTTGAACTGACTAATTTTTTAATCAAAGTGAATATAAATCGCGGATTTCAATATCACTTATTGAACTAATTTTTCATTGAAAATAGTCCAAATGAAACTCTATTTTTGCGTATTTATAAATTATACATGTGTCATGGCTTTAAATCAATTTTTAAAACTTGTTCTCTGTTATTCATTGCTTTTCCTTATTTTCTATGACATTTTGGTCATTTGATGTAGTAAACAAATAACAAACATTAAAATTAAAAGGCGTAAGAAAATTAAATATTTCAAACTGGAGATTGCTTTACTCGCACTCAACGACAAATATAAAATGTGTTTTTTAGTTTTGAAAATAATGGTTACTTCTCGTCAAGATAACATGAAATAAGTTTCTCCAAGACTGCTAAACGTCAAGAAGGGCGTCACTCCTACAATATTATTGACGTGGCAGCTGTTTGTCAAAATTTCATTGCTGAATTATGAACTATGCATTATACTTCAAACATTGGTTTTCAATCAATGCTTGATAGGTGAAAGAATATCAAAAGATTCATGGATGACAGTCTTGATTTTCAAACATTTAGTGGCATGATTCATGTTACAAGACAGCTTCACTTCTTACTAGAAATGGTTCATCGCAGGTGTTTAATTCGAATACGCGCTGGTTCTTTCCTACATTTTATGCGACTTCACTTTTGGAGTTTTTCTGCCTCAACGATATTTGAAGCATAATAATAGTAAAAGTGATTGATAGCCATTTATTATTGGCTTATAAATAACTGAGCGTGACGAATAGACGGTTGTTAAAAAGCTATGCATTATTAAAATTAAGGTTTCTACTAAGTATTTTAATGGAAATCTAATATTTTGGTTCTAAAAACTAAATCCTCGTCAAATAGCTTTTACATTAATTTGTATGCGACTTAACTTCTTATATCTGGGCTTTTTATGTATGGGGTTTTTATGTAGCAGCAACTTCAAGAAAAGTTACGGAAATAAGGTATCAGGTGTATAAAACAGTTGATATGAAAGACATTTCTTTGCAATTTTTCATTTCTGATCTTCTTGTAATAGACATGATCGGTTCCATAACTTTTAAGCTGGTTCAGGAATTTTTGTATTTTATCCTGTACTTTTCAATAATGTACCTCTTTTGTTTGTTTATTACTGTATGTAGCACTTTTGTTTGTTTTTACTTATACTTTTTTACTGTACTATTTCTGTTTGTTTGTTTAGCATTTTTATTGGTTTTTATTACTATTTTACTATTTCGTAATTTTACTAATTTAAGATGCGGATGGTTTTGTGTATTTTTTTTTTTCCCCTCTTTCTTTTATTTATTTATTTATTATTATTATTTGTATTATTAGAAGAATTAGCAAATATAGGCCAAGGCAATTTCAGTTGAGGAATTAGTGAAAGAATATTTAACTGCAATTCACACCCACCCCATTCCGTTATATTTGTCATGAAAATAATACTCGTCATTTTTTCTTTCATTTCTTATTCTTTTAATATATGCGCTAATATGTCAGAAATTTGAATACACAGTTTAAATGCTGCAGATGAAATAATTACGTACCTAATACTTCATTTACATCATTCAAAAAGACGCAGAGCTGCCAGTAGATATTTTAGTTACCGTTGAAACAAATTACATAGGCAAGTCAATCATAATAAAGTTAAATGCACGAAAAATCAAACTGAACTTCACCTTTTTATGCATTTTTAAATCCACAGTTTGGCACTTTGCGTGATTTTTCATCAACTTAGAACTTCAAAAAAGAAAGGCGAAAAGAGCATTACTATCGTTTCCGCCTCCATCTTTAACGAGTTTTCTGACCCGCTGCGGTTTTTATGGACATCGTTATGATTAAGTTCCTTGTTAAATCCTAACGGAAGGATATAAACAAGAGCACGATACCACAGGCTGTGACGGTTCACAAGCGGCTCACTTTCTTAAATTAGCAAAGATTAACCTCATGCGGGGACGTCTCTGATTTATACCCATTAATTCCTTTCAAACTTTCTAAACTTTTTTCACCTTTCTTTTGCTTTTTTTTAAACCTCTCTTTTTGCCTGCCGCTGGTGTTGAAAAGTCGGGAATTTTTTTGTAGATTGATGGCTTCATTAAAACTGTTGCATGCGAAATCGCTTTCCTGAGTCCGAACTCTTTCAGTGTGTAATTTAGAATTCTAAGATCATCTTAAATTTCGTGGCAATGTTTCTGTGCTTCGTCTTTCTTTCTTCTTTTCTTTTCTTTTTTTTTTTAAAACGATTGGTGATAATTGGATTGCATGACTTATAGATTGTTTATGGAAAACCATGCATCATCACTTGATTGAGACTTCTTTCAGGTACAAAGTCAACAGTCACATTTATATAATTTTCTTTCCCAAATTACTCTTTTCTATTTTCTTTATTTACTTCTTGTGTATATTTTCTCAAATTTATTAAACCTCCAGTAGACTTATAATGGAAATGATCACTTAAGAACGACATGCATAAAAGTATTGGAGTAAACTGGATTATTTTGCTGCAAACAAATTCAATTATGTATTGGTAATTTCTGAGCCTCACAAAAGAATATTGAACCCTTTTCAGTTTCGTGCTGCTATATAATTATGGGAACTTAAGTATTCATGAAAATTTTCGTCATCGGTTTTTCGACATCCATATAGTGTCAGTCTGTAGTTTTATCAGCTTTATAGTTCATTCGTTATATTGTCAATCTATGTACACTGTAAAAATATAACTATTACCAGCTGGAAGAAACTCTCTGTGATTGGAGAAAATAATTATTTTCTCCAATCACAGAGAGTTTCTTGCAGCTGGTAATAGTTATTTTTTTACAGTGTAGGCTATATCTGAAGAACAAATGATCGCAGAGAGGTCGAATCAATTTTAAAAGGTCACTTATGATAGTGGTAAGAATTAATGCTACTTATTTTCAACATTTTAATTTATAAGTTTCGTAAGTTACTCGAAATTTACGAGCTTTTTAATATGGGAGAATAGGGCGAATTTCGCATAAACGTGCATTATGAGGATTATGTTTTCATCCTAAAGATATCGGATCAGCTACAAAATATTATTTAAGATGGTGGCATAAATATCATTATCTATGATATTCCACTTTAAAAACTTCGTTAATTTTTCGAAATTTATTTATTTATTTAATGCGAGAGAACAGAGCAAAATTTCGCATAAACGGGCATTATGAGGTATATTTTCCTCGTAACGATGTCAGACTAGGGTGCCTATATGTACTTTATCTAGGCCCACAATGTCAGATCAGTTTCAAAATATTTTTTATGATATTGGCATAAATGTCATTGCCTATAAATATTCTAATACGGAAATTATTCGAAATTTGAGATTCTTAACATGGAAGACTTAAGATGGATACTTCGCATAATTAATTGCAAAATATTTTTATTTCATTTATTTATTTTTAATCTATAAGCATTTTTAGTGCAAGAAAAAAATATCTTTAAAAATTATTTATAATTTCTTAATATTGAAGTATAGTTTTGAAGACTAGAAAAGTTTGTGAAATCTTATTGTACCTGCTTTTAACAACAACAACAACAACATTAATAATGAAGAAGAAGAAGAAACTTTAAATACTCAGTTTGTTTTCAAATAGAAAAAAGGAGAAATCATATTTATTTGTTGGATAATTGTTAATTTAAATTAATTATTACTTTAATAGATAAACAAGTATATTTCATTATTTTCAGACTTTCAGTTTTGTGTATAACAATATCCTGTACCTGTTAGTGTCATCAACATTTAAAAAAAAATTGGAATAAAATAATTGAATGTAAAGCTTGCATTCTTACTACCTAGATTACATATAATTTGAAGATACATACTAACCCTATAATACTTTCTTCTCTGAAATATAGACTTGAAAGCTTCATATTATTTTGTCTCCTATGGCAACTGAAATTGCATTCATCACTGACAAGGAGTACCGTCAGTCAGAGGTCGCTTTGTGACATGTTTTTCCACTTCCAATCGCCTGTTGCAGACAAGATATAGGATGAGGGGCGTGAGGCTCAATTTTTTTTTTTTTCTGTTTCTCTCATTTTTATTTGAAACTTTTTCAGCAGTGACCTCATTTTTTTCTTAGGAAGGCACCATCTGTCGGGACATCACATTTTATGCCCGATATCAGTACGTGAAAATGTTCCCAGTAAGTGATGATGTGCTTCCAGTTTTTTAATCTGATTCCTGAGTGAGAAAAATGCATGTAGTCTTGAATCTAGAGAGAAATTTATTGTAGTTCATTTTACATCCTTTTTTTTTTTTAGTTCTTTCTTTATTTCAAATGCTTACTGTTTCAAAGAAAGTAACGTTAAATTCCTACGTAGCTTCTATGTATTCTTTAAGAGGATAGTGGTCGTCATACATCTTTTTTATAAATTATTGTTTTACTGTTATGAAAATTTGTATGCATATGTATTGAAAAATAATAATAATAGTAATAATAATAAGTATATTAAAATTTCTTTCAAATTATTTAAATTTAAAAAAAAAAATCAAATTCAAAATCCCTGCGAACTATTTTTAAAATCCCCCCTGTGATATCGATTTTCACATATTCTAGATAAATATTTTCATTTATAAATAATAATAATGATAATAATAAATAAAATTAAAATTAAATATGTAACGAACACATGTTTATGACCTCTAAATTGCAACTTAAATTCACATACAGTATGTTACATTCTCCCTCTTCCCATATATGTATATTTTGCTTATTGCAACTCTATCGAAACCTTTGATCATATATTATTCGTTTTTTAACGTTAATGCAGATCTACAATAGCTTGTTTTGACTTTTTCTAATTCGGTTTCTTTTCATCTTACAAAATAAAGGCAATTTGTTGCCTTGTCTGCATTCTTTATCTCATAATATGGTACGTTAATTTTTGCTTAAAAGTTCCGGTTCCCATGGCGTGTTTTGGCGCTTAGTGAGGACCGTTTGAATTATAATCATGTGGTAACCTTTTCAAAAATTGTATGTATTTATACGTCACATAATTACAACCATTTTTTCTCTACTTTTTGAATTTGGCGTCGACTCGAGCTCTGGCGAATTTAATCAAGAAATCGAAGCGTCACTTCATCCCAAAAATGTAAGATATCAAGACGTCGTTGTTGGGGCTCCTAGCTCCCCCTCCACTCCGTACTTTGTAATATCTTCGAAAATTTATTAATTTTTATATTCACGTATATGGTCACCACAGATGTTTATTATTTTTAAAATTTTAAATAAAATAAGTCTACAAATTGAATAATGTCTATTTCTGAAGATTTCCTGAGTTATTGCAAAACTTCGCATGTACTCTCTCAAGTTATGTTTTTAAATTGTATTCAGTTATTTCGTCAATATTTCCGGCCATCATAAAAATATATATCACCCCCCCCCCCCTCTATTTTACTTAATTAAGAATTAATAATAATATTGTAAACATATTTGAAATTACTTTGGGATTCATTGAAAAGTTAATTCTTTAAAAATATTTTTGTGCTTGGAATTAAATAGTTAAAAAAAAAAAAAAAAAAAAAAAAAAAAATGTTTAAAATTAAATTGTGTATATATATATATATATATATTTGAAATCATGCTGAAATTTAATGCAAATAGTATTTGGCATTTTTAAAAATAAAAATATTTATTAAAAAAATAATTTATCAGTAGGATTACAGAACTGTTCCCTGATATAATCCCTAATATGTAATCCTAATATGTTTATAATTACATTGTCAATTTACAATAATGTTAAACCCCAAGGGGAAGGATCATTCTAAATTTTCTTTCAAAAAATTTAAAATTTTGAATTTTATTTTAATAAATTTAAATGATTTTCATGAAATTTTAACATATTTAATATTGTAATATTTTAATGCTGATTTTCTATTTAGTAATTTACAAATAAGATTTATAACCCATGTACCATAGCTGATTAAGGCTCAGAAGAATGTATAAAAAAATTGGGGGAATTTTAAGAATGTTAATTTAAAACAAATTCTGAATGATTTTCGGTATTTTTTATTAATTTTCTATAGATATTTTTTTAGAAATATGTCTTTAGGAATTAAATACATGTGGTTCGTCTATTAAAAATAGTTAAGCAATTGCTTGAATATTTTATAAATATGTAATTTTTTAAAATTCTCATTTAAGGTACCTTTAAAATGCAATTTTCGGTCAAATATGTGATTTTCTATTGGTTTAATATTAAAGCCTGTCACTTTAGCTTTCTAAATCAGTTCGTTTCTATCTTGCTCAGAACTTCAGTTACAAAGCATTTGAATATTAGTCACTCGCAAGTTTTTGAAAAAGGAAGTGACCGTAAATGTTTTTTTTTTTTTTTATTATTAATGTTTTACTCAATATAAGCATCAAAATTGGTTACTGCACATAAAATGAAGTTAAAAAAGAAAATTAAAAACTTTGAAATAAATCAGGGGCTTTTTAATTTTTTTTTTATTTAATAGGCAAAATCTGGTTTTTAATTATGTTTTCTGCTTTTTCTCAAAATGAGATTTTTAACATTTTGCTTTATCGCAAAATGCCATAACTCCAAAAGTTATAATTGTAACATTATGAAACTTTGCAAAAATACTCTAAAGAAGTTTATTTAGGTAATGTGCCTCTACTATGATTACAATTAATTATTTTTTCATATTTTATTTGATACAAGTTGTGAATTGTCAGATATTTTCTTGATTTTTCTGTGTGTAAAAACGTTAACTTCTATAATTTTTTTAATAACATAGTTATGATTATGAAAATGCTTCAGTGCCTTAAGTTTCATTAATCATAACAAAATTTACAGAATAAAAAGATTTTCATTTAAATTTGAGTTTTGATAAAGTGCCATTTTATAGCAAATTTTATGTATGTTTTGAGCCTAAAAATCAAAATATTTAAAAATATGCATATTTTTACGTGTTACTCACAATTTTCAGCAATATTTTATTATATAATGCACATAAGTAGGCACTTTTTCAAATATATATATATATATATATAAAAAAATCCCTTCCGAAGGTAGGCAAGTACCTTAAAATAATAGGGTTCTCCCAAACGGAAATTTGGATACCAGAATTTTTATTTAGTATTATTTTTTTATCATCGGATTTGAGCGATTAGCCAAACCTAAAATTATCACATAGGTGCCAACTTGCACGATTTTTTAACATCATTATTTGTTTGCAAAAAATTTTTGGTAACAAAAAAAACATAAATTTGTCAGTTATGTTACCATATAAAAATAGTAGTATAGTCATATTTCCTTTTGTGAGAAACATGATAAAGTTATTATTAGTTAAATAACTGAAGCACTACTTATAATCGAGAGAAAAGCAAATTTTAGCTTTGGAAAAAAGAAAAAAGTATTTCATGCAACTTGCTTATCCTATGATAGCAGAATTACATCTAAAAGCTTTAGAAGCCTACAACTGTTGCTCAATCCAATTTCATATCAAATTGTAAAATAAGAAAAGTATGACAAAACTCTTGAATTATTTAAACTCTATTGCCTTTTTTTTTTTGTGTGTGTGTGCATGAGGAAGAGCTGGATGTGTATCAGGATCATTCCTTTTGGACAAAAGTTTACATAATTCTGTTTATAAATTTTATTTTATTATTATTATTGTTGTAAGTTAACTCTGTAATTAATTGTTATATCAATAAAATGCGCTGTCAAGAATACATTGTCAATTTCCATTAAATTGAGTTTGGTAGAAGTTGACATAATGGAATTGCATTTAATTTGCTTTATTGGGACATGCAAGTGCAAGAAAAAGAAAAGTGTAATGGCCAGTCTATTGGCGTTTACTTATAAATGGAAGTTTTATTTTCACTTTCACCATTTTCATAAATAATTTCGTTCTATATCTGAATACTGCAATGCAAAATATCCAAATACAGTTTCTTCTTATTATTATTTACATGTATTTTAAGGAGATCAATATGGGAGAAATGTTTGCAAATTAGTAAGTAAAATGTTCTGGTGTACGAGTTGGAGATAAGTTGGACCAGTAATTTTTATTTCTATCTAAATACAGTTTACGAGAAAATTTTTTAGTATCATTTCTCAATGCAATTAACGGTAGATAATTACTAGAAAATTATTATTCAAACATTCTATTGAAAATTAGTTGTAATTTAGTTGCCAAATCTCCCGGGAAAATCGAAAGATTTGGCAACTATGGATAGGATTTTTCAATTAAGAAGATTAACTACAAAACTGCCGATTCCTACAGTATATTATGTACCTATACTATAGGACTCTACATACAATTGAACTAAATAATACAGACTTCTTTTATTCTTTTTCTACTTTGAATCTTGCATCCGTCATATTTTTTATTTCATTTCATGAGACGGTAAATTCAAATCCTTTAATTTGTTTTTCTTTTTATTGAGCCAGGACGTTTCCATGCGGGCTAGTTCTTGAGCCACTATTAGTTACGATTTTTTTTTTTTTTTTCTAACTGGTTGTTACATATATTTCATATATTTCCGTATGGGCTAATCTACTGTGCTCGAAAATTAAATCTCGTGTTTTTACTTAATATACCAAATTACCAATGGATAAATATTGAGTACAAAACTTTGAGTAAACAGCATAAAATGCATTAAACTGGTAACAATTGTTTCGGGTCAAATAAAACACGACCCTTCGTTAGGCGAACAAAATAAGGCACGAGTGCTGCAATCAAAGCGCCAACAAACCAAACTAAAACAATAAAAAGAGATCGGAAATACTCGCAAAACCACTTACTTGGTGCCAGAAGTCCAAAGAAGTAACAAAAGTAATAAGCTTTTGATTGCAACATTTGTGCCTATTTTGTTCGCCTGAGGAAGGGTCGTGTTTTCTTTCGACCCGAAACAATTGTTGCGAGTTTATTGCATTTTATGGTGCTTATTCAAAGTTTTGTACTTATTACTGTAACTCCCCGCTTACGGGGCGATTATTTTGTATGTACTGTGTTCACATACACAGGTTGCAAATAGTCTTATTTTTTAATACCACTATTTTTGAATAAAAACATGTTTCATTAGTTTTCAGGATTTATAAATATCAAACATTGCATTTTAGAATCAGTGGTGGAAATGTAATTTAGTGAAATAATAATTTTCAATAATTTATCTGTTAAAAATAGTATTTTAGAAATTGTGGTGTAAATGAAATTTAATGTTAAATGTTCTTTTGCCCGTCGAAATCACGGCCACCGTACGCGGAGGGTTAAAACGTCAGTCCTGTGGTGCTTTATTATTATAACAGGTAAACATGTCCCCCCCCCCCTTAGAAATAGTTATATATATATATATATATATATTTTAAGCTGAAATATGCTAATGAAAATAATTAAATAAAAATTGAAATAATGCTCATCAGTACAATATTACTACAACAAATAACTAAAATTACATTTGAACCGTGATTTTATATTAGTGTATATTTTATTTTTTAACAATAACATTGAATGGCAGCAAATTAAGATTCATATATTTAAACATTTTTACCTCATTTCCTATTTAAAGTTTTAAAAAGAAATTCACTTGTTTTTATTTATTTATTTGTTCATTTTAATGGACTAAAATCTTAAATTTTGCACTGAAATCTCATTTTCAAATTAATATGCTAATAAGTTTAATTTTTACAACAGTTTAAATGAAACAAGATAAACGATGAAACAAGCATCGCAAATTTTATCCTTGGAGAGAAGGGTGGGAATACTTTAGTTATTTTTCTATTAAATCCAACAACAGCTGTACTCTAAGCTAGGCCTTCTTGAATCCATGGGAACAGCTACGACGAAAATGAAATAGCATTTTAAAGGTTCAGTTTTCTGCATCTTTCACGTGAGCCCCATAGAATTCTACTTCCAACCTGGCGCCCACATCTTTTGTACTTCTTAACCGAAAAAATAAAATAAAAACGAACGTCTCCCTAAACGATGAAATAAAATGAAAACATGTCTCAGGAAAATTTCTTAGGGTCTGGGGGTAAAGTTCTTTTGTAAGAGCGCCTACGACGTCGTATTTTAATTCTTGGACCCTCGAAGCAATTCAAGTGATGCGTATATAGTTGGCCCGGGTCGTAGAATTCAAGGGGGTTCCGAAATTTTATTTATTGATACTTATGGAAGAGGAAGTAGTTGGCCATCTTTTGTGGATGGCAGACTACAAAATGGTTTTCCTCTGGTAATTCTGAAGGAGGGAAACATGGTTATTGTTTCCTGTTGAGTCATGTGTCATATTTTTTATTATCATGCATACTTTGCTCACCGCAGGGCACAAAATGCAGAAGAGACTTTGTATTGAGTAGTTTATATGATGTAGTTACAGCAGAATGCTTTGGATAAACCTAAATAAACTTTTCAAAGGGGATAACATTTTGCAACATTTTGAACGTAAATGAGTAATTTAAAAAATATCTTTTCATCGATTTTGTATGTAATCTAATGTTTAAAAAACAGCAGTTTAAGGCTGAAATAAAACGCAAAACTCTGAAAAGTTTAATTTTCATTATTGCATGGTTATTGTTTCCTGTGTATCATACGTTTTGTTATGCATAAATTACTTATTGCAGAAAACATAATGCTGTAGAGACTTTGTATTGAGTAGATTATATGATTTAATTAGTGCGGAAGGCTACAAAAAATGCTTTGGAGGAATCTAAATAAACTTTTCAATTTTAATAACATGTTTCAAAATTTTGAACGTAAATGAGTAATTAGAAAAAAAAAATCATCGATTTTGTATGTAATCTAATGTTTTAAAAACAACAGTTTAAGACTAAAATAAGCGTAAAACTCTGAAGAGTTTAATTTTTATTAATACATGGTTCTTGTTTCTTGTTGAGTCATGTATCATACTTTTTTTTATCATGCATACTTTGCTTACTGTAGAAAACATAATGCTGTAGAGACTTTGTATTGAGTAGATTCTATGATTTAGTTACTGCAGGAGGCTACAAAAATGCTTTGGAAAAATAAACTTGTCAAATGCGTTAAAATTTTGAAAGTATAAGAGTAGTTAAAAAAAAAAAAAAAAAAAAATGTTGTTAATTTATTTTCTATGTAATCTAAAAATGAGAACATTGCAGTTTAGGGCTAGAATAAAAGTAAAACGTTAAACTTTGAAAAGTTTAATTTTTGATTATTTATGTAAAATATTGTAATCTGCTTGGTACATTTGCCTTTTATTATTAACTGCTTATACCGTTTATCGTTATTGTCATATCTTGTAACTAGATGTATTCAGCAAAAATAGTAGTTAAACCAAGTTCTTCATATAATTTAGTTACTGTAGGAATTTATAAAATTTTGTGGTGAAATTCAAGTAAACCCTTTCAAATGAATAAAATTTTGCCAAAATTTTGAAAGTAAATAAATAATAATAATAATAATAAATGTTGTTGACTTGATTTTTTATGTAATCTAATACTTAGAACACTGAAATTTAAGGCTACAATAAAAATGAAACGTAAAACTCTTAAAGTTTAATTTTTATTAATTTATGTAAAATATTATATTCTACTTGGTAATTTCCTTTTGTATAATTAATTGTTCATAACGTTTATCGTTACTATAATCTGTAGAATTAAGTAATAGCTGTATTGTAACGCTAAAACATAATTACATAGCTGTCAACCTTTCGAAATTTTAAATCAGATTTTTCACTATATATTTTTAAAGTGAAATCTATAATATTATTGGATTGGCGAAAATGCTTTCTTTAAGTTATATAAATGTTAGATAAATTTCCTGTGTCAGTTATTTGATTCAATATACAGAACTTTTCCCCTAACCCAATATGTATTTTCGGCGATTTAGTATATGAAAAATAATCATTAAAAATGTACTGGAATTAGAGCCTTCCTTGATAAAACAGAAAAGTTGAAAATTATGTAATTAATAAAATTTATGCCGTAAAAATAAGGTAAATGAATATTAACTGATTTATGTTTATTTTAATTTTAAAAGGATGTATATTTTTCTTTCTTAGACGCTATGGTTGAATTTTTATATTATTTTATAATTGTGTGGAAACGTGGTTATAGCTTCCTTATTAAGTTACGTATTATGTATTATTACTAAAATCAACGCAGACGTTATAACGGTAAATGGAAATTATACTGACATTAATTTGCATGATTTATTTACAACAAATGGGATTTAGCTAGGTTCTGATTCTGATTATTTGCTGATTTAATCACTTCAGCTTATAAAAACATTCTGGATAAACTAAAATCAACATTTTTGTTAATTTTCAATAAATATTTAGTTTTCAAGTAATTAACTGATAGATTGGTATCTTATCCTGTAAGTCTGAAATTAAATTAGGCTTTTAAAGTATTTGAGACAATAGTAGAAACAGATCTTGAAATTTCAAATACTTTATCTGAAAAGGATTACTTTTTTATGAAACATTCTAGGTTATTTTATAATTATCCATGATATTGTTCGATGTTTAAGCGGTTTAACGTTATTATTATTTCGCAATACAAGAAGTAGTGATTTTTATGAGTTAAAAAGAAAATAAATTAGTATTTGATTTTTTTATACAAAAACTGAAATAAATGAAACTGAATTCATCTTTCTTTTCTTTTTTTCTTTAGTATTCTTTAGTATTAATTCTTTAGTATTATTGTATTGTTTGTCTATCTATTTAGATAGATAACATCCATCTAAACAATCTCCCTGTTTAGATAGATTGTTTTCACGTAGATATAAATATTGCTTCATAAATTCAATTTATTGATGAAGAGATATACTACCAAAGCAGAATGATAAACATTCAATATCCATTCGTGAAATTGGACGCAGTTGCGTTGAGACACAATAATCCAAGTTGAACTAGCTGACTTCAAATGTTTTATCTTTTATTTTACTTTAAATCTTGACAAAATGTTCCATCATTACATTAATTATAACTTGACTAAGAAATCATTTAAAATTAAAAACATCATGATAAAAAGTTATTCAGTAAGAATGAGGACGAGGACACGGGGAGTACGTAGCAAAAACGAAAAATCTTCACACCTTGACAGTCAACGAAAAAGTGCTCTACGTTTGGCTCAGTTACTTCTCATCAAAAACCACAATATAATCTCTAAACTAAAATTTCAAAGAACCCATGAGCAACACCCAATTTTTCCAGTTACTCTCTACTCAGTATATATTTTTTAAATATATTGCCGACCCTAATTTTAGCCGAAATTACCGTTTAAAGATCTTGGGAAAACGAAAGGTGTACGTTACAAATCTAACCTCAGGAATTTTATTCACAATGGATGTTTTTACGTATTATGGTTTCATAAACCTTTGAGCCGATACGAACTACATAATTTCTTTTTTAAGAGTACATCTGTTCCGTTTTTCGCCAAAAGTGACAACGCCAGCGAAAACTTGTTCCATTTTATTTTACAGACTGAGATGAAAGGAGAGCTACCCCAGCTAAAAATTTGCCTCCGATCATTTTTTTTATTTATTTATTGCAAGAAACAGAAAGAGATTCAATCAGATATTTCGCCAACTGAGAAACCGCAAGACTTGATTTTAAATGCTATAAATGTTTTATGATCGCTCTTTATAAAGGTGAGAATTGAATTAAATTTTGAGAGATAATATGTTATTTTGAATATTTGATTTCGATATCAAAAATATTAGATTAGTTATTTTAAATTAAAGCTATTTTTCTGCGAAAAAATTATAGAAAGTTTTCTTACATTATTACATTTACATACAAGAGACATTGCACAAAAAAAAAAAAAAAAAAAAAAAATACATTTATTTTATTTTATTTTTAAAGAAAAAAATATTTTTGTCATTTTTTTTAAATTTGTATAATTAAATTAATTAAGGTGTAGTTGTGATAAAACACAGTAATCAGTTTTAAATATCTACTCTGATTAATGTTGCTTAATATACCTAGATAGAAAATCCTTCACTTGTTATACTAATAAATAATCATTTACTTTGACAAGAGAGAAGACTTACCAGGCCAGGGTGCGAACCTGTGTCCTTTGACTTAACCCGTTGACGTTCTACTAACACAACTGACGCAATCGAATTGCATCTTCATTCGCGGAACAGATGGGGAAAAATGGGCTGTATGCACAAAGTGTAAAGATTGCGACTATCCAGGTTAATTAATAATGAAATTATTTAAAATATGCTTAGGAAAACAATTTTGTTTTCATTATTTATTTTTTGGGCTTTGCGAAAATATCTTGCTTTCCGTTTATAAATCAAAATTACATTTAACGGAATATTTTCAGAGGTCGAATCATTAACCTCGAAATCTTCCATTTAGGAGGGCGTCGCCTTTGTTTTAACAGAAAGAAAAAAAGTAAGAAAAAGAATATTCTCGCTGAAAAAGAAAGTTGTTTTCATCTTCGTTGTACTTTTCCAAAGTCTAAAATGTTACTTCGGCCCTTTTCTTTCTTTCTTTCTTTCTTTTTTTTTTTTTTTTTTTACAAAGAAAAAAAATCTTTTTATTTCATTTTAATTGTATTTTGCTTCCTGTTATTTGACTACGCATATCATTGAATCAAAAAAGCAATTTAAGTATTGTATGCGTTTTCAGTTACTTTCGCTATTTTTTCCAAGGTTTATGGAAAAAGTGAATTTTAATTTTTAATGCCATTCAGGAATATTGGTTTAAAATTGAGTTAATTCATGGACATTTATATATATATATATTAAAAAATCATTTCAAATAAATCACTAAAAAGAAGTAATTCTGAAAAACAGCTTTTTCAGAGGTGATATGAATAAAATATAATCTGGTGTGGCACTCTCACGACTTTCTCTTATCCTGCATTTAAATAGTATAAAGAAAGATTGCAGACACGGGTGCTATAACAATTGCTGTGTATAAAACTCAGACATGTTACTTTTCAGCCTTTTTTTAAGTTTGAAAATTATTATTCTTGGGATCAATGCAAATCCGCATTAAAACTTTTTGGACATGTGTAGGGGGGTGGGGTGAGCTTGAATTTGTGCAATATATTATTAGCAATTTCTATGTGATTGGCTTTCAAGAAATGTCAAATTCAAACTTGGAGAAAATGAAAAAGAAATAGCACTTCAACTGCATTTTCCTAATGAACTTGAACTACATTATTCTGCTAATCAATTGCCCCAGCAAACAATGATTCTGTAGAAAAAACTTATTTTCAAGTATATGTAATAAGTTTGTCTGTTTTTTAAGCACTTATAACTATTTTAATTATAATTAATATGATATTATATGAGATTTATTGTTCCGATTTTGTTTATTGTGTGTACATGTATGCAATCAGATTTAACATTATTTTTATTATTGAAAAATTTATATTGTGTCAGTTGTTTGATACCACTTTTGAGAGGGGGGGGGGTCGTGAAAAGTTCAGCCTTTTTTTCTGTAAGCTTGTACCATGTCTGAAAACTGCGTTAAAAATATTTTAAACCAGTTTTAGGATCAGTTTTACTTGAGATGTAATTCTGTGTGAGGGGGCTACGGCTCTGTTGAATCCATTGTTTTGATACGCACTGATTTTGTATAAAATTCTGTTATTAAATTTAAAAGTTTATTTTAAATTATTCACATAACTTTGAACCTCGTCACTCCCTGAAACTTATCAATCTTGATCGAAATTTTCCAGTAGCAACTTCATATGAACTTGAAAAACAAAATTTGAATTGTCTTTAGTCATTTATTTTTAAGTTACGCTGATAACAGACATACGCAAAGAATAACCTTTAAAATTTTGACATTATTACCCTAGAAAACTCAAAACGCGTAATTTACACTTTAATTTTTTTATATATATAATCAGAGAAACAAACTGATTTTCCCCCCTCACTTATTAATGAAAAGAATTATATATATATATATCTATACATACATATACATGTATTTTTTAATGGTATTTCTTTTCAAACAGTGCCTTTTAACTCTTTGAGGCAGAAGGTAATTATGCCCATTTATTATTGACAGCAGCCAGATATTACAAAGTTAGAATATATATATATATATATATATATATATATATATATATATATATAAATTATTTTTTTTTTTTTCGCTAAGTCTTAAAAGTAAAATTTTGTAAAAAATAAAATAAAATATAAATAAATAAATAAACAATCCGGGATTGATATAAGCCATGGGAAATGAAAAGTGTTGTTTACACTTGAAAAACTTCTTCACACAACATAAAATTAGTGAAAGCACTACTGGTTTTGAAAGGACGTGACCGTTCTTCTTCAGGTGCAAAATACGTGCTGCTGCCTTGCACACAAAAACCTCCTAGGCAGTTTTATTGCAATTATTACTACATTACTGCAATGTTATTGCAGTTCATTTTTAATATGTTGATTATTCGTTTTTGCTATGATTTTAATATGTACATGTGAAATTTCTTTCTTCAAATAGATTTTATACATTACTTGCAATCTAAGATAATAAAGTTATAATGTTGAATTGGTATAGTTAATACCATAACTCTCTAAGCTACTTTAACAATTATTAATTACACTAATTTTACTTCCATATTTAAGGCTCTGAGGATTTTAAAAAGTTTTGGAAGATTTAAGTCGAATCTTAGCGTGATAAAACTCTTTAAAAAAAATAAACGATTTGTGTTTAAACTTTTCGGGAAAAGAAACACACGCCTAAATTTTCCGAAAAGGGAGAAAAAAAAAAAGTCTCCACACATTTCCTTATACATGCATATAAATATCAAAATACTGAAGTTTTTATTTATTTTTTTTTTTTTTAAGGGGGGAGGGGGAATAAGACTTCGGCTTGGAAATAAAAAATCTGCTGAAATTCCCTAGGGGCGTTTTGCCGTTGGCTCTGGTTTTCGTAGATGATATTTGTAAGAACTTCAGCAGCTCGTGTGTGTTGCTTTGTGGCTTTGCAAGGTTTTATTTCATAAGGGGGAAAGTGCAAATGCATTATGGGACTACTTTTAGTGTTTGGTATATATGTAAAATGAGGCGGTGGAAGGGAGATTTTTTTTTTTTTTTTTTCCCTCATAAATATTTTAGATATGTCTCGCCATTCTAAGTTAGTAAAGTTTGACCTTAGTAAGCTATTCATGAAAATAACTGGACACTATAATTTTCAAGGAGGTTTAATTCCTATTATGCCTTTTTTCATTTTATTTTTTTGACTGTATGTGTTTGCTAGAAGAGTTTTTTTTTTTTTTTTTTTTTTTTTTTTTGATCGACATTTTTATGTTATTTTACCTTAGATAATAGTATTTTATTGGACAGTGTATAGTAAATTCTTATACACTATAGTTTACAAGTCTTCGTTATTTTCAACAGAGACTTAATACCGGAAAGATTTTATAATAATTTTCAATTTATTTAATTTTATTTATTCATCGAAAATATACTTGATAAATTCTTTTTTAAAAATACAGGTGAAAATCTGATTTTAAAAATTGGAAATGTGGGCAGCTATGCTTTACACTATTGATTTGTTGACAGTTTGAACTCCCTATTTGTATTTTCTTCTTTTCGTTTTCGCTTTGGACTGTACTTATGTGTGTTGCCACACTTTTTATTTTTTATTTCAAAATAAAAAATAAATAAATAATTTAAATAAATAAATTTCATTTTGAGATAGTAAAATATAATCTTACTGTTAGTAAAAAGTTTGGAACATCACCAATTTCTGAGCAGTTTTTAATAATTATTCCTTTCATTTCGTTTTCATTTGGAACACAAAATATGTATAACAAGAAAAGATTTTTTTTTTTTTTTAAGTGATGCAATTTTAATTTAACACCTTAACCGCCACGTGACGCACCGGCGTATCATGATAAGTCATTTTTAAGGATCATGTGACCCACTGGTGTGCGACAACTTTTATGGTCACTTGTACCACTAGCCGGTCCTTTTTCTGCATTTTTATATGGGGATAAATATTTGGTAAATTGGTAAACAAGAAGTGTCGGCGGTTTATATGCACAATGGAATTATTCATGCTTTCTTCATTATTTAATTTTATTCATGCTGCAATCTGTGCTTCTTAAAATCTGTGTATTGATATCGTAGAGATATTGTAAAAAGTATTAACATGCAAATCAGTTTTTCTTTTGCTTGATCATTTTAATGCATTAGTCAAAAAATACAATTACAGAGATATTGTAAAAAAATATTTACATGCAAATCGATTTTTCTTTTGTTTGATCATTTTGATAAAATAGGTAGAAAATGCATTTTAGAATTTTTTATGCAATATTGATTATGTTTTAACCCAGCAAACTTATCCAGTTTTGATGTTTTTTCTTTGTGGATTGCTTTAATTTCTTGAAAGATTGTCAGTGCTGTGTCATACACCTGGATAGAACTTGTCAGTTAAACAGCGTTTCAGTTTTTCTGTGTCAGAAAATAACTGCTAAATGTTTAAAATTTTTCGTTTTTCTTTTTATTATTTATACCCAGTTACTTCGTTTTAAAATTACACTGTTAAAAAAATGCAGAAAAAATACAGAAATTCTCTGTAATTTCAGAAAAAAAGTCGTAAAATACGTTTTGTCTACGTAATTTTTCCGTAATTTACGCCTTTTTTTCTGAAATTACAGAGAATTTCTGTATTTTTTCTGCATTTTTTTAACAGTGTAGTATGCGCTCAAAGAGCCTTTTATATTTCCTGACGCCACCCTACGCTCTTGCTTCCGCTATCAGATTCATCTAAATGAACTACGGCGGTTTCATTTACATCTCCATCATTGTTATCTTTGCCATCACTATGAAACATACCTGCATTGCGTTGCCATTCATAAAAATAAGTGCGAGATCAGGGAAGGGAAAAAAAATGAAGATCTATCTTTTTGATCGTTATCTTTCGTTCACGTCAGAGAAATAAGTCACGCCTAATAAAACTCCCATTAGCTCCTCTAATAAAATTAATAGTTATTTCTGTTTTTCTGCAAAATGGAATTAAGTTTAAAGTATTTTTTTTTTCTTTTTTTTTTCTTTCTTTTTCTTTTTTTTTTTAATTAGAAATAAAATTTATTGGACATTTTTTTTTTGTTTGTTTATTCGTTGTGTAATGTATTTTACATTTATTTTCTCATTTTTTGTATATATTTTCTCATCAGGTAGTTCTCAGTATGCATTCCTTGAAATGAAAAGCAAAATAAAATAAAAGCAAAAAATTATAAAGATTTAAAAAAAAAAAAAGAAAAGAAAAGCAAAAAAATATAAAGTATAAAATATAATATTAAGTCAAGGTTCAACATTTTAAATAGGTAATTTTTTATTTAATTCTGCATATTTCATGTAGATAATATTTATGCTTAATCGCGCTTGATTTTATTTGAAAAAAAAAAAAAAAAAAACCGCTTAAAAATAAAAATTATCAATTAATTAATTTGTTTAATTAAAAATAAATAAATAAATAAAAATGGATATTTGTTGAAAATTATTTTAAAAAAGAAAAAGAAAGAAAGAAAAACTTATTATTATTATTATTATTATTATTATTATTATTACTGCGTTAGTACAATGGACAAAAAAGTTTACTTTATCATGAGATAGATAATGTTTTTTTATCAGAATAGTAAATTAGATTTTTTAAGTTTTTGTGTTGCGTATTCGAATGCTGAACCACCTCATGAAACATTATTTATACTTGTTTAACACAAGTTATGTAAATATGTGCATATTATGGATCAAAACGTCTATTTTTAATTCTATACATGTATGTCATATATATTTCATCTAAAATAGTGTTTAGTAATTTGTATTGTAAAGTTTTCATTGCAATAGCTAAATGGAACTTTAGTATAATATTTTTTACCAATAATAGTTTGTAAGGATGTCGCAAAAACATTATATTTTTCTAAGGAATAACTATAATCGAAATAAAAAATAAAAGTATAGTGAAAGAAAATTCTGGGACTGACATTTAGAAACAAAATTGTGGCTGGATTAAAATTAGTTCCATGTCATTCTTATAAGTTCTATTTCCCTTTGCTAGAGAGTTCTGAAAACCTCTATTAGAATTCTAGAGCGTTTTCCTATATTATCGCAGTCAATCTCATTTAAAAATTTCTGAAAATAAATGCAAACATAAAAGGCGAGTTTTAGAAATTATAATTTAGTTTTATGACTCAATTGTAGGAAATCAAGCGAGAAATTCTCGCAATACAAAAGATTCATAATATTCATAAATTCATAATATTGTTTCGCTCGTAAAGTGTAGATTACAAATTCTCGATCATTTCGTCTATCCAGATCATTTTTTTTTTACCTTACTCATAACTCATAACTCAAACATTTCTAGTTTAAGGATTCAGAAAATGACTACTTAGTCGTTCTAGATGAAGGCGATGTAATTTTTTCTCGGTGTACTTACATTTATTCTGTACTTTTTAATTTAAATAAATTTTAATGACTTTGAAAAAATAATTATTTTCGTTTCGTTTATTTTATTCTAAAATTATCCCGAAATGATTTATCAAAATACACTAAGAAAAAAAATATACCGCCTTCATCTAGAATGAATAAATGGTCATTTTCTAAATCCTTAAACTAGAAATATAGATTTCTGAGCTATGCGCATAAGGCACGCCAATAAACTGAATAGACGAAAGGGTCGAGAATTTCTAATCTACACATTTCTAGATGGTGAAACAATATTCTGAATATTCTGAATCGTTTGTATTACGAGAAATTCTCGCTTAATTTTCCAGAATTGGAGTATAAACCAAGATTATAGCTGCTGAAACCCGCCTCTTGCATTCACATTTAATAGAGATATTTTCAAATCGGTTTGTCGTCGATAGTATAGGCAAACGCTCAAGAATTCTAATAGAGGTCTCTAGAATTCGCTTTCGAAGGGGACTAGAAAATTTTTTATAAGAAATTTATAAGGATGACATGGAACTATTTTTTCTAGAACCACAATTTAGATTCTAGATGTCAGTTATAGAATTTTTTCTCAGTGTATTGGCGTGCCTTATACTCATAGATCGGAAATCTATATTTCTAGTTTAGGGATTTAGAAAAGGACCACCTATTCGTTCTAGATAAAAGCGGTATATATTTTTCTCAGTGTAATATATGTGGTATTACCATGTTTCATATTTCATGATAAAATTGGTTATATTTTTTACTTAGTATATCTTTAACGAATATATAGTTAAAGTTTGTTATAATTTATATATCAGACAATGATAAATTTCTGTGATAGTCCAGTATGATAGAACAGCACAATATCGAAAATATTATGCGATATTGTGCTGGAAGATGGAAGGAGGACATCAATTTATTTATTTTGAAGACAAGAATAGTATTAAAGAAGTTGCTGTTATTTATGAATTGTATATTTAAGTTAAATGGGCAAATTAAAAACACATATTTACTTTTATGAAATGTATACAAATTTGTTTTTATACAATTTGTTTATTTTATTATTTTATACAGTGAAGCTTGTAACATGTTTTCAAATATTTTGCCGAAAAGAAATATCTAATAAAACTTAAAATTAATTTTTATTAAGTTAAAATTTCGATTCATTTGTATGTTTGAAAATAATTACCTGGATTATATTAACAACGCTTAAAAAAAAAAAAAAAATACTTCAAGATAAGTTTGTTGTTGTTGTTTTTAATTTGCAATTGTTAATATATATCGAAAATCAAAGGTTGGTTGGGTTTTACGTCACACTAGTGCTGCGCAGATGGACAATTGGCGACGGTCTGGGACATACCCCTAGAGGTGGTCCGGAGACCTGCCATCACAATTTTGATCCTCTACGGAAGGGACGAAAATCTAAGGAAATTCTAAGTAAATAATCAGGTACGTCACTCTTACCCTGAAATTTAATACTATGAATGCAGGTTGCAGATTAAAAGGTAAGATAACGAGTAATGTTATGTAAACCTGTGTTAAACAATTCATATTAGGCTTCTGAAGAGTTTTATATGATAATTAGTTCTGTGTGAAGGGGGGGGGGCTACCGCCCCCCTCAACCCCCGGTTTCATTAATGCACCTACATTTATATAGAATTTAATTCGGTTATTAAAAAATGATTCTGTTTTTAAAAAATAATTTATTAAAATTATTATTTAAAAAAATTATCTTTTATGATAATGCAGACGATTTCCATATTAGAGAAGTAGTATAACACCAAATAACCAAAAAAAAAAAAAAAAAAAAAAAAAAAATCCATTTTATTCTCAATATGTAAAAAAAAAAAAAAAAAAAAAAAAAAAAAAAATTTTTTCGTTAAAAGTAAAAAAAAAAAAAAAAAATCGATAAATTTGTTTTAAATTATCGCAGATCGATCGTTCAACCATTCGTTTTAAAGGTATTGGCGAGCTCTTTTGAAAGATACCCATCATGAAAATTTATTCCCCTCGAGGGGGGACTTCCCCCCGGGGGGGGGGCTCCTACATATTTTTTTCCAGTTAACTATCTCTATTACAAAAAATATATATTCGTTTCATTTGGTTTAGAGCAGTCTATAGACGTTAAACTCTACTTATCTGCAATTTCCCCCATAGACGTAATGTATTAGAATTCTCTTGATTGTCCCTGTACACGAACCATTTGCTTGATCTTAACGAAAAGCTTACTGTAGCATCCCTATATGATACACATTTAGAACACCAAGTTTGAACTTTCTGCCATAATTTGTTTTTGAGATATGCTGATAACAGACAGACACACACACACAGACGCACACACAGACCATTTGCTAAAAACATGATTTTCGTATTCAGGGGACCTCAAAACGTGTAAATATAACAAAATCTCGCGTTCGAAAATTTGACCCAAAAGCAATACTTTCTCTACCTTATGGGTAAGAGGGAAAGAAAGAAAGAAAGGCAAGTAGAAAAGGGGAAAGAACAGTATAAAAGGCCGAAAATGATCTGAAAAACATTATTATTCATTCAACAGCTTTTTTTTTTTTTTTTTTTTTTTTTCCAAAAACAATAAATCACTTTTAATAATAATACCTTCATATAATTACCCGTAGTTGAAATTTTTTTAAAAATGTAATTACCATTTTCCTTTCTTTAAGGTTTATACATCATTTCCTTTCCTCAACCTGAGCCTATATTTATTTCTCTTCACTTTTCCAGATCAAATAGTTCTCATTATCCTAATTTTCACTTAATAATTGACCATACATTGTTACATAAAAAATGCTTCATAATCTCCCTCTCTCTCTGCATATATTATCCATACCTTCAAATATTATCTTTAAATTTGCAATTTACATTGATAATATCTCCCAGTTAGTAATTACGAAAGTTTAATGTTAAGTATTTTGCTGTGTTTCTTTTTCTTTTCGTAATTTGTGTTTGTTTCTACTTCAATATAAGTGTTATTAAGTGTTTTATTTACATAACTATTATATTCTACTGTTTAAAAGGGAGTATTACGTTTATTTTTTTAAATATTTCTTTCTTTTTCTTTTTCTTTTCTTTTCTTTTTTATTTATGGAGTTATTATTTTAAACAAGAATGTTAAAATCAAAGATATTATATGAAATATGTTTTGGAAGCTACTTTTTTTTTTTTTTTTTATAATGATTCCACTTTCAAGACTTTAAGGGTTATTAATTTTAAAAGATCGAGTACGTACTGATTGTTAGTTTTACATATATTGTGTACTGAGTGTTGTATTTTCAAGAATGTCCAAGTGTCAAGGTTTTGCTCTAAGGGTATTGTAAAATTTTAATTCATTAAGATATAACCGAAATTCCTCATAAAATTTTATTCTGCATATTGATTGATTCTGTTGTACATAACGCTATAAATTACAGCTGTTTATGTTGATATTTTGTTTCAGAAATCTGTAAATTGAAACAATTCTGTTTTTGATGTAACCTGCGCAGTTCTGCGATGACGGCCTTGATGGGGGCTATGTGTAGAGAAAGAAGTCTAATAATAATAATAATAATAATAATAAATAAATAAAAATAAAACTTAATTTTCGATCTCGATTATTGTTTAACAGTAATTAAAATTTTACGATACACCCTCGTATTGATGAATGTATTGCATGCATAAGTATATAACGCCTGATCTACACTTGAATGCAGATACAAAGATCTAGACACCTAAATTTCAGGAAGCTAGTAAAAACTTTTTACTTTCTCTTACCCATAAGGTAGAGAAAGTATTGGGTCAGATTTTCGAACGCGTGTTTTTGTTATATTTACATGTTCTGAGGTCCCCTGAATACGAAAATCATGTTTTTAGCAAATGGTCTGTATGTGTGTCTGTGTGTATGTCTGTGTGTGTGTCTGTTATCAGCTTAAGTCAAAAACAAATTAGCCAATTTAACCAACAAACCAAGTTCAAACTTGGTATTCTAAATGTGTATCATATAAGGATGCTACAGTAAGCTTTTCGTTAAGATCAAGCAAATGGTTCGTGTACAGGAACAATCAAGAGAATTCTAATACATTACGTCTATGGGGGAAATTGCAGGAAAGTAGAGTTTAGCGTCTATAGACTGCTCTAAACCAAATGAAACGAATATATATTTTCTGTAATAGAGATAGTCAACAGGGGAAAAAAAATGTGTATGTAGGAGCCTCGCCTCCCCCAATAGGGGGGAAGTCCCCCCTCGAGGGTAGTAAATTTTCATGAAGGGTATCTTTCAAAAGAGCTCGCCAATACCTTTAAAACGAATGGTTGAACCATCGATCTGCGATAATTTAAAACAAAGTTATCGATTTTTTTTTTTTTTTTACTTTAAACAAAAAAAAAAAAAAACAGGAAAAAAAAAAATCTTTTTTTTTTTTTTTTTTTTTTTTAATATTGAGAATAAAATGGACTTTTTTTGGATATTTAGTGTTATACTACTTCTCTAATATGGAAATAGTCTGCATTATCATAAAAGATAATTTTTTTTAAATAATAATTTTAATAAATTATTTTTTAAAAACAGAATTATTTTTTAATAGCCGAATTAAATTCTATTTAAATGTAGGTGCATTAATGAAACGGGGGGTTGAGGAGGGCGGTAGCCCCCCCCCTCACACAGAACTAATTATGATATAAAACTCTTCCTAAGCCTAATTTGAATTGTTTAACGCAGGTTTACACAACAGTACTCGTTATCTTACCTCTTAATCTGCGACCTGTATTTATAGTATTAAATTTCAGGGTAAGAGAAAGTCGTGTGAGTGACACACCAGATTATTTTCTTTTTTTTTTTTTTTTTTTTTTTTTTTTGCTCCCGAGGTAAGGAATCTTAATATGCAAAAGATGTCCGTGTACCGACACCCAAACTTATTTGATTTGCCCTTCTTTTGTATAAAATAATATTACAAGTTTACGAATGCAGAAGCCCTTGTAATAGTCAAGTATCAAGATTAATATACCATAAAAGGATATCCATGTTTGATTGCTATTCCTTCACATAGAATCTACAAACAATTTTCAAACATACCAATTATAATACCTTTCCAATCAGTAGGTTGTTATTGTTGCAAACGATATGAATTTATTGATTGAGTGAATAAATGAATTGCTTAATGGCTGACTGATGGATTGATAAAGACAGAAATAAAGAAATATGTAATCATAGATAAACTAGCGTACTTTAAAATGTTCGCAACAACCTGTTACAGTCAATTTTTTCTTTGGGAATTCTTCGCATTTCACATTTTGGGAGATGTGACAGTATCGAGTTTATTGATTAATTGATTAATTACTTGGTTTGTGAGTTGGCCAAAAAAAAAAAAAAAAAAAAAAAGCATAAATTAAGAAATATTTATTCTCGGATAAACTTGTTAATTTTCGAACATTCACATACTTCTCTCCTGTTTTTGAAATTATTTTTCCTTTGTGAGAAACATCTTTAACTACAATTTTCTCCGATAATAAACTTCGCCTTTCATATCATGTGAAGTACCACCTTCTCTAAGCTTAATAAATGGAATTTCTCCGTATGGGTACTGTATGGAAGGTTTATATGAAGATGATTTTATTGATAAATTCATTAATTGGCTGATTTATGGTTTGGTAAATAGATATAAAGTAAGAAATATTTAATCCCAGATAAACTTTGGAATTTTCAAAAATTCACATAGCACTCTCCTGTTTCTGAATTTTTTTTCTTGAGAAAGATCTTCACTTCTCACAGTTTTGTGAGAAACATCTTGAGCTACAATGCTCACCGATAAGAACCCTCGCCTTTCGTATCTAAAAGGTGTAAACTAGACTCTAAGTATCCAGTTCTTGTCGAACCTCCTACTATAATGTGAAGTACCAGCTTCACTAAGCCTGATAAATGGAATTTCTCCGTGAGGGTACTGCATGTAAGGTTTACGAAGGGTGATAAACTTCTCAAATAACTCTTTTTATGGCTTTGGAGTATCAAGGATATTGTTCTCAGTTTGTATGGGTAGGCATTGTAGAGGAAAAAATAAATATTCCTATCTATAAGTAACTCAGTGTATTTTTACTAGATCAGAACATTACTATAGGTAGACAACATTAGTAGGTGTCAGCTACAATAAATCTCAAGACATATTTTGTTTTATTTTTATTTTATTTATTTTTTTTTTTCTTAAAAATAAGTTATCCAATATTTGCCACGAAATATGATAAAAGACATGTAGTAGGTGTCCATGAGTAACTCACGTTATTTATAAAGTATACAAATTTCAATAAAATTAAATGAACAAATATATACATTACTATCTTATTTTAGTTTATAATTTTCTTTTTATTTGTTTACTTTAATTTTTATGACATTAAAACATACTAAATTTCAAGAATCCTTATAAAATGCAAATACATAAAAATTTTAACAATAAAACTTTGTACATATTTTAAAGCATTTATTCTAATAAATATCATATGAATTTTTCTGGGCGATATGTAAAAAGTAGTGGTTGGTTAAGACACTGTGCCAAATTGGTGAAATCCTAGATGAGATTTATTTATAAAATTCGTCGTATGTTTTTATTTAATACTATTAAACTTTACCTGCTTCGTAATCAGTATACATGAATTTTCAAAACACTTAATCTCTATATTTTAAATCTTACTGTTTGATCTATTTTAAAGCTTAAAAAAAAAGTCATTGAAATCGTTTACACATCTCTTGGGTCACCACTGCTTTCGTCATCGTCTTTTCCGCTTACACTATATTAATTCCTGATTCCAACTGCTTGGATTTGTGACTTAACCGAACATTTCAGTTTAGGTGCTAACTGGACGATAAGTGGCGTGGCCTAACTATTCAAGAATTACGTTCGTTGAACAAACTTTTCTCAGATAGATTATCATCTTCACGCTATGATGATAATAGGTAGCATCACCAAATAACTTTCGAGCAGAAAAAAAAAATAATAATAATCAGGATACTTCAGCATGACACTCTAACCAACTGAGCTAATGGGCTATGGAAACACCGTTTACTTTTATTTCTATCTTTAGATACAATCATGTCAGAAATTTAAAAATTTTAATTAATTAAAAAAATAATAATAATCAAAATTTCGAAAATGGGAGTTTGAGATGTAAAGAGAGGTCAATACGGACGTCCATGCAAAATTCTCTAGTTTTGCGATCAGCCATTTGCCTACAAAGCGACGGACCTATATACACACATTTTATTTTATTATTTTTTATTTATTCTTTTATTATATTATCTTCTTTTATTATGTGTAGGGATACAATTTTGCCGTGCATACTTTAGCTGAAACTAAAAAATTAACCATTTACTTTTATTTATTTATTCGTTACTGTGATAACTTATTATTTTTCTTTAAATAAACTTTAAAATAAAAGAATTTTTGTTGATTGTTCAAATGAAAGGACATCAATCCACAGCCTGAATATACTTTTTGGAAGTCAGGTGTACAGATGTTACTTAGAGACACCCTGTCTTTCATGGACCCCGCCAAAATTAACCAATTGTGAAATATATATATATATATATATATATATATATATAAATATATATTCGCTAAATAGAATTAAATTTTCACCTAAGTCCTATTTTGACTTACAAAGAGAATATAAATTAGTAACATTTTTATTGTAGCCAAACAAACCTTAAATTAAAGAGCATATTCGAAAACGTCGGATGTTATATAATTTCTGCATCCATCCTCTCCTCCGTGGGTCAAACTATGACCCTGAAAGTTTTAGTTATTTCTGTCGAAACCATTAAAACAAAATTGGATGGCAATAAAGTGCTTAAGTATTTTTCTGGTAGTTACTCCTTTCGGAACCTGTCAGGGTATATTTAATTTTTTCCCCCTTAATTTTTCAACTGAAAAAATGTTTCAATTATTCTTTTCAGTTAAAATAAAAGACTAGTTTGAGCGAAAATAATTCCATATTACACTTAGTTTAAGTTTTGTTATTGATTTGCGTTAATGTTTTGTGTACATTTTTAATTAGCATTTTTTACCGTCGTCATTAATCGCAAAGGATCATCTGCATTTAATTAAGTTGTTATTTATAAAAATTTTTGCATGAAGAATTCTGAATGGAAAACAGCTATTGCTAAATCTCTCGATAACGCATTTTTTTTTTTTTTTTCTTTTTTTTTCCATATACAATCGAACCTCATTAACGTGAATCTCAAGGGGAACAAAAATCTGATCATGTTATCAGTAGTTCATGCTATCAGTAACAAGTATTCGTATAACTAAAGTATTCTTCATTTTGACGGGGATTGCGTAAACAGTTCATGTTAAGCAATTTACGTTAACAGTGTTCACGTAAACGAGATTCGACTGTATATATTTTTTAAATTGTTAAATTTCATGTTCTTAGTGGACCTGATAATAAAACTGAACACAAGCGCAAATTTTATGATTTCACTAATTTACAATCAGTTTACATATCTGAAATTTTAAAATCTCTTCAAATGTGCTCTTTACAAAGAAAGTTATTTTGATGAAGAGCCACGTAATTCCCAAAATGTTGAAGATAAACAATATTCAGCGGTGAATGAGATTATGATAAATTTAATTGTGAACATTTTTTCCCCCTTATGTTGCGCTTATTGTAAAAAATTTATGGTTTGATCTTTTTTCTTTTACTTTTATTGATGGTTATTATCAATCAGAAACTAAATTTGTACTTTAATCGTGATTTTCTTCTTTACAAATTATTTTTTTTCTTTTTCACTTTTATTCTTTGTTAATACTTTGTTAATGAATATATTTATTATTATTTTTTTTAATAATTATTTTATATAAATTATTAATTCCATTTCATTACAAAAACGAAATATTTTTAAAGTTGAAATAAAAAAAATTGATACATAACCTGGCAAAGTTCCACTATCGAGCAACTATTAGATAGGAGTCAAATGATAAACTTAATGCATAGCACAATAAAAAAAAAAAGTCTAACATCTTCTAATCGATACTGTATTCAAAACTTTTTGTGTGTTGCTTGATAATCAAACAAATACTAATACACTAAGTTGTTGGCAACTGTTTAAATATATTCCAACAGCTTAGATGGAGGGAGAAACTATAAAAAGTTTGGAAAAATCTAAAAAAATAAATAAAAATCCGCCACGAAATTATCTGTTATGACGGATAATTGTAGTCCCTCCCTCCCCCTCATAATATTGTTACAATGGATTAAGTCTTTTTCCCTGCATCAGTGGTTCTGTTGCAGTAAAAGTGGTTTTACAGGCAAAGTGAAAAAAAAGAAGCAGTTGATTCACTTTCAGTGAAGTCAGCCATGGCGACAAACTTGGTGACCTGTCGATGAATTTGGCGACTTGACGACTAATTTGGCGAAAATTTGTAGTTTAGGATTCCTGAAGTTTCGATGGTTTACAATGAATACCAGCCAAAATCTAGAACTTTCCATGGGTTCCTGGATCGAGTTACAGCCAAGCTCCGTTGCCAAAAGGTATAAATAGGAGTGAGTTGACTTCTGAGATAAAGTGCGTAACCACTGCGATTCGATTTGTTTAGAGACCTATTCTGAGCGATTGCACTTTGGAAATTGTGCTCTAAGCGATTGAACTTTGTTCGTAAGCTAGCGAAGATTTTTTTTCTCTGAAATGTTTGATGTTATTTGTGGAACAAGGGACTGTGGACTCCTGGGGAACAAGTGACTGTTTTCTTGGACTATTCCAGAACATTCGTTGAATACTGACATTTGCGTTACGAGTGACAGCTTCATTGGTCTGTATCTACAATATCCTATGAAATAACAGTACTATTGCACTGTTTGGAGATTATTCGTTGAAATCAGTTTTATTGAACTGATTCGAGAAGTTACGTTTAATAAAGACAATTCATCGACTAGAACCTGCCTGTTTCTTTACGAACTACTTTCTCACGTAAGAAAGTCGACAAGTTTTTTCGTAACAATATGCACTGCCAAAAATTAAGTTTTTTCGTAACAATATATGCATCGCCAAAAATTAAGTTTTTTCGTAACAATATGCATTGCCAAAAATTAAGGTTAAAGAAAAAAAAGGAGGGGCCATTTTTTTTTTTTTTTTTTTTTTTTTTTTTTGCTGTTATACGAAAAATAAAGTTTGTGTCGATAAATTTTTAAGTAGATAAAAATTCTATTAAGTACTAATAAATTCTGAAGTGAGAAAAATAATGCAAATGAAGATGTGCGGGGAACTTTTGTGATTACTTAAAGAAAATGTATTTAAAGCTTTCATATTCTTAGAAGATATTTAAAAAGACTTTCTCACTAATATCAACTAATAAATTCCGAGGAAACTCTGTCTTTTTTTTTCCGAAAAGAATACATCCAATCTATTCGTTGCAATATCTCTAGTTTCCGTAAAAAGTTATCGGAGACATTTATCACCATACGAGATATTTACGACTGCAGCTCTTCTGGACAGGTTCCATTCATCAGGCTTAGAAGTGCAGCAAGTGCTTCACAAAAGATGAAGGTGTGAAGGAAAAAATGTAGTCTCTCAATAGTGTAGTTTACACCTTTCGTTTAGATAGAATGGAGTGGCCTTTATCGAAAAGGGATTTATGAGTTTAGAACTTTTACATCAAGTATTTTGTTTCAACAGAGATATCTGTGGAGTTCCCTGTAAAGAAATTACTCTTCGCTATCGGAACGTGAAATGATCGTGAAGGTATCTGTGCATCATCGACTCAAATGTGATATATCGCGAAAAATGCTGTGCTATACCTCTTTGAGTCGCTAAAATGCTGTATAATCTAAAAATGCAATCTTGAAATAGTAGAATTTTTGTAAACTGCGTATTGTACATATATACTTTTTATTTCCTTCTACATGCATAAGAAGAAAAGAGTGGTTTCAAGTAAATCCTCGACTTTGGTTTAGATGGAATTACCTTTTTTTTAGGTAGGGGAAACTGGGGAGACTTGGCCACGTTTTCAGAAAAACATTTTCATAAATTTTATTTTAACACTAAAAAAATCATATGGTAGTACATACTAAAGGAAATTTTATTGACAACAATAATATAATTGTGATAATATAAATAATGCATTTTTCTTCTCTAAATTTATTAATTTTTAAAACCTAATCAAGTTGGCCAAGCCTCCCTTTATAAGGGAGACTTGGCCCATGGTATGGAAGGCTTGGCTCACGCAATAATATATAATTTTGCGGTGCACAATCATAATTTAGTAATTTTGAAACCGTTAAGTGTAAACTTTTAATACTATAATTGTACACTCTGAAATCATTTGAAGATTGTATATACCCAGGGGTTGATCCAGGCAAAATTTGGGTCCCTTTTGCGGCCCCTTCACAAAATTCCACATAGTAAAAAGGGACCCTTCACAAAATTCAAATTCATAAAAAGGGACCCTTCACAAAATTCAAATCCATAAAAAGGGACCCTTCACAAAATTCAAATTTATAAAATGAGTCCCTTCACCAGATTTTGTTTTATAAAAATGATCCTTTTATTAAATGTTTTCATAATTTCAGTATTATTTTTAATTAATGCCTTAATTTGGCTCAACGAAACTCTATTAACTTGATATTAAACATTACATAAAGTGATTGTAAAAACGGAAGATTTTACACAATATTTTACTTTTTCACAAAAATATTTTACATTTCACAAAAATAAATAAAAATTTCACAAAAATATTTTGTTTTTCACAAAAAAGGGACCCAAAAATTAAAACCTGGATCGACCCCTGATTATTATATTTGAGTAATATATTTATAGTACTTTAGCTGTAATAAAAATTATAAAATAAATAATTTAATTATAAAATTGTCCATACAAATCAAGTAAATAGGCTTTTTTTAATGTTAAATATATTTTATTAAGTTTATGCACACACTAAATGCACTAAATGTATCAGTCTTAGTTTGAATTTATAAATTTATCTTAACCCCTTGGGTACATTTGACGTCTGAGACACGTCATTCACTTTTTTTGTCTTTTATTTTTGTTTTGCAATTCTAATTACTTGAAGACATCTTAATACTACATATGTCACCAATATTTTAGAAATAAATAAATTCTTACGTAAAATGAACTGCTTTTACATACTACTCCAAGCAACCAAAAATTATATCCGTTCCACATGCAAATATTTTCTCATATAAATCCGTACCCAAGGGGTTAATGGCACGATCTGGAAAATATCAAAATTAAACTGCACTTTCATAACTACTCAAGACAAGCCATTGCAATTTAGTCATATCTGTTAATTGCACAACAGACAAGTCTTCCTTTTCAGGATATATAAAATTACATGTGTTTATTCGCATCGTCAAAAGAAGGTGACTTCATTCTCATTATTTACAATTTCATGTGTCATGCAGCAAAAAACCGCAAATCTTTGTTGCAAATTTTAATACAAATTCACCATTATTAAATTGTTTACTCTCCTTTTCAAAATCTTCCGTGTTTTTATCAGTGAAACTAGGAGAGACATTAATATTAAATTCCCCTATATTACTAATATATATATTAACTTTCTGGGCTCTTAGATGTTTGCTGTTCTGAATTTTACCTTCTTTCCGCCCTTTTCTTTCTTCATCTTTCATTTCAGTTGACTTCGGAGGTCCTCTTCCATATTGAGTCTTTCTAGGTCCAGTTTTTGGGGAGGAGCCACAGTTGATCGAGGATAATAGATAATTTCTGTATAGAGTGACTGAACATGAACGTCCAGCAATATTTACATCACTTGAATAATATCTTCCAGAATAATTCTTAGAAACTGAATTTATCTCAATTTCTGACCTATCTGTAACTACTGCACCAAGGTTAATCTTCATCACTAAATATCAAAGTGTTGTATCAAAGGTGAATATCAGCTCATGAAAATTCTTTTAGTATATTTATAGAGCAGTGCTAATACCTGTTTCACCCACATTATAAATAGATTCTGGGCCAGATTTAAATTCTTGAATAACTTTTTCAAATGATCACGAAATTCACTAATCGTGGATTTATTAAATGCAGTTGATCTACTTAAACTTGCACTTTCAGGTTTTCTCTGCGATAACTCCTGATGTCTATACATAAGTCCACATAGCCAATCACGAAAAGCAATTATAACTCGAATCCATTTGTGTGGGATTTGTTTATTGTTTACAACTGCAAACTCATAGATACAAACTGCCTAATATTCTTTGGAAATAATCCGCGGTGTAATTTGGGTCACATTATCAGATTTTCACCCAAAAACTTTTCTTCTTCATTAGTAAGCATTTATTTGACTAGTTTTGTATTTAGGATGCATATCCATGTCTTCTTTATTTTTACTCAATTTGTACTTTTTTATGTTATTTTCATGAGTTATTTGTGCAACACCATAATCTACAGCTGTGTTATGATTACTAAAACCTTCATAGTAACCTTCTTCACTGCTGCTTTCATAACTTCTGCGGGATGTATAGATTTCTGTATAGATTTTCAAAGTTATTTAACTAAGGGAGTCTTGGCCCAGTGGCAAATCCTCCCTTACAGAGAGTGGGCCAAGCCTTCCTCAAATAGCCATTTTGTAAAGAATGGTACATAGTCATTTTAAGCCTACTTCATTGCACAAACTTTATAACGTATGTAAAACCTGAATATAACAGTATTTAGAAAATCCCCCTTACTTAAACTTAATTGGTTTGTCTGAAAAAGTCTTACAAATTATATTTAAAAAACTTACTTTTTGGGTTGAAGAACTTTCCTTTTGGATTTTATCCACACTGCTAAGAAGTAACCCGATGAAATTAAGGTGTATGTCCTATGACACCAGTAGCTTTGGCTACTATCTAGTGAGAAAATACTAAAATATTTTTAAATACTAAAATTGAAGGGTATGTCCCAAGCCACCCCTTTATGGCCAAGGCTCCCCAGTTTCCCCTTTCCTGAACATAATTTGATTATATTTTTGAAATGTCTGTCTACATGTTACATATGTTTTGTGGTCACTTTGTCTCCAGATCTAACCAGTTCATGAAACTTTAAATTTAGAAGGAAAATGACATAAATTGTTGATTTTAGTACATGTCGCTCTAAGGAGGTGTCACGTTACACCACACAACTTTTATTATGACTTTACCTGGGCAGCTTTTAGATTGATCCACATCAAACTTAATATATAAAATATTTCTTATCAGAAAATACTGATTTAATTTTAGTACATACCGGATATCGCTCGGCAAGTGGGTGTACTTTTTACAATGTATAATATATGATTGTGCTGATGCTAAAATCAATTAATTACGTAAGGGTCTTGATCCTGGGTGCTGCTATGTCCTCAGTACTGAATTTTCGAAAATGTCTTAGCCCATATTCACGCAAGTGTTTTTGAAAAAGTTACGGAAAACCCAGAATGACTATGCTGACAAGCTGAACTGGATTCGAACCTGGCGCACCCCATTTCCCAGTTTTGAAAATAGAACCCCTCAGACACAGGTGGGGCGTATAATGTATGACTGCGGTATTAAAATATATTAGAATGGCATTTAAAAAAAAAAAAATGTTTTGTGATGGCCGCTGAGATAAGTACAATTATCAGAATTGCTTTAGTCATGTAAGCATAATTATGTAGTTTGGACAACTTTGCATATTTATACATTAATTTACATAATAATTTTTATTAAATTGTAATTACACTAAAAATCGAGATAACATACATTAAAATATACAGTTTAAAATATTAATATACACATAGCATAAATTTAAACGATTCGACCCTTATTCCAAGCTCCTCATCAGTAAAAAACATCAAAAGTAAACGCAGAGAAGAACAATAGATTTCCTTTACGAAAGTACAGCGTATTCAGCAGGGACAGCGCATGCCTCATTAAGCAGTGAAAAATGCTGTTTTGTAATTATGATTATTTTAGTATTGTTAAAATTATTATTTAGTATTGTAAATCTTGCAGTTCTGTTTATACAGGTGAAACTGACCGTTCGGCGTTCCTTTCATACTCGAATTCTCGAACATAAAAGAAATTTCAAAAACCGCGATATTCGTTATAAAATAATGCAGCATTCCATAGAAACCGACCATCTACCTGATTTTAATAATACTAAAATAATCATATCTAACTGTGTTCTAATTATCATTCAAGAATTTTCCTGAAAGGCTGGTATACGAAGCAGCATTTTTCATCGCTTAATGAGGCATAAAACACTGTACTTTCGTAAAGGAAATCTATTGTTCTTCTCTGCGTTTACTTTTGATGTTTTTTACTGATGAGGAGCTTAGAATAAGGCTCGAAACGTTTAAATTCATGTTATGTGTATTTTAATATTTTAAATTGTATATTTTAATGTATGTTGATTCGATTTTTAATGTAATTAAAATTTAATATTAAGAGACGTAATGATTTTTCAATATTTTAAATAATATTTTTTAATTAATTTGTATAAATATAAAAAAGTATTGTTTCATTTTTTTTATTTCCTTCTGTTCTTTTGAATTATTCAAATATTGTGCTACTGATAATGTTGAATACAATAATGCATTAAAAATGAATGAATCTTAAATTATTTTTAGAACTCTCTCTCTCACACACGGCCATTGATAAATAATAACGTAAAAATTATTACTTAATGTAATTTTTTCAATTACAAATAATTTCCTGTGGAAACATATTTTTTAATACAGAAAAAAAAAAAAAAAAAAATAAATAAATAAAGATTAAAATAACGTTTTATTAAAAATGTTCTTTTAAGTATTTAGCTTTTGACTTTTTTATCATGAAAATCAGATACAATGTATTATTTAGCGGAAAAATATATTCATACAGCTTATAAATTTCTTTTATTAAATATACTTATAATTAATACGGAAAAAAAAGAAAGAAATGAAAGGGAAAAAAAGTATTTAGTCATTTTTTAGTAAATTTCTTTACAAATATTTAACTAGAATTTTATATTTAATTTTTTGATTGCATTTGATTATTTGCTTTATTTTTATTTTTCGTCAGTTTTTAAAGTTTTTAAACTTTTTGTGAACTATGTTATTAATGTAATATTTTAAAACTGTTCGTATATATACACACACACATGCATACAGGGTTGGCAAGGTTTCGGACACTATGGTAAAAACCACGGTATAAACCATGGTTTTTACCGCACTGTCCAAAACCTTGGTGTCTTAAACTGTCCTAAACTATATTTTTTAGTAGAATTACATTTTATTAAAATTATGCAAATATTTGAAAAATTTACAAAATTATTATAATTGTTGTTTTGTAACATTTTTCAGTATATTCCATAATGTTTAGTGAAAAATACATATATTAACAATTATAATATTCAAAAGCAAAAATTTATTACTGAAGCTTTAATGGAAAAATGTGGATAATTGTACCTCAAATATTTATATTTCTAATATTTACACACACATACACAGTATATATATGAATAAATATATCAAGAGAACAAATTAATATATAATTATTATTATATATATATAAGATTTACAATAAATCATCTTGAAATAAATATAAAAATGTGCAGCTACACAAACATATTTTATTTTATTTTTGAATAAATGAAAAAATATATATGTAAAAATATTAAATGATACACACTTAATTTTTTTTTTTTTTTTTTTGGGGGGGGGGGGGGGGGGCATATCTGCTGTTTTTGAAAATGCATATGTACTTCATTGCCTAATTATAACTTTTATATTTTATTTTTTGTATCTTTTAATGTATGTAATTTATGAAAGATCTTTTAAAAATAATTTCTGTAAAATATTGGATTTATAAGTATTTTGCAATCAAAAATAAAAGACAAATTATTCATTTTGAATATCCTATCATGCATTTTTTATTATAAGAAAATTTTTTGAGTCATTAAAATTAAATTTTTTTATAGCTATTTATAAATTGTAAATTTCTTTTAACTTAAAAAGGTTTAAATTTTCAGTATAACATACTTTTAATTACTAATTACTGAGAATGTAACTACTGAGAATGTAACTACTGAGAATGTAGCGAATAGAATTTCTTATAATTTTAGGTTTTGGACAGTTTTGTACAGTTTTAGACAGTTTAGGACACTTTTGGACGGTAAAAACCACCTGTCCTGTCCAAAACCAGTTTCAGACGTCCTAAACCCCAATCCTGCATGCATATATATATATATATTATATATTGCTAGGATTATTAAATTTTCTTAATATATTTTTATTGCTTGTTTTAAAATACTATTTAATTAATTATAAATAATATCACTGCAGGTCAATGCCATTTAAAGCATTCATTCAAAATGAAACGCAACTGCCTCTTGTTTTTCCTTCTCTTATAACAAATAAAACTGTGTTGATTTCACTATTTATCCTACCAGCATATACTGCATTTAAATGAAAAAAAGAAAAATAAAGAAGAAGGAAAGTCTCGTGTTTGAATTGAATTCTCAAAATTATTTTAATCTTAAACTTTTTTTCTAAACGTGAAAATCAACATTCTGACTACCGGCACCATATGATTTATCTTTGATTTAAATTTTTAGTACTTTGACCTATTTTTTTTCTTTATTTTTTCTTCTTGAAAGTGAAATGAAATACTATTATTAATTCTAGTAATCTATACTGAAAGAACGTAAATCATCTTTTCGGTTTCTGTACATTTGTTTGTTTTTGACTTAGCATGTTGCAATATTGCAAAATTACCTTTGGAATAAGAGTTGTGCAATTGTCTTTATTATTATTATTATTATTAATGACTATTGTATATTGAATATTTGAAATATTTTACCAAACTTTCTTCTTTTATCGTAAAATCAATATATATTTGTATACATGTCTTCACTGCACTGCAATTTCACGTGTCTTAAATTCAGACACATAAGTGTCTTATAGGTGTGTCATTTTCAGATGCGAAATCGTGTCTTAAATTTTAAGGCTTGTAAGATCTTTTATATGACACAAAAGTGGCTGAATTTAAGGCACTTGAAGTGACTTAAAAGTCAGCCATTCTTAATAACTTATTCTACATATATAAATTAAAAATTAGTAAATACTTAAAAGGTTGCGCATGATTTCGTTTTATGGTTAAATTTAAATGCAGAATTTGCCATAACATATGCAACATATTTAAGCGAAAATTTTTCTCACTAGGATTTGTCCGAGAGATTGGATTCGAACTCCAGAACTATGGGTTCATAAACTAGTGTCTAACCGACTGAACTACAATAGCGACAAACACTTTCATTTGTTTAATCATATAGAAATGTAGTATTTATCAAAATAAACTTTTAGTCGGTATTTTTAAAAATAAAATTATCGATAATGTATCTAATTCTAAACCTTATAATATAATATATATTTGCATGTTAAATTTTATGTATAGAGTTTTTTTTTTTTTTTTTTTTGTGAAATGTATGGTAATTGTGCGAAAATCGCAGAATTTGATGTTTGGAAAGTTGTTTTTCTTTTCTTTCTTTCTTTCTTTTTTTCCCCCTTTATTTGATATTAAAAAGCAAACAAACTATATACAGTAGAATCTCGTACATCGCGCTCCCACAAAACGCGATTTCGTATAACGCGACGAAAAATCTGCGACTATTACTCATACAACGCGACAAAGAATCTCGTATAGGTATAACGCGTAAAATAAAAGAAGCACGTGATGACATCTTTTCTACTTTCAACCTGTTGAAGGAAGGATTGCTCCATCACTATGCCAAACACCCGACGCTTTCGGTCTCATTGCGGAATGAAATCGTCTGCTCAATGTATGTCTCCTATAACGCGATTTTCTATTACGCGGAACGTATCCCCCGCGTTATACGAGAGTATACTGTACATGAAAAGCAGAAAAGTGGTTGTTTTGCACTGAAGTGTAGGAAATCACTCGAAAGTTTTTAAATCGAAATAAAAAGTTAAGCAATAATTACATAAAAACCATTCAAGATTGTTCGGTTACAAACTCGCTTTCTCAGTTTTAAGTTACTTGTTTCGCTCATCCTAGTATTTTTACTTTTATTATGCAAGTGAGATGTGATTTCTTTAAATAATACATATTTAAAGGTTATGTGTATATATATATATATATATATAATAAAGATGATCTATTAAGCATAGTAGAAGCCAAGCAACAGATACAAGATCACTGAAACACCAATGACCAATAAGACAAAAAAAAAAAAAAAATCACCAGTGGACGAAATATACCAATGCAAAGAAACCAGATTCACCAATTAACAGCCTGCAAAACAAACGAATCAATAAAGTAAAACAACAAATCTTAACTTAAAACCATAAACTTATCAAAATTAATGAAAAAACAACTCAAGAAACACAAGATAGGAAGAAGGAGGCAGGCGGCAAGACTTGTGACTTGCCTGTGGGGTTACACTAGTTTTATGCCGGCAACACTCCCCCAGCCTGCCACAACCAGAACAGGAACCAGATGGATTTAAAAATGCAAATTTCAAAGCAGATGAACAACAATGAAACCACGAAGCCACAATGAAATTCACCGATTTATCATATTGTGTTTAACAGTATAATTAGAACATTAAATATAGTTGACAACTCAAAAAGGAAAAAACTGAAATTTTAATGGAAAATGAAAGTATGCATAGTAATACAAAGCAAATGCAACAAACCTTCTACTTTTTTTTTTTTTTTTTTTTTTTTTTTTAATTTAATTTCACAAACCCACCCAACCATCCAGCCTTACAACACCACCCCACCTCCGTAATCAAACATCTGCCCACCCAACCGCCACCTTTTTATTGTCTTTTATTATTTTATAATTTTTTTTGTTGATATACACAAGAGTGTACACAGCTTTTTTTTTTTTTTTTTGTACTGACAGAGACATGGTTAAGGATATAAAATAGAAAATACAAAGTTTTTAGGAAAACCCATTATAGCAGTGGCTGTGATCAGTTTATTAATATTCTTGTTTTTAAACTTTGCAGAGCATAAATTCTTAATTCGAAATAAATGGTTAATGATGATGTTTCTAAATACCGAAAGATGCAGACATGAATTAAAATGTGTAAATAAGTTTACATTAAAACAAAAATCTTGCCGTTTGTCATAGATATCTGTGTAAAGTTTATTACCATCGATGATTATTTTGAGATCTAAAAAGTTAATAGATTGATTAGTCAGAGTATTTTGAGTTAGCTTTAAATTAGGTGGATAATTGAAGGAAAAACCATTTTGTGAGTTCTTGTTGAGATAAAATACAATAATATCATCAATGTAACGATAAAATCGAACATCATCATTGCAAATTTGCTTTTCATAATAATAAAGATAGAGATCTGCCAAAATACTGGAGCTACAACCTCCTTGTGGAATGCCTAATTGTTGCAAATAGATATCGTTGTTGTGCAAGATATAATTATTATGGATAACAAAGTTAAGAAGTGTTTTAAATTTTTCTTCTTTAAAATTGTAAGGAAGATTAATTTGAGCTTTATATTCTTGAAAAAGACTGTAAATGATATTACTAAGATCTGATAACTCAATATTATTGAAAAGATCTTGAAAGTCAAAAGTCATAATATTGTCTATTGAATCGAGCGATTTGATGTATTGAATTAATTGAAAGCTATTTTATATATATATATATATAAAGTTTCGCATCTGTAACGTATTTCATTTTTAATTCAGTTTCATAAAATTAAAATATTTTTAAATAGATTACGTACTTATTTACAGAAAATAATATTAAATTGGATAGATGTTAAAAGAAGTTTAGAAATCTTATGCATATTGCTTAAAATAGATCCCATGTAAAAAATTAGCTAAGAATACAATTGTGTCTGAACTGTAAAATGTCTGTAAATGCCTACATTGTAAAAAGTCTTAATTTCCAAGTTTCTAATTGTAATTTGTCTAAATGTTAAATGTAACAACATTATTTAGACACTTAATTCAGTCGATTTATTAGAAAATACGTATGTGTCTTAAATTCAGACATGTGTGCTGTCTGAAATTTTGCTTACTTACGTTGTTTCAGACATTTTTGTGTCAAAATTGGTATTTCAGACACATTTCTGTGTCTGAATTTTTTTACTATGAGCCTCAGTAAAATTAGCCTTAGTTAAATTAAGACACCATTGTGACTAAATTTTGTCAAATCATAATTTTAAGACATTTATGTGACTGAAATCAAGTCGTTTAAAACACTGTTACGTCTCAATTCTGTTTTAAGACGCTTAGGCGACTGAATTTAAGACACGTGAATTTGCAATGTGGTTATTTAATTTAGTTAAAAATGAATTTTCATCTGTTATTGTGGTTTTCTGTGGCATTTAATCTTCTGTTTCTCTTTAATTTACTACATTTTTTTTCCCGTTTTTTAATACTGATGTTCTCATTTTCTGAATTAGTATACATATAAAAATATGCTCGATTTGATTAATAATCGAAAAAATGATCGATTTTTTATGTTATTGATTAATCATCATATATTTGGTTTGTGATGAAAAACACATGTTAGGACACCGATTGATTGCTTTTAATGGTGCAATTCTTGTCTTGTATGCACATTTAACATGAAATGATTTTTATTTTATGAAACTTGTTAAATCTTATTTTATTTATTTATTTTTTATGTTATCGCATAAAAGTTGATAACAATATTTTATTTTTTCTTTCTGTTTTCATGTAACTTTATTAAAAGGAAGTTTTAATGAAAATCAGCAATCAATCCCATCTTCTAATGAAGGAATTTTCAGTCAAAGAATTTTTCAACCTGCATGAAGTCGATAAAAAATGTTTGCTAGTTGAAAGGGTATCAAAAAAATTACTCACCTACGCAAACAGATACGATCAAAGATTACACGGCTTTTAACACTTTTATCCCACCTTTTGCACTTTGCTTCTCAAGTCTTGATTGTGTTAGAACTTAGTAATGGATCGACCGCGATCTAGGCGTGTAGCGTTAGCGTATCTCTTTTTGCGATGGCGATAAATTTCGGCGATAACTTTTACTTAGTGCTAATTGTAGTTTTAAAAAAAATCCTATAATAAATTGATTTTATCTTTAAAAACCTTTTCTGGCAATTCTGTTCTGAAATAATAAATAGCTGCAAAAGATTCCTCTCAAGTTTCTGTATGAAACATATTTAGCTTTACTTTTTTTTTTTTTTTTTTTTTTTTTTTTATGTTGCTGCTGTCCTTTAATTGTAATTTTTCAATAGTATTATTTTTATAGACAAAGGATGTCTCTAAATTACTATAGGTGATTTTATTTTATCCATTCCACGAGAGAATAGGCCTAGCACTAAATTTTGCAAAGAAATTCTGGTAAAAGGAACTAATATACTAAAATCGCTACAGATCCTTCTATTATATCTTGTATTATTTTAATATAATTTATACTGTACTCGTACTATATTCTCTATAATTGTGTGTGAGTAGTAGATATGAATTTGTCTTTTTCATAATAAAATCTGAAGGCACAGGTCTAATATTCATGAGAAAAATAAAGAGTTTTTACCCTTTTACACCATCTTTTTTCTAAAGCTCTCAAGTGTTGATGGTGTTCAAACTCCATAACGGATTGACCGCGATCTTGTGATGGCGATAACTTTTTACTTACTGCTAATAGACGTTTAGAAAAATGTCCTGTAATAAATTAATTTTATCTTGAAAAAGGAGAAGGGGCACTTGTAAAGTTGTTTTGAATTCCTGAGAAGCAGCAAAAATATTTCTTTTAAATTGTATATCTGTTCGTCTGTCCACGTCTCATTCACGTAAATATCTCTAGAATGCCTTGAAATTGTCACATCGTTCATGAGATGCAATAGTGACAAACACACACAAAAGAAAAAAAAAAAAATCACGTTTTGAGATAAATGAGTTTAATTTTTCATTGCTAAGGTGCATATTGAATTATGAGATGTGCCAGTACTGTTGTTGGAAAGAAAGTAATTTTTTCAAAAATTGAGACGTGTACTTAGTCCGAAAAGCATATTTTTTTCAGTCATGCCACTATCAGTCCATGAGCCATTCAGATTTACTATAGAACATTTTCTATAGAAAATGGTATGAATAACGATGAATAACGTCACTAGTTAATATACAGGACTCACGAGAGAGTTTGGATACATTACCGCTAATAAAAGACACTTTTTGAAGCATATTTCAAAACATTATGCCACAAAAAAAAAAAAAAAAAAAAAAAAAAAAATTAACCATATTAATATACATTATCAAAACGTTTTTTCATTTCGTTTGATTTATATCTCCTGTATACGCTCATATTTTTGTAAATAGAATGCCTGATATGTTTCTAAAGTATAAAGTATGATATTCTATGTTACTGTGCCCATTCCAGGAGAAAATTGCACTAAGCACTAATTGGACTAAATTTTCTAGAGGAATAATCCGGCGTGGGAAAGGGGGGGGGCTGTTCTTCTGTATAACATTCTAATATGTTTCAATATAATACTTCAATTATTTTCGGTTATTGTGACTATTAGATATAAACGGATTTAATTTTAACTAATATAATATTTAGAAACATTTTTAATATTCCTCAGAAAAAGCATATCATTCTTAAGATTTCCCCGTCTCTGATCACCAAATCCCATGTAAATCTATGGCGAAATTCGTTTATAGAATTACTCATTACACATAAAATTTATATTTTAAAATTTCATTTTCACATTCAGAAAATTTACAACCGCTAAATTTGTACCCGTTTTCCAAAAATTTAATTTTTTAATTTTTTTAATTTCATTTTACAGCTGAAAAAGGAGAAAAATGCCCCTAATTAATTTTGATCATTTTCAAACTCAAAATTAAAATAAATAATAATAGTAATAATAATAATAATAATAATAATAATAATAATTTTTCGTAAAACGAGTGCTGATTTTAAGACTATGTGTTTTTAGAATGTGAAAAAACGGTAAAAATAATTAGGTATTGTGTGATTTTTTAAACAATTTTACCTATAGAATAACATGGGCTTTGGCTGACCTTGGCGATCTGTGGTGTAGAGATGAGATAAACAGTTACTTTTCAGTAATGGGTTACATCGTTCCATACTATTTTTAACAATAAGTTCTTGTAACATATTATTTTTATAACATATTACTCTAATATATTTCAATATAACACTTCAATTATTTTCGGTTATTGTGACTATATTAGATATAAACTGATTTAATTTTAACTAATATAATATTTAGAAACATTTTTAATATTCCTCAGAAAAAGCATAGCATTCTTAAGATTTCCCCGTCTCTGATCACTAAATCCCATGTAAATCTATGGCGAAATTCGTTTATAGAATTACTCATTACACCTAAAACTTATATTAGTTCTCTTTAGTTTTATATTAGTCCTAAACTCTTTAGTTTATCTACGGCTAGTGCCTTTCTATTTCTAATCCTTTCGGGATATACAATATATACATGTGTCCTGCATAGTGAATGCGATTCATGTTTTTGAGTTCCAATGCTTTCGAAGAGTAATCTTCACTTTATTTAACATTAGAATTTCTGCAGTTAAAAAAAAAAAAAAAAAACACTGATATGAAATAGTGGATATGAAATAGTGGTAGAGTCAAAGTTTTACACACACGCTTGTTCCAATCGTGTAAGCATGAGATTCTGTTAAATCAATTCATTTAAACACGAAAACAGAATATTTCAAATAATATCAAGTAACACATGCACGAGTGCCGTTTTCTATAAAAAAGAATCCTCATATTATAAGCCATATAATTAACAAATAATTGAATAATAATAACAAATCTTTACAAAACATCTTTAAGCCATCCCAAATGTTAAACTACGGAGTAATTGTCTCTATCGATTTTCAGAAAAACTTGAAGATTCCAGATTGACAAGGAAATTAATGTTTTTCAATCATACTTAGAAAACAGTCACTTTGAATATATTTTCTAAAATTAGAAACACTTCTTTAAAAATATAAATTTTGCTTACAAAAACTGATTGAATAAAATTATTTATTTTCTCACACACTTAATTTTAACATACGATCATAATTAACTATCCTTAATACCACAACAAAGTTATTAGTTTTAAATCATTAAAAATAGTCACGAGAAAAAATCTGATAAAAAAAAAAAAAAAAGATATGATAAAAATAATAAATATTCAATTTTCTTATCAAATTATTCTTGAATAAAATCAAACAATATTCTTGAGAAAACCACAATAAATAAGTGCTCTTTTCAATTCCAGCTGCTATAGGCGATTTTAAATATAAACAAACACTCGACATCCTTCCCCTCTCCCACTCCACACATCCTTTTTAAACGCCTTCCATTGTCTTCCCAAAGCTACTAGCGTCTTCAATATGCGCGTAAATCTAGCGCATGTATTCCTATTCCCTTCCCATTCCCCATCCCCATGATACAATAATTAACATCAATTAATCACCTCTAACCTATTTCATCATGGATGTTTAAATTAGCTTCATGAAAATATTATTTCGTTAAACGGTAGTATTAAGTGTTTTCGACATTACATATCATGGGCATAGCCTATACTAATATTTAAATTAAACTAATATACTGGGACATTCAGTTTAGAACAGTACTTTTAAATAAAATATTAGAAAGATGTAAAATAATCAAAGCTATCACCTATTTCAAAAGAATATTCGACTGATATGTAATCTACGAAGTTGAATTTCACTGGCAGACTATACTGATATTTAAACTAAATCAATACACCATAACAATCGGTTTAGAATAATACTTACAACAAAATATTAGAAAGGTGTTAAATAATCAAAGCAATTACTTATTTCAAAAAACTATTTGACTGATATGGAACCAACAAAATGATTAATTATTATTTATTTAACTCGTTACTTGAATCTGGTGAAAATATTTCACTGCTTCCTTTATTTCCTGTTAACGAACAACTTTCACTCCAACAAATAATCTAATTTCTCTCTGTGTTCTATTGCCACATTCCCAGAGATATGACTCTCTCTCTCTCTTTTTTTGCGTGAAGAGAGATAAAATTAAAGTTTTATTTATTTAATATGAAATTTTCAATAATATGTTACGATGTGAATGGCTTCGTATGCAATAACAGTATTATTTATTATATTACATGAAATAACGCCCATCTTTACACTGTGGTGTAGCCACTTAAACATTATAAATAAAATATTAAATGAACATAATTTTTCCTAATCACCGTCTTACATATCAATATTATTGATATTCCGTGATATCAGTTTTGATATGTAATTTTATATAAGTTTTGATGTACGACTTATATTCTACATAGCTATTGAATATATATTACTATTCTATATTAAATTGATATTGATACTATTCGCTATTATTTATAATCCTAAATTATAATTTTATATTTCGTGGATTATTTTAGATTCGCTGATGTAGATCCTGGGCTAAAGAAATTAAATTAATTCAAAATAAATTTGAGTATGGCGTTTTTAATCCATGTGAAATTAAATAATTCAAAATACATTTGAGTATACCATTTATAATATCCTGTGAGATATAAAATTAATTCAAATTAGAATTGAGTATGGCATTTGTGATATACCATGAGAAATTAAATTAATTCAAAATAGGTTTGAGTATGGCATTTATGATATTCCATGAGAAATTAATTTCAAATATATTTGCGTACGCTATTTATGATATCTGTGTGATATTAAATTAATTCAGATTAGAATTGAGTGTGACATTTGTGATGTTCCATGTGAAATTAAATTAATTCAAAATAGGTTTGAGTATGGCATTTATGATATTCCATGAGGAATTAAATTAATTCAAAATAGATTTGAGTATGCCACTTATGATATGCTGTATAAAACTTAAATAAAAGTTACTAAACTTCAGACAAATAAATGTAATTTATGATAAACACAAGAAAGAAAATTTCATCGTTTTTTTTATTTATTTATTTTTATTTAATGTAATTTTACATTTTAGAGAAATGTAGTATTAATTTTGATGTATTGTATTTTTTCAAAAATCATTTTTACTGAATGCAGCATAACATCTAAAAATTCAGAATAAATTTTCAAAATTCTTCAATAGCATTTAATGTTTCAAAATTTTGTTTTTAATAAAGCAAAATCACGCATCGAAACGGCATGCATCTACAATAATTTCTAATAAATATATTAATATTTGTTAATAGTGTTCTTTTTACTTTCTCTTACCCATAAGGTAGAGAAAATATTGTTTTTGGGTAAAATTTTCAAAATTGAGTTTTTGTTATACTTACAAGTTTTGAAGATTCCTTATTCCAAAAATCATGTTTTTAGCAGTTGGTCTGTGTGTGTGTGTGTCTGTCTGTCTGTCTGTTATCAGCATATCTCAAAAACAAATTATAGCAAAAAGTTCAAACTTGTATTCTAAATGTATATGAATCTATAAGGATGCTACACTAAATTTTTCGTTGAGGTCAAGCAAATAGTTCGTGTGCAGGGACACCCAAGAAAATTCAAATACATTATGTCTTTGGGGGGAAATTAAAGGTAAGTAGTTTAACATCTGTAGACTGCACTAAACCAAATGAAACGAAATATATTTTGTATATGTAAAAACATGTTTCATGTAGAATATGGTATAGAAATCATTCACTGTTTGTTTACAGGACTACACAAAAGAACTAGATTATAGTGTGACAATACTTGAAAATTGATGGAAGTGTACTTCAGGTTGTGCCGTGTGTTACAAACATAGGATTATATTTATGTTTACTATGTGATATGTACATAACTTTCTGAAAATATACAGGGCTCTCAATATTTAAGTCATAACATTCTTTTTTATTGTTAGTAGAATTGCTTTACTGTAATAAATATTTTACCATGTCCAGATAAAAATTTTAAATTAATTCCTCTTAGCCATATGGTAAATAATGTTATTTTTTTAAAGCTAAATATTCATGGCTTGTTTTTTGTATATTTACACGTTTTGAAGCTTCCTGAATACCGAAGTCAAGTTTTTAACGTTTGATCTTTGTCTGTATCTATTAGAGTAAATTAAAAACAAACAATTTCAGACGATCCAAATGTTGTATTTTGAAGTTAATATGTTTGTTACTAGAAAATTTTTATCAAGATTGATAAGTTTCGATGAATGTTAGTGTGAAAGTTGTCTGAATAATTTTAAATGAACTTTTGAATTTAATAACATATTTGAATTCTATATAAATATAGGTACAGTAATAACACGGGGGAGGGGGTTGAGGAGGGCGGTAGCCCGCATCATACAGAATTATTTGTCAAATAAAACTGTTCTGAAGCCTTGAATTTTTTTAAATATAGGTTTGCATAACAGTACTCGTTATGTTACCCCTTTATCTCTAATCTGTATTTATAGTACAGTGAAACTCGAATAATTCGAACTTGTTTAATTCGAAATTCTGGATAATTCGAATTTTTTAGCCGGTCCCTTGAATTTTGTATTAAAATAATGTTAAAAAATCATGGATAATTCGAATTTTTCATACGATTTCCTTTAAAATATTACAGTAAAATTCGTTCCTGAGATTTTTCTCAGCTAAAGTTCATTATTTTTTTTAACAGCCTTTTAAAAGAAGGATAAGGAAATACCGCTTATTTCCTACCTACACTGTAAAAAATATGTCCTATTTACTGCCAGAAATTCTCTGTAATTTGAGAAAATACGGGTAATTTACGAAAAAGTTACGTTGTCAGAACGTATTATCTAAATTACAGAGAATTTCTGGCAGCAAATAGGACATGTTTATTACAGTGTAGTGCATCACAAGATATAGTCCATATACATGAACTTCGAGGTTTTTTTTTTAATTAAAAGTTATGTCTATTGTAGGACATTCTGTTTTTGTATCAATTGATGGGTTGGAGTCATATGCTATGACACAAAGATTGTACTTAAAGAAGCAATAAAAAATATGTGACTATTTTAAAAATGTGTTGAATAATTAAGCTCGTAAAAAAATATTGATTTAATGGGAGGGGCTTAATGATGCAGTATCCTTAGATATAAAGTTTATATGTTAAATCTTTGATCATGGAGTTTTATATTTTTAATTTATCTCTTCTTTTTGACAAAATAGTATATGTAATTCGAATTTTTGGATATTTCGAATTTTTCTCTGGTCCCTTCAACTTCGAATTTTCCAAGTTCTACTGTATTAAATTTCAGGGTAAGAGGTAAGAGAAAGTCGTGTGAGTGACACTCCAGATTATTTACTTGGTGTAGTTAATCATAAATGTTCCCTAGTAATTTTATTATATTTTTGCTTTCTAACGTAAGAAGAAAGTATTGGATTCGTGAAAATTTTTGACCACTGGTTTTTATGGATTTCCTCTTTTGAAATGTCCTGAAGACGATTTCAGGTTATTAGAAAATCTATTTCTGCCAGTCTGTGTGCGTATCCAAAATCTTGTGGGTGCTGTATCGTACAAACCAAAGGACGAAATGCAACCAAATTCATTTTTTTTTATGTGTAGTTAAACTTGACTTAACTTTGTGCTGATTAGACATACGCATCAATTGCTGCTCAATAAGTGCCTCTGTCATATTTTTCAAATCTTTTATTGTGGAAGTAAAGGACTAATTTTCGTATAAATGTACTTAATGAGAATTAATTTTAATTTTTCAGTATGAAATTATATATATATATATCTTTATATATATATTTCTTTTGTGCGTGTGTATGTCACTGAACTCCTCCTAAACGGCTGGACTGAGTTTAATGAAATTTTTTGTGTGTCTTCAGGTGGATTCGAGAATGGTTTAGATTTACAAATGAAAGTTGTAACTTAATTAGTTCTTTCTTAATTAATTTTTAACCAACTCTTTCAACAACTTTTCCACCTAGATGGCGTGAGTTGTCGTAAACACGATGTCAAAATTTATTTAATGTTGAAATGAAAAATGAATTTTTAACCGTATCTTAAGAAGTGTTTAAAATATTTTTTCAAAATTAGTATTTTTAGAATCGTAACCGTATCTTACGAAGTGTTTAAAATATTTTTTCAAAGTTAATATTTTAGAATCGTAAACACGATGTCAGAATTTATATAATGTTGAAATGAAAAATGAATTTTTAACCGTAAGTGTTTAAAATATTTTTCCAACGTTAATATTGTTAAAATGTTAAAATTAGTTAAAATGGTATATTCTTTTAAAAAATTCGTCAATATCCGACGGAGTTATTTTATGTTAAAATGAAAAATGAATTTTTAGGCCATTATTATTTGTGCAGATGGAAAATGTACTAACAGTTTTCCGAAAAATTTCACGATCAAAAATGTTGACGGATATCCAATATATCGTCGAAGAAATCCCGATAATGGCGGACAATCTTATCATCTATGGCGGTCATCTATGTCAACAACATAGATATTGACATTGATAACCGTTGGGTGGTCCCATATTCGCCTCTGCGGGACGAGTATTTACAGTCAATCCAAGGCAGACTGAGTGCTTTTATCTTCGACTGTTATTGGTTAATGTCATCGGCTCTTTGTCATTTCAAGATTTACGTAAAGTGAATGGACAACAGTATCCAACGTATAAACATGCATGCCTTGCACTCGACTTGCTGGAAGACGACAACCAGTGGGAGTGTATGCTTGCGTGTAGGACTGAACTGTACAGCAAAACAAATTCGTCTACTATTCGCTATAGTGTTGACTACATGTTTCCCGACATTATGGGATAATCACAAAGATTCAATGACTGATGATATATTGCATCAACATCGTTCACGGTGCAACGATCTAACGATAGTATTCAGTGACGCTATGTACAATGAAGCATTGATTGCTACTGAAGATCTTTGCATTATCATTGCCAACTTACCACTCAGTCATTTCGGTATGCATTCAAGAAATCGAAATGCATCTGATTTAATAAGCACTGAAATGAATCGTGAACTACAATACAATACTGCAGAAATGGTAGCGATTGTTGCTCGCAATGTCCCACTAATGAATGAAGAACAAAGAACCGTTTACGACCGCATCATGCTCGCAGTTTTGGCAGGACAAGGTGGATTCTTTTTTTTTTTTTTTTTTTTTTTTTTTGGGGGGGGGGGGGTGTGCACCAGGTGGAACTGGCAAAACATTCCTTATTTCGCTAATTCTCACCGAAATACGATCAAATAATGGCATCGCATTGGCTGTTGCATCATCTGGCATTGCGGCAACTTTATTGGATGGAAGCAGAACAGCTCATTCATTATTTAAACTACCACTAAATATTCAAAATAACCCAGACGCAGTGTGCAACATAAAAAAACAATCGTCCATGGCCACAGTGCTGAAATAGTGTAAAATTCTTATCTGGGATGAATGCCCTATGGCACACAAACATTCGATTGAGGCGTCGAACAGGACATTGAAAGATATAAAAAACAACGACAAACTATTTAGCGGCACTCTGTTACTCTTTTCAGGTGATTTCTGACAAGCACTTCCCGTTATTCCGCGTTCAACATACGCTGATGAGATCAACGCATGCTTAAAATCATCGTCATTGTGGCTTAATGTTGAAAAAGTACAACTGAAAGTAAATTTATGCGTTCAAAAGCTTCAAGATCCATTCTCTGAAACATTCTCAAAACAATTGTTAGATATCGGCGATGGAAAAGTTACTACAGATGAAACTGGATGCATAAAATTACCGACCGATTTCTGCACATTCATTGATTCTCAAGATGCTCTTATTGACCATATATTTCCCGATGTACACAGACGATAAACAAATCATGAGTCGCTGGCAGAAAGAGCAATTTTAGCAGCAAAAAATGTGGACGTCAACGAATTGAATCTCTCAAAATACAACATTTGTTACCAGGAGACTTGGTGTCATACAAATCTAATGATACAGTTTGCGATGCCACCGAAGCTGTAAATTATCCAACAAAGTTTTTAAACTCATTGGATTTACCAGGCATGCCACCGCATATTTTACAACTGAAGGTTGGATCTCCGGTTATATTGCTTCGTAATTTGAACCCACCACGGTTGTGCAACGGCACGCGATTAATCATAAAAAAATTAATGAAAAATGTTATCGAAGCCATCATTTTAAATGACAAATTCCGAGGTGAAAATATATTACTACTGCGAATCCCTATTATACCCACAGATGTGCCAATTCAATTTAAACGCCCCCAATTTCCAATTAGATTGGCATTTGCAATGACTATCAATAAGTCTCAGGGCCAAACGATGTCTGTCTGTGGCTTAGATTTGAGCACATCATGTTTTTCACACGGACGTTATACGTGGCTCTCGAGTGGGCAAACCATCCAGTTTGTTTGTATTGGCAAAAGATGGAATAACAATAAATATTGTACACTCTATTGCATTAAGGGATTGATATTGTTTTTTAGTAATATTGTTATAAGTAGCGATATGTATATAATTTTAAAGAATCAATTTTAATAAATTAAAAAAATAAATCATTGGTGTTTTGTTATTTTTATATTCTTTCACCGTTCACAGCGCTCCATACATCTTCCACTTATATACCACATCCTTACACACTTACAATAAGTTAGTTATTTTTTTCTAGCAAAATATTCTCTAGAAATAATTTATATGACAAAACAACGTTTGTCGGGTCAGCTAGTATATATATATATATATATAATAGTAATAGTCAACCAGAAAGGGGGGGGGGGTATATGTAGGGCATTGCGTCTCCTGCTGGGTGAGGAAGTAACTTCCCCTGAGAGAAGGGGGAGGGGGAATAATTGTTCAATATGGATATATTTAAAAAGAACTCACCAATATCTTTAAAACGATTTATTGAACCATAGATCGATAATAATTTAAAACAAAGTTACCTTTTCTTTCATTTTTAACAACAACAACAAAAAGAGGATTTTCTTAGACGTTGTCTATAGGGCACAAAATTGACTTTCTTTCGACATTTAGTGTTATACTTCTCTGTGATTAAAATCGTCTGCATTTATCTTTGAAAATAATTTTAATAAATAATTTTCACTGCATGAATTTGTATAGGATAATATAGAAGAAAGTTTTGTGATGGTCACAATATAATAGTTTGCAGCGTGATAGTATTATAAAATTATTAAAAAATGGTTTCTGCATGCTTATTATTAAATATGTTGTTTTGTGTTTATCTAATAGAGAACAATCACTCTGGGGTCAAAAATAGATAATAGAAAGTTTTATTAGATTTTAGTAAGTTCTTTTGGTGGTACATTGGGATTGTTTGCAGATTTGAGTAGCACAAAGCTTATTATTTAAACTGAATGTTTTGTTCTGAATTTCAATAAATGAAATGTTTCTTTGCCAATATAAAATACGTTGGCTGTCATTATAAAAGAATTTAATAAGAATGGAGTCTCTACTTGTAATATAGAATTGCCAAGGAAAACTTGCTTCAAGCTAAATATAAATATATTTTGAATAGTCTTTCTGGTTTTAGAGTATGTTAAAAAGCTCCCTTTTTCTTTTCTTTATCCATAGAATTAAATTGTTTTCGAAATCGTTTTTCCTAAAATCTATTGCCACTTGAAAATAAGAAAGCATCCAGTGCATTTCAATTTTGTATTATTCACTTTATTTGTGTGCTGGAAAACATAAAATGAGAAAACTTTCCTTATTGAAAAGGTGTCCTTTAAAGTTATTCAAAATACACGCAATATTTATCCAAAGTTTAGGAAAAACATTCCAAAAGGCTGGTTATAGGAAGCTTCAATTTTCTTCTACTAGCTAGCAGTTCTGTAGATAAAAGGTCTACCTGTATTTAAATAACTGCATTATATTTCTGAAGAAAGATTGGATTTTTCTTTTTTCTTTTTCGTATTTTTACTATTTATTAACATAAAATTGTTTTCCACAAGTCATGTAAACAGTGGATGGAGATAATTGTTATAATATTCTCAAAATTAATAATAATGATAACAATATATTTGACATGTTGAGAAGAAATTTCATGCTTCAAAGGGCGGATGTTATAAACCTTTTTTGTAAATTACTGTAATATTTGTAACGCTAATCTATATGATCGATGTTCGAAACTTTAAATAATTATTTCTCTTATTTTTATTTTATTTTTCTTTAATAACTTATCAATTTACCGTTCCTGATTAAATTTGTGATTTATACATGTATTTTACATTAAATTTTGACTCATATTTATTGCTAAAAAAACTATCTTAAAATCTTGCAATTTTCTTATCTTAATCCTCAATGCTTTCCCTGTTGATTAACTTGAATTTACTATTAAAATTTTAACATACTCAAAATTTTCTCATCACTTCGTTAAAATATATTAATCTTTTCCAAAATCTTTTTCTATTTAAAATGGGTTTAACTTCAGTATATCCACACAGCTGAATTTTGCGATTTTTCTTTGTCGCCGTTTTGAACGATAACGATGTCGTTCTGGACTATTTGCGATATAATACGACAGACTATATGTTGTTTATTTTGGATTTATGATTTTTAGATTTATGATTTAGCCATAATCGCCAACAAAAAATCGCCAAATATCGTTGTGGGGATATACTGAAGTTGTTCCTTAAAATGATACCTGTATTTACTTTAAATGCCCAATATTTCATGAGATATCCTATTTTAAAGTTTTAAAATATTTATCAAAGGAACAACTATAGTATTTCTCCACAACTGGATTTGGCGATTATGGCTAAATCAGAAATCTAAAAATCATAAAATAAATCATAAATCTAAAATAAAATCATGCAGGTTGCCATATTTTATTGCAAAAAATCCTGAACGACATCGTTATCGTTTGAAACGGCGCCAAAAAAAAAAAAAAAAAAAAAAACGCCAAATCCAGTTGTGGGAAATACTATATACCTTAACAAATTATCAACGTATAACTTAGCCACAGCAACGCGTGCCCGGGTCTGCTAGTAATGTATAATAAATGATAATAATAATTGATTAATAATGTATAATAAATGTAACTTATAATTTCAGTGGCAAATCCCCCCCCCCCATCCCCCTAAATCTTCACCTTGCTGCAAATATTCATGTTATAGAATTTTTCATCTCTTTAAGCCCTCAACAGATACTTAACAGTTAAAATATTTCTTTTCGCCATTATAAATCAAATTTATAGCCATAAAATTACTGAAAAGTGGTAAAAATAGGGGGAGGGGGCGTCCCCAAAAAACGGTGGGTTATACGGCAAAATGGCTGTCATATTCGGATTCAGGATGTCATTTTACATAAGAATTTATAAAAATTATGTCGGGCGCGATTTTCATGCCGAGTAGTGTAGTTTGTCAGAAATTTTAATCTCTTAATGTTGCTACATTTCAATGTGTATGTATACAAATTTTTACATTTCATAAGAGAGTAATTTACAAAAATTGATTTATAAATTTCCGCCATCCCCTTAAATCTAGATCATGCAACTCACTGAAACCGGAAATGCTTTTACTCAGAAGTGTGTTAATTTCTCTAGATCATAACTGCTTTATCACGTTACTTACGCTGTTTATAAACACCTTCTGAGACAGTCTGGCGCGAACTTTTTTAACAACTCTACTACGTCTCCGTTTGCAATATTCGTACCATCGTACCCATGGTTTAATTTAATTCCAGAAATACTTCATTTGAATAAAGAACACTTTTTTCTTTATTTTTTTTTTCTCTGAAGTATCTAACTTTTAATGCGTGGAATATTTTGGGAGAACTCTATAGCTAAATATAAAAGCTGAGAAAAACCGTGCTCAAAGTAATCTTTCCAAATACAAGTACCGGATGTCATTTTAATGGTTCCAGGTCTCCACTAAGTGAAGAGATCGCTTTTCATAAACTCAGCAAAAAGTTTTACGGGTTCTTTTTTCTTCGGTTGAAAGTAAAAAAAAAAGGGGGGGGGGATCTTACGTTCTTTACCAGCAATTTATCATACTGTATCTCTTATTTATGCGTCAGTGTCATGCTTAACGTCGTTTTGTAAAATGATGTATCTCCAACTAAATCTGTTTATAATATTATGGTATTTACTACAGTCACGGGATGTGAAGACTTTTCCAACCTCCAACACAGAGCAAGTGTTGTCAAAATCACAATTATTAACCGGAAATATATTTTTGAAAAAACCGTACAAGACGCATTTTATGAACTGGAATTACTTAAAGGCAGTTGTTATTTATTTTTTATATCCTAAGTTTTGACATGTGAATAGTTTTTTAAAATATCCCTCGATATTTAAAAATTAATTAATTAATAAAAATTAAAAGGAAATACAAAGAAAAGAGAATTGCAAATTTACGCGCTACCAAATTAAAAACATAGTCTGCTTTAAGGTTTAGATTCCGACTGAGTTATATGATTTCAAATATTAATCCATATATCTAGGTAGGTATGGCTTTAACTCTTAAATATGCATAGCAGCATAGCGATGTAGATCTGCATCGTATGTTTCAAACCTCTTATCTCTTTACGTACAGTCGGTAACAAAAGTCTCCGAACACTAGCAAAAATTCCTATATAAAAAAAAGTACACTGAATTCAGTTTTGTTAAATAAATCCTTGTCGAATCCTGTTTTTAGACTGACTAAGAACAGGATCCGACAAGGATTTATATAACAAAACTGTATTAAGTGTACTTTTATTATATAGGAATTTTTGCTAGTGTTCGGAGACTTTTGTTACCGACTGTAGCAACCTTTGCATGGTGTTTTTTTTTTTTTTTTTTTTTTTTTTTTTTTTTTAATTCTTATGTGGACTTTTTTTTTTTTTTTTTTTTGTATTTTTTCCATTAACTACACCCATTTCCTGGTTGATTTGACACGTTATATTTATATATTAAAAGTAAAAATTCATTCATTTCAAGGTTAAAGACAAATATTGCTTCAAATAACGCTGCGGTTGTTCAAGGCATTTCGGCAATTATCATGGACTATGATGGTTGCGAAGATGAAGATAGTCTTCATGTTCACTGAATTTTTCTGCTTTTCGACTATGATATGATACTCCCTCTCTGACCATACTGTAGATTTACTTCTTACTGATACGACATGCTATAATGTGCACTAGTTAAAATTAAAATAAGATTCCTTATGTTTCTTGTAATAGATAGAGCTTTTTGTACGCATACAATATAGCCAGTTAATGACAGTTAACGGTTCTTCTCTCTCTCTCTCTCTCTCTCTCTCTCTCTCTAACATGCTTCGTGACGTGACATTGTAGAAAGTCGCGAACAAACACACCTGAATCTTCCGCATGTTCTCATTTGCAATTTTGTGCATAAGGTAACTTTTTATACTAAGCAGATGAATCCTAGCAATCTGTAATTATTTACTTTTCCCGCGTCGGTACAATTTTAAAAGAAGAACGCTATTTTTTTTTTTTTTTTTTTTTTTTTTTACTCGCTAGGAGACGCTACAAATTATCTCATCTTCTAACCACTTTACAAAACCTAGACATTACATTTATAACTGAAAGTGCAAATCTGTTACGAAGTTTTTTTTTTTTTTTTTACCAACTTTAATTTTTTTACTGTGTTAAAAAATTAAAATTTATGGTTTTCATACTTTTATAACATGCTACTAAAATTACTATTCCGTATTCTATTAGTTATATTGATTATAAAAATATTAAGTTCACTTACTTTATAAAACTTTCTCTGTTAACAAAAAATTAAAATTTATGATTTTCATACTTTTATAACATGCTACTAAAATTACTATTCTGTATTCTATTAGTAGTTATATTGATTATAAAAATATCAAGTTCACTTACTTTAAAATAATTTATGATTGTCATACTTTTATAACATGCTACTAAAATTACTATTCCGTATTCTATTAATAGTTATATTTATTATAAAAGTATTATGTTCAGTGTTCACTTACTTTAAAAAAATGCATGCATTTTTCGCACGTTTTCTTTTGTGAGTGCATTCAATTTTTAGCAAAAATACGTACAAGTCAGTAATCATTATTACTTGTTCTAATAAAAGAACGAAAAATTCTCTTTATAATCCAAGTTATAGTATTTCTTTATCATTAAAAAAAAAAAAAAAAAAACTATGAAGTAGAAACGTAAATTTACTGGTAATTTTTAAGTACTCTTGTACTACAAACGAGTGTATGGTATGTTCAAATAGAAGTAGCTACTTGAAAAGCAAGTTTGAAATATTGTAGGAGTACAATATAATTGCGACATTATTTCTTTTGTTCTCTGCTCGCATATATATATATTTTTCTTTTGAACATAAAAAAAAGAGTACTACTTACTTATTCATTATGTTTTATAAACTTTTTTTGAAATTATGTACATACAACAAAATATATGTTGAACAAAAAAAAAAAAAAAAAAAAAAAAAAAATTAAATGCACTCAAAAATGAAAATAGGTCTCTTTTCATTTAGCAGAAATGAAACTGAAATTTTCGAATTTTTTTAAACTGAGAAAGTACTAAAAAAAAATGTAAATTTTGTTTTTGAATAAAAGAAAAGGAACTTTAAAAGGCAGTATGAGAACATTTTTAATATTTATTCGTTTTGTTTATTTATTTATTTACTTTATTTTATTTATTTTGGATGGGGGAAAGGGATTTAAAATGCTCAGAAATATTTTAATTTGTAAAAGTACTAAAAAAATATATTTTTTTTTTTTTGCTGAAAAAAATAAATACGTAAAGAAAGAAAGAAAAGAAAAGAAAAAGAAAAGAAAAAGAAAGGTGAACACATGCTTTTTTAAAAATTTAAAATTAAAACATTTGCTTATATTTATTACAAAAAACAAATCCATTTAATAAATTTTTAGTACCCATATTTTACATAGTTCATACATCGATGTTTCTTGGGAACCGGAAATTTATATGCATATTTTTAATTTTTTAATGTACTCAAAAAATGAATGCATGGATTTTTTTATTTTGCGCAACTGAAAGCTTAAATATTTTGAACTACTGCAAACCTAAAAAGCATTAAAAAATGAATACGTTTTTCCTTTGTACAAATGGAAGTGAAATGTAGAAAAAATAAATAAATAAATAAGTGTACTTTTATTTATTTATTTGTTCATTTTATCGGGACTTATAATATTTTAAAATGCAAATGTATTTTTATTTTTAAGAAAGATTACAAATTCTTTTTAAAAAATAAATGCATAAAAAAGTACATTTTTGATTTTAAAAATTGAAATCTAAAACACTCTTATACTTTTACTGAAAAACGAATACATATTTTTTTCATTTTAAGCATGCATATTTTACAAAGTTTATTGACATTTCCTGGCACACCGAATGTTACATATTTGTTTGATATGATAATTACTTAATCAAAAACACGGAGCCTGAAAATGCTTTATTTATAACTTAAGCATTAAGTTCTTCTTACGTACTTCGTTCCCCATATATTATTTTGAAACCATTCTCTATTTATAATATTCGATTTCAAAGGCCCCACACACAAACGTAACCCTAATCGGCTGTTGCTCTTACTAAGTTAAGAATAATCCTACCCTTTCATTACATATTTTAAGTTATGACATTCCTTATCTTCTACTGTCTATTCTTTACCGACATTTCCGGGAATGCCAACCTTCATCTGTGCTTCCTTAGAAAATGTTTTCTCTTGTATAAACACAAACCTTTTATATTCGGTATTTATAGACTCTCTCATTACAATCGCGTGTGGCATTTTGCCAGGTGAAATTTCTCAGTCTTTCCACCGCCCAGATCCTATTTATGTGTAAGAATAATAAGTGTCATTCATAGTATATTTTTTTGTCATTCATAAAGACCTACCTATAAAAAGTTTCAAGTAAAAATATTAACTACTGCGCTTAGTAGTGCGCGTGCCGTAACACGAATGCCGCTTTATCATAAGTGATATATTTCGATTTATAAACTTCTTTTTGATGCATCACTATGATATACTGAGGGGAAAAAAATGATTAAAATGAATGAAAAATGTGTCTTTCACGCTTTACAAAAAAACATCTCCTATAAAAAATAACAAATTAATTATTGCTTACATGTAATTTCTCATTAAAAACAAATAAATAAAGTAAAATAAAATTATTTATTCACCGCTGTTCTTTTGAGATTATCATGAATTGTAAGTCGATACGAACAGCAAGTATTGTAAATAGCTGAGGATGCCATTATATATAGTTCACGAAATTGGGGTATTTAAACAAATTTTCTAAGTACGTTAATTTATTTTTAACGAAATTTCTAAGACAATTTAAATGACGGCGATTGATTATTCCATCCCAGTGAAAGAAAGGAGGAAAAATAGACATAAATAAATTTAATCGTACGGAATTATTATGTAATTTGATGCTGTTTTTTAAAAGCTCGATGCATTATTTATTTATTTTTTACTGAAATAGTTTGCATTTAACACTTTTTAAGTAATTTACTATTAGTTCTTGATGGATGAAGAATGCACCACTTTTAAAGAGAAAACATTAGAGTTAAAATAGAAAGCATATGAACTAATAGGTTAATGCCAAAGAGATAATACTCACAAAGCCAAGAGATAAAGAGATAATACTCACAGATTGAGCTATATTAATCCTTTGCGGCGCAAGACAATTCGGATCATTTAAATTATACTGCCACCGGAATTCATAAACTAAATTAAACTAAAAGAAATTTTAAAGTTAAAAAAACCGGCCTTTTTTGATATGTTAAAAATGTAAGTTTTTTCTAAAAAAATTTCTGGGATGAATTTTTGCAGTTGGGAAGTGAAATTAGATGGTAAAAAATATATCCCACCGCTCCTGAAAGGGTTAAAGGTGTGTGGATGTTGGTAAGTGTTATGGCAAATTGAGTGCACTTAGGTCCTTGGCCTGGCGGAGTGCATTCCGTGGGATCTTTCTGAGGAGTCCTATCTCGTATTTACGCAAGTTTCGGGGAAAACCACGAAAAATACCGAACGGCTAGACCGACGACCGCGACCTGTGATCGAAACCGACACCTCTCGTTTTCCAGCTTTGAAAGCAGAACCACTCGGCAACTGGTGAGACTTTAAAGATTTTCAGATTAAAATATGGATCCTTCCATATCATGCCACGCCTGACACTCACACACGCACAATATATATATATATATAAATATTACAATCGAACCTCGTTAACGGGAACACGCTTAAATGTGAATTACTTTTAATATGAACTGTTTCCACAATCTCCGTCAAAAGGAAGATTATTTTCTGAGTTAGTGATAACATGAACAAATTTTTTATACCCTTAAGATTCATGTTAACGGCCCTCTTCACTTACCGTCGCCGGAATCTTATTCTATGGGAAATTTTCTTTACAAATAACTTGTTAACTAATATATATTTTTAAATTCTGTTTTCACATTCTGAAAATTCCCAACTGTTAAATTGACGGACCTTCTTTAAAAATGTATTTGTTTAATTTTTAATATTTTATTTTGAAATTGCAAAATGAAAAATTTCACATATTGAAAATTCGTATTTTGCAGCTTCAAAGTAAAATATAAAAAACTTAAAAAATACATTTTTAAAAAAGGTCCGTCAATTTAACAGTTGGGAATTTTCAGAATGTGAAAACAGAATTTAAAAATATGTATTAGTTAATAAGTTATTTGTAAAGAAAATTTTCCATAGAATAGCATTAGCTTCGGCTTCCGGCAATGGTGAGTGAAGCGGTGCCCTTAACGAGGTTCGACTGTATATGTATATAAAATTTTAAAAAATTGATTTTGAAATTTTGTAAAATTGTAACATTTCAATGGATGGTCCATTTCATTTTCATTGGGAAATTTTTGGTATGTTGTACAATTGCACCAGATTCATTTTATTAAAAGAGAAAATATTCTTTTTGTTTTACTTATTTATACTGAGTAAATAAAACTTCTTATTTATTATGAGAATAAAATTGCACTTTTTCTTCTTCTTCTTCTTCTTTTTTCCCCCTTTGGAAAACCATATAATTTTATGAAACGCAAATTCTACACATCGGATTCCCACTCAGCTTATAATACAATAACATATTTTTAAATGGAACATGCTTCTTACAAACCCTATTTCATCGTCGAAAAAAAAAAAATTGTTTTCCTTACCGTTCTGTAGACTATATTAGTACACTATTCTGTGTACTAAAATTTTTTTTATAGAATTTTTTTTTAAGATAGCACGTAAAGAGCTTATATGTGGCAATGCAAAAGAAAAAACCTCTAATGAATTTTTGTCCGCTATCTTGCTTCATATACTTCGTTTTCAAATAAATATATTTCATATACTTCATTTCCGGGCAATATTTTACTAGTCTGTTATAAGACAGTAGAATTTTAAAGGAATAGAAGAGTGTTGTTGAGTACGTTAATATTTTCTTCTTTTGAAAAAATTTCAATTTGATTCTCAGTGCTAAAAGAGAAAATATTCGCTTTTGTATAAATTTCTTCTTGTACAAAATTATTTTTTTTGTATAAAACTCTTTTATATTTATTTATTATTTTCATAAAAATTTTGTATACAATTCTTTTTAATTTCGGATTCTTAAAAAGAATCTGCGAAAAAAAGAAAAAAAAAATGTAGATAAAATTTAAAAGAAGGGGATTAGCGTTCTTTCTTTGATGTAAATTCGCTTAAAAATATTTCTCGACAAGCTTCCCCCCCCCCCCCCAAAAAAAAAAAAAAAAAAAAAAAAAAAAAAAGTAAATAAATAAAATATAAAATGAATAAATAAAATATAAAATTAAATAAATAAATAAATAAAAATTAATGATAAATAATAATAATAATAATAATGTGGCATTTTTTGGATTTTTGTTCTATTATAAGAACATCTCATTCAATAATGAAAATTTTCAAATTCTGATTTTTTTTTTTTTTTTTTTTTTTTATTATTATTCCATTCTTTGAACATGTCCTTTTTAACACTTTCCAATAAAGTTGAAAAGTGTTAATAACTTCGGTTTGTCAGTCTGTCTGCTCTCTAACTCCCGTAAATATTCATGGAATTTCTTGAAACTGATGTATGTTATTCAAGTTCACTATCGGATGTTCCCTATTGAAAATGGAGTGAATACTTTTACTCGTTTGTGTACAGGGACACCCGAAAGTTTTCCAAAGCATTGTGTTCTATCAGAGATATTTCTATAAACCACATTTTAATACGTTACTTTACTCAAATCTTAATAAAATTGAAATATGTTATTCAAGTCCACTATCGAATGTTCCCCATTGAAAATGGAGTGAATACCGTCACTGGTTTGTATACAGAGACACCCGAAATTATTCCAAAGCATTGCGCTCTATGAGAGGTATTTCTTTAAACCAAATTTCAATAATTTTACTTTGCACAAATCTTAATAAAATTTTCTTGAAACTGATATATGTTATTCCAGTTCACTATCGGATGTTCCCTATTGAAAATGGAGTGAATACCTTTGCTGGTTTGTGTACAGGGACACCCAAAAGTATTTCTATGAGAACTATTTCTATAAACCAAATTTTGAGAACTTTACTTTGCACAAATCTTAACAAAATTAAAATATATTATTCATATGCACAAAAGAAAGCTTTCCATAGAATATAATATGATCAGCATTAAATTTACAGGGCCACATAAAAATATTCAGTTACATTAATGAGTGTGAAGGAAGGTGTTCACATATATTGTTAACTTTTAATTTAATTTTAAATAAAACAAAAACTGAATGATAAATTAATGCATTATCGCATGAAAAAAAAAAAAAAAAAGATTAATTAAATTTTAAATTAGATATTGTATTATTCAAATAATTTGTTCTCAAGCATTTGAGAAAAAAATGTTTGAATAATACAATATCTAATTCGAAATTTAACTAATCTTTTTTTTTTTTTTTTTTTTTTTTTTTTATGCGATAATGCATTAATTTATTATTCAGTTTTTGTTTTGTTTAAAATTAAATTAAAAGTTAACAATATATGTGAACACCTTCACAATGAGTATTATTGGAAATTTGCTGGAATTGCATTTTCCTTATTATTAATCGTTTTTATCACTTTCTAAATGTTTTTAGCACTTTCCAACAAGGTTGAAAAGTGTTAATGACTTCGGTTTATCTGTATGTCATTCTGTCGGTCTATCCGCGCTCTAACTCCCATAAATATTCATGGAATTTCTTGAAACTGATGTATAATATTGAAGTTCACTGTCGAATGTTCCCTATTGAAAATGGAGTGAATACCTCTGCCGGTTTGCGTACAGGTTCACCGAAACATTGTGTTCTATGAGAGGTGTTTTTATGAACTATATTTTCATTCCTTTATTTTACACAAATTTCAATGAAATTGAAATATATTATTTAAGTTCACTATCAGATATTTTCTATGGAAAATAGAGTAAATACCACCACTGGTTTGTCTACAGGGCATCCAAAATATTCCGAAACATTTGTTTTACGAGAAGTATTTCTATAAACCAAATTTTAATAACTTTACTTTGAACAAATCTTAATACTAGAATTGAAATATGTTATTCATATGCTCAAAATAATGCTTTCAACAGAATGTAATGTAATTAACATTAGATTTACAGGGCCACACAAAAATATTCAGTCACATATTGAGGGCTTTTATAGGAAATTTGCTGGAATTGCAGTTTACTTTACATTAAGCGATTTAACACTTTTAAACATTTTTTAAATTTGAATATGATTTAAATTTGTGCCTATCTATCTATCGATCTATCGGACTGTCCATCTGTCTATCTGTCCATCTGCCTTCCCCCAGCGTCCGTAAATAATTTCAGATTTTTTTTAAAAATTATAGATGTTATTCAAATTCACTATGGAATGTTTCCTATTTTAAATGGCATTAATAGGCCTGTGCAACTAGTATGTGTACAGGGGCACCCAAAAAATCCCAAATGCATTTTAGGACAGACATTTTTATAAATTACATTTAAAGAACTTTCTATTGTAAAAATCATAAAGAAATTGGCATTTATTGTTAATATGCTAAAATAATATTTTGTGTAGAATATGATTTTGTTAACCTTAAGGTTTACAAGGCTACACTAAAATATTCAGATACATTAAGGGCTGCAATTAGAATATATGGGCTACGTTTTCTTTTGTCTTAAGCCTTTTTAATACTTTCTAACAATGTTTAAGAATTATTAGGCGTTCAGTTATTCTATCTGTATGCTATTCAAAACTACTGTCTGTTCGTAGTGTGATTACGTAGGCAAAGAGCATTGAAATTATACGATACAACAATTATGTAAATTTGGAAAGTTTTAATAATCAATGCGTACCGCTTGATTTTTCCTTCTTGTTTGTCTTATATTAGTGAGTATTTTTTTTTATTTTTTTATTTATTTTTTTTTTCCCCGTAAAATTTCGTGTTCTGATTTTCAGTCTCTAAAAGAAATATTCATTTTTTTTTTTTTTTTTTTTTTTTTTTTTTTGCTTACTAAAATAAAAAGGAACATGTTCAGAGAATGAAATAAAAAAAAGATCGGAAAAATTCATTTTTTGAATGAGATTTCTAATACAAAGCAACAAAAATTTCACACGATTACATGGGAAGGAACAAAGGATTAATCTGATTGATATGCAAACTTAATCTCATTTAGGTTCGGCAAACTGCAAAAGTAAGACCCAGGCCCTGAATAACGACAGGGCATGCGGGGCAGCTGCCTTGGGCCCCCTTCTGGAAGGAAGACCTCTTATGCCACTGCAACCCCCCCCCCCCCCCCCCAGAATAGACTTGACCCGGGGCTCCAGGCAGTCTAAATCGGGCTCTGGTGAGACCACCGATTTGGATGAAAACTCAAACATAGATTTACATTGAAATATGTCAATGGTTTACAACAGTTGAGATAAATCCAGTGAGCAAGAGTAAAATATGAATATCATGATAAAACACGAAAAAGTTATTTTATTTCTTAAAATGAAAAAAAAAAAAAAGACTTATTGAAAAATAAAGTAATTACTGGGAATTTGTCTTCTGTTTATATGGTCTGAAATGTTTTCTGATAAACTTCCTTTTGCGTGTGAATTTGTGTCTTTGTGACATTTTAATTGCATGATTACGCGGCAGAAACGAAGAGCACTAACCTTCGGCAATCTGCAAGTAAAAGATCGGCGATCAAAATCATGATGTAAATGCAATTTTGCATTAGCCAGGCATCCAAAGGACAAGAGTAATGTATAATCTCCATTTTTATTTTATAAAATAGCTATCATACTTTAATTGTCATTTTCAAGTGCCAAAGTGATAAATTGACTTTAAAACTGTGTAATTAAAAGCCAATTTGCTTTATACTGAAATTTTTTAATGCAGCTCACGATCGGAAAAAATAAAAACCCATTTTTCTTTTATCTTTTTTCCATTACAGCTAGAGAGCCGATATCAAACACTCAAGCTTAATTGCAAATTCAGTATGGAAAGGGATTTTGTGGTTGTCTAATTACGACGTAGAACAGGCGCACACGCTGTAGAAATAGCTAAACTAATCTACATTCTTTCGCTCTTTTTTCTTCTTCCTGATTTTTTCCTTTTCTCATCAATGGAACTTAATATGTAGGATTATAAATAGGCGCAAAGAAAGACTAAAATGCTTTTTCAGGCTTTAAAAATACTCTGACATGTTTAATGTTTTTCACGTCCATACATACGTTGTATTCATTGTCTTCATGCTAAAATCATTCGTACATCGGTACATCCATATATTATGCTTTAGAGTAAGGGAAAAGGGAAGGGAAAAAAATAAATAAACATTTACAGTATGCAATTTTTCATGTCGTTCGATATATACGATATCTGTATTTAAAATAATATTATTTAAACAGCTAAATTTACTTGCAGGCCTAAATCAACTCACGAACTCGCGATTTCTTTGAAGAATTTTTACATCTATAAGAATCTTAAAAATATTGTTAATTGTGATTTCGTTGTAACCCATTTGTCTGATTGTTGGAAATTTTACATTCAGTCCACATTTTCTTACTACTACTTCTACATTTTTTTCACAACTATCGTTTTTAAATTTAATATTGGCCAATCCCCCTGCTTTCCCCGTAATTCTGTTAGTTAATCAGAATCCAATCCCGTTCCTAAATATAGGAGCATTGTTTTCTTATTTTTTTTTTACGCACTGAAGTCGATATAGTAAATGCTACTGAAACAGCTATCTGCTGTTCAGTTTTTCTCTTTGGTATTCAAGGTATTGAAGATTTTACCTGGATTTAATTTTCTAACGCCAAGTCTTCTTATATTATTCAATATAATCTTGTCTTTTATTTTATCATCGGAAATAATGGAGAAAATTTTGAATTGTGTATGTTTAATTAAGCATATCGATGTCTCTCACTGATTTATAAACCTAAAAATCAGATGTTAAGATTTATATTTTTTGTTTCTTAAATAACCTAAAAGTTAACAGTTTATTTGATTTTATACGTATACCTATAATTTTAGCGTGAAGGGTTTATAGCTTCTTTCTATCAGGATCTGAGAGTGTTCAATTGAAATTTTACTTATTGTATAAAGTTTTGTTAAAATTATTTCTATTGTGTGATTGTTCCAGATGGTTTTGACCTTCTAAAAAAAATTTATACGTTAGTAATTAAAATGTTTTTAAGTATTGCATAATGACTTAAAAACTCTTTTAAAACTAATAAACAAACTGGAATACGAAAGATTATTCTGTTTGTATTAAATCTGTAACAATTTAAAAAATTTCTGTGATATATATTCATACTTTACGTGTTTTAATTAACTTTATTTTTTGACATATATTCTTTCTGATGTTTATTTTTTAACAAGCAGTAGCTTATTCTGCTACTGAAATATGTACACGTGAATCGAAAAAACATACATTATCACGGACAAACATTTAGCCATTCACAGAACAGAATACCGTGAGAGAAATCATGTCATATGTGCATATGATTAAGATTTTAAAAGTATGTAGTCAGATGGCACGAATGTTTCAGAAATAAAGAACAGCATATGTTTTATCGTAAATGTATAATCAATTACTTATTTCAGTTGACAAAATTTCGGAAAATGAGAACTCAACGACTGACTTTGGTGACTCCAAGCAAGCTAAGTGCCAATATTTAAAACTGTTGAAACTATACTAAGACTGCGGCTGGAAATTTTCTATGTAAATTTGTTTCCCTTGGTGAACATTATGTGTATCATCCACATATACTTTATCGATGGACGCAGAAACATCAGTGAAAAATATTGGAAAGGAAGCTGTTCAATTGATGCATGACACAACGGAATGGGTAGTATGACAAGTTTAACAAATGGCTGTTCAAAACTTACTTGCAATGGGAAATGACAATCACAGACACGATCAGTGGGTGCTCCTGTATCCCTGCAAATAAAGTATTCCTAAAACAGATCACAAGAAATACAGTTACGTGCAAAACGGATAGCCGCATGGGTGTCCTTAAAACTTCTGTAAAAAATCGCGCGTGTATAGTTTGGTGTTGTCATCACCATTTCCGAATTAATTGATAATATTGGCTGTCGTTTATGAATTAAATTTGTCTCTGCCTATGAAACATGGCAGTCACAACTTGTAGCGTCTTACTAACCTATGAACGAGTGTTACAATTACAATATGGCATTTTACTAGGGGTTTTAAAAAAGTAAGCACTCAAACTCAACACTTTATTGAGAAGTCCGTAACAATACAATATGACACATGTACAGCACACTATTTCTCTTCAATATCTCCCAGTCACTGCAGGCATTTGTAAGAACGTTACACTAATCGTCAGATGCGATAGAAACTTCATTGATTCTGGAGAGAACTGGTTACGGACGATAGAATAAGCACTGCTAATCGCTATTCCCAACTCCTGCAACGCGTGCGAGCTCAATCTGATTGCTGAGAGTAATGTCTTCTCGCTCCATCGTGTTTGATGCTCACTATTGTTGGCCTTCCTTGCCTTTCAGCTTTCCGTATCGGTTAGGTTTGTAAGACTGTCTTCTCACTGCTGGCATAATTTTACAATGACTGGACATAGCATTGCATGTGTCCCATACGCTGGCAATATTTACGGTGAATCTCCGTACTCGTGTAACATTTTGCCGACAAAAAACGTTCTGTTTCGCATGTTTCAACGTTAAATTAGTTTCCAGCTGATGTTCCATATTTTTCGTTACGCAGCAACAAGAGCAACTATTCGAATACGATTGCTACTGTTTAGAAGCCGTAGAACTCAATTATCCCCTGCTTAAGTTTCGGAATGTTACCATCTGTAACTTATTTTTTGAATGCCCTATGTAAATTAAGGTGATTTGCTAATTGAACCAACCACTTTAATGAATATAACAGTTACTATGACTGCAGAATGATCAGACACACGTAGCATAGCAAAGTACCAGTAACATTATCAGAATTCACATCTTATTCTGACAGACTGTCACATTGGGACACAGCGCATGAATTAATGTATAGTTGTTTTTGGAAGCTACATTTGTAATCGATTTTGTTTTCATTTTCGTATAACTAATTATATATTAGTCAATAACATGTGTACATAAATTTTTATTTTACTTCTTTTGTGAATTTATGTGGCTACTGCATGCATGAGTGCATTGCATCAAAATTCCCCTTTTGTGTTTTAATTATTTAAGATATAAATTTTTTATTGATTAAAACACGACTCACAGGAGCAAAAAACAAAATGTCACAATGTGTATTATACTATATATATATTATAGAGCTTTGCTTCTATTTAAGCTTCTATTTTCAAATATTAAATTTCTTAATGTGTTAGTATAAAAATACAAATCTACTAAACAAAAACATGTTTATGCTATGTTATTACTGTATAAAAGTACCATCAGCTTGCGGAATTTAGACAGAAACCTGCTATAAAAGGTGTGATGTCCAACAACCGCCCAAAGCGATGGTGATTGGTGACTAACAAAAAGGAAAATACTGAAAAATATTGTTTACTGTATAACAGATGTTGAAAATGCTACTGGTCTCACATAGCTGAGAAAATATATACTGATTATTCTGAAATACTTTTATGTTTTTTTTTTTTTTTTTTTTTTACATAGTTATTAATTTATTCTTTTTCTTTTTCTACAGCTCAGTCCCGTCTTCCTAGAATCACAGAACATCCGTCCGACGTACTCGTGCGCCAACGACAAGAACCAGCTACGTTAAACTGCAAGGCTGAAGGCCGACCGGAACCTACAATTGAATGGTACCACGAAGGAAATCGAGTACGCAATTCGGCAAACAGAATGGTGCTTCCTAGTGGATCTCTTTTCTTCTTACATGTACTACACAGCAAGAGAGAACAAGATACTGGGATGTACTGGTGCGTCGCTACTAATGAGTTTGGGAGAGCCAGAAGTCGGAACGCCACGCTCGAAGTAGCAGGTTAGTTTAATTTATAAATACTTAAGTCTTTTTGCAACCAGGCAAAAATTAGGACTGTGTCTAACTGCCCTTTCATGAAATTTACCTTCATAAAAAAGTCCACCTTACAAAATCAAGATTCTTACACACAAGCACACATACAAAAGAAGGTTGTTTATTAAATTCAAATTCATTGAAACGCCCAAAACACATTATATCGTTTTATGCACATGAACCCTTTATAAAAGTTTTCCACGCTTAAACTTTGTTTTTATAATTATATCAAATTATTGTATGTTCATCGTTCAGTGAAGATATTATTAGTTTTTTATTAAATAGACACCTTAGTAGTAGTACTAAACATAAGATATAGTTAGTTACTGCCAAAACAAAAGATTTTACACACAATAATCTCTTTTTCAAATAAATATTTAGTTTTTGCAACAATATTTATTTATTTATTTACAAAAATGGGCTCTGAAAATTAAAACCTACACCATCCCCTGATATTTTACAGCTTATCGGGTGATAATTAAATTTTCACAGCGTAAGTGTTTAATGGTACTAATAATTCTTATTATCTAATGACCTGTTATCTGATCATATTATAAAATAAATAAATAAATAAAAAGATATGTTTTGGTAAATAAAGATTGCTTCACATAAATTACACATTTTTGTTTAAAAATCGGTTTACATACTTTTTTTTTTTTTTTTTTCCAAAAAAAAAAGAAAAAAGGGGGGGTGGGCGAAGCTTACTCGATAAAACTGGTATGCCAGCTGTCACCAAAATATTAAAAATATCACTTATTCAGCTGAAAACTTTATACTCCGTTGCAATATAACCTTTCAAAATTGAAATTGTATTGGTTAGTAATGTTTCACAGCGGGCATTCGGTATCTTACCGATTATTGCTTTGAAAAAATAAATTTCTCAAAAAATAAAAAAATAAAATAAATAAATAAATAAAGAGATAAATAGATAAAAGAAATATTGTGCTGACGCTGACGCGGAGCACTTTTAAGGACACTCTAAAACAGCAGAACGCTTTATTATTTTTTTTTTTCTTCCATAAAAAAAGTGTAGCTTATTCCATTTTTTTATCAACTATCATGCCTGATATATTAAATATCTTCTCCAAGCTAATGATAATTTCATTAATAATTTTTTTAGACAGACTCTCGAAATTTGACATGTTTTGTTGCTGCAGTATTTTAAGATATCCTCGGGTGATAGAATCTGTGTTGCTACAAAGTTGACATTTTTTTTTTTTTTTTTTTTTTTTTTTGTGGAAATAAATTGTAATTCAGATCACTGATATTGTCATCAGCAGAGAATACCAATTTCACGCACGTTGAGGCGTCTTTCTTTCTTCTTCTTTTTCTTTTTTCTTTTTTTTTTTTTTTAAGTGAAGTTCTTTATTTGATATGAACTAGACTGACATTTAAATCTCAAAAAATCATTTTTAAAACCTGAATTATCATAAAGTTCAAGTGCCCCATCTATTTCTAATTTTCATCCACGTTTGCTTAGCTTAAAAAAAAAGAAAAAAAAAAAAAAGGAAAATTTCTATTTGCATAATAATATTTATTTATTTATTTTAGAAAAAAGAAGTTTGATATATATAGAAAATATTCCTTTTTGTATTTTAGTGAATTTCGAACAATTTGAATAAAAAATAAATACCTAAGTTTTTTCGCCTTAAATTATCAACAATTACTTATCAGATACGAAAACAGGGTCTTGGGGACAAATTGTAATTTAACGTTACTTATTTTAGCATTAAGCAAATTTTCAGCAATTGCTTGGACAAATGCGAAAATTTAAGTCCTTATAAACATTCATTTTAACTTAATTTCTTAGCTTTAATTTAAATTTCAACACTATTTCGATCAATAATGAACGCTTAAAATTTCATAGACATACATTTTAACTTAGAGTTATTTTATTTTTAGCATTGAATGAAATTTCAGTCAAAAATGGCAGATAAAGAAAGAATGAAGGGGGATTAGTACACCACTTTCTTTTTTTGTATGCTTAAAAAACAATTTATAGACATTATCCACATTTCAGAGAAATGTACTTGAGATGAACTCCACTAACAATTCTATCCATTCATACTGGTATCATCCACAGATGCTTGATAGTTTTGATCTAAGACCTCTAGAAGCTGATACATTTCTTATGGGTCATAAACAAGAAGATGTATCGCATTTCTTTTTCTTTTTTCGTTTCTACTTTTAACAAATGTTTTATCTTTTTTCTCATAATCGTTCTGAAAAAAAAGAAAAGAAAAAAGAAACTTAAAAGTCTGTATTACGTTACTAAATTTTTATTTTTATTTTTTATACTCATTTTATGTTCTAAAGTTTGTATAAGAAAAGTATTATGAAAGCTTGAGATTATGTAAGAAGTTCCACGATTAAATTAGTCTTTTTATTCTTCTTTTGCTAATGCTGCATTAATAACAAAGAAGAAGAAAAAAGAAATTAAAAATTTCTTGTGAGATATTCATGTGGTAGAAGGATTAAGCATTACTACGTTGTTTGTAATCTATTGTTTATTTAATAGTTTTTACCTTGTTAAAATCTCTACCAACTTACCACGTAGGAATAAAACGTGTTTCGTATCCTAAATATTCGACATTGAATTCAAAATTAACCTTCAAGGTCCTTTTTTTAAAAAATATTTTACTTAGTTTATTTTTACTTATTGTTTTACTTACTATTTATGCCTTGGAATATATAAACACCGAAAGTTCAATAAAAGATTATGCAAATGAAAATGGAAACAACGTTTATTTATTTATTTATTTATTTACTTTTGCCTTGTTTGGACTGCATCGATAAAACTGTTTTACATAAAGGAAGAAAAACAAAATTAATGATATTGTGATCTTTATAATTTGATGCTAGTGAATTAATCTTTTGGAATTGAACTCTGCACACTGGAAAAACTTCCAAAAATGATGATAATAAATAAATAAATGTTAAACTCTTGCGATTGATATGTTATTTAATTTCAAAGAAATAAATTTCTTGAAACTAGAAAAATTTAGGTAGGTAATAATTACCTTAATTGCGATATTAAATAAGGATTCACTTGCAGTTATTTATATAACACTTTGGAAATTAAAGCATGATGTTGTATACTATATTGTACACAATGCCGTCTAAGCTCACCCATTATTAATAATCATGATATTCGTACCTCACTGTGGAATAAAAATTTGTATAAACTATGGAATTTAAAACAAAGTTGAATTTCTTTTCTTAGTATATCGAAAATTAGCTCAAAAAATCGATTAAAACAAATCGTCTCATTGAAATTATAGATCGGAATTTACTTATAGGTTGTATAGATTTACATGTGATATAGATTTACTATGTATGTTAAGTAATAATAATAATAATAGAAATTTTAATTTTAATTTTTTAAAAGTGTCTATATATACCTGCTATATATAGACACTTATATATAGACACTTATATAAGTGTCTATATATACCTTTTCTTTTACAAGGATTCTATTTATTCAGTAAGGTTATATATATATATAAAATAAAATACAATTGATACGATGCGTTTGTATTACTTGTTTTGTGTGTAAGGAAATCTACGATTTTTCTTTTCTTTTTTTTTTTTTTTTTTTTTTTTTCGTTTTAAAATCAATGAAATTATGACTGTATAATCTTAACTATGCAATGCATATCAAATAAATACTGGAGTTTATTTAAAGATTTTTCTAATCAAAACTCGAATATTTTTTTTTTCTTTCTTTCTTTCTTTCTTTTTCTTTTTTTTTTTTTTTCTTTTTTTTTTTTTTTTTGTATTGGTATTTGGGTTGGTATGAGAAAACCTAACAGTATCAATAGTTTTTTTTTTTTTTTCGTAAAATATGGTAATATTTTATGAAAAAAATTTGTCAAATATGTCACATTTTATTATTCACAAGAATCGAACAAAATACTATAAATATTTAATTTACCTTTTGAATACTTCCTGGTTTGAAATATAATCGTAATTAACGTATCGATTCATCTTTCCACTTAAGTTAATATAATTAGAATTTCTAACTATTCACTGATAATTAACAATATGCTTTTATGATGTATCATTATTTACTTTCTATACACGGTTGGCCTTGAGTAGAGCCGAAGCTTATTCTTTTCTTTGAAAAATAAGAATGGAAAGGTCATGCATTCTCGCGTGTCAGAGGTGGTGCTGCAAAGAATACCGGCAGATTCTTGTCTGGTTCTTTTACTTTCATTCTTAATTACTTGATCTAGATAAAAGAGATGGCGAGAGCGGGGAAAAAAAAAAAAAAAAAAAATCGCGCGATAAAAATATTGTGAAAGTTCTACGAACACAACACCCATGTGAATTTTTTTAATTCATGGCGAATTTGGTTCTCATAAAAATATTTTAATGTTATTTATTTTAACAAAGTTTTTTTTTTTTTTTTTATGGGAAATCTGGTCCCTTTCCACTTCACGTTATTTCTCTCCTTAAGAAAATTAGTAAAGTAAAATATTTTGTTAAAATTATTAGAATATATTGATTCGTTAAAGCTCTCTACATTCATATCTTGCTAATACATTCCCCTTTCACTTCATCTTATTTTCTCATTAAAAATAAAATAAAAGTAAAATAAAATAATCGTATATGGAAATTGTTTATTAAAATTTGTATAAAACACTGATTTGTTAAAACTGTCTTACGCTCTATCTCAGATACATCCCCTTTTCATTTCTTTCTTAAAAAGTAAAGATTTTTAATAAAATTATTAGAATATACTGATTCCTTTTTCATTTTGTGTACTTCTTTCAAAGAAAGATAAAATAAAACTATTCATAATACAATGCGCTTAAATTTGATGACTTTGAAACAATTTTATGTTGTACATTTCTTCCATTTATTATTAAAAATATAGTAATAGGGGAAAAAATCATAAAATTGTGTCAAAGTATATTGTTTTCGCAATGTCATTATTAAATATTCTTTATTAAGTTATTTGCTTTTGTCTTAATTTAAATTTTTAAATTCATTTCAGTTATATTAAGTGCGACTGTAATTTTTTTTTTTTTTTTTTTTTTTTTTTTTTTACTTCACTTTTTTTGCATTATGACTGTTAATATTTCAAATTTAATTTTCCCCACTTTCGTATTTTATTAAAAATTTCTCATGGGAAAATAAAATCGATATTCAGTTAAACTTGCTTCTTTCATCACAGTTACGTTTATAAATTATCTCGTTTTAGTAGTTCAATTCAGCATCTTAGCCGGGATCGACTGTACATCAATATTTATTTAAATAACAACTGACTCCGGTAGTGCCAGATGCATGAATAATGTAATAAGTTTTATTGCATTCAGTGAAAGCAGATTAACGGACTCGTTTTGCCAGTTTCTGAAACTGTGCGTTGTTTTGGAAGCATTCCTAAAAAGAACAGATGAATATTCATTTTAATTACGAATGATAAAGTAACAGTTTGAAAAGAACTCGATCGACCTTGAATAAATGAAAGGATAGAAGATAGAAATATAGTAAAAAATATGCAGTGACCATCCAATTATGAAAAACCTTAGTGAAACAGTTATTTTGTCCCTTACCGCTTAGCAAGCTTAGACCTTGAATTCCAGAATGTCAGTGAATGCAACTGTTCATGATTAGTAACTCGAATACTATATATATATATATATATATATATATATATATATATATATATATAAAACTAGATGATATTATTCAGAATTGTGTTTTTTATACTGTACGCTAACAGCACAAAATGTTTCAGAAATGTAACAATTAGATAACATGGAGAAACTGACACTATGTCACACGGAAACACTGTCTCATAAACATAGAAAGCATTCGTAAAATGCTTTTTCATGATGAAAGATTGTAACATTTTTGCAACAAAAATGAAACATTTTTTGCTTTGTGGGTACTGTAAAAAAATATGCAGCGATCATCCAATTAAGAAAAGCTTTAGTGAAGCAAATTACTTCGTCTATTATCGCTTTTGTTAGCTTGAATTCTGTACTTCAAAATGCCAGGGAATGCGTAGATTCACAATCATTAATGTGACCAGGGCACGTGAAATACGGTCTCCTGATCACCATTGACGATTTTTAATTTCCTTTTTTTTTTTTTTTAATAATTTGTGAAAAAAATTTGGTCGCAGAATCCGGCTCCGATTCCAATTTCAATGTAGGGCTAACTTTCTCCATTTTGATTCCCGGTCTTCTCACCACCTTTTGATACATTGTGTTGAATCAATAGGGGATTTACACCGCTTTTCTCTGTGTATGTTTCACAATTCGGTGTTAAATTAGTGCACTCTGTTTTAAGGAATTGGTTTACACTGCTCCTGTTTGCGTATCTGGTGCTGAATCGTTGTGCCGGTGTAATGGTGTATTAATATAGATGATGCTAGTTTAGTGAAAATAATATAACTGGTTTCATGATGTTAAATTCAAACAGTTTCCTGATTTATCATTCTAGCCTAGTGAGTATTTGGTTTTGAAGCATAGAATTTTAATTTCTATATTCAAATAAATTTCAAAATTGGAAATAATAATAATAATGATGACAGGGAGATATTTTTTACTGGCTACCAGAAATTTTTGTTGGTGACCAGTCTTTTTCAAATTCCTGGAGCCCTGAATGTGACTATATTAATGTGTATTATATGTTGCTCTCAAAATCAAAATTTTAAAGCTATTATGAGGTAAATTTTATCAGAAATTTTTAATGATACAAGTTTAACTTTTCATTTTTTTATTCACGTGCTAGAAAGTGTTTCTTTTTATGTTAAAATAAATAAATAAAATAAAAATTTGTAAGCATGTTATTTTTGGTGGCATGTTCTTGAAATTACAATTCAGAGAGAAATGTCGGAGAAAAATGCAAAAATCGCATGAAACATAAAACTATAAAAATTTGCCAAAATCAAAAAAAATGTTATATACTGCACATCACAATTAGCTGATGCACATCTTACTAAAATCTGATAAAGTTTCCATGAATAGTTTTTGAGTCTATAAAATTTTTATAACTGAAATCTTTTTTGCCCTACTTCAGCATTAAATATTATCTAAAATAATACTTTGACATATAAACGGTTTGTTACATCATGTTTATCAAACATTTCTGTACAAAACTGCTCAATTTCATGTTTTCTTTTGTGAAATAGTTTTTACGGTTTCAGCTTAGAAAGCGGAAAAAACACGATAAATTGAAAAACAGCAGCGGTAGTTTATTTTATTTTATTTATTTATTTATTTTTTTAAGAATAGAGAGATAATAAAAATACTAACTACATTTTTTGCGACCATGGAAGCCTCTGCGCAAGTGCGGATTCAACGAGTCCACTAGTAAAATAGGGGAGACAAGCTTTTCGTTGAGAGAAAATAAGCGATAAGGGAATACCGAATGACTGGATGTTTACTAAATTCAAACCTGTTGGTCAACTTGGAAACCCTCCAAGATTTTCGACTCGTCCTCAGTGCTAGGCGTAGGAAACGTGGTTACACTATATGCAGTGATCAGTCGTTTGAGAAAAAGCTTTTTCAAACAGCTACTTAGTCACAGACCGCATAAGTAAAGCAGGATTTGACAAGGATTTATTTAACAAAGCTGTATTAGGTGTACTTTTTTTATAGGAATTTTTGCTAGTGTTCGGAGACTTTTGTTACCGACTGTAAATTTGGGCTCTGAGATTTAGAATGCCAGGGAATGCGAGAATGCAGTAATTCAGAAAACTCTACATAGATATATTTAGTGTGATATTATTCAGAATTATGTTGAATTGAATACTACACTGCAAAAAATATGTATCGACCACCCAATTAAGAAAAACCTTGGTAAAGTAGCTTTTTTGTCCATTACCACTTTAGTCAACATGGGTCCTAAACTCCAAAATACCAAGGAATGGAAGGGTTCATAATTAATAATTCTTATTCTATACATATATATGCTATTCCGAATTATGTTAAATTCTGTATTATAAAAAAATATGTATACAGTGACCAGCCGCTTGAGAGAAAAACCTTTGTCGACAACTACTTGGTCATTTACCACTAAGTTTGGACCGAGAATTCCAGAATGCCAGGGAATGCAAAAATCTATAATTATTAGCTCTAAGTACATTCAAACATATTTGTACATAAATTACTAATCAGAATGCTATCAGACTCTTTTTTTTTTTTTTTTTTCTTATTAAACTATATTTTTATTACATACATAATTTAAAAGAACGTGGTTTCTTTTTTATTTTTATTTAACAGTTAAGCCTATCTAATGCATGATAATATAATAATTAATTTCGATAGTCTTCTTGTTAAAAAAAAAAAAAAAAAAAAGTTTAGATATTATTTTGAAATATTTGAAAGACAATAACTATAGCAAAAGGAAAAAAATGCAAGCTGCTAAATTTGAATGATATGTGTTATATTGAAGCCCAAGAGAAATTTTGTAACTATAATTCAATATAAAGATAAAATTTTTATAAAACGTTATTTAGTACTTCTGGGGAAATTTCTGAGGAGAATTAATTCTCATATTTATACCACTGATAATGCAATAATTTATATATATATATATATATATTTAATTAGCGATATGCAAAATAGCATTTGAAATAAATTATCTAATAAAAAGTACTTAAAAAGATGAAATAATTATTTTCATTGTATAAAAAATACAGTATGTGAATATGTTATTCTGTTTGCTTAAATTAATTCATTTTAGCGCAGAAAATATTATTTTGCAAAAAAGGAAAATAAATGACAAAGAAAAAGTTAAGGTCATCAAGAGTTTAATAATATGCTACATAAAATGAAAGTGTAAAATGATAACTCATAATTTTAAACAATTCAGAATAACAATGAAGGTCGATAAAAGTTGGTTAGGTGATACATCCATTTTGTTAGAATGAATTGCACTATTTTAAGAGTTGTTCATATTTATTCAAATAGTGCTTTTTATTCCACTATTATTATCGTGTTATGTCTGAATGCGCAATATATTGAACCGCGTTTAATCAGGATTCTGTTTAAATTTTTAATTGGTGTTTTTCATTTGCAAATTTCAGTAAAGTTCGGAGAATTGGTCGTTTAATTATATCGCCAGCTCCCTTCTTCGAGGAAAAAAAAAAAAAAAAAAATCCAGTATAAAATCGCTATAAAATTCAGAGGGTTGATCATTTATTAATGGTCACTTCCCTTCTTTCAGAAAAAAAGTCATAACAGCTTTACGGTCATACTTTTATTTTTACGGTGAATGGCAAGAACGTTTTTCGCTGGACCGTAATCTAGTATGCAATTATTTTTTACAGCGCAGTTATTGTCGAAACATAATTGATGCTACCCAGATGAGATAAAAAATGTTTTTGGTGTGTGTATGTATACATGCATACTAACCTATATGTACCGTTATAGCAGTTGAAAAAATCATCTGATTGTCTCAAAATTTGATGCAGATATTTTTTTAGTTATATTATAATTTACGGTGCATGTATCGTTTGCGACTAGCGGTCAGGGGCACTCAAAATCGATATATTATGAAAACATTTCTTTTTGACATTTCTTTATGAAACATTTCTTTATGAAACATTTCTTTTAAATGCTTTTTAACACCGTTCCATTACATTCAGTATAATGAAACTATAATTAATAATTAAGTTTACAGGGTTATATAAAAGAATTCTGATATGTTAATATTAACCGCGATAATTATTGGATTTGTATTTTCGTTGTTTATATAATTGTACTGTGTAAAAAGAAAGAAACCGGACGGTTGAGGCGGTCGGTAACCCTCCGCATACACAGAGAGAGATATCTCATTATTAAATTATATGTAACAGAGTTCATTACTAGAAAAGATATTGAGTAGGATTTCTCCAGTCTAACAAAAGTGGATTTTTTTCAAATTTAACTGAGAATTTACAATATTTACATTTTGCAGATTTCTTTTTCAAAAATTACAAATACTCAAATCAGACAATTATAAAAAATCAAGTAGACGTTAAAAATGGATGTTTAATAAAAAAAAAAAAAAAAAAAAAAATTCCCTTTTGTGGTTAATGACTGATGGATGCTGCTTCAATATTCAGAATCTAAATTCTCATTAGAACTGCAGAAGGAATTGTTCAAGTTCTTATCACTTAATCTGTTTCAAAATTTATTTTTAATTTGATTTTGTGATCTCAAAGAATGTTCGACAAAAATGCAGTAACTGGAATAACCAATATTATTTCATATGTATAATTGCAATCCTAACTTCCACACTTTTTAGCTATTTATTAATCAAGAAATTTTAGAGAAGTTAAAGACAGAGGGTCACAGGCTTCAAAGCAACTACATAATGCAACCAATGCAACTAAAAAATGGATGAAATGTTCGATGAGCAATGTGAAAAAAGTTGGGGGGCAATCCACCTTGTGATATATGGAGTGGAATTTTTTTAAATTTAGTGGTATTCTTGCAGTTCCACCCTCTAATAAGAACCCTGTATAATAAACATTAACTGCTCAGCAATGGCTAATACCAGTGGCCCGTTGGGTCACCTGTTGTTGAAACACGCAAATTGTAGTTAGTAATTATTTTTTTATTATTAAGTTTGGTATGGGTTTTGAGAACACATGCATTCTAAAACACTAAAACAAGAAAAATAAATTACTTAACCCCAAAACACTCATTCATGTAAAAGATAACGGGGATGGAGAAAAGTGTAATTGTAATGAGAAATAAAAAGTACAATCAAACACAAAATCTCCCCCCAAAATCCCGAAAGTGGTTTCTTATCGATACCCTTAAACTCTCTACTCAATCCAAGTATATCCCGTTTCCTTATTTACCTGTCACCTTTAGCTAGGATCTCTTGACCGGGTTACACCTACGCAGCTAACCCCAGTGATCCCTATTTTGTGCTTTAAACGCATTTTGCTCATTCTTCCGAAGACCAGTGTTTCGTAAGTTAAAAGCGGTGCTTTTTCTTCTTGTCGCATTAATTCTCAGCGTGAGCGTTTCTTTTATGCCTTTAATCGTTCGAGAAAGGCGTTTCTTAAATCTAAGGACGGGGGTATTAATTTTAACTCCCCCACGCATCGTTTCTAGTTTATTATGATTGATTACATGCTTAATAGATTCAAAGAATGCTAGTTGTTAATGTGACTCCGTTTCGGAGTGATCGAACATGTGTGTGTTTTTTACATCGTGTAATTATCTCAGCTACTATAAAGAATGATAACCTTTCAACCTGAAAATATAAACACAAAATTAATTATTTCCCAGCATATATGGTAGTCCCACTAAACATTTTTAATAATCTGTGTCATGTCAATTACATGCCTCATTACTTTCAATGTTGTGTACTTTTTTCCCCCTTTTTATATTTTAAGTTTGAATAATAGCTTTATTTTGTTTTCTATAGAAAGATTTAACAGTATATCAGTATATTATTGGGGGAAAAAAACATCATTAATAAAAGAAGATACCATAATTATTAATTAATAATAATATCTGTTTGAATTTATGAATATCCTATCTTCTAAAAGTTTGTTTAAGCGAAAATAACTAAACCAGATCAAAATTTAACACACATTAACGGTACCATTCTATCTGATAAAGCATTATTTGAACAATTACTCAATGATTTATTCACACATAATTAAAAATGTTTACAAACTTTTTAATTGGCAAAATATTAAAATTTTACTTATTGAGTATCGTATTAATACTAGTTATTTTACCCCATTTTTTAGTAGCATTTGTTATTAATGTTACATGCATGATTTTGTTTAATTCATTAGTATATGAGGCAAAAAATTTTCAATCAGAATAATTTAACCAGATTGAAATATAGCATGTATAAAGGCTAATATTCAATTCCTCGAACAAACCCAGAACAACTTATTTAAAAGTTTTAAACAAGTACTTAGAAATATTCTCTTAGTTGGCAATAGGTTAAACATTTTTATTTCTTAACTTTTGTATTAATAATATTATTATTTCACCTTTAATATCTATCTATCTATCTATCTTATATGTTATGTTAGATATGTGAGGTTTATTATTATTATTATTATTTTATAAATCATCCTCTTCTTTTTTAATCGAAATAGTTTTTCTAATCAAAATGTAGCATGTGTGAGAACAAATATGCAATTTCATAAATGATTATTCGAAATAAATGCTCAACAACTCATTTAAATTTAAGGTTCCTTATCAAAGTGCATTCAGTCAAAACCCCATGTTAACCTACAGGGAAATGTGCACCATTATTATTAATTATATAATGCATGTTTGTAAATTCCGTTTTCATAATTTAAAAAAATCATAACTATTAAATCAGGCATTGTCTTGAAAATTAAAATATTTGGGAATATTTTCCTATACGTTAACAAGGGGTTTGAATGACGCTCTCTAGTAGTGAGTCTTAAAATATTCTGAAACGTTTTTTAATTGGCACTATATTAAACAATGGCGTTTGCTCAGCATATTACCTGACATTACCTCGTTTTCTAAAACTAACGAGCAAAGTTGTGACCTATACCTCAGTAGCATTAAACTCGAAGAATAAGGGTATCATTTCCATTTATAATAATACAATTTAAAGTAACGTGGATTTTATTGAATATTTATCACTTGAAACCAGCCACATGATTGAGAGGCCGCTTTATCGCTACAACTTCTTCTTTTTTAAACTCTTCTTTTTAACACTGAAAAGTATGAAACACAAACGATTAAAACAGTTTAAAAAAAATAACCAACAAAAATATTTGTATTTGTTGAGCCACTTTATTAATCGTAATAATTATCTAACCCCCAATTTTTAAAATAAAGAACAAATTTGTGACATAACTCAATAGCATTAAACTCGAGCGTAGAAAAAAAAAGAAAAATGTTATTTCCATTTATAATAATGTATTTGGAGTAACGTGCATTTTATTCAATATTTATCACTTGAAACCAGCCACATGTTTGAGGTCACTTTATCGCTACAACTTCTTTCTTCCGGTGAACTGATGCCTTCGAAAAAAAATTATTTTCTTTTTTTAACTCTTCTTTTTCAATGCTAAAGCGACGATAAGTTTTTCAAAGAATGAATCATGAGTCTAATATCCAAAAAAGCGTTCGAATATCGTTGGCTTCTTACGTGCTATCTTATGTCGCCTGACTCATTTCCCTTGCTCTGTCGGATTTCTCCAAATTGGGAGAAATAATACAGATCTCTGATTTCTCAGCTGATGCGTCATTTAACGAAGAAAAATCTCTTTTTGCGTCTTAATTATGTATAAAAATATTTTCATTTGGTGAAATGTTAATTGTGCTGTAGCGTCAGTTGTTTGATAACCTTTGACCCGATCTTTAATTCTATAAATATTAAGCATGGACATATATCATAAAATACAGAGTTGCGTAAAAAAGATACTGGATTTTTTAAGAGGAATTAAAAATTTGAGGAGAAACAACTCAAAATTTAAATTTTAATGTACTCCCATCTCAAAAAGCAGAAGAGAAAGAAGAAGAAAAATATCCAATGAATAAAATGCGCACGATGCAGGAATAAAGTGGTCTGCAAAATTTCAGCATCATGTCATATATATCTATTTAAAATTTTTTCAAAAGATGAGACAAAGTACCGACTTAAATCACTTTTAAATGACTTGACATATGCTCTACAAGTGAAAAAAGTATACCACTGAATCTCATTTCAAGGATCATACATAATTTATGGGTAAAAGCAATGATAACGTGCATAAATATACACATTTGTATTTTATGATTAATTACTCAAAAACTTCGCTTCAACTTATCTCTGGGATTTTTTAAGATACAATGCTGAAATTTTGTACATCACTTTATTAGGATATGTAGCACTTTTACGCAGTGGAAATTCTTCTAAATGGTGACCATATAAAAATTACAATTTCGAAATTCTTGAAATTAAATTCACGGTAACTTGGTATCCATTTTATAAAATATACATATACACCCTGTATATGTATTTATATTAATAGTACAACTAATTTCAATGATTGCATGGATTGCTAGGAAGTACAATATAGAAAATAGATCCGAATCCAAATCTTTATTTAAATTGGTAAAAGTCACACAGTTATAGAAGTTCTTTGCATCTGTGTTGTTTATATGATATTTCGATATTTCTTTTACTTTTATTTTTATTTATTTTATATATATATATATATTTTTAATGGATATTCTTTGTACTGAGGTAGGGCTTTCTGCATATCAGGTTTTGTTCAAACTTTGGATTTATCTACCCCCCCCCCCCCCCCCCCAAAAAAAAAAAAAAAAGAAAAAAAAAAGTATGAGAAAAGTAAATACCGAATTTGTATGGAAAAACAAAATATTGAAAATGAAATTTATGCAATTGTGCTTGTAAAAGTGTTCATAAAATCATTAATTTTTCTAAAAGTATCACTTACATGAAAAATAAATAATTGCCTTCCAGATATCATTGAGAAATTTATATTAACCTTTTAATTCTTTTACATATTATTCATGCATATAACCACACATTCATTGAAAAAATTACATATTTTATCTTTATGCCAGTAGGATTCAATTTAGATAAAAATTATACAAGTTGAGACCATTATAAATACTATGGTCATAATAAAATGAAAAATTTTCATCTACCACTAAAATACAAATTTTTGAAGTCGGCATTTCTACATAATGGTTATTGTACAAGATAATTATAATTAAAGTTTCCCTTTGAAATCTCTCGTTAATGACTGATGAAGTGCTAAACGTGCATATGTAAAACATATTTTTTATTAATATTATTCTGGTCAGAAAAAGGTAAGATTAAAGAGTCAGATATAGAAAATGACGATATATATAGTATTCGTGGTCTGATATATTGACTTTATGTACTCTATCGTTTTGAACACCTAAAATGCATTTTGGCAAAACCAATCTCATACACTGAGAAAAAAATATACCGCCTCGAATAAGTTGTCGTTTTCTAAATCCAGAGCGCGATCAAGACGAAGGTGGGCTCAGGGCCTGATGCGCTTTTGGGCCCTCTCCTACCTATCATTTCCCCCATGGTTTTTACTATTCTTTGAAAGAAATTTTAAAATTTAAAATTTTTCCACTATTTCACTCTAAACTGCATATTTGTATAAAATACAACATTTTGTAAAACGCTTTTTCAGAAGTCACTGTATTTTGCTTTCAGAAGTAAAATCTTATGAAGTGCTACTTTTAAGAGCATTTCTGTATACTTTTAATTAAAGTTTTTAAAACTGTAAACAAATTTTCGGGCCCCCAATGTCAAGAACCCCTGGGCCGTGGCCCAGAAGGTACAGTAATGAGGCCCGCCTGTAAATCGATAAATAATAAATATAGGTTTACCAGCGATACATGTAAAGTAAACAAATAACGTGGGATAGACCGAATGATCGAGAATTTTCAGTCTGTACTTTTCTGGATCGTGAAACAATATTATGAATATTATGAATTCTTTATATTCCGTGAAATTCTTGTTTAATTTACTAGAACTGGATCATATACCAGAATTATAGTTGCTAAAACTCACCTCTTGAGTTCGCATTTTTTTTGCAGAGATTGTTACAGAGATTTTTTTTGCAGAGATATATACAGTAAAACACCGTTTATACGTCTTTTACATTTATACGTACTTTTAGTGAAGTCCTAATTCATTTCTATTCATTTTAATACAAAAATTCTTCGTTTATACGCCGCTAATATCGGTTATACGTCTTTTCCACTTTATTAAAATTCGCAAAATTTCTCGACCTGTCATTATTTTCCGTTCTAAATAAGACGGATTTTTCCTAGAAAACATCTTAAATGGAGGAACACATGAAAGATCGAAGAATACTGATCAAAGAATCAATTTAATTCAGAGTAGAATTTTTAATACTTATAGAAAATCAGCAAATTAGACGAATATTAAAGATTTTTAATGTTATTAAATAACTATCTGTATGGACATAAATCTTATGCTTATTATTAAAGATATGCAATATATATATATAGATATATGTACATAATTAATATTCAAAATATGTTCATATAATTCTTAAGAAATGCAATGTAATACTCAATATATGATACATGTAATTAGTACCCAGTCATGCATTAATACTAGTACTATTTTTCCACTTTTTATAATAAATCTTTTTTATTTATTTATTTATTTTTTTAATTTTTTAATTAATTATTGTCTTAAAAAAAGTATAATGTGCATTTAGTAACATAAGAAACTTTATTAATTAGTATTTTCATGTACATTTTGCTTAAGTGTCATTAAATTTGTAGTAATCAAAGTATTATTATTAAAATTTCGATTATACGACTTTTCTTTTATACGTCCTTTTACGCCAATCCCTTGAAAGACGTATAAACAGTACTTTTCTGTAAATATAATATATAGCAAACACAACTAGAATTTATAAGATGATATGTAAGTATTTTTACTAGAGACACAATTCAGTTTCTAGATGTCAGTTCTTGTTTTATTTTATTTTATTTTTTTCAGCGTAGTTTGTAATTGTTAATCGCTACCCATCCACGATAGGAAAATTCATGCTACTTGATTTTATATAGTGATATTTTATGCAGTACGTTGAAGTCAAATTTCACTATATCACACCCCGGCAAGAAAAATAACATAAGTCAAAAAAATAGTAATTTCGAGGTTATTTCATTAAAAAACATGTATGAAGTGTCCCACTGTGTACGAAAATCATCACATCTCTATTTCGCAATTTACCCTCCTGGGGGTTGTTGTGTCAGTTTTATCGTAGGCTAGTTCAATGTTTTATAGTATTCTTTAAGTTGATTTTTCTAGAATCCTGCATTTTTGAGTTGTGTTTCTCATTCTCTTGCCAAGATGCAATGAGCAAATGAAACATTTTATTGATAACCCTGCTATTGGTTAAATATTATCTCGATTGTATTAAAACAACTTTTAAATATTTTACTTAGGAAGTACATTTCTAAATATTATTATTATATCGAAATTCGTAATTGTGTAATAACTTCTATTGTCAAAATTCGAAAAAAAAGTTTTATGTATAAAATAATAATAATAAGAAGAAGAAGAAGAAATGAAAACTTAATGTGCATTAAAAAAAAAAAAAAAACATAATCTACAATTATTTATTCTGTTCTGTATACTTGAAAAAGAAGATAAGGACTGAAAGTAACCCATGTATCACATCTTTAAAGTAACGTTCATCGCTTACGCAATCATTTTAACCCCTTCCTCTATAAATATAAAGGCCGAATTTCACTTATCCTGTGTTGAGTAACTGAATTATTCATCAGCTTTTCTGAAGAATCAAAATAACTTTATATTCATGGTAGGGAACTTAGAAATGCTTCATTTCCAAAAAAATTTATTCCAATGTTCTTCTTCAGTGCATTAAAAATGAGAAGATAATAGATAAGTATTGAAATCATCTCTCATCATAGCGCATGCCAATGGCCCCGCATCGGTTCCTAACATACGCTAACTGTCGACAATGGCGAAGGTCAGGCTCTCCATCTTCAGCCCATCAAGTACTTAAGCAACGCAAAAGGGATGAGGATATTTTTATGTGACGAAATTATTCAATTTGTTTTCGTTTTTTTCATGGTTCAGGATTTTCTGATCTATTCTGAGGCAATCGAAGTTAGTGACAGAATAGTTTGTTGCAGACTCTCCATTGTGGATATCTAGATAAATTTTGATTTTGCCAAATAAAGAAATAAGTGGATTTGTTTCGATAGAAAAGAAGTGGATTTCGTATTGACTTTTTTTTGCTAAACTATATAGTTTGCAAAACATTGTAGTCCGTGTTATTTGAGCCCAAAATTAAAAAAAAAAAAAAATCAAAAAAATCAAAAAATCAAAACAAAACCAAAAAAACATATTTAATAATTGACTTGAATTATTATAATAAAATATATAAAAATGTAACATGTGTGATTTTGGAGAAACATTTGCACTTGCCAGTTTGCAAATGTGGTCAATTACATGGATAATTTGCATTACATCGGTTATGTTGACTATACATTGGCAATTTGCACATGCCTATGGCTCCACATTTCTTCCTAACATCACGCTAACTGTCTACAATGGCGAAAATCAAGTTCTCCATCTTCAGCCCACCATGTACTTAAGCAACGACAAAGGGAATATTTTGTGACAAAATTATTCAATATGTTATCTCGGTTTTTAGTGATTCAGAATTTTCTGATCTGTTCTGGGCAGTCGAAGTTAGTAACAGGCTGGGCTTGTTTTAGACTCTCCATTTTTGATATCTATCTAGATAAATTTTTATTCTTTCAAATAGGAGATAAGTAGATGAGTTTCCATGGGGAAAAACTGGATTTCGTATTAGATTATTCAATATATTTTCGGTTTTTCGTAGTTCAGAATTTTCTGATCTGTTCTGGGCAATCGAAGTTAGTAACAGACAGGGGTTGTTTCATACTCCCCATTGTTGATATCTATCGAAATAAATTTTGATTCTTCCAAATAAGTAGATGAGTTTCGATAGGGAAAAACTGGATTTCGTATTAGCTTATGTTTTCTTGAAAATACATAAATTGTAAAGCATTGTAGTTTAGGTTATTCTAGTACATATGTATGTATATATATATATATATATATATATATATATATATATATATATATATATATATATATATATAACTTACTTGATATTTGTAATAAAATATGTGAAAATATAAAAATGGAACGTTTGCACATGCCAATATGCAAATGTGGGCATATTGGTAATTTACATAGGCGATTTGCGTTACATCGATTGCTTTCATTACACTGGCAATTTGCACATGCCTATGCTCCACATATGTTCCTGACATACGCTAACTGTCGATAATGCCGAAGGTCTTGTTCTTCATCTTTTTCTTCTATTGAGGATATTTTTATGGGACGAAATTATTCAATTTGTTTTAGTTTTTTTCATGGTTTAGGATTTTCTGATCTATTGCGGGCAGTCGAAAACTAGCTTGTTTCAGACTCCGGTGTGGATATCGAAATAAATTTTGACTCTGACAAATAAAAGTAAGATAAGTTTCGAAAGTAAAAATCAGCATTTCTTATTAACTTAAGTTTTCTTGAAATTACTTCAGATAATTTGTAAAGCTTTGTAGCTTGAGTTATTTGTGCTCAATTTCAAAAAATCTTAATATACAGTAAACAAAAAATGTATTTGCACACTAACTGAATTTGTCGTATCACACGTAAATAAATGCAAAATGAAAAAAAATATATATATATGTACAAGACAAACAAACATACTCAATAATTGACTTGATATTTGAAGTAAAATATCGGAAAATATAAAATGGCACCATATTTGATGCCGAAAAAACATTTGCGTATGTCAGTATGCAAATGTTTGCAATTATATTGGCAATTTACATTACATTGGTTACATAAGCTTTATTTGCAATTGGTTACATTGTCAGTTCGCACATTTCAATGGCCCTCCATCGATTCCTAACACACATGCTAACTGTCGACAATGTCGAAGGTCTAGCTCTCCATCATTAGCCCAAAAAAGATAAGGATATTTTTATGTGACGAAGTTATTCAAATTATTTTCGTTTTTTTTTTTTTTTTTTTTTTTCTTCTTCCATGGTTTAGGTTTAGGATTTTGTGATCTGTTCTGGATAATCGAAGTCAATGACAGACTACCTTGTTTTCAATCTCCAGTGTGGATATCGACATAAATTTCCAACTTTTCCCAAATAAAGAGAATTGACGATGAGTTACGATAGGGAAAAATTTGCATTTCATTATCAAAAGTTTTTATTGAAATCACATTAAGTAATTTTTAAAGCATTGTAACTTGGATTATTTGTGCTAAAATTAAAAAAATCCTCTTAAACCAGGGAGGGAAAAAAAGGTATTTTCACGCCGGAAAAAATTGTTGTTATAGTACGCGAAACACACACACGGACACATACACAAAAAAAGAAAATAATTCTTTGTAAAATAAAATTATTTAATATTTACATAATGTTTATAATATATATTATAAATATCATATACGCACACACACACACGCACACATATATATATATAGATAGATAGATAGATAGATAGATAGATATAAAGCAATTTTCATGATGCTGATAATGCATTTGCATACTAGCGGTGAGACTAAAAATACACAATTTGAAAGTAAAAAAAGTACTAGTAATAACATGACATGCTTGATTTTGTTTTTATGACAGCTTGTGATCGCCAGGGCTTTAACTCAGTGAATTTGCGATTCGTTTCGCTGCTGATTTTTAGCCACTCTTCTCTGAAAGTTTGACTTGTCCTACGGTTAAAATAAAATCCTAATTTAGTGCTCCCAAAAGGATAATTTCTCTGTAGTAAAATTAAAGAAAGTGGGCAGATTAGATTGTTTGTTAAAGATTTAGATTCAATACTATATCTTTGTCTAGATAACCTTTATACTAGATTTTTAACTAAAACTTTTATACTATAGATATAGACTACTATAAAGATTTTTATAGACTGTATAGTTTCAAATTTCAGGAATGAGAATTTTCCGCGGATCCGCGATTTTCCGCTTTTTTGTGATTTTCGTTAATTTCGCGTTTTTTAATTTTTTTAAAATCAAACTCCAATAACGATCAATGTTCAAACGCTCCACGAAAAACTTTAGATACTCAATCTTTTTCCATCCAAAATATAAATGCCAATATTCCTTTTAAACATGCTTTATCAGATTCTATAACATATAATCGAACAGAATTATTCAATATTTCCCACTCATGTATTTTTTTTTTTTTTTTTTTGTCCTCCCCCCCCCCCCCCTCTTTTCATCTCTAACCATTGCCGATCAAATATTCTGCGGGAAACCTTTTATTTTTGAATAGTTATCCATCCACAATATTAATTTTAAACTTACTTTATGATTTTCTAGAACCCATAAAGAAGTAGAATTCTGTTTAATATTTTTCTCATTAACTACTTTTTACCCCCCCCCCCCCCTTCCCCTTCTTTCCCATTTCCCACCACCAGCCAATGATTAAATGTTAATTGCTAGCTAACTTTTTTTTTTTTTTTTTTTTTTTTTTTTTAAACACGTGTTTTATTGTGCTGATGGGCATTATTCTTTTAGTTTAATTTGTCACTTTTAAAATATTTTGTATAGTTTTTTCCTGCGAGCATTATTTTTCATTTGAAATAAATTTTATGAACGTACATTTGTATAGATGTCCATGCACGTGTTATTTTTAATTTGAAATTAATTTTATGAACACGCGTGTTTCCTCTTTTTTTAATTTTCTGCACTCTCATGCCTGAAATTTGGAAAATATACAGATAATTTTTTGTCTCAGAATAAAATAAATAAGTCAAATTAATAGGAAAATCGTATGATACCATTTTATATTATTGCAATCATGGTCATTTAGGTTTACGGTTAAAAAAAAAAAAAGAGTGAGAGAAAGAGAGAGAGAATCTTGATTTTGCCTTTCGCTGCAAAATATTCGTAGTTGTTGATCAGAATGTTTCAACTAAGTGGTAGACCTAATTCAGTGTCTACATAATTGTGAATTTCAAGAAAAACGAAAATAATTTAACTTAATTGATAAGGAAAAAGCAATTAAATGTTAACCATGTTAACATAATTATAAATAATAATAATAAAAATAAGTTCCATCTTGTTAATACCGCATGCTATAATTTAAATAGCATTATTGTTTGTTCTCAAAAATTAAAATTCTTGATCGCATTTTAAAAAGGTAAATAAAGTAAAATAAAATAAATTCACCCGGCTATTAGATTTGGCAGTAGGCACCAATGCATCCAATTTTAATAGGTATCTATTTAGAATTAAATAATTTAAAGTTAATGGGAAATATTAGCTAGTCATTATCGAGTATTGATTAAAAAATAATTTAGAAACATGTCTTAAAAAATATTGTGTTTCATTTTCCGCAATCGGATCTTGCTGTTTAATGTGATATTTTAATTTGGGCGATGAACATGAATTCCGCATTATAAAAAAGAGAAACACGTATTTATGGCATTAATAAATCTCTTAATTTGTTAAAGTTAATGAAGTAATCACGATGTTAAGGATTAAATAACCTTGATTCTGCTATCTTTTCATGTATCTGAATGTTATCTTTGTTTCTTTTAAAATTTATTTTTCTTGCTCTGTTTTAGGTAATGTTTTTAAATATAATTTTAATTGTAATTTTTCTATTTAGTTTAAGGTTATTAATTTGTTTTGAATTCCTCTCATATAAAAAATGAATAGTCAAAGCCATCTACTTTTATGTTAAAGAGAAATATTCTTCTCTAAGGACTTTTTAAGAATAAAATTTGCAATTTCTAATATTATTTATCCTTTGCAGACAGCAGATAATTTTAAGTCCCGTCTTTTGGCGTTCCTCTAAAATGTTTCTGTATTTAACTAAAGAAATTTATTTATTCGAGTTTAAATCATGTAAATTTTATCCTCAGAAATCAATGTGGTAAATGCCACTGAAACATATATATACGCTGGCGACTCTTAAGGGATTAAATAGGGAATGTATTTTTTTATTAATAATATATTTCTTTATGGGAATGTCTAAAGGCGGCTTCAAAAAACCTTGAGCTATTATTTGTAGTAGCTTATCAGCAAAGGGTTAATAATTAAAGCTGATATAAAATATTCAATAACGTTAAATAATTAGTGATTGCTTTATATGAACGAAACTGTTCAATACATGAAGCTGTATGATTTAAAATTATTCGCCGCGATAAAATATTTAAAAATTGATAAAGTTGTTCTAAATACTACTGAAATTTGTAGGTTAGATATTCTAAATAATGTATTGGTAGAAATTACTAAAAAAAAAAAAAAAAAAAAAAAAAAAGATAACATTATTTTATTTTTTATACTTGTTGCTCTATATTTTTTTCTCTATTTCTACAGATAAGTCAACATTTAGTAAAGCAGATATTATTACATTAGTTTCTTATGCTTTGTGGTTATGTTATGATTTCTAATAAAAATTTGTAACAGCCAACTGGCTTTTATGTAAAATTTTGCAACATTAAATCAAGAGCTTACAGATGGAATAAAATAAATAAACAGGTAAAATCTATATGCAATAGGTGATTCACGCATTCACGGTCTATCTTCACTCATGCAAATGTGGCATGAGGTATACGTACTGGCCTCTAATCTCTTTTTATTTCTCTTCGAATGCGCCATCTGCTACCCCCTAGAAATGTAATTGCGTCAAATACTACTCTTGAATTCTTATGAAAAGTTATTTCTCCATTATTGCTTACATTGCTTACTGGTTCTCAATTACAATAGAGAAGTAGTTCTATGTGCCCATTTATACGTTTTGTAGACAGATTGATTTATGGTGATGTGTTACCGTGAAGACAGTTACTTTGTTTCGTTACGTTTAGATAACGCTTAATGCAATCACGCAGAGACATTCTGAATAATCAGTAGCCAAAATCAGTTCTCCCGGAACTAACTGAACTTCGTTTGGGAGCTGCATCTTGATGAGGACCACAATCCATTTAACGGCCGTTTCCCTCATCCGAGTTACTCAGATTTGAGCTAGCTGTCAACATGACTGAAGGTTAACTTCCCATCTTGAACCCATCAGATACTGAGTACTTGGCTCAATATTTTCCACCCTTTTTTTAGTAAGTGATCAAAAGGTGAAGTCTCGGCAAGTTTAACTCGGCATCTTATGTTTGGAAGCTGCATATAAATGTTTCTATTACGGAAGTTGGTGTCATCTATTGCTGCTACTATCATGGGGAAGGGAAGAATATTGCTTCTTCAAGCTGTCATCTTTCTTAAATTTTGTTTGATGTGCTTTCTTGGTATTATTATTATTATTATTTAAGGATCAAGCATATTTAAATTCTGCTTGATACTTTACTGTAAAATATGGGTGTGTCAGTAGTCAACATTTAATCTTTCTTCGATGCTGATCTAGTTTTGAATATTCCTAAGAATGAGAGAGTCAGAGACCTGGAATTCTTATTTTCCAATTGTTGTTATTGTGATATAGATTATCACATATTATAAAATTTATATTTTTTATCACATATTATAGAATTTATATTTTTCTCTTTATAGGAATAGGTAAATTATGTAAATAAATTAAATTATAAATTAAATTCTTTAATCTTAAATCAACTATTTAAAATATAATGGAATAACTGTTTTTAACCTATAAATAAGAAATTTACATTATGCGTTTTCTAATTTTTATATCTTCCCTTTCATGTCTTTTTCAATGTAACTGAAACAAAATCTTTGATCTGTTCCCAGTATTCACTTAACAAGCTTAACGTACTGAAAATTCTTTTCGCTCTGTAAATGATAATGTTTTGTCTTATTTCTATCCTTTTGTTTTGTGAAACCAGAAAATAATTAATTCGGTCTCTTTTAATCTTACATCGAAATGTAACTCCTGCAACCTCTTGTCACCAATTTTACATCAACGGTTAAATAGAATATTTGCTTAGCTAGTTACTTTCCCAGGGTCTAAATCTTGGCGAAATCATGCCAACAACGGTCAATAAATTACTCGTCACTTTTTAAAAAAATATACATATGAATATTCCTAACGTAATGCATCCATTCTCTATCTTAAACTTTGAACTTGGCGTGTATGATTCAACGCCAAATGCATTGTCATTTGTTTTGCTTCAGTTTAGGAGCACACACTTTCTTTTTCATCTTAAAACATGTAAGAGCTCAAGAGTGATTCGGGCCTAGGGCCCGGCCTGATTCTCGCGATTGTTGCCCCACTCCATGCTGTAAGCTTTGTACTGTTATTCCAACTATAGTCACGCTCCAAATTAGATGCAACTTGACTGTTTTTTTTTTTTTCAGCTTATTCTTAGCGGCCAACGCAAATAAGACTTAACTTTTCAACAGTTAATAAACTTCATCAGATACTGTGCTAAATCAATATAACAGTTATTTTCAGTTTGTAAGTATTCTTGTAATGCATATGTGACATTACTATCATAGATATTAAATATTCTATACATGAAGGGAATTCAAAATATCTCTGATAACGATATTGCATTGGACACGTGTTTCATTTTTATTCCGAGAAGAATCAAATATCTGTATGATGTAAGTTTTTTTTTTTTTTTTTTTTTTTAAATCAAAAATTAGAAAAGAAAAAGAGGGGGGGGGGGAGCCTCCCACATAATTGGTATTTTTAAAGTGGCGGCTCGTGACCGAAAATAGGTGAAGAGGCACACTGTATATAACAGTGGCGGCTCGTGAACCGAAAATAGGTGAAGAGCTCAAAAATAATATTTAAGTATTTTTAATCATAATTTTTATTAAGCATGGTCTTAACATAAATTAACTAAAAATACTTATTTAAATGCAAATTTATATTCTATAAATGAATACAGCGTAAAATACAGTGTGCCTCTTCACCAATTTTCGGTGCACGAGCCGCCACTAGTATATTACACTGTATTCATTTCTAGAATAGAAATTTACATTTAAATAAGTATTTTTAGTTAATTTTAGTTAAGAGCCTGCTTAATAAAAATTATGCATTAAAAATACCTCAGTATTATTTTTGAGCTCTTCACCTATTTTCGGTTCACGAGCCGTCACTGATTTTTATGAGAATCATTAGCTATAATTATGATTATAATTCATTCGTTCTTTATTCCTAAGGCCTAATTGTGCTTTATATATATATATATATATCTTGAAAACGAGTTTTATATTGCATTTCTGAAATATCAAGTTTATCTTGATAGTTTATTTTTCAAATCTAGTATGTTCTCATTCTCTTTTTTATATATTATAGCTAATAAGAATTTTGCAAAAAATATACACCCAGAGCAAAAATAATTAAGCCAAAACTATTAAACTTATCATTCAAACGTGTTTCGGTCAATTATTCAAATGATCAGTCAAGCAGCATTTATGATATGCGTGTAAGTAGTTTAATGTATGCAACTTAGTGATCAAAGTGGAGTTCAAAATCAGGGTTGGCAAGTTGTATACACGATATTGACAATGCAACTGACCAATCAAGCGATATTTATGAGATGAGTGTAAGTAATTTAAAGTATGCAATTTAGTGGTCAAAGTAAAGTTCAAAAACCGGATTGACGAGTTGGATACTCAATATTGTCACAAAAGTTACCTCACAGTACCCGACCTCATTACAACCAGTTGTTTGATGTTGCGAAGAGTCACACCATAAGTATCAGAGAGGCTAAATGTTCGAGTAGACAAATCGGTCGAACTATTGTTCGAAACGATATGGCACATAGCAGTTGTCCAATCTTAAAATCAGTGGTTCAGAGAAAGCAATCGCAATGGCGCTGGACGTCCCAAAATAACCAATGCGGAGAAGATTACGCAATCAGGAGAGCAGCTACTTCCGCGCTAACAAAAAAAATCTACTAACAGTTAGTTGCCAAATCACAGAGATGGAGTTATATCAAGGGATACCGTTCAAAAGACTATTAGTTAACGTTGGATTCAGAGTTCGATGACCATCGACTGTTCGGACATCCTCTCCTCGTCGTATGCAGGATTGTTTAAATTACTCGTGGTAAAACTGGACAGCGTCCTAATTGAGGAATGTCTGGACGCTGATGGCCGTCATATAAAAGTGGGGAGACAAGGGATTAGCGGTTGTATCCACCAATCGTTCCAGAAAAGCACACAAACATTACACCTAGTGTTGCAGTATGAGAAGCAATATCCTGAGATATCCTATTGTGCTACGAAGTACTCTCACCACTCGTACGTACGCTGACGATATTTAGCAGCCGGTGGTATCATCTGTGGTATCTGATCGGCCAAATTCTGTTTCGAGCAAGACAACGCTCAGTCATATTCTACTCCTTTGTCGTGACAATATTTTCGAGGTATTAATGGCCACAAATGGCCTGCCAGATATCCGTAGTAGCCACTTAATCGACTCCATTCCCAACAATTGTCAGCTTATATCACCTCCATGCCTTGTAACCATATATTGAATAGCTCAGTCTTTTCATTCTAAATCGTTAATAAAACGGTGTTTTCTTTTGAATTTAAAAGAAAATTATTATCCGTTGATTTATGTTCCGAGTTTTGTAGATCTGGTTCAATCCTTTCTAGGTGCATAAATTTTTTTGCAACAGAGTATATTTTTGCTATTCAGTATTTCATCCTTTTTAAATACCCTAAAGAACTGTATACTTTTAATTAATGCAAATGCACATTTTGTCTTAAATTATAGAAATTTAAAAAGGAGATTTTTTTTATAAAATATATTCTGATAGTTTTTTCTGCAATACTTAGTGAATTTTTATTCTCATTATTATGTATTTAGCAAATAGGCCTTTAATTTTTCCTCCCAGCAAATTTATTTTATTACTTCAAAATTGTCTATAATTCTGCTATTTCCTTGTTTGCTTGACTGGTATCATCTATTCCTCTCTGTAATTTGGTGTCTAAATACAAGAAGAAACCTGAATCTTCTTTATCACTACCATCGGTTGTTAACCTTAGCTTTCCACATTACGCAAAGTTAGGATTTTGAATGTTTCGTTGTAATATTAAACGGTTATTATTATTTATTTATTTATTTATTTTTTATTGAATAATACGAATGTGTAAAATTTCATCCATATTTAAATAGACAGAAGACGCTATATCAGATTTAGTCAGAACCGTATTTGTAATACAGCTCATCTCGTGTTTTTTTTTTGTTTTTTTTGTTTTTTTTCATTTGTTTGTTTAGCGCTTTGGGGAGATGTTGCTACCTTTACCTTAGCTCGATGCGAAGCTATTGAATATTTCAGCAATAATCAGATCTCAAGCGCTATATCAATACACCTCCCTGTCTGTGCTAGCACTTCTTACTGCGAAGGGAAATAATCCTAAAGATTTCTAGAGTATATTATCATGGTTACTTAACTTGAAACCGATGCTGCTGTTTCATGTTTTATACGATTTTTCCTTCTTTCTTTTTAGGGATTTTTTTTTTTTTCTTTCAGCCACATAAAGAACATGAAAACCCCTTACAGTTTGAAAAAAGAAAAATAATTGCATAAAAGATATTGGAGATTAAAAAAAATATATAAAATGGTCATTGAACTTTTTTTAATTTCTTTTCCTCTGCGTTTGCTATTTTTCTGGGAAATTTCAGCACTTTTTATATTACCAATGCTCAATTCTTACAATTTTTTTCTCGATAAAAAAAAAAAAAAAAAAAAAAAAAAGCTGGAGAGGTAAGCAAGTAACTGATTTTTTAAAACATAGTAAAATATTTTTTAAATGTTGTTAAAGTTACAATCTGAATACGTAAAAATATTTTGCATATGAAAAACAAAACTCCCTTTTTTTTTTTTTTTTTTCGAGATAAAGTTTGATGTGCAAAAATTGGAGTTCAGCAATCATCGCAATACTCTATTTTAAAACATAGAAAAATCGTTTATACACGCCTGTAAATTAAGACCCGACCAAAAAGAAAGAATTTTTGTTTTTCTTAAGTCAGTTTTTACTATATCGTGACTCAATTTTCTTCAAATAAATAAGTTAATTAAAAAAAAAATATATATATATATATATATCTTTTTTTTTTTTTTTTTTGCCGAAAGATCAATCACTTTCCGCTTTAGCTCTCAAAAATGAATCAAATGACTCTGCACTACGAGAAATGATAAATTCTTCACCTTATTTAAAATGCCTGCTAGAAATTCCTGTAGGATAAAATGGATTTTAATGTTTCACAATTTGGGCTGATGAATCACAAATATTAAAATCCAGGTCTTGAAGACCTAAGTTAAATTTAGAACTAACTAAATGGGAGTTGATACTTGAGGAATAGATTTTAAAATCACATACTTTATTAGAAAATATTGCAAAAATCATTTTAGATGTTCTAGGATAATGATAAATGATGAATATAATGATAAATGATATAGGGTTAGTACTATGTTTATAAAACCAACAAACACGAATTTATATTGCTAGTACAAATGATATTAGAAGAAACAAAATAATTACTATTATAGAATATCAATATTTTTACTGATAACTACTGAACTCGAAAATTTCAAAATTATGGATAATATAGGTTTTGTGATAAGTCATGTGTGAACATTGTGTAACATTAAAGTAATATAAAAAAATTGTTTTAAAAACTTTAAGTCTTAATTTGTCCCTGCAAGCTATAAGTAAACTTCTTGACAAAAAGTTAAAAAAAATTTATTTTTTTATGTTGTTAGATTTTTTTTTCTTAATGTTGTTCCTTTACATACATTACTTATCATTTTCTTGATACTACAATAACTTTATACATACGAAGTTTTTCGCTAAATAATTTGTTAAATGGATTTCTGTTTTCATTTCTCTACAGATACTATTTTAGTACTTCTTATTGAAATTCAAGTTGGTTCATCTCTAAAGCATTAATGCTATCTAAAGCTATTTAATTTTTTATTTATTATTTAATTTTATTTATTTACCTATTCATTTTTTATTCACTGGGAATTCTTATTATAGGAAAAATTTTCTAAAATTTACATGATTCAAAGGAGGAATTGCGTTACATACTAATAATGTTTAACTAGTGTCTCGGTAACGTTTTCTTATATTTCGTTTTTTTTTTTTTTTTTTTTTTTTTTTTTTTTGGGGGGGGGGGGGGCTATAATTTATTCTATTATTTTTTACTTCGTTTTTGTGATAAATAATAAAACAGACACACACGCACAAAATAATAATAATAATAATAATGATTGAATTATGTAAAATCTGTAAGTATATCTTCCAGAAATTTTTCATCAGTATTAAAAAAAAAAAGAAAGAATATATATACATATCTATCTATGTATCTATCTATCTATCTATCTATATATATATATATATATATATATATATATATATTGTTCAATTATAACTTATTGTTTCGCTATTTTTCATTCTGCTGTGGAAAATACCAATAAAAATATTTTAGGGATTATTTTTAATGATCATAATAAAGCAGAACAATCAGGTAGCTTTTATTGCTTGGATGTGAAAAGGGATATAAAATTATATAACAATGGTTTCTTATCCATTCATCTCACAGAAAAATTCTGTCTTTAATATCCTTAAGAAATAATTTGATACAGCCGGAAATTAATTTTCTTTTACTATTTATATCCTGATTTACTTATTTATCCTTTAATCTCTATTGTCAAGATCAGTTATTTTTTTTTTAATGTTTTTAATCTTTTACCCTTTGGGCGAAATTCCTTCTTTTACAAAATTGTTGACTGGAGTAACGCAATTATTGTTATTAAAGATACACTTCGAAATACTCGGAAGCAAAAGCGTTATATCGCCGATTGATAAGTTCTAAAAATTCAATTTCATTCTTTTATTATTGTTTTATTTTTGTTGAAAAAATAGTCAAAGGAATCATTTCACGGAATGACTGTTCAATATTTTTATATTAATGGGTATGTAAAAAATACCTATTTAATGAGTACAGTTCTAGCTAATATACTCATTTTCCGCACCGGAAAAATTTAAATTAACGCATTTGGCAACTATTAGCAGTTTCGATAATGCATGTAATGACAATATTTCTTTTAAATTGCTGAAATTTTATTAGTTTGTAAGAAGCTGTATTAAGGTTACTGTGTACCTGCCATCTTGAATATTTGAGGTTCCATGTTAACCCATGGGGAAATTTTGTCCGTTAATAATTAATACTAGAGCCCCTTAAATAAATAATAGGCCGGCGCATCACCGCCATTTTTTTGCCTCCGAAGAGGACAGCATTCCCGCTTGGCGTCCTTATCGCTTCCCTAATGATTTTAAGAAATCTTGATCTGAAGCTAATCCGGCCAAAATAAGAGCAATAAGCAACAATAATATTCCTAAAAACACATTTTTTTTTTCACAGTACATTATCAGGATGTCATTTTATTCTGAGGATATCCCATAGATGTACTGTAAGATGTATTGTTAAGGCGGTTTCTGTTACAAAATGTCGCCAAAACTCAAATACACAGTAATAGAAGGTCTGTGAACACTTTATATTCACTTCTTGAATGATTTTAGCAATTTATCGTTAAACAAACTTCCATATCATAGTTTACTTAGCTAAAATTATGAAATATAATAAAACAAGTTACTCTAAAGTAACGTAAGACGATAAAAAAAAAATGTTTGTCGTTTGTTTATCAGGGAAACGCGCTGGGTACATGTGGCAACCCTAAGGCAACAAAATGCCTGATGCGCCAGCTCGTATATATAGGAGCCTTAATTAATACATAAACCAATGATTTTTCAGAATATTTATCAGTGTTGTAGAGGACAACTTTTCACACCTTTCTACAGTTTTTTTTTTTTTTTTTAAGAAATCATTTTTAATGCATTTAAATTAAATTTATTTTGAAAGAATTTGCATATGTTTTACTTTAAACATTGATAACTTTATTTCGGTGAGGAAAATCTAAAAAGAAAAACTCTACCGAGATGTACACTTGTATGGTATCGTACCATATTTATTCACTTTTAAGCATTTTTGTATTAATTATTAAAGGACAAAATTTCCCTATAGGTTAACATGAAACTTTGGATATTCAAGATGGCGGGTACACAGCAATCTTAAAACAAAGTATTTCCTTGGTTAAAAATTCTTTGTACTGAAAATTCATTTTTTTTTTTTTTTTTCAACTTATTAATTAAGCAATTTAACCCCTTACCTGCCGAGGAAAATTTACGAAAATTGATTGTCAGTGCCACCGTTTTCTCTCAACTCTGAAATGAGTAAATATTTTGAACACAATGTCAAAATCACTTTTAAGGTGATTTTATTCCATTGCCAAAACGTGTCAGTAGTTCCAATGGTAGCAGCAAAATAGAAAGGATCGTATTTCGGAAAAACGTATATATACGCCTGGGGCAGTTAAGGAGTTAATTTCGATAGAAATGTCTGTCTGTATATCTTCTTAATGAATAGTTTATATTTTTTTCTACTTATATATATATATATATATATATATATATATATATATATATATATATGAAATAAGAAATATATACATATATACATATATTTAACATAAGAACTGAGAAACAAGGACAAAATCCAAACAAATGAAAGTGAAATAACAATAAGAAAGAGCAGAGTCCTCCGCGGCTTAAGACGGGTGGAGCGGATTAAACTAGTTTTGTCAGGTGCACAACTTTCCCAATTTTTTGCAAGACCATATGATAAGAAAAAAAAAAAAGTTAATATGAAGATTTTTATATTATTAGGTGAAAAATAAATTATTATTTTCCAACAATTAATATTTATAAATCAAATTTATATAAACTAAATCAACCATACAGACTATGATTTAAAATAATTATTGATATTTAAAAAAAAAATATATATATATATGAACTAAATATATCATATATACTACATTTTAAAATATTATCCACTCTATGTACAGCTCTACTTAGAAGGAAACATTCAAAAGGTGTCGTCTTCAAAAAATATTGAAAAAAGTATACGTGATTCTACTCTTCCTAAAACACCAGAAAATGAAAAAAATTACCGGCTGAAATGAATTACAGCGACCACAAAAAATTATCAAAATTAAGCATATTTGGCGATTTCACATTGTTAGGCGATTGATTTTGAATACTTGGCGGAGAAACAAAACACGGTTCGTACACGGCAATCTGGGTGCAAACGAACTTAATGCCTAACAGCGCTAAATCGCCAAATATGCTTAATTTTGATAATTTTTTATGGTCGCTCTAATTATTCATTTCAGCCGGTAATTTTTTTCACTTCCTGGTGTTTTATAAAGAGTAGATTCACATGTTTTTTTTTTTTTTTTTTTTTTTTTTAATATTTTTTGAAGACGACACCTTTTGAATGTTTTCCTGTTAGTGATGGCATATCATGATCATAAAATACTACAATAATATTTGAGAAATGTATAGAATCACCTGCAACTAAACAGCAGGATAACAGTGTTAAAAAAAAAAAAAAAAAAAAAAAACTACTGGTACATAAAACAAATGCAATTTTATATACGGTTCAACTTAATATATATATATATATATATATACATATATTTCTTATTTATTTCGACTTTTTTCCTGCTCTGCTTATTTTAAAGCAGTTAAGATTCAAAGCGTTTAAAATTATCTTAATTACTTAAGCTGGAAAGTTAAAAAGATGAGAAAAAGTGTATGAATTAACTCTTAACTTAAGACATCCAATTATGAAGCAAGGCGAAAAAGTCATTAAATGAAGAAACTTGACATTAAAAAATGTATTTCAGTTAACGGAAAATATGAATAATTTAGAAAGAAAAAAAATCCATTTTCTGCAGTTATTTCTGCAATTCCTTTTTTTTTTTTTTTTTTACAACTGGATTGCTCTGAAAATGAAGTATGATTTCATGCACTCGTTTTCGAAGAATAAAGTGAAATAATTAAAAATGTTGTTCAGATTATGGTTTTACTTAAATGTTATCTGTCATTTTTAATTTTAAAGTAGTTTTTTTTTTTTTTCATGATTTTTAAATAATTTCTAATAATAAGCATTTTAAAGTTGCTCTAAAAGTGAAATATTTAACTCCATTCTTTTTCTTTTTCTTTTTTCCCTTGGTGAACGTATTTTATTTTGTTTTTGACTTATCTTCCTTTATAGTAATTTCAAATAGTACATTAGATTATATTTTTTAATGTTTTAATGGAAAAATAATAATAATCATAAAATAAGATTATAATATATTTTTGTAAATAAGTTCATGTCATTAGCAAACTTTTCATAAAAACTGCCTATTTCTTTCTAGTTGACTACAAATAAAAATAGAATTGACAAGATGGTTTATATATTTTAAGTAATGAGTTAATTTCGAAATAAAGTACACTATCTGAAAGGAATTTTAACTTATCTATTTATTAAAACAAACCATACTTTTTATTTTTTGCAAGTTACTTGCAATTTTTGCAATTTTTCCCCCCCTATTCCCTTTTACGTTTATTTACGGTAAGATTAAAAGGACTTTTTTTTTTTATCTCCCTCTTTTCATTTGCATTTATCATTATTTTCAGTTTGTTCATTTTGCTATTTTCTAAAGTTTTTTCATAGTGTATCTGTCAAGTGTCAACCCCCCCCCCCCTCTCTCTTTCTGTATAGTACCATTGCATTAATATTAAAATAAATAGTTAGTTACTCATTTTTTCTTTTTCTTTTTTTCTTTTTTGTTACAATTTTTCATTTTTCATTTTTTTCTATTTCTTGTTTTGTGTTATTCATTGCTAATGTTCAAATTTTGTATATTTGCTTACTTAAATACAAAGATATATCACATTTTTCTACCTTTAATCACATTCAGTTATTGTACTGATGTGCAAGTTGCAAATATTATTTTAGATTGATTATTTTTTTTTGTGACTTACAGTAGCGTTCATTATGTCACTTCTGTAACGAGGACACAGAATCATTATCTGAGAAGGGATTAAAAAAATAATTTAGTCAAAAGTAAACGAATTGAGTGATCACGAAACAATTAAATATTATTATTTATTTATTTATTTATTTTCCAAATCGCTACTTTTTGTAAATACCCTTTAATCCTTCTATCGTGTATGGTAATTTGAGGTATTCTTTTGTTATTATTATTAAATGTGATATGAGGATTTATATATTCTGACAGAAAAACACAAAAATAATTAAAAATTCTGTCGGAAATTTTCAGAAGTTTTCTTGTGGCATTAATGAAATATTAAAAGGAAAATATCATATAGGTAAAAGTGCCTTTAAAAAATCATTATTAAGCATTGATATAACTTAAAATACGCTCCCCCCCCCCCCCCCCCCAATATATATATATATATATATATAATATTAATCCAGATTTTTTTTTTTTTTTTTTTGGCGTAACTGACCTCTTTTGTGGAGATCTGAAAATTTGTATTCAGTTTTATTATAAACGGATACATGTCAGCTTACTGTTTCTATTTTTATTTATTTCAGTAGTTTGTTTTTGCGCTTTGTTATTTATATGGCCTTTAAATTAGTCTTTTTGATCAAGGTTTTTTACTAATAGTAATCATGTATGAGTGGTAATTTAAGCAATTTTTATTTATTTATTTATTTTATTTGTTTGTTTTATTTTTATTTATTTATTTGTTTGTTTATAAATCTCAACATGTTACTATGCAATCAGATATATTCCGATAGATATACTAAATATTGTTTTAAATTGCCTTATTGTAAAATGTCTCGATTTTGACCGGCTCAACAAAATAGAGCGACGTACTAAACATAGGCCCCACCTTAGTTTAAAACATGGAACAAACTTTTCTTCAGAGCACCTTACACAAGCAAATTTGAACCTAGTGAGTTGAAATAGATGAAAAGAAAAAAACCATACCGTTAAGAATAGCTGTGCTAGCACTTATGCTAGAAAAAATATGTTCTTGGTACTTTTATTTCTTAGCAGCTGTATAATTTTATATATAATTTTTTAACGCTATATTGATACTTTAAAATCATATGATGTGAAAGTTAATGGAAATTTATGTAGTTCAAGCTTCCCGGGGAATTTTTTACTTAACTTATGAGTGTCTATTATATTATTGTTAATTTAGTAAAAATGAGCTGAATATTAACAATTACCACTTAAAATGTTTCAAATTATGGCAACATAATTTTCTAGATTACTCAACGTTGTCGACAACGAATGTACTTTTGAATTTTACACGAATGACTGAGGACTGTTTTGGTGTCAAAGTTATGTTGTAATTACAGTTATTATGAAGAAATGCGCCTTTGAAGCGAAATATAATAACAATTATTCGTAACTGCAATTTGACTGACTGTATAAGCACACCAATGTGAATCGAAAATACTTTAGAAATTTATGCTTGTGAAATTTACAAAGCACTTTTCTATTGAAAATGAAACTGCTACCGAATTATACTTTTTCAAGAGCTGTTTTCTGGCGAATAAATACTTTCTTTTCTGCTGCAGTCTCTCCTCCTTCGCCGAAATCCACGTTTGGTATGACATGTAGTATGAGTTTGCCCCAAAATTCAAGTCTCAAGAGCTCTATAAACAAGTCTGTTATTTGCCTTGATACTCCACTGTGCCTGAAATTTTCAAAAGTTATTTTAGATCGCAAACATAGAACCGCAACTTGCTGAGTATTATGTATGTAACGTGGGTGGCGTAAGGAAATGTGTTCTATATTGCAAATATTTTCAATGTTTTCACTCGATCAGTTACTTATTATTTTCCATGACAGATATTATTGTGCGAGGTAATTGTACTGTATGTACTATAATTTTTAAATTTAATTATTTGCATTATTATTATTATTATTATTATTATTATTATTATTATTTCTAAACACATTTATTTTATCACAATTATCATTAATAAAATAACGGTTTTTTAAATAGCGTAACCGTGTCATACCATCATAACTAAAGTAAAATTTTCTGTAAGTTAAGAGAATTATTTTCGCTTACAATCACATTAAAACCTGCATATTAAATGGGTCTTTTCTTTCTGATAACATGTTCAGAAATAATAATAATAAAAAAAAAATGTACTGAATGTTAAATTGGGAATTGATTTCTAATTGTTTTTGCGAAATAAAGGTTGGTGAGGAACGTCACATTTTTTTTCAATTTCAATGTTACATTTGTCATAAAACTTTATTTTAACAACAAAAAAAAAAAAAGTTCATCGTACCTTTTATTATTTCTGAGCATATTCTTATGCTATAAGGAACAAAACAACACTCTTAAAACTGTGCCTCTTATTTCAGAGGCACATTTTTCATTTTTGTGCCTCTGAAAATTAAGAGGCACAAAATGGTGCCTTTGAAATTAAAAGGCACACGTGCCTCTGAAAATTAAAAGGCACGAACAGTGCCTTTGAAATTTAGAGGCACGTTCTTATTTTTGTGCCTCTGAAAACTAAAAGGCACAAATGATGCTTTTGAAATTAAGAGGCACATTAATGATTTTTGTGCCTTTGAAATAAAGAGGTGCAACATAATATTTTTGTGCCTCTATACTTTCAGTTAAGTGAAATAATTGCCTAACTGATTGAAAATATCATATTCGTCCGTCATGAACTGAACTGAGACTTTATTATTTGCAGATTAGCTACAGAAATAAATAACAATTAAAAAATAAAAAATAAAGAATAAAAGAAAAGAAAATGTGTTCCAACATTGCAGTTTTATTTTCGTTCAATTAAAAACAGATATAAAAAACTTAAGGCGACAGTAGATTTTCAAAATGGCAAAATTGAACTAAAAATTCAATATTTCAATTTTACTGAAATATGAAACTACACCACATTACAGTAGCAATGTATGGCAAAAAGAAATTTTTAAATCCACAATTTTATGCTGAGTTGTAAGTGTTTATAAATAAATATTGAAAAAAAAAAAAAAGTGTAAATAAATATTGAATCTGTTGTAAAATTAAAAATTTAAATATTACTTTCTCAAAAATATTTCTTACATAGTTGCGTCAAGTTTATCAAATATATATTATTGCGTCAATTATATATTGTGTCAAATCGTCCATGCGTCTCATTTTTTTGTTGAATCTTATAAAACTTCATTTAATGTGTGTGCGTGTGTATATACACATATATATCTTAACACATGATTTAGTAGCAATTTTCCATTTTTTTTAATGTTAAAAAAAAAAAAAAAAAAAAAAAAAAAGAAAATGGGGGGGGGGGGAGTTTTCTTCAAAAAAACACTAACGTCTCAATAAATAAATAAATATATAATTAAATCGCTTAATTATGATTGTAAATAAAAAATGTCAACTAAATTTTGTTAAAATCATCTGTAAAAATAAATAAATAATGGAAATCTAAGTCAAAAATTAATTCGCAAGGACCAATTTAATTTAATATTTAAATTAATTAAAATGTTTATTTTAATATGGTATTTCTCATCTACACACTGTATAAAACGGTAACTTTAATCATTAATAGGTTTATAAATGTAGATTTTTATTTTAAGTCCATTGTCTCCTTAAATAACTTCTTACACCTAATTAACAGTAAATATTTGAAATTTGAATGTAACTCTGTCAAAAGCAAATAACTTCTATTATACATTGGGAAAAAATGCAAATTTTGATAATGAGTTTTATTTAAATTTGTTTAAATAGTACGTTTTTATTCCAATAAGCTTGTATAATTATAATTATATATATATATATTTTTTTTTCATTTTAAAAAATAATGTTAATCTCATTAAGGCACAGTCTGGCAGAGCATTCGAAGCTCAAATTCGGCCCCTGTACACTGAAAACAGACTCCTAAAATCTGAAAGTTCCAGAAGATCTAATAAAAGCATTTGAATAAAAGCGCCGTGGTATATTTAAAAAAAGGTTCCTAATGCTAGAAAAAATTTATTATAAAGGAGAAAACTGTACATTTGGATATCTCTCTCACTACTTAATTGCACTATTTTCGGATATTATCTCTTAAAAAGAGATAGTGATAAAAAACGCACGTGTAATAAATAGTTGTATTAAAAAAACACTTTAGAACCACGTATTTTTAAAACCATTAAATTTAATTAAAATCATTTTTAAAAAAATATGTACGATCAATTCAAAACTTATTGAGTTAATTTTTTAAGCATCTTCAGGAATGACACAAAATGTTTCTTCTATGCAGTTTAAATACTTAAATAGTAGCTTACAGTTAAAGTTACAAAAACTTGACATGTTATTATAGGCGAGCAGTCCAATGGCAGGAAAAGATATGAATAAATCTGTAGGAGCTATTGGAAAGTTTAAAAATGATTTTTGTACATTCATTTTAAAATGATAAAAAATACTGTACGTTTTAGAACAACTAGTCTTAAACACATCTTTTAGATTTTGAAAATATACCTAAAAATTGAAATTGTAAAATTATTAAGGAAAATTAGAATTTCTTTTGATACCATCTAAAATTCCTGTCTTATAATAATAATTGTGTCTCAAGAAACACTAAGTGCTGTTAAACTTTAAATATATTGACAGAAATTGTAATCGTTGGAGTAAATTTTGAAGGTGGGGATGGGGGGGGGGGATTCTTTTTGTATTATCCAAAATAACTGTCTTAAAAGCATTATATCTCACAAAAAATTTAAGTGCTTTTAAAGTTGTATAATAAAAATATTCATTGTTCGATTAAAAATATTGCAGAAATGAATTTTCCCTTTGATATCATCTAGTATGCCTGTCTCATGTAAACTAGGTCCCATAAAACATTTAAATGCCTTTAATCTTTCAAAAATATTCATAGAAATTAAAATTGTTCGCTCAAAAAGATTGACGAAATAAATTAGAATTTTTCTTTGGTATCATCAAAAATTTCTCCCATGATTAATTTTACACCGACTAATCGATTGGTAAAACACTATAAGAAAGCACCACAGAGCGTTTAAAAATAATGAGTACAAAACTTTAAATAAACACAATAAAATGAAAGAACTCGCAGCAATTATTTGCATTGCAGCACTCGTGCCTACTTTGTAGTGCGTTGCCGCTATGCTTGCACTCGTGCCTAATTTGTTCGCCTGATGAAGGATCGTGTTTTCTTTCGACCCGAAACAATTGTTGCAAGTTCTTGCATTTTATAGTGTTTATTCGAAGTTTTGTACTTATTACGACTGAAAGGTTGTCCATACTCCATATTATTTTTTATCCTCTTCTTGACTTTGATTGAAGTATGACTCTGCGACAATAAACGTAGGCATATTTCGGATTTCGGATGCTTAGTTTTGCACCTCAGCTCAGCAGGAAGAAAAATGTTTAGGGGGACGCCCCTCTTTCCCATTTCTTCACTGCTTTGCCCATCTGCTACTTTTAGGGCGTCATCTGCGATTAAACGATGGCGTTGTTTGTGTCGAAGAACTAACCGGGACCTCTCCCCCCACCGTTTTTGGAAATTTTTACTCTCCCCTCCTAGACGGCTATTGTAAGTCACGTGACTAACATCACTAACAGAAAAACACGTGGTGAGAGTGAGAGTTGCTTGTACTGGAGAATGCCTGTATTTATTACACCCATATTTTGAGAGTTATCACTACGTTGGCGACTCAAATTCAAAATTTTTATTCATTCATTTATTTTTATTTATTTATTTATTTATTATTATTGTATTATTATTATTATTATTATTTCACATTTGTGATGCTGAAATCGCATACATTTTAAAATTTTCTATTAAATTTTAATTGAAATTTATTTTAACGTTTTATGAAATAATTCACTTGTGTATTCAATTTAATGTTTTATAACCGCTTATTTCTTTCTTTCAATCAGTAACATGAAAAAATATATATAAGGGGAAAAAAATTCTAAACAAGCAAAATCCCATCATTTTGTCCTCTAAAAAATACCATTATTTCACTCTTGTCCTTTCTAACAAAAAGTCTATTTGCTGTAACGTAATTTTAATCATTTAGTCAAAATATCCTTTTGCAGATACATACATCTGTACTTCTGTAATTTCTATATTCTCATGGCTAAAGTTGGGCTGTATTCTATAGTCAACACGTTGAACGTCACGCAAATTCTTAAAATCCATTAAAATTTCATAATGATTCCTCCTGTAATAAATAAAAATTAAGCAAATTTTTAATAAATTTTCAATCATTAAATGTAATATTTTTAGTTTTACATCCTATTTTATATCCGCCACCGATGATTGACGTGGCGTTATATCATATTTGACACTGTCAGCCACCTATGGCTGACAGGGCGCGCAACGTTTTAATTTTTTTATTGGTACTGCTTTTACTTTCGAAGTAAAACTTTAACTAAAATGTTTGAAGTATTGGGTTGTTCGATAAATAATGTCGTTTTTTTTTTTTTTTTTTTTTTTTTTTTTTTCATGTTTTTCAAAGTGAATTTATTTATATTGACAACAAACATTAGTCAGTGATATATTGACCATTTTGTTGGATGACCTTTTGCCATCTTTCGGTAAGTTGAAAAATTCCACGTTCGAAGAAGCCTTGGTTTTTAGAAGCGAAGGTTTTAAAAAACGACATTATTTATCGAACAACCCAATATATGTTCTGCACACTCCTAAATTTTCAAGATGGTTTCTTCAGTACTTAGAGACATATGACAAAATGTCTAGACTCTAGAATGGCTGACATGGCGCTCAACGTGTTAATATATATGGCACTTCTGTCCAAAGGATTCAAAATTATTAACTAGATTAAGCGACTACGTAACTCACAACCGCTCCTTTTTATATATTCTTGTGGCGAACAAAATAAATGCCAAATTGTTTCTCTACATTGAAATTGGCTAAAATGATGATAATTCTTTTTCGATTTCTCCATCTATCAAGGTGCTAAAAATGTGACCTTGAAAATGATATCGGATATGACATATGAGATATCTTCCCTCCTTTTTTATGCTGCAATATTAATAAAAGTTATTTGTACGCGATTGGATTCTATTTTATTTGTGAAAGTTGCTTTTTATAACACATCTGGATTAAATGAATCTATGGGCATTTAATAAAAAGAACATAAATAACTCTTGCGGAAAACAACGCAAAGAAAATTTCGAACTGTAAAATTTAAAGTTGTTATATTATGACAATTTCCTTTTAGAACAACACTCCAACATTGATGATGTATTATAATAAGTAGTGCACAATAGCACAATCATTCTTCATACGTAGTATCATGCAACAAGTAAACGCATAGCATGCTAAGAAAACAAAAAATGAAAACCAAGTCGGTAGATTTAATTATAATAAAAGGTAAAAGATTCACTCTTGAATATTTAGTAGTATATTATAAAAAGAAAAAATATGGTTTAATCTATGGCTCTTCTTCTTAAAGCTTAGTTATGTCGTTATGTGTAAGATTTATTAAAAAACAGAAAGATTATATACATACACATACGGAGAAATTTCTGCATTCGGAACAACATTGTTTAACATTTTTACTAGAATTTATAAATGGAATCAAACTATTTCGCTAAAAAGTCAAATAATGGAATTGCATTGCTATATTATCTTTTGTCTGTTGCTTCCGTTTCCAAAAATTTAAGAAGAAATAGAATTTTTTCCATCTAACAAGCATTTCTTTTCCCTTAGAAATTTGTAAGTCCGAAGGCCTGTTATATTTATAGTATACTTTTTCTAATATTTCACTCAAGTTATAATAATAAATTTACCATGCCATGAAAATTTTCCTATTCAGATCCACTACATTACATTTCATTACAAATTTAGGGTTTATTCTGAGTGGTTGGTTATATAAATGTGTCGTATCATTTTCTTTGTATTAATATGTATGCCTTTTCATTATACTGAGCCATTTTCAGGCGTATTATTATGCTATATTTTTATGTATGTCAGTCACGAGAGAAAGAAAATTTAGAATAAATATTTATAGTGTTAAACATTTTGCAACGTATACTGCTGTTGCAATTTGATCGAAATTTATTTTAGTAGCGATACAGAATCTGTGCCGTAATTTTAAATTCAATTAATAATTACTTATATGTATTGTAGTGCAAGTTTATTGCTCATGTTTTTTTTTTTTTTTTTTTAAGTAGTAGTTTATATAGAGCCCAAAATCGATTTTTAACAAATTTTTTAAAGGTATTTTTTGAAAAGTGATTTTTTTTGTAATTTAAATGTTTGGAAACGAAGGTGTGCAGCAAAAGAATAAATAAGCTTTATTTATGTTTACAAGATTTGGAACTCAAAGTCGACATAAATAAATAATTAATTATTAATAATAAATAATAAATTGTTTAATTAAAATAATTTAATTAATTATAATAATTTAATTTAATTAATAATTTAATTAAAAATTTTCGACCGCAGGTTTTCGATGGATTTACATGTTTTCAGATGCCCTGAACGCGATTGTTGCGACAGAAAATGTCTGTCCATCTGTGTGTGTGTGCATGACAAATTTTGTGGACGTTGTACCTATCTCACAAACTAACGACCGAAATTTAACCAAACTTGGTATTTAGTTGGAGTTTGGCCTAAAGTGGTTCTGATTACTTTTGGATTCAATCACTACACTGGTGGCGCTGTCATTCTATTTTTTTCAAAATTTTTAAAATGACATTTTAGGACAAAATTTCGTATAAATGTACATAATGAGAATTATTTTAACGAATGATTGTGAAACTAATAAGAATTATTGATGATAGTAATAGTAAACTAGAAAAAAAAAAAAAAAAAAAAAAAAAAAAACTTGCGTGTATAAGAGAATCGCTCCCTCCTAGGGAATGAAAAATTTCAATATAGGTGTTTTTCAAAAGAACTCTTCAGCACCTTTAAAACGAATGGTTAAACCACACATCTGTAATAATTTAAAACGAAATTATTGATTTTTTTTTTCCACTTTTAACAAAAAAAAATGTAAATGCAGCTAAGTATCTTTGATGCTTCGCTTATCAGACAATTTCTGCTGGCGAATACTACTCAAATAAAAATTGGCGATCATCTCATGCGAACGATTTTATATGTTTACAGCAACCCTAGTGTCAGCTGTGGGACGAATGTGCTCAAGATCGAACGTTTAAAAGGGGGATAGATAATGAGCATCATCCCTCTCTACACAGGGGGGAGAGGGTGTTTGTAATAACAACGTTCAGATAACTATCGGGAAACTGTTAATTAAGGCATATACAAGTAGCCAATTCGTATGCATTGCTTCTGAGGCTAATTGGATGTAACTTCAAAAGCGTCGACCATGTAATTAGCGAGATAAGGCATACTATCGGGGATTTGTAAATGACGAAGACACAATACTAAGCTGTTTACAATGCTTAGATTATAAATAGCTGTTTAATTTGTTATTTGGAGAAATTTGAATTTATTTATCCTTGCATAAGTGACTATTAAAAGGAGGTTATAAAAAAAAGAAAAAATATCACTTAGTAATTCATAAATGATTTAGGCTATGATTGTCGTCTTATTTCTTTACTCTGGAATATTTTAGTAAGATGATTTTCTTTGTACGTAGATTTGATTTATGAGGAAAAATTATGACAACTGTTTCTTGTTTTGATTGATATCATGTCCTGTTCCTCCCTGAAACAGTTTGATTTTGATTTTGAAAGAAAATCTTTTTGGAATAATTAAGTAGTAAGTAGCCAGGTGTAGATCAGAAGGGATCCTCAATATTTAATCACTTATCTTTCTGCAGTTATATTCCCTTAATTAATATTTCATGTTTTACATAATAATTCATTAAATGAGGAAGTACAGTTTAAGCGTTAAAATTATCTAGCCCGAAAAAATGCTTCTCATTGTTGAAGAAATTTCTCTGTAGTTGATGTTGATAAATTGCCGAAATTAGTAACTAAATTTCAAATAAGAAAAACTCAATAGAAAATATCTATTACTTACAGAAATAGTGTTGTTGTTGTTGTTTCTTATGCCACTCGGAAATTCCGAGCCCCGGTAGTGGAACTAACCGGGTTTAAGGCAGGAGGGGTGCGTCATTCCGTTTTTCAGAGGAGCGCCCACTAGGGAGGAAGTACGTCTTAGCTCCAGAAGCTGGCGATAGATGGCAGCACCAGCAAACAACAGGAACTCGAATTTTGATCCGGGACTAGGCTGAGACCACGGACTTAGAGAAGAAGGACAGTTTTCCCCAACGGCAGCCTTCCCTCAAAAATGGACCCGAAATGGTCGCTATTATTCGTTCGCCGCTAGGGGTCGTATTTGTTCTTTGACTGTCCACTGCCTCCGTAGAAAACCATTGCGCGCAGACGAAATTTTAGTTTTATTTTCAGTTTTCTTTTTAATTTCTTTTTAATATTGGATTTTTTTCATAATGTCGCATTGTTACGCACCGGGTTGCACCTCCGGATATCGAAGTGTTCGAAAAAAAAACAAAGAAATAGGTGAAAAGAACCCAAGTTTATTTCGTCCACCTAATGTAAGCTATTGATTTTAATGTTTTGTTGACTGATAAAATTATTATCTTATAAATATTCTATTACTATTAAAAAAAAAAAAGGCTGATTTAATTAGTATGGTTCTTAGTAAAATTCTGTTTGATAGATTTTTTTTTTTTAAATTAATTAAAATGTAATTTTTAGGTCACTTTGCATTAAGATTTTAAAATTTGCGTGCTAGCAGTATTCCTTTTTTCATATTATTCGGCGAAAAAAAAAAAAAAAAAAAAAACATGCGAGCTTGCAATCTTACGAATTTAAATCATGTTAAATTATAAATTACGTTTTTTTTTTTTTTTTTTTTTTTTTTTTTATAATTGCAGCTTAAAAAAAAAAGTATTTTAAAAATCTTGAATTGTAAACCGATTTTGGCAAGAGTTAAAAATTGGTAAAAAATGATATGAGTTCACAGTCAGTCTTTTTTCAATTCATTTCAAAATTACTGAGTTTTAAGATATTTAAAAAATAATTTAAAATGTTTTTTTTTTTCTATGCCACTTTGCAGTGACATTTTAAATTAATTTTACAAACTGCCAATCTTTTAACTTCCAATTCATGTTAGATGATGAATCACGTTATATTATTATCATTATTATTACCATATTATAGAAATGTACTGTTTTTAACAAAAAAGAAATTTTTAATTGGTTTTGTCAAAAATTAAAAATAGTGATTATGATGTCACAGTAAAAAAACTCCTAAATTCAGTTGAAAATTGGAGATTTTAAAGAAAAATTATATTTAATTAAATTCATCACCAGTGCCACATTCACATTTCATAATTTATAAGCTAGTGTTCTTCCAGCTGAAAATTAGAGATTTTATGTAAAAATTAGAGTATTAAATTCAAGGTAAGTTGTTTTTATAAAGTTAGCTTTACACTTAATCTCCGTGTCATCTCGTCGGTGTATCGAGCTATTCCCTAAAATAATATATATGTGATATGTATATATATAAAATAAATAAATAAAAAAGTAAATCATGTATATTATAGCATGAGCATAGTTGTGAAAAAATAAATAGAGTCAAAGACATCCAACAAATGTCAGATAAAACTTCCTTCTTAATACGGTATACATTTTATTTGTAACCAAGTATATACATATTACATGTCTCTTAAACGTTCAAATTTTACTTACAATATTCTGATTTAAATATGCACTTAAGGTATAATTTTCTCATAATCATAAAACATCAATATAAAAAATTACGTTATTTAATCTTCATAATGTTAAATACTTCATGAACAAATGCATGACTTCCAGAAATCCGCATGTTGTAACCAATGTAACTATCAAACCGACAGTAAAAATTTTAATATGAAAAGTTCAAGATAGCGCTGATATTAACCCCTTAACGCGCGCTGTCCGCGCTGCGAGGATGCAAAATTTAAGATCCAGCAGCGAAAATTCATCCCGCTAATTTTTTAGAAAAATAATTACCTTTATAAAATAGCAGAAAAGGCCATTTTTTTAACCTTAAAATTTAAAATTTCTTTTAGTTTAATTTAGTTTATAAATTCCAGTGGCACTATAATTTAAATGATCGGAATTGTCTTGCGCCGCAAAGGGTTAACAGTGATTCATTAGAAACTGAATATCACGAAACACAGAAAGTCAATTTTATGCAGATTACTTTCTGTTGATGATAAATTTTAAATGCATTGATGCTATAAACAAGAAATAATTGTTCATAAATAACAATAAATAAATAAAATAAAAAACGATTTTTGCCTATATTTTAAAAAAAGTAATAAAAGGTAATATACTTGTAATATAAGCTTATATTGTATCATATGTTATGTAAAATTTTGTATCTTACTTTATTAGGTACATTTTAATTTCTTAATTCAAGATTGGTTGGATGGTTGGAGGATTAAGGCCGATTGACTCCTTATGTGTCCTAGGCCTATGGGGGGAATGCCCTCCGTGGGGGTCTTTCTAAGGGGTCCTAGCCCGTATTTACGCGAGTTTCGGAGGAAACCACGGAAAACTCCGAACGGATAGGTCGATGAGCGTGACCTGGGATCGAACCCGGCACCTCCCATCTACCAGCTGTGAGCGCAGAACCGCTCGGCCGCTGGTGGGCCTCCTTAATTCAAGAAAAATTAAACTTCATTATCATGCATATTTTTTACAGAGTTGCTTATTCTCTATTTAATTTTTTCTTTTCTTTTTTAATTATTTTCCAAGCATACTTATTTGTATTTTTCCTCATTTTTTATGCATTACAGTATCAAAATCTCGTTTCATAAATGCTAATTTTCACAAAATTCCAAAATACACATAATTTTTGTTCCAATTTGTGTAGATTTCTGGGAATCTCCTGCATACACATTAAATTTAAAATTAAAATTAAAAAAATAAAATCCATTTACGTATTAATGTAACTGAATTCGGCTTTTGGGATAGGTTTTACCAAATATTGTTACTATTCTTTCTAAATCTAATTTCTTTGAATCCCTAAAATCATCAAATTTTGCAACCTGCTTTCTGCACTGCAAGTTCTGAGGTAGTTTTTCACTATTCTAACATTTATAAATTGAACCGACGGATGTTTCAGTCGTTGGCTGAATTATTTCATAATTATTAATATATTTTATAGTTGTTTGGTTGGTTGGGTATTAACGTTGTACTAGTGCTGCTCAATAGACAATTGGCGGACACACCCTATCCCTAAGCAGGGCCCGGAAGCATGCCATCACAATTTTGATCTTCCACGGAGGGGATAATATTCTTTTATGTAAAAAAAAAAAGGCTGAATGAAAAATTGCAATATGACTTTTGAAGATAATAAAATATAAACATTCATGAGAGGCTGAAATGATAAAATAGAGCAAAAATATTTTTTACTGTTTCCGAAATTTTTGATTTTTATACAAACAAGCATTAAAAATCGGTAAAAGTTGTATTGTTCCTCGATTGCCTTTTTTTTTCTTTTCTTTTGTTCCCTGAATCTCTAGCAAAAAGTAATTAAAAGTAAATTTTAAAAAGAGAAATACATTTTTAATTTCTTGGTGATGCAGAGTGTCGCGACGTAAAATAAATTTAATAATTTTAAATTCATATAATTATTAAAACGACTTTTAATTACACGGAAATATTTTAATGATTTGAATTTGACAGATATTAAACAAATTATCGTTATGAAATTTCACAAATAATTAAAAGAATTTTCTCTTTAGAAATAGAATGCAAAAAACAAATCTTATTTAAAGGTCTCAATTATTTTACTTATTTCATTTCTCATTGTTAAAGCTGTCTTTAAGTTCTAAAGCAAAAGCAACACATTTTCATCTTATTTTTTAGATATTTCCTTTCCAACGCCTTTGTAAAAAAATCATAAATTTTTAAATTTTGTCTTTTTTACATACTTCGCAATTTTTTTTTTTTTTTTTGTTTGTTTAATTGGAAATGCTGGAATAAATTCTGTTTTTTAAAATACATTCATTGTTTTAAATTATGAAAATTCATATTTTCATATTTATTTTTTAAATATCATATATTTATGTTTTCATTATACTATTTCGTCTATTTTTTTTTTTTTTTTTCTTTTTTTTTTCGGGGTGGGGGGAGGGAGCGAATTCTTTATATTTATAGATATATTTACAAATAATGAATGTTTTCATTCTTGGATTTTGAAAAAAAAAAAAATATTAATAAATAAATAAATTTTTTCATAGCTATATTCTTTATTCCTGTGAAATATCTGAATAGGTTTTTCAATAATTTTACAAATTCGAAAATATCCGCAATTGATTTGTAAGTATCGAAAACCTCTATAAACCAATTTTGAACGATTTAACTCTATTTTTATTTTTTTGCCCCCCTCCCCCCCTCTCCCCACCCCCTTCTCGCCCCTCCTAATAACTTTACACTTTCGAAAATATCCCCATTCGACTTGCAGGCCTCTAAAACCTATCTGTACCAATTCTGAACGGCCTAACGGTATTTCTATTTGTCTTTGCCCATAGCCCGCCCTTACCGCCCCACCCCCTACCCGTCCCTCCTAATAATTTTACAAATTCGAAAATGTCCCCAATCGATATGTAAATATCGAAAACATCTATATACCAATTTTGAACGATTTAACTCTATTTTTATTTTTTTGCACCCCCCCTCTCCCCTCCCCCTTCTAGCCCCTCCTAATAACTTTACATAATCGAAAATATCCCCATTCGACTTGCAAGCCTTTAAAACCTGTCTGTACCAATTTTGAACGGCCTAACTGTATTTCTATTTGTTTTTGCCCATAGCCCCCCTTTACGGCCCCACCACCCTTACCGCCCCTCATAATAATTTTACAAATTCGAAAATATCCGCAATTGATTTGTAAGTATCGAAAACCTGTATAAACCAATTTTAAACGATCTAACTCTTTTTTTATTTGTTTGCCCCCCCTCTCTCCCCCCCCCCCCTTCTCGCCCCTCCTAACAACTTTACACTTTCGAAAATATCCCCATTCGACTTGCAGGCCTCTTAAACCTATCTGTACCAATTTTGAACGGCCTAACTGTATTTCTATTTGCTTTTGCCCCATAGCCCCCCCCCTTACCACCCCACCCCCCATATCGCTCCTCCTAATAATTTTACAAATTCAAAAATATCCACAATCGATTTGTAAGTATCGAAAACCTCTATGTACCAATTTTGAACGATCTGACACTATTTTTATTTTTTTGTCCCCCCCCCACCCCTCCCTCCTTCTTTCCCCACCTAATAACTTTACACAATCGAAAATATCCCCATTCGTCTTGCAGGCCTTTAAAACCTGTCTGTACCAATTTTGAACGGCCTAACTGTATTTCTATTTGTTTTTGCCCATAGCCCCCCCCTTACTGCCCCACCACCCTTACCGCCCCTCATAATAGTTTTACAAATTCAAAAATATCCGCAATTGATTTGTAAGTATCGAAAACCAGCATAAACCAATTTTAAACGATCTAACTCTTTTTTTATTTGTTTGCCCCCCCCACTCTCTCCACCCCCCTTCTCGCCCCTCCTAACAACTTTACACTTTCGAAAATATCCCCATTCGACTTGCAGGCCTCTTAAACCTATCTGTACCAATTTTGAACGGCCTAACTGTATTTCTATTTGCTTTTGCCCCGTAGCCCCCCCTTACCACCCCACCCCCTTATCGCCCCTCCTAATAATTTTACAAATTCAAAAATATCCACAATCGATTTGTAAGTATCGAAAACCTCTATGTACCAATTTTGAACGATCTGACACTATTTTTATTTTTTTGTCCCCCCCCCCACCCCTCCCTCCTTCTTTCCCCACCTAATAACTTTACACAATCGAAAATATCCCCATTCGTCTTGCAGGCCTTTAAAACCTGTCTGTACCAATTTTGAACGGCCTAACTGTATTTCTATTTGTTTTTGCCCATAGCCCCCCCCCCCCTTACTGCCCCACCACCCTTACCGCCCCTCATAATAGTTTTACAAATTCAAAAATATCCGCAATTGATTTGTAAGTATCGAAAACCAGCATAAACCAATTTTAAACGATCTAACTCTTTTTTTATTTGTTTGCCCCCCCACTCTCTCCACCCCCCTTCTCGCCCCTCCTAACAACTTTACACTTTCGAAAATATCCCCATTCGACTTGCAGGCCTCTTAAACCTATCTGTACCAATTTTGAACGGCCTAACTGTATTTCTATTTGCTTTTGCCCCATAGCCCCCCTTACCACCCCACCCCCTTATCGCCCCTCCTAATAATTTTACAAATTCAAAAATATCCACAATCGATTTGTAAGTATCGAAAACCTCTATGTACCAATTTTGAACGATCTGACACTATTTTTATTTTTTTGTCCCCCCCCCACCCCTCCCTCCTTCTTTCCCCACCTAATAACTTTACACAATCGAAAATATCCCCATTCGTCTTGCAGGCCTTTAAAACCTGTCTGTACCAATTTTGAACGGCCTAACTGTATTTCTATTTGTTTTTGCCCATAGCCCCCCCTTACTGCCCCACCACCCTTACCGCCCCTCATAATAGTTTTACAAATTCAAAAATATCCGCAATTGATTTGTAAGTATCGAAAACCTGCATAAACCAATTTTAAACGATCTAACTCTTTTTTTATTTGTTTGCCCCCCCACTCTCTCCACCCCCCTTCTCGCCCCTCCTAACAACTTTACACTTTCGAAAATATCCCCATTCGACTTGCAGGCCTCTTAAACCTATCTGTACCAATTTTGAACGGCCTAACAGTATTTCTATTTGTTTTTGCCCATAGCCCCCCCTTACGGCCCCACCACCCTTACCGCCCCTCATAATAATTTTACAAATTCGAAAATATCTGCAATTGATTTGTAAGTATCGAAAACCTGTATAAACCAATTTTAAACGATCTAACTCTTTTTTAATTTTTTTGCCCCCCCTCTCTCCACCCCCCTTCTCGCCCCTCCTAACAACTTTACACTTTCGAAAATATCCACATTCGACTTGCAGGCCTCTTAAACCTATCTGTACCAATTTTGAACGGCCTAACTGTATTTCTATTTGTTTTTGCCCATAGCCCCCCCTTACGCCCCCCCTTACCGCCCCTCATAATAATTTTACAAATTCGAAAATATCTGCAATTGATTTGTAAGTATCGAAAACCTGTATAAACCAATTTTAAACGATCTAACTCTTTTTTTATTTTTTTGCCCCCCTCTCTCCACCCCCCTTCTCGCCCCTCCTAACAACTTTACACTTTCGAAAATATCCACATTCGACTTGCAGGCCTCTTAAACCTATCTGTACCAATTTTGAACGGCCTAACTGTATTTCTATTTGTTTTTGCCCCATAGCCCCCCCCTTACCACCCCACCCCCCTTATCGTCCCTCCTAATAATTTTACAAATTCAAAAATATCCACAATCGATTTGTAAGTATCGAAAACCTCTATGTACCAATTTTGAACGATCTGACATTATTTTTATTTTTTTGTCCCCCCCCCCCACCCCTCCCCCCTTCTTTCCCCACCTAATAACTTTACACAATCGAAAATATCCCCATTCGTCTTGCAGGCCTTTAAAACCTATCTGTACCAATTTTGAACGGCCTAACTGTATTTCTATTTGTTTTTGCTCCATAGCTCCCCCCCCGTTGCTGCCCCACCTGGGGGCTGAATTTTTAAAATTCCAGAAATTGGTTTTTAGATAGTTGCATTAGCTATATTTTAGAGCAAAAATTTCACGTATATCTATTTTTTTTTGTTTGAGATATATAGGATTATGCGAAATCACGTTTTGCCCCCCCCCCGCCCCCCTTGGGGACCGAATTAAAAAAATTCCTTAAACCGATTTTTAGATATTTGTATTAGCTATATTTTAAAGTAAAAATTTCACGTATATCTTTTTTTTGTTTGAGTTATATAGAATTATGTGAAATCACGTTTAACGCATGTGAAATCACGTTTCGCCCCCTCCCCCTCCCCCTTGGGGACCGAATTTCAAAAATTCCAGAAATCGATTTTTAGACATTTGTATTAGCTATATTTTAACGCAAAAATTTTACGGATATATATTTTTTTGTTCGAGATATTTAACATTATTTCATTTAATTCTCGCGTTAAAGCGCTCTTTCAAGTCTGAAGTGGAAAGGCATTCGATGCGAGCGCCATCTTCTAAAAGCGACCAAAATGGGGCCATTCTGATAACACAGCGTGAGCGATCCATAGTGTACATCCATGGCTGAGACAGAAATAGTAAACATTACATGTAATATAAATTCCTCACTCGATTATGAGAAAATTTCTGCATATTATAAAGAAAAAATCTTTCAAAAACATTTCTCTTCTGGTAGTTAAATGATTAGCGCTCTGTCTGGTCTTTAGTTGCTAGGTGCTGATTTCGAGTCCTGGTTCTCAAATTGATGTTCGTAGCGTTTCAGAATTCACTTTCAGTCGTAGATTAGGGCCAGTTAGCCTTAGAGTGTGCAAACAACGACCATAGAACGACAAAATAAACCTTAAAGTCAGTTTTGATCGAGTTTTTCAACAATTAACATTTTCAATAGAAAAATAAACATAATTTTCATTTTAAAATAATGCTGTGCAAAGACGAAAGAAAGAATTTGTATGCTGTTGTTTCGATTTTTACATACACAATATTAGACTAATTGTATGCCAATTTTAAATCAAATACCATTTTAATTTGTAATGCTTTTATTGTTATTTGCTGCATGTAAGTTCACAGTGACTCATTTTACATCATTTATAACACTCTCTTTGAATATCTTTGTTTCGAAAAGTGACTATCATCGTCTGAACCCGTATATCTTTCTATTCAGGACATATTTATTTCCTTCTAACCCCCTTGAACATCAGAAGAAGAGGAAAAAAAAAAAAAAACTCAAAAAGCATCAACTCTGCAGTATGTGATAACCCTTATAGCTCCATCCTCTTATCTACAAATAACTCATGATAACCAAGGACTATGTTGATACAGCTCTCTAAAGCCCACTAAATCTGTTGTTGGCGGAATGCGGATTCGTACCCTTACCCTTACCCAGACAGGGGTCTCTCTCCAATCTTAGAATAAGTTTCGACACAAGTCGTGTATTTCATATACCAAAACACGCCAGACATACACATGGGGATATATATTTCTTTTCTACTGGTGCAAGATCTTGAACTTTTCTTGAAAAATGTGAGACCAGCTGCTGCTATTTTGTGTCGTCTAAAGATAGTAGGAATTGTTTCCAGTCATTACATTAAATTTCTTAAGTGCGAATCGCTTTCTGATAAGAATATTGATATTTCAACATGACAAATTATCGTTTTCGTTGAAACATGCATGGGCTTTTTTGATACCGTGCTAGAGATTTTTTTTTTCTTTTAAGCGAATCATGGCATTAGTAACATGTAATATAAATTCACCTGAATTTACTTTTTGTAAAGTTTGCTCCTAATTTATAAACGTAACTTTTTTTTTTTAAAACATATGGCTTTAAACATGTATAATTTAATTTTTAATCATATACATGCATATGTCTGCACCCCGAAGATAAAGGACACCACGCCCATTTTGTGAAAAGCGTTATCACTATATCTTTGATGTGCTACAATGAAATACTTTTGTCATGAATAAAGAAAACATTCATATAGTTTTATTTTCCACTGTCTTTACTCCTTTATAGTACCTAGGCATTAGTACTTAATGCCTCTATTTAAATCTATAAATGCACGTAAAGGACATGGTGCTAACTCTTTTCACAAAATGGACATGGTATCCTCCTCGGTACAAATATAATACTTATTGATTATGCGTGTTTAAAGTTCAAGAGAACCATCAAAAAACATGCAAATCCAATTTGAAGAATGCATAATTCAAAGTTAATCGTTAGTGTATTCTGAAAGGATTAAGCACAGAAATTTTCTTTCGTGTACTAAAGGTTCCATAGTTGACTTATTTTTCAAATAAAATCCGATCCGCGTGGAATATTTATACTTCACATTTTTCGATCGATCAACAAAATTGGAAATCTGTGTTTGCAAATAAATAAATATCTTACCAGTGATCTACAGGTTCTGTTCCCAAAACTGGTAGACAGGAAATGCCGGGTTCGAACCCAGGTCACCCTCATTGTCTTAGCAGTTCGGAGTTTTTCTGCAAAATATGCAGGAATACGAGCTAGGACAGATTTTCTGCTATGCGTGGTTAGAATACTTTCGGACTATAGGAAATGGGTTTAAAAATCGAAAACAAATTTTGAATTGTAGTCAGGGGCCCAAAACAATTAGGCCCCCACCCCCAAGTCCGTTACTACTCGAACATGTATGCAAATTTTCTGATGTTGGTGGGAATTAAGTGAAAAATGATTTCTAAGTTTGACCCACACATTTCAAACTAGATAAAAGTGTGTAAGAATTTTTTTTTTTTTTTTTTTTTTTTTTTTTACAAGAAGAAAAAGAAGACTTTTTAATTTTATTTTTAAATTCTATATAATTCGAAACACATTTTGTGAATCCCTCTCCCCCTCAAACACACACACACACACTTTTTCTTTTTTTAAATATATCGTTTGTATTTGAATCCATTTTGAACTAGCCATTATTTATGTTGCTAGTCTTCTGATCCTTGATACTGATTGTAATAAAATTTCTGAGAATGTTTTTTTTTTCAAACACACTCATTTCATTGAAAATCTTGTTTCATTCCACAAAGATGAGTATTATTGCTAACAATAACACAATTATTTTAAAAGTAATACATTTACTAAGTAACTCAATTACTTTAAAAATAATAATTATCATTGGCTTACCGTAGAGCCTTTTTTAATGAATAGGCCCGTATAGCCTACTCTTAGAATTTTAAAGGGGTTACCAAATTCTATTTTAAGGGTTTTGTCCGATTTTATTTTTTCAGGAAAAAAGAAAATGACTGAAATATTTAGTTCAATCGTAGTAAATTTGTATTCACAATAAAGAAATATGAAAATTACATTGCAGATAAATGTAGGTGAAGATTTGTTGTCACCATACAACTGTTACAGTACTGAAAATAATGTGTATTTCAAAAAAAAAAAAAAAAATATATATATATATATATATATATATATTTATTTATACGTTTAAAGTGTTGCTTAAATAATAATAATAATAACAATAATAATAATAATAATAATAAATATCAAGGTAGTCAGCAAAATGATGACAGTTGTGTGTGTGATTGGGGGGAGGGAGAGGGCATGTGACTCAGGGTTTACTACACTGCTCTTTCTTTAGCAGGCGTAGCTTATGCATATATGCAAATTGAAATATCGAAGAAAATTGTATTTAAATTCGAGGTAACCAATCTTTATGTGTTGGGTAACTAATGGAATCAGTGCTCTCCGAAAATAATTGGGGGGGGGGGGGGGGTGAACAGCTGTCGGGTCATGTCATCTAACGATACTCCGGGCTATTTTCAGTTTTTAAGATCCAGGGGTGTGAATTATGGTGAATAAGCCCTTCTGACATTCTGGTTTTACACATGTTGTGTCATCTGCGAAATGGTGCGATAAGCATAAAGCAGACGCCGATTAAATCTGAAACGTGATAGTTGAGCATTGTGGAACAAGGGCGTTCCTAGAATCTGATCGGTAGTAGTTAAAAATGAATCATGTTACTGCGTTATTAATGAAATATTTTCTATTCCGATGACCCGGCATCCTGTCAATGGACGCATTGCATCTAATTAAATGGACGGGTTTTTTTTATTTACATGTGTATTTCCGAGGGATTATTTCCTGTCTTTGATACATACTGTTTTTTTTTTTTTTTTTTTTTTTTTTTTGCTCGACAAAGAAATGATGTAGTTCATTAAAAATAAATAAATAAATAAAAATTATTTGGAAGAAAAAAATTACCTCTCATTTAAAAGTAATCCCTCGTTATAAAATTACGGGCATGATAGATATAAACTTGTAAACTTTTCGCTAGTTACTTAAACAAAACATATTAATTTTTTTTTTTTTTTTTTTTTTAAGAATATAGTGGATGTTAATATATATATATATTTTGTAAATCACTGTCGTAGAGTTATTTATTTTATTTATTTATTTATTTTTTGCTTACACATGCATTGAAATATAATAATATTCAAGTATGTTGAAATTTCTCGAAAAGCACTTAAATTTAGAATTATAAAAATAGAGAATAAAAATTTGCATATAAATACATCGAGGTATAAAAATTTGCTTATGTACATATGCACTTGAGTTATAAAAATTTGCGTACATATGCATTGAGAAACAAAAATTTGTTTATGTATGCATTGAAATATTATAATATTAAGTATATTATGAAATTTCTCGAAGAGTAAATTAAAAAAAAAAAAAAAAAAAGGTCTTAAAACTTAAATTTTTGAAATAAATAAATGTGTTCTGCTAATTAATTTTTAATATCGCCCCTATATTCTAAACTTATTTATTATTACTTTGAGATCTCGTGAATAAATTATTCTCTTAAAAATATTTTTATGTGTTTGAATGTCGAAAATTAATGCAAATTTTTAGCATAACATAAAAATATTTTTAGAAAATTAATTTATCAAAGCAATCACAAAGTAATGCCGCAAATTTTTATTAAAGACAGAAAATTACAAAAAAAAAAAAAAAAAAGTTCTTTTAAAATTATAATAAGAATTATATATATATTCTTTAACCCAGTTAAAAGAATTTTATTTATTTATTTATTTATTATTATTATTATTATTATTAACGAGCATGCATTTCTCATGTTAGTTGCAGTATGCACCACTATTTCAGAATAACAATAGTTGATCCATTTAATTGTCGAATATTGTTAGGAAAAATTATTCTTCGGAAATACCGATGATAAAAAGCATAAAACTGCAGCGTGCCTTCTGTCATAAGGACAAAAGAGGCTTGTTGCTATTACTTTCTAACTAAAAATTTTAAAGTTGATTAATAAATAAAAAGAGATTTAAAAAATAATTAAAAATTAAAAGACGCTGGAATGACTTCTTAAAAACGCACACACAAAAAAAAGATGTCTTCTATTGAATATTTTTTATCTATTTACATTTTTGATTAATTTGAATCCTTGATCAGTTTTATTGTGTAACATACTTTAAATTTTGGCTGTTTAACTCAATTTTAAAACTACAAAATATAATTACAATAAAAATATAATTGTTGATTTTAATTCTTTAAAATCTTTGTTATATTTTTAAAAGTGTGCATTAAAAGCAATAAGTTTTTAAATAATCAGTAATCCCTAGAAAAAATTCTGGACAGCTATTGTGTAAGAAAACAAAGAATTTTTTGATTATTATTATTATTATTATTACTATTACTATTATTATTATTAAGATGTCTTCTGTCGAATATTTTTCTTTTTTAAATTTATATTTCAGATAATTTGAATCCTTGCTCAGTTTTATTGTATAATATACTTTAAATTTCAGCTATTTGCCAGTTTTATTGTATAACATACTTTAAATTTCAGCTATTTGTCTCACTTTTAAGACGACAAAATATAATACATAACAAGAAAAATAAAATTGTTAATTTAATTTAATTTATATATTTTTTTTATCTTTATTATTTTTTTTAAATCTTGCATCAAAATTAATAATTTTTTTAAATAATCAGTAATCCCGAAGCAAAATTTGGAATCTGTAGAAACCAAAAATTTTTCTGGACAGCAACTGTGTAAGAAAATAAAGGTATTTTAAAGAGAAAAAGTTATACGTCTGAGTCTGCGTTAGTTTCAATAAATTTCACGATTTGCAGCCCAGTAGAAAGAATCCAAAATTCCACAAAAAGTATACTAGAAACCATGCAACATGCATTAATCTCTGAACAGTATTAAATTTTATTTATACATAAGGCTGAATGCATTTTAAAGAATATATATGTAAAAGCTCCAGAAAATTGTAATAATTTTAAAATAAAAGAGAATTGGACAACCATTCAAAAAGATAATGATGGAAAAAATAAATTGCTAAATTTAGACTTTTATTTTTATTTTAGTGTCGAAAGGATATTTTCAGGAAACAGTTTTCCCCTTCCCCCAACCACCCTTACACCCCACAAATGAATGAATAAATAAATATAAATAATATAAAAATAAATAAATAATGCACACATTCGTTTCTTATTCATAAACTCTTTAACTAAAATGTAAAATTAAGTGGTTTTTTTTTTTTTTTTTTAATTCATGTCTGTTGGAAAACAAAACTATCCTGTGAAAAGCTGTTTTCATTCAACACTTCCTGTGAAAAGCTGTTTTCATCCAAATTTACTGTCATCCAAATTTACTACATTTTTTCACTACCCCGTGAAAAGCTGTTTTCATCCAAATTTAGACTTTTATTTTTCTTTTAGTGTGGAAAGGATATTTTCAGGAAACAGTTTTCCCCTTCCCCCACCCACCCTCACACCCCACAAATGAATGAATAAATAAATATAAATAAATAAGAAATATAAAAATAAATAAATAATCATTTAATAAATAATCATAAATAAATAAATAAATAAGTAAAAATAAATAAATAAATAATTTTTCATCCAAAATAAATTGCAAAATTTAGACTTTTATTTTTCTTTTAGTGTCGAAAAGATATTTTCAGGAAACAGTTTTCCCCCTCCCACCCTCCCACCCCACAAATAAACGAATAAATAAATATAAATAAATAAGAAATATAAAAATACAAAAATAAATAATGCACACATTCGTTTCTTATTCACAAACTCTTTAACTAAAATGAAAAATTAAGTTTTTTTTTTTTTTTTTTTTTTTTTTTTTTTTTAATTATTATTATTATTATTATTATTCATGTCTGTTTAAAAACAAAACAATCCTGTGAAAAGCTGTTTTCATCCAACACTATTTACATAACTTTCCTTTACATCATTTCATCCATGACAGGTGTTGACAAGACGCCTGCTCATTATCCTCATACCTGTCTAAAAATCTCATATCATTAGATTTAGATCCATTAAATGTATATTATCGTTCCATTAGCCGAAAGCCTTCCAAATTGCTGTGCACGATTTCTTATTTATTTTCGTAGACATTTTCAACCTGATAAGATTACAAAGGTTTCCTTGCCATTTACAAATCAAGAAAAATGATTGAGAAATTTTTGACGTTTCATAAAAAGTAAATGTCTTTGTAAAATAACTGGATATGAAGTTGAAGCATTACTTTTCTTTATTTCTAAAAGGTTCATGTTTCTTTATTTTTACTATAATGTTTTGTTTTTATATTAGATATTATCAGTGTTTTTTTTTTTTTTTTTTTTTTTAACGTGTTCAATCTGAAGTTATAACAACGACATTCTAATCCTTTAATAGCATTTACACACATACAGTGTGTGATGCCAATTGTCACATATTCTAAAAAATAATATAATCGTATAAAAACCATTTTTATGTAACGAAAGATTTTTATGACCTTTAAATTATAACTTAAATTGACATACAATGTGTTCTTTAAATTTTTATTTTCTCTCTCTTCCCACATATGTATCTTTTGCTAATTGCAACTCTCTCAAAATCTTTGATCATGTATTATTCTTTCTTTAACATAATGCTGATCTACAGTAGCATGTTACTTGTTCCCACAAAAATCATTTTGGCGAGGGTTGGCTTTCATTAAGAATCATTTGTATTATAACTCTCTGGCAACTTTTTCAAAAATTTACATGTGTTTATATGTAACATAATTACAACCATTTTTTTCTCTATTATTTTAAATTTGACTTCGGTTGGAGCTTTGGCGAAATTAAGGAAGAATCTGAGGGTCACATCATCGCCATCATGTAACCAGTGAAAGACGATTGTTTTGGGGGATCACCCTCTCCCCTCCACTCCGTAATAACTTTAAAATTATTAATTTTTGTAAGTCCTACATGGTCACTTATAGTAATCTTAAATATGTCAAAAATACATCAAATAAAGTTCATTATATATTGCTAGAATAATACCTGTTTTTGGAGTATACCTGTGTTATTGTTGGACTACTTCGCAAGTACTGTAATAATAAATTTTTGAATTATCTACAATTTATCTGGCCAAGAAAATTTATACTACACAGTGAAACGAACTCGGTTATAACGTTATTCAAGGAAGCCAGACGTTTCTGACGCTATAGCCAAGTGACCTAATAACCAAGTTTGTTCTGAAAGCAAGTGAAATTGCTCTATGTATCTGACACAACAATAAAAGTTAGAATATTTTTATTAGAAACCATAAGAGTCTCACTGTTATATAAAAATACTATACATGATTTTTCCATAGAAAGATTCTTTTTAATTTAAGGTAATTCAGATTAGAAATGGTGTTTATTAACATCAAAATTACGTATAATAAATGTAATGTATAATGTATGTAGTATTTTGTTAAACATCCAATACTTTAAAAATAAATAAATAAATAAATAATAATAATTTCAATAAGCAACTTCAAATTTCACTTTTATGTGTTTTTCTCGAAGGGGGGAAAAATCTAACGTGCATATATTTTTGACGCTAAAACCAAGACATAAGATATTAAAAGCAAATTATAAAAGACTATAAAGTATTTAGTGGTCAAATATTTTTCACGTTATAAGCAAGTTGACTATAAAAGTGATGCCACTATAACCGAGTGCAACTGTATCAGGGGCTACCCCTGAATTCAAGGTTTTTAAAATTTTGCTGTTTCTAAATTTCATGTTAAACTATTTTGTTTTTATAGAAATTTCTCATTTTGAATGTTTAATTTGCCTTATAATTCATTAAGAACTCTCAAAATATAACTTATTAAAGATAGCCATATGATGTATCATTAATAAGTCTTCCCTTATCTTTATGCAAGTTGCAGTTTTCAGGGGTTTTGCATGTTAGGTAGCTTCACCCCTGCTTTGTATATATGTAATGTATCTATCTGAAAGTCAATATGTGTGGATCTTTAATTTCTCAACCAGAAATTACTTAATCATTAATCCCTGCCCATGCCATCTTGCTCCCGTCAAAATCTCGGGGTGAGATTTCGATGTGTATTTCTCATACCCGTGATATTTTCAGGTTGAAATGTTCAGAAATGTATAAAAAAAATTTAACTATAGTTCATATTCCATATGAGGATTCCGTTTTTTTTAACCTATTCTAATTTTACATACCAGATGCAGTTAGCCTAGACCCGTTAATACTTCCTATCACTTTATAATCGCAGCTGTGTGAAATAAAATTCTAGTCATGTTTGCTAAACTGGCCAATGCCATACTGCGACCAGTTGTTTCGATGACAATTCTAGGTTCATGTACCGATTCGTTCTAATATCACGGATACCAAAAAAAAAAAGAGAAAGAGAGAGAGTAGAAATGCATTGTAAATTAAAACAGTTACCTAATTTGTGAAATAATTATATATATATATATATATATACATATATATATTTTTTTTTTTTTTTACATTGACTTATTAAATACGGTTTTTTTTTCTTTCGTACTTTTTCTTCTATCTACATATCCATCTTATACAGAACTGTCCACTTTCCTTCCACACACACACTTAAACTAAAAGACCATGTATTAGTAGATGTCATGCCCTTAGTGAAGAACTTTTCTAGATTCATGAGGGCATTCTTTCCAAAGATAAAAAGCGTGGAAGAATTCGATATAATCCAAACAAGAACTTTCCTGAAAATATTTCAGAAATTTCTTTACATATAACAAGATTTTGTAGACACACTTATTTCTAAATGCCTATGGAACATTGTATAGATATATTGCTATCATGTTAATTAAGCTTTATTTCCTGTTTATGGAAACTTAAAAAATAAAATAAAATAAATAATTTTTTCATGAAAATTCTTTTTAAAACAATATAGGGTAAGTGCACCAGTGATTGACACTTTTAGAGCAATCTCTGAAGTTTTTAATGTTCTAGTCATCAGAAAATATTTTTAGAAATCTTAAGTTAATACATATGGCATGAAAGACATTCAGAACCACATATATGTTAAAATATATACATTTGATAACAATTTTTTTTGTGAATTTTTATTTGACACCCACTTAATGTTCCAGTAATTGACACTGTTAGTTATTCATTTTACCAATTATTAGCACCCTATGCTCCAGTATTTGACATAAAATGTTAAAATTCTTATATGTAAAATATATGATTTTATTATTTATTAATTATTTCGGGATAGATTTCAATCACTGAAAAATGCCAATCACTGGAGCACCTACCCTATATGTTCGTAGTTCTACGTAATATTTTGGACAAGTTAATTTATTACAGTATCATGAGATTGGTGAGCAGCGAAATTGTAGAGTGTTATTATATTAATTTTCTATATCTAATTACAATTTTTTTTCTCCTCCTAGTTCTCCGAGAAGACTTCCGTACTGTGCCAAAATCTGTCCAAGCTTCTGTTGGTGAGAGTGCTACTCTGGAATGCGCACCTCCAAAAGGACATCCAGAACCAACTGTCCGGTGGCGAAAAGATGGTGAGATCGTGAATACCGGCAAAGATCGACGAATAAAGATCGTTAATCCTGGCAATCTTGTTATTTCGGAAGTCAGACAAAGTGATGAAGGTCGATATTCCTGTGTTGCAGAAAATATGGCTGGGCTTCGCGAATCACTTCCCGTTCACATGACTGTCCATGGTAAGTCGTAATTACTTTACCGTACGTAATTACATTACCTAGTTGTATGTAGGCCACATCACAAAATCTTTTTTTCTATATCATTATAAGAAATATTAAAAACACAGTTGTAGTCTTCGCAATATTGTGATTATAGTTATAAATTTGTTATTATTCTATCCGATAGGACGAATATATATTTCAGTGTTAAGTAGTTATAGCATGGTGAGAAACGCCACTTTTTGAGTGATACAACTAAAATTTAAGCAATGAGATTTTACATCCTGCATATATTAAGTAGGTTAGGTTTAAATCAATTCTATAACTGCTGAGTTACGATTACCATGCATATCGTAGAAACAAACAGCATAAAAGTATCATATATGTTCAAGCGCCAAAAATGAATTGGCATATTTTTTCATGGCAAACATGGTTGATGCGGCACTATGTCGAAATGACTGAAATATTGCGATCACACAAGTCGTGAAAAATTAAACGTATAGCAGTGTTTGATGTGGACGATAGACACTGAAATCGAATCATCATCAATTTGTTAATTTCAATCAGATATCAAGTTTCATAATTTTGTGCAGCTTAGCAACAGTTAATTGAAAATAAAATATTCAAATTCTTTTTATAGAAGTTAACAACTGGGCAGTTTCATGCTAGAATACTGAAGTTCAATACTTCATTAAAACCTGTTTAACAATTAAAAGCAATTTCTTCTATATGTTTTATTTATTTTTCGAATTTTCTTCAAAGTGTGCATTAGACATATTTTCTCTTTTCAGTTTGATACGGAGAATGGAGGCTTGGCTATCTCTATATATTGAACATCTATATATATATAAAAGAGTACTTCCACTCACTCACTCACTGACTCATCAACGCACAGCAAAATCTACTGGAGCCACTGATTCGAAACTGGGTCAGATTATAGAACATACAGTGTAAGCACCCCCTAAGAAGCGATTTTGCGAAATTCGCCCACCAAGGGGGTGTAGGGGGCAGTATGTGATTTCACGAAAACCTTCATATCTCAAAGACAAAAACAGATATCCGTAAAATTTTTGCTTTAAAATATAGCTAATTTAATTATCTAAAAAGTAATTTCTGGAATTTTAGAAGTTCGGTCCCCAAGGGGGGAAAGGGGGCAAAACGTGATTTCACTTGCGCAAAACGTGGTTTTATATACTCCTACATATCTCAAACAGTAAAAAAGATATATGTGGAATATTTGCTTTAATATATAGCTAATACAAATACCTAAAAACAAATTTCTGGAATTTTCGAAATTCAGCTCCCAAGAGGGCAGGAGAGGGGGCAAAACGTGATTTGAAATAATGCTTTATATTGCAAAGAGAAAAAAAATATATGTGTAAGATATTTTTGCTCTAAAATATAGCTCCCATAAATACATAAAAAGTAATTTCTTTAATTTTAGAAATTCGTCCCAGATGGGACGGGAAGGGGGGGGCTATGGGGTAAAAAAATAGAAATATAGTTAGACCGTTCAAAATTGGTACATATAGGTTTTAGAGACCTGCAAGTCAAATGAGGATATTTTTGAAAGTGTAAAGTTATTAGGAGGGTCAGAAAGGTGTGGGGGGGGGGCATAGAGGCAAAAAAAAATAAAAATAGAGTTAGGTCGTTCAAAATTGGTACATAAAGGTTTTTGATACCTACAAATGGATTGCGGATATTTTCGAATTTGTAAAGTTATTAGGAGGGGCGGGAGGAGAGAACGGAGGGGCAAAGAATAAAAATAGAGTTAGGTCGTTCAAAATTGGTACATAGAGGTTTTTGTTACTTACAAATAGATTGCGGATATTTTCGAATTTGTAAAGTTATTAAATTGGTACATGGAGGTTTTTGATACCTATAAATCGATTGCGTATATTTTCGAATTTGTAAAATTATTAGGATAGACGGGAAGGGGAGGTGAAATGGCAAAAATATATAAAAAGAGTTAGAGCGCTGAAAATTAATGTTGTTAGGTTTTGAGGCCCGATAAATCGATTGAGGATATTTTTCGAAAGTACAGAATTATTACGAAGGTCGGGATGGGATCGGGCGCAGGGGTAAAAATAAAGAAATTCAGATAAAATGTTGGAAATTAGTATTATTAGGTTTAAAAGCCAAAGAGAACGACTGCGAGTATTTTTTAAAGTCTAAAATAATTAGGAGGGGCGGGAACGCCCTGTATGCGCTGCCGCAGGCAGTGGTGGCCCGAATCGATTATTCCACTGATGGGAGATTTTTTTTTTTTTTTTTGTTTGTTTGTTTTTCCCTTACGATAATATAGTGATTCATTAAGAGTGTTGAACATAAATGCGCGCGCGCAGCGCACAATTGCCTGCGCTGCCAAAGGCAGTGGGGACCCGTTGCGACATTTTTTCCAATCACATTTTTTTTTTCCCTTTTTTTTTTTTTCGCATGATAAAAATTGATGTAATTTTAAGAATTCATTAACTATAGTGATTCATTTAAAAATAGTGACCAGCGAAGCGGGCGTAGCCTCTGCTAGTATATTCTAATCGAGCTTTTTATTATAATTTCATATTGTTCATTACGGAATTAAAATATAAACAGAATTCTGAGTTAATTAAAATGCTTGGAAAATCATAATTAGCTCAAAAAGCAATGCAAATGTTCAAATAATGTTATATATTAATTTGTTTTGAGTCTTAGGACGAAATTTCACATACAATTTTTCTTTTACTTATGATAAAATTATCTTCCCCTTTCTTTTCTAAATTTAAATACTTAATTAATTTAATTAAATATATATATTTGTGCGTTCTCTTACCCATAAGGTAGAGAAAGTATTGTTTTTGGGTCAAATTTTCGAACGCGAGATTTTGTTATATTTACACGTTTTGAGGTCCCCTGAATACGAAAATCATGTTTTTAGCAAATGGTCTGTGTGTCTGTGTGTGTGTCAGTCTGTTATCAGCATATCTCAAAAACAAATTATGGCAGAACGTTCAAACTTGGTATTCTGAATGTGTATCATATAGGGATGCTTAAGTAAGCTTTTCGTTAAGATCAAGCTAATGGTTCGTGTACAGGGACAATCAAGAGAATTCTAATACATTACGTCTACGGGGGAAATTGCAGGTAAGTAGAGTTTAACGTCTATAGACTGCACTAAACCAAATGAAACGAATATATATTTTTTGTAATAGAGATAGTTAACTGGGGAAAAAAATTGCGTATGTAAGAGCCTCGCCTCCCCCCCTGGGGGGGGGGAATCCCCCCTCGAGGGGAGTAAATTTTCATGATGGGTATCTTTCAAAAGAGCTCGCCAATACCTTTAAAACGAATGGTTGAACCATCGATCTGCGATAATTTAAAACAAAGTTTTCGATTTTTTTTACTTTTAACGAAAAAAAACTTAGAAAATTTTTTTTTTTAGAATAAAATGGACTTTTTTTGGATATTTGGTGTTATACTACTTCTCTAATATGGAAATCGTCTGCATTATCATAAGAGATAATTTTTTTAAATAATAATTTTAATAAAATATTTCTTAAAAACAGAATTATTTTTTAATAGCCGGATTAAATTCTATATAAATGTAGGTGCATTAAGGAAACGGGGTGTTGAGGGGGGCGGTACCCCCCTCACACAGAACTAATTATCATATAAAACTCTTCAGAAGCCTAATATGAATTGTTTAACACAGGTTTACATAACAGTACTCGTTATCAGGGTCAGATTATGGCACGGGGACACGGGGCACTGGCCCAGGGCCTCCAAATTAAGGGGGCCTCATTTACAAAAATTGAGAAGTAATAGTACAATTTTTTTAATTATTACATTTTGTGACTAATCAATGGCTGATCAATGTGCTTCAGTTTTTTATTTGTCTTGAACATAAAACTAATGATTTTGTTATAGGTTGCTAAAAAATGAGTAAATAGAAGTTATAATTGAAGGAAAAAAATTAAAAATGCCCTATTTTTATTTATTTATTTTTGTTTCTGAGAATGGGTCCTTTTGGCAAGCTCTTTAGAGGAGGGTAAGGGGGCCTCCAAATAGCATCAGTGCTCCAAGTCGTCAAAAACCATAGTTGGGCCCTGCTCGTTATCTTACCTCTTAATCTCGAACCTGTAATAGTATTAAATTTCAGGGTAAGAGAAAGTCGTGTGAGTGACACTCCAGATTATTTTATTGTTCTTTTGATAATCAAGATTGTTGTATTTCAGTGATAAAGTGGAAAAAAAGAAAAATTTTCATGGTATATGCGTGTTGTTATTAGTGTTAAATGAATCTGATAGTTTTAAAGATAGATAAATAATAATTATAGATGTAGTGGGAATAGAGTGCTTGATAAATCAATATACTTTCACTCTGTTAATATTTTGGTCTTTTGCTTTACGTGAGTATCAAGTATGGATTCAAGCGAAAGATTGCGAGGTTTGTGACTTTTCCCACAACCTACAACTATATATATATATATATATATATATTTAATATTTTCCTTATGAAAATATTTATTAATATGGAAAAGTTACTTTATCAAAAGAAAGGTCTTCCCATTCGCCTCTAAAATATATGATCCCAATTCTCTCTTGAATCGTATACCGGATACGGCTTTGGTATATGCATTTAAGCAAAATATTCTAATATATATATTTTTTTTTATTTAATTATTTTATTCTCACTTTTTTTTTTTTTTTTTTTTTTTTTTTTAAGTAAAACCTTTCTTCGTAAAAGAACCAGAACACCTCACAGTATTAGCGAACACAGATGTCACGTTTCCTTGTAAAGTTGATGGTGATCCTCCACCTACTGTGACATGGCGGAAAAAAGACGGGAAAATGCCAGTTGGAAGGTAAATCTTCCATCGTTTTAACACATCTCTGTAATTCGTTAAGTAAAAAGAAAATCATTGTAATTTAAAACATGAGCAGAAACGTAAACTAGGAAATGAAATCAGAAAAATAAATTTGTCACGATTTAAATTGCATATTATTTCCTTCCTCTGTTTCTTCTCCTTCTACTTTTTTTCCCCCCATATTTGCAAGTTTCTGTACTTCATGCGTTTCTCTGTATGCTTTGAATGTGTAATTTCAAAAATATCTATACTTTTAATGTTAATATACAGGGTAGGGAGAATAACTTTCCCTGTCTGGAGGCAACTGCATCTAAAACTAATGAATGTAATGAAACAAATTTCACATACAGACCGGGTAAAACAAGAGAAGATGGTTTATGGAAAAAAGAAAAAAAAGTACAGAAATCGGCGATAGGGGATATTTTGGCGCTGCTGTGAAGCACGTACTATAAAATTTGCAGAATTGAAGTATATTATTCAACTCTCCTAGTGTATACGTAATTTTGGAATTATTGGAAACGAAAAAAGTTAATAATGGATTGTAATAAAAAAGCACCACAAAAAAGCGTGCATTGTCGCTTTGTTTGCAGCACGCGTGTCTACTTTGTTCGCCTGTCGGAGGATCGTGTCTTCTTACGACCCGAAACAATTGTTGCAAGTTCTTGCATTTTATAGTTTTGTACTTTTTAATAATGGAATACGTAACTATTCATTAATGTTCGAATAAAAACACACATGCAGAAATGAATGACATATAGTAATAAACTCATGGAAAATATTCCTTTTCTATTCAATGTTAAGGTTCCCAGTAACACATGCAATATGTGCAAATTTACACAATCGAGAGAGAATATGCAAATTTCATAGTGCGTACGTAACAGAAAAGCTAAAAAATCTCTTTTATCGGAGACATTTGGTACTATATATATATATATATATATATATATATTACGAAAATCATCTCCCCATGTCTTCCACAGTCTGTATATGAAATTTGGTTTCGTTCCGGTCATTAGTTTTAGCTATAGATGTTTGCAAACAGGAAAAGTTATTTTAGGCCACCCTGTATTACATAAAAATCTCTGTTCTTCTGTGACAACGTCTACCCATATGCATTAATTCTAGAAGAAGAATAAGTGAATTTCTTGATTGAAAGTGTTCTTTCTTTCTTTTCTTTTCTTATTTTTTTTCTTCTTTCTTTCCTTTTTTTTTTTTTTTTTTTTTATCCTACCATTGTAAAAACTTTTCAAATTTTGCCACTGAGAAATTCACTCTTAAACGTTTTCTGTCTGTGTCTGGTGTTTCTCTCATTCATCGATTTTTCTTTTTCCACAAATAACATATAACTTTTCTGTCAACTCCCAACTTATCTCTGAGAAAATTCTAATTACTATTAATGAGATTAAGATTATTTATTTATTTATTTTAATTTGTTAGCGTATTTCAACTTTTATACTTAATAAAAAGTATGTTATTTTTAATTATTTCTTATTTTATAATTAACTGAGGACAGTGTAACATAATCTTAGTATAACTATTATTCTTCCAGCTATTCTAATATAGTACTTATTAAAAGACATTTTTTTTTCTCCTTCTGTTGTAATCGGCGCAGATCAGCTAGTTCTTGAAATATAACACATTTTAATATATAATTTGTAATTTTTCCTATTTTATAGAGCTCACGTGACTGATGAAAGTAGTTTATTAGTGAAGAGCGTCAAAGTTGCCGACGAAGGTACTTATATTTGTGAAGCCGAGAATTCAGTTGGAATGATATCGTCTGAAGTTACTCTCACTGTTCATTGTAAGTATTATAAAATTAAATAATCCATTTATATGTTTCTTTATTTATTTAGAAAGGGGGTTATATATTATTTATAATTTATTAGGAGGGACAGACAAGGGCCCCCACTTTGTGGATGCCCATTATTTTTATTTCAAAACACTGAAAAATAGAATAGACTTCATTTCATTGCTATTGATACCTGTAGGTAGGTACTACGATATCTATTTGAACACTTTCGAGTTTAGACGTTTTGTCAAATATTTAGGAAAATTCTGTACAAATCATCTCGAAACTTTGGGAGTATAAAGAACATCTTATACCTCATGCATTTTAGCAAAAAAATTGTCCTGAAGAGGAAAGGTGACCAGTAAAAACTTAAACAAAAGTCAAAATGTTTTGGATCACTCTGTAAAAAGTAATGCTAGAAATGTGTTTTTGCTGTAGCATGTGATTATGAGGATTCTTCTAATTACCTGTATAAATTTTTATAAAGCTACTACATACATTCATGGAGATATAACAGTTTCTTTAAAAAGTAAAAAAAGAGCCTTTTTTTAAATTATAACACGTAGGGTATTAGACCCAGTGAAAAGCCAATTTTTAGAAAACTTGGTGTACTACATTAGGCACAGCATACAGCAATCAGAATGCGAAAAATGTTAAATATCTTACGAAATATGAACCTATGTACTAAATAATTTGTAACTACGCATGCACAAACTTAAAATTTCGTTTGCATAATTTAATAGCCAAAAGTACTGTGCTACTTATGTGAAAACCCCAAAAAAATATCGTGTAAATTAAAAAAATTATAAGAGAATCAAATAAATTAAAAAAAAAAAAAAAAAAAAAATGGCGTTCTTTTTTTTTTTTTTTTTTTTTTCTTCTAAAAGTAAAAGACTTTTTGTTTCGAGGTTGGGTGCATTTAAATCTAAAAAAAATTCGATCCGCGTTTGTAATGATCGATAGATGGCGCTTTCTCAACTGCAGTTGTTAGTAAATATTGCCACGTGTAATAATTGCCACGTGTATTTATTATTGTGCTTTCTTGTTGTTCTATCGTTGTTTCAGCGTGAAAGCTATCAGTGGTATGATAATTTCACCATAGCCCACCAGAGGGCGAGCATTTCATTACAATCGCGGATCCAGATTGTCTACATTTTGATATACTTTAGAAAGTGTTTTCTCTGAAAATGCGTGAAATTTCCAGGTATCACAATTCAAATTCCATAAAAAGCTTGAGTCAAAAACAGAACTCGGATATAAAAATAAATTCTGCTTAGAACAGATTTTTTTTTTTTTCTGGGGGGGGGGGGGGATTAAAATATTGATAATTTTTAAAAAAATGTAAACTGTTTGAAAAAATTAATATCTCTAGTAAATAATGTTACCTAGCCATTACTATCGTAATCTAAGACTAGTATTTTTACTTCATTTAAACAAAATATTGGTAATTTGTAAGTTTCACCCTATTCTAATATTTTTAAAAATCTTGTATGATTTAGACAAAATACTTGAATACTTTTATATATATATCTTTATATATATATTTCTTTTGTGCGTGTGTATGTCACTGAACTCCTCCTAAACGGCTGGACTGAGTTTAATGAAATTTTTTGTGTGTCTTCAGGTGGATTCGAGAATGGTTTAGATTTACAAATGAAAGTTGTAACTTAATTAGTTCTTTCTTAATTAATTTTTAACCAACTCTTTCAACAACTTTTCCACCTAGATGGCGTGAGTTGTCGTAAACACGATGTCAGAATTTATTTAATGTTGAAATGAATAATATTATAGTTTTAAAAAATTAAAGAACACGCTTTTATAGAAATGTGAACTAAAAAGCACGAAATATCTATTTTAGTATTAAAATTCAGGGTAAGAGAAAATCGTGTGAGTGGCACACCGTAATATTTACATACATTTAAATCTTTAATTAAAATAACTTAGAATTAACAAAAACCATTTTTAAAAAATCTCCCCTAACGGGGATCGAACGCTGGACCTTTAGATTCGTAGCGCAGCGCCTTACCTCGACGCCGCATCGTTCACGTAGAGAAATTATTTTTTTTACAATATAAATTTTTTGTTTGCTCCCAGAGAAGTTACAAACAAACATACATAGACATACAGGTGAAGCTAATAAAAGCGTGTTAAAAATGAATTTTTAACCGTATCTTACGAAGTGTTTAAAATATTTTTTCAAAATTAATATTTTTAGAATCGTAACCGTATCTTACGAAGTGTTTAAAATATTTTTTTCAAAGTTAATATTTTAGAATCGTAAACACGATGTCAGAATTTATTTAATGTTGAAATGAAAAATGAATTTTTAACCGTAAGTGTTTAAAATATTTTTCAACGTTAATATTGTTAAAATGTTAAAATTGGTTAAAATGGTATATTCTTTTAAAATATTCGTCAATATCCGACGGAGTTATTTTATGTTAAAATGAAAAATGAATTTTTAGGCCATTATTATTTGTGCAGATGGAAAATGTACTAAAAGTTTTCCGAAAAATTTCACGATCACAAATGTTGACGGATATCCAATATATCGTCGAAGAATTCCCGATAATGGCGGACAATCTTATCATCTATGGCGGTCATCTATGTCAACAACATAGATATTGACATTGATAACCGATGGGTGGTCCCATATTCGCCTCTGCTGAGCAAAACATTCAATGCTCATATTAATGTTCAGTTCTGCAGTTCAGTGAAGAGCATCAAATACATTTGCAAGTATGTGAATAAAGGCAGTGATATGGCTGTATTTCGAGTTGAAAATACCAATGTGAATGCTCCTCTGGTGAATAACAACGATGAAATAACACTTTACCAAACTGGCCGGTACGTGAGCTCCAATGAAGCTGTTTGGCGTATCTTTGGTTTCCCAATTCATGAACGGGATCCAGCAGTTCTTCATTTAGCCGTCCATCTTGAAAATGGCCAGCGCGTATATTTCACGAGCGAGACAGCGAATGATCGTGCTATAAATCCACCAAAAACTACACTCACCGAATTTTTTGAATTGTGTAATCGTGCGGATGCTTTTGGTGCTTTTGCACGGACATTACTCTATTCAGAAGTACCACGTTATTTCACATGGGCTCCAACAAAAAAATGGATGCCCCGCAAGCAAGGCACGCCGATTGATGCATGTCCCGGTTTATTCAAATCAAACACCTTGGAACGAGTATTTACGGTCAATCCAAGGCAGACTGAGTGCTTTTATCTTCGACTGTTATTGGTTAATGTCATCGGCCCTTTGTCATTTCAAGATTTACGTAAAGTGAATGGACAACAGTATCCAACGTATAAAGATGCATGCCTTGCACTCGGCTTGCTGGAAGACGACAACCAGTGGGAGTGTATGCTTGCTGAAGTAGGACTGAACTGTACAGCAAAACAAATTCGTCTACTATTCGCTATAGTGTTGACTACATGTTTCTCGGCCAAAGCAGAGACATTATGGGATAATCACAAAGATTCAATGACTAATGATATATTGCATCAACATCGTTCACGGTGCAACGATCTAACGATAGTATTCAGTGACGCTATGTACAATGAAGCATTGATTGCTATTGAAGATCTTTGCATTATCATTGCCAACTTACCACTCAGTCATTTCGGTATGCATTCAACAAATCGAAATGCATCTGATTTAATAAGCACTGAATTGAATCGTGAACTACAATACAATACTGTAGAAATGGCAACGATTGTTGCTCGCAATGTCCCACTAATGAATGAAGAACAAAGAACCATTTACGACCGCATCATGCTCGCAGTTTTGGCAGGACAAGGTGGATTCTTTTTTTTTGGGGTGCACCATGTGGAACTGGCAAAACATTCCTTATTTCGCTAATTCTCGCCGAAATACGATGAAATAATGGCATCGCATTGGCTGTTGCATCATCTGGCATTGCGGCAACTTTATTGGATGGATGCAGAACAGCTCATTCATTATTTAAACTGCCACTAAATATTCAAAATAACCCAGACGCAGTGTGCAACATAAAAAAACAATCGTCCATGGCCACAGTGCTGAAATAGTGTAAAATTCTTATCTGGGATGAATGCACTATGGAACACAAACATTCGATTGAGGCGTGGAACAGGACATTGAAAGATATAAAAAACAACGACAAACTATCTGGCGGCACTCTGTTACTCTTTTCAGGTGATTTCAGACAAGCATTTCCCGTTATTCCGTGTTCAACATACGCTGATGAGATCAACGCGTGCTTAAAATCATCAACTGAAAGTAAATTTGTGCGTTCAAAAGCTTCAAGATCCATCCGCTGAAACATTCTCAAAACAATTGTTAGATATCGGCGATGGAAAAGTTACTACAGATGAAACTGGATGCATAAAATTACCGACCGATTTCTGCACAATCTTTGATTCTCAAGATGCTCTTATTGACCAGATATTTCCCGATGTACACAGACGATACACAAATCATGAGTGGCTGGCAGAAAGAGCAATTTTAGCAGCAAAAAATGTGGACGTCAACGAATTGAATCTCAAGATACAACATTTGTTACCAGGAGACTTGGTGTCATACAAATCTATGGTATTGTAACGTGTAGGAGTATGGGAACTGTCTGTAGCCCCAGCAGGCGGTGCTGACGGAATGTCATCCTGAGCTCGGAAGGCTGGCTTAAGTCTGTCTATACCAATTACACATTCTTTTCCATTTATTTGGATGGTGAAATGTTTGGCACTACGTTTTGTGACACAATAAGGTCCATTGTATGGCTGTGTCAATGGTGCTTTGACTGAGTCATTACGTACAAAAACATGGGTACAAGTCCCTAATGAAGGATGCACAAAACATGATGGTTTGCCATGGAAAGACGTAGAAGTTGGAGCAATATCTCGCATGGTATGGCACAGCTGCTGTAAGAAAGACGCTGGGTCTGTTTGTGGCTCCTCTTTTGAAGGTTCCAAAAACTCCCCTGGTAAGGACAGTGTTGTTCCATACAGCATTTCGGAGCAAGTACCACCAAGATCTTCTTTAAATGTGGCACGGAGACCTAAAAGCACAATAGGTAAAGTCTCCGTCCAGCGAGGACTGTTATGACATTTTAGGGCCTGCTTAAGAGTCCGGTGAAATCGCTCAACTAGTCCATTGCTTGATGGGTGGTAAGGGGTGGTGCGAATACGATGCATGCCCAAAATTTTCATTAAGGAGGAAAATAAATGGGATTCAAATTGTCGTCCCTGATCTGTAGTGATTGTTCTAGGGACACCAAATCGGGCAATCCAATGTGCCACCAAGGTTCGTGCCACTGTTTCAGCTGTGATATCCTGCACTGGTATTGCCTCTGGCCAACGAGAAAATCTATCTATGAAGGTTACCAAGTAGGTATAGCCCGCAGATGGAGGCAAGGGTCCGACGATATCCAGGTGCACATGCTCGAATCTCTGTGAGGTGATGGGGAACTGCTGCAGTGGACTACGAGTATGTCGATGAACTTTTGACTTTTGACAGTCTATACATGACTGTGCCCATTTGGCAATGTCTTTCTGCATGGAAGGCCATACAAATCTCTGTTGGATCAGCTTTCGAGTGGCTCTAACACCTGGGTGTGACAAGGAATGGAGGCTCTTGAAAACTCCGAAGCGCAATGACTCAGGAACATATGGTCGCACTTTACCAGTGCTCAGATCACAATAAAGTTCTAAGTTAGGACCTATTGTCATTTTCTGGAGTTTGAGGGATAAATCCGGCTTGACAAGGATATCAGCCAATTGCTTATCTGTCGCTTGCTCTGCAGCCATTGTGGAAAAATCAGTAGAAGTATGTTGGATATTATTTATCCGTGACAGGGTGTCAGCAACTACATTGTCAGTTCCAGCAACATGCCGAATATCTGTACTAAATTGGGATATGAAGTCCAACTGTCTCAGCTGGCGAGGAGAACTGGAATCTGAAGTTTTTGAAAAAGCGAAGGTCAGTGGCTTATGGTCTGTATATATAATGAAGTGTCTTCCCTGCAAACTGTGCCGAAAATATTTTACAGCTGAATAAATTGCCAACAGCTCTCTGTCATAAGTGCTGTACCTTTGCTCAGTAGGACTCAATTTACGCGAAAAAAATGAAAGGGGTTGTAAACTATTATCATTTAAGATATTTAAAACAGCGCCTATTGCAATGTTGGATGCGTCGACCATTAGGTTAATTGGCTGGTCCGGAGCATGATAAGCAAGAGTTGCAGAATGAATTAGATCGTGCTTACATGCCTCAAATGCCTGGATTAATGTATCATTCCAGGGGACCGGACGTTTATCATTCTTTTTAGAATCTTTTAGCAACTCGTGTAAAGGTGCCTGAGTTTTGGCCGCATTTGGGATAAATCGGCGATAAAAGTTGAGCATCGCCAAAAAACGTCGCAACTCTATAATCGTTTTAGGTTTCGGAAACTCGGCTATTGCCTTAGTCTTTTCAGGAAGTGGCTTTACACCAGAGGCTGTTATAAGGCATCCCAAAAAGGAAACCGAAGATTTTCCTAGAACACATTTAGCCGGGTTCAACTTAAGCCCATGGAGTCTGAGGCGATCTAAAACTTGTTTAAGATGCTCCTCATGCTCATCTTCATTAGCCGACGCAATGAGAATGTCATCGAGGTAAGGTATACAGAAATCAAGATTACTTAATATTTGATGAATGTACCTCTGACAGGTCTGCCCCGCATTTCGCAAGCCGAATGGACAAAACAAAAATTCAAACAAGCCAAATGGTGTTGTTACGGCTGTTTTTTCTATGTCTGCAGGATTAACAGGGATTTGGTGGTAAGCGCGAGCTAAATCCAAAGTTGTAAAAATTTGTTTCCCATGAAATAACTGAGTACAATCTTGGATATGTGGAAGTGGGTAACGATCTGGGACAGTAATGGCATTCAAGCGTCGGTAATCACCGCAAGGACGCCATCCACCATTCGCTTTCCGAACCATATGAAGAGGGCTCGCCCATGCACTTTTGGAAGGCCGCACAATACCCTGAGCCAGAAGAAATTCAAATTCCTGACGAGCAGCTGCCAGAAGTTCTGGCGACAATCGACGTGGTTTAGAGAATACAGGTGGGCCTTTGGTCTCAATATGGTGAAAAACCGAATGCTGTGGTTGTTCTTTTGGGGTATGGGAAGGGTTAGTAAGTTCTGGGTAATTGGCTAAAATTTTGTCAAATTTGGAAGAACCGAAAAGAATGCTCACAGCACTATTGCCTGGCAGAATTTGAGCAACTTTACCCTGCGATGATAGCATCGTTTCGCCATCAATGATACTATTGTTTTTAGCATCTACCAGTAGATTGAACCTTTTTAAAAAATCTATGCCTATGATAGGTTGGCTAACTTTAGCAACCACAAAGGACCAAGTGAATGTTCTACGTAAGTTTAGATCAAGGGTAAGCCGTTGAGTTCCGAAAGTTGGTATTTTTGTGCCATTTGCGGCATAAAGAACAAGCCCCTCATTAACAACTGGTCGTTTGATGACACTAACAGGGATGACCGAAATATCCGCGCCCGTGTCAATGAGAAATTTTAACTTAGAGGAAGGATCGGCCAAAAGGATGCGATTTACATGGCGGTCGCAATCATGGCCCAGATGCGAACGCCGAATTAGTTTTCCTGGGTTCGAAAAGAGCATGGAGAATTACACTTTTTTGCTCTTGCACCAAAGTTAGTATGATAAAAACACTGATTATTCGCTGGTTCTTTATAGCGACTTTTGGAGCGGCTACGATTACGATGACTATATTTGTTGCCCCGTGAACGTTCACGCCTGTTTACAATAGCAGCCAACTCACTCATCTGCTGAGTAAGCTGCTCGATTTTAACCTCTAGGGATGAATTGTGTGCTGGTGGAGCACATATACTGCTGCTAGTAGCATTAACCTGCGGGGTTGATGACAGATCATTAATTTTGTCCGCGACCCCTGCTAATTTTGACAAGTCATCACTTAATGCACCTACAATGCTACGCGTAGTTTGAGGAAGACGTGCGAGCCATAAGGATTTAAGGAAAGATTCCCCAACAGCATCCCCAGCTAAGGAACGCATACGTGTCAGCAAATGGGATGGGCGAGAATCGCCAAGTTCAACACCCTGCAGTAAGGTACGTATCCGGGATTCCTCACTCTCTGAGTGAGATTCAATGAGACGCTTTTTTAATGTTTCGTATGGGTTATCAGATGGAGGAGTCATAATAAGGTCGCTAACAGACGTAAGAATATCTGCATCGACTGCCGCAACGACATGATTAAATTTTGTACTTTCACATGTTATTTTAGCTAAAGAAAATTGTGCCTCCAATCTGAGAAACCATAGTGATGGATTTGTCTTCCAAAACGGGGGTGGTTTTACCCCAACATATGCCACCTGATGGCTACTGTTTGCATCGGTCTCCGGCATAATGAAAAAAAAATATATAAAAGCTTAGATGTACGTAATACAATCAATATAAAATAGGAAATACAGAATGCAAAATTACTATTAAGAAAGTTATGTACAAAAATTATCGAGCAAAGGTTTCATATGAGCAAAAATAAAGCACCCATAACAGAGAATTGAAAAAATACTATTGCAAAATAGCATATTTTAAACCTTAATTTTTAGATACTTTAGGGAAAAATACAACATTTGTGCATAAAATAATGGAGTAAAATATGCTTACTGACCATAATTGAGTATCCCCGGTAATAAAAATTTGAAGATATATCGTGCACGAGGCTTCGCACACAGTCGTAATCGTAAACACTGCGTATCATATAAATAGTTGAAAATAAATGCACGACATCTTTCTCAAATCACTTATCTTGAGATTTTAAATATTGCATTAGCTGAATGATGACATATCCCTCGGATGCATAAAGATATCGCGTGTTGCTGAGAAGGAAGTTGATGCGCGATCTTTTCACTCACAAGTCACCATTATAGTATTGTAACACCATTGTAGTCGTATGCTTTCAGATAAATGGATCAAGCATCTCAAAGTATTGAATCAATAATAAGGACTCAAAGCATCTAAAAATAATAATACATTAAGAAAAATGATCAGAATTGAACTTCTTATACATCGTGCGTGCAACGTACCGGTCACGCACGCTAGCTCACATTGAAAACATTATTTTTAAGTTGCTGTTACAGTTACAGTTAATGATCAGCATGTTGTTACAGTTGCAGTTAATGATTAGCATGTTATTACAGTTGCAGTTAATGATTAGCCATGTTATTACAGTTACAGTTAAAATGTCAGAATGTGAGTTTATCAGTCAATCACCAGTTGGTGGTTACAGTTAACCGCCACAAATCTAATGATACAGTTTGCGATGCCACCGAAGCTGTAAATTATCCAACAAAGTTTTTAAACTCATTGGATTTACCAGGCATGCCACCGCATATTTTACAACTGAAGGTTGGATCTCCGGTTATTTTGCTTCGTAATTTGAACCCACCACGGTTGTGCAACGGCACGCGATTAGTCATAAAAAAATTAATGAAAAATGTTATCGAAGCCATCATTTTAAATGACAAATTCCGAGGTGAAAATATATTACTACTGCGAATTCCTATTATACCCACAGATGTACCAATTCAATTTAAACGCCCTCAATTTCCAATTAGATTGGCATTTCAATGACTATCAATAAGTCTCAGGGCCAAACGATGCCTGTCTGTGGCTTAGATTTGAGCACATCATGTTTATCACACGGACAATTATACGTGGCTCTCGAGTGGGCAAACCATCCAGTTTGTTTGTATTGGCGAAAGATTGGATAACAAAAAATATTGTACACTCTGTTGCATTAAGGGATTGATATTGTTTTTTAGTAATATTGTTATAAGTAGCGATATGTATATAATTTTAAAGAATCAATTTTAATAAATTAAAAAAATAAATGATTGGTGTTTTGTTATTTTTATATTCCTTCACCGTTCACAGCGCTCCATACATCTTCCACTTATATACCATTTCCTTACACACTTACAATAAGTTAGTTATTTTTTTCTAGCAAAATATTCTCTAGAAATAATTTATATGACAAAACAACGTTTGTCGGGTCAGCTAGTATATATATATATTTCATCTTTAATATGAATTTTTAGAATAGTTTTAAAATTTTAAAATAGATTTTCACATAATTTAAATCCGTTCCTAGAAATGATATTTTCTTTCATGATATTATTTTTGATGTGCTGATTGAATATCACTCCAGAACTATCAAATGAAAATACTAGCTTTTACGTGCTTTTCCTAAAATTGCTTTTACTTTTGTAGAAAATCGGAAAACCCCTTTCTATTTTGAAGTGGTAAAGTGGTAATATATTAATAATGCCAGAAAAGTATTATCGATTTGCGCAAAAAAGTTCATAAGTGTTTCGGTTTGTGTTCATAAATGTGTCAGAAAGTAAAAATAATTTGGATTTAAGGAAGAACTTGAAATATCAAAAGTATACTTCATTTTCAGATTTAGTTTAAGGATTAGCCATTCTCCTTCATAACTGCATATATATATATATATATTTTAAGTTTTTTGTAGATTAATAAAAAAAAAAGGAATTATTAAAAAACCATACATAAAATATATATTTTACATTACATTAACTTTTTTAGATGACGATTAATAATGAAGAATGGATAATTTTGCTTTTGAGAATTTCTTTTTCTTTCCTAAAAGTAAATTATCTTTCCCCACCCCTAGAATTTTATAAATACAGTCGAACCTCGTTAACGTGAATCTCAAGGGGGATTAAAAAAAAATGGTTCATGTTATCAGTAGTTCATGCTATCAGCAACTAATCTTAATGTAACAAACTAATCTTCATTTTAACGGGTATTGTGGAAACAGTTCATGTTAAAAGTAATTCACGTTGTCGTTAACGAGGTTCGACTGTAATAATAATAATTTATTTCTTTTCAATATTTTTCTTTTATTTACAATTTTTAAAGTTTGAACTAATATCAGTTTTTTCTTTTTTTTTTTTGTTAACTTGACACCAGTAAATTTTTGGATAATACTTTACAAATAAGTTTTCCTGATATTAACTACACTGAAAAATATATAGTTTTCTGTTTTCTCTGATTTAATATTCGAAGAAGGCGCCAACAGAATTAAACAAAACAAATTTTGATTATGTCAATCATTGAAAGTATGTTTACATAAAAAAAAAAAAAAAAAAAAAAAAAAAACATTCCTTATCTCAATAAAAAAAAAAGAAAAACAAAATGATTATATGTTACTTCGAAATACTGAAATCAAATCTTGCATGATGATTATCTGTGATTGATAGAAGACTAAGAAATTATATTTAGAAACGCGAGATGTTCATCGTAGACCAAAAATCGATTATAATTTTTCTTGTTTCTTTTTCAGTTTAAGAAACAGAAAAAACTAAAAATTTCGATTTTAAATAAGTTTTTCTGATGGCTAATTCTATTTTTATTACCAACTTGAATATATCTGAAAGACTCTTGAGTTTTTTTTTTTTTTTTCCCCGATTAAACGTGAACAACATATTCCGAATAATTTCATTGTGTTATTTTATAATTTTTTTTTTTTTTTTTTTTTTTTTTTAAGCATAGAATTTGCAATCAGTCTGTTTTTGATTAGAAAATTGAATGGCATTCTTTATTTTTTTTTCTAAAAGTAAAAGACTTTTTGTTTCGAGGTTGGGTGCATTTAAATCTAAAAAAATTCGATCCAGATGGATTGTAATCAGTAAATCACCTTGAATTACGAATAGTTTACCTATTTGAAATAAATAATGCAATTTTTAGTCAGACTGAAAATTATTTAAAACTTTGAACTTGCGTATGTGTTATTTTTATATTATTATTTTATTTGTTATTTGTATATTATTTTTCTTTTCTTTTTCGAATAAATATACATTTATTCGAAAAATCTAGAAATCATAATCTAATCTAGAAATAATCTGAATTCATTTGTTAGGACTTGTCTTCGATAGTTTTATATTATTCTAAAGTGATTTACAAATAACTAGAAATACACTAAAAGGATCTTTAAAATAAATGTAATTTCATAATTGATGTATCTGGTAAATTTCATGTTAAATTAAATTGAGTTAAATAGAAGAAAAACGCAAATTGTAGTCTATAAGTAAGAGATAAAAGAATCATTACACGCTTTAAAATTCACAAAACATACATTTCTGGCTTTGACCTTTGTATTAAGAAAGTATAAAACCAACTATTAAAAAAAAAAAAAAAAAAAAAGTCGGGATTTTTTAGTATTTTAAAAGTGTTTGTTCTTTTAAAAATGTGAAAATTTAATCTGGTGCATTTAACAATAAATTTAAATTGTAACAATAAGAATAGAATGGATATAATAGCAGGTAATATTAAAACAGGAATAAACTAACTCGTCAGATACGCAAAAGAAAAATTATTGAGGTGCATACAGCTGTTTCGGTAGCCTAAAGCGTACCGTCTTCAGTGCAAAAAGAATTCTGAATCTGGAGAAGTGCTCGTATATATAGGAGAGGGACCGGATTTAGTTCTTTGGCGTTTCCGACGTAGTAGTTTATTCCTGTTTTAATATTCCACGCCAAGTCTCCTGCTATTATTTATAGAATGGATATAGTTATTAAGGGAACTCTCTCCCTATCGTCACTGTAAGACAAACACAATAGGAGGGAAAATTTGTTTATAGAATTACTCATTACCTAATGATTTTTTTTTTTTTTTTTTTTTTTACATTCTGTAAATTCACAACCGTTAAATTTGTACGCGTTTTCTAAAAATTATTAGATTTTAGTTTTAAAGTACGAAAAAATATTTAAGTGCATCTTTCTCGTTTTTTAGCTGTAAATTGAAATACAAAAAATTTAAAGAAAAATAAGTTTTTTGAAAACGAGTACTAATCTAACGCTGATTCTGGTTATGAATTTTCCGAATGGGAAAACGGAATTTAAAAAAAAAAAAAAAAGTACTGTGTAATTTTATTCTATAGATTTGGTGAATGGAGTAGAGATGTGGAAAGGAAGAGTAACAGTAACAGTGAAAAGAAATTTCTAAATAACCACAACTTGTTTGGTGGTGCCATCTACCGATTTTGTTAGAAAATACAACTTAGTTATTATTATTATAGTAGTATGTAGTATTTTGATTTTAGAGTTATAAGTTATAACGAGACCCTCGTATTTCGTAATTTGTGGTACTGATTACAAGAGTCTCGAGTTACTATTTACAATTACTGTATTTTGTGCTGATAAAATAATTTCATTTCAATTCTTGAAAAAGTATTTAATGTAAGATTTTAATTAATGAATAAGGATTTTATATCATCTAATCAAGACATTTGTTCATATTATTTTCATTTATGTGTAGAAGTTAGAAAATATCAATATCATAAATTGTCCTTCGTTTTTAAAAAAAAATATTATTATTATTATTATTATTTATTTATTTATTTATCATTTTAAAACTAATATGCGAAAAATTAACTTTATAACTTCACTTTATAGCTGCACTTTATAACTTCAAAATTTAAAAAGAAAAAACTAAGCCTATTTTTTTTTTTTTTTTCTAAGAAACATATTAAAATTCTGTACAAAACAGAGTTTAATATAGTACGGCAGAACGTATATTAATCAATTCTACCGTATAAAGGCATGAATTAACTGAGTTTCATTCCCTAGAATTGGTTACTATTCATTTCTTAAAATATCTTTGGTACAGCTTTTAAATTTTTGTTGGCATTTTAGCAATGAATTAAAATGGCTATAGAAACTGAGCAAGTAAAGATCTTAGCGAGAAACTTCTGAGCTACTTGTGCTAAATTTCAAATTTCGTAATCTAATAATTCAGACAGAGACAGAAACCATGACAAACTTTCAATTTTATATATTTTGATAAAAACAAAAATATTTGCACGTTCATTCAAGGTAATAGATAAAAATTGGCAACAATGCTGTCTGAAAAAATAAATAAATAAAATAGTATGATCTGCTGTACTTAAAAAAAAAATGTAAAACGAAAAACAATTTATGTCTTAATATTTTTTAGGACGGAGGACTATTAGTAGTTTCAATTTGGATTTTTTGTAGACCAGTTTTGTGCAATGCAACATCAAAATAAAATAGAAATATCAGACCTATCGTTACAAATTCGGTACCAAATAAAAGGGGCGATCTTTCTGAATCCAGTGGTGCAAACAGTTTTTCGACACGACAATTAGATTTTTTAAAATTAATTAAAGTACGAAATTTAGGTGGAAACACTTCATTTTAATCATTTCAGTCATTTTAAAAGGTATGTGGCCCAATTTTACGGTCAAAAAATGAGAGAAAAATAAATTAAAAAATCAAAATAAAATTTTACAGATTGAAATTAATAGTCCTCCGTACTAAACTAAATTCTGTCTTTGACAGAATTTTTAATGCATTTTTTTTTTTCTTTTTAATGTGAAATGGAATTTTAAAAATACATTAAGTAATGAGTAACATGCAAAAAAAATATTTTGATAGACTAACATGAAGTTATGCTGCTGGCTGCATTAGATGAAACCTTTCCTTAATGTATGTTCATGCATGATTAAAAAAAAAAAAAAAAAAATCTTGTGACTGGTGGTGTGTTGTTGGGTTTAAGACTGATTATCTACACTTGAAATTAAGGCTTGGATGGGATACTCTACATGGTTCTCTTTCTGAGGTGTTTTAGCTCTTAATCACGAGAGTTTAGAAGAAAATCATGGGAAACTCCGAACAGCTAGACTGACAAGCCCAATTTGGAATCAAACCAACTATCAACCTTCTGACAACTTAGAGGACAAAATCTCTAGGCCATTTGTGTAGTGCTTTCTGGCTCAAAAAATATACGGAAACTATTTGATTCTTTAAGAATTGATAAATATTAAAATAATATTTTTATATTTAAGCATAAATTAATTTTTTATAAAAAGTGCATCAATCTATTTCAGAATATTGCATACTACTAACATATTTTTTTTTTTCTTCTTGCAGCTCGACCAAATTTTTTATTGATACCCAAAGATCAAAGAATCAGTTTGAATGGAATCGCTAAAATGGAATGTAGTGCAACTGGGAATCCCCCACCATCAATATTTTGGACTAAGGAAGGGAATCAGGTATATATTATTTAAATTATATTGTGTATGTAATATATAAAAAAAAAAAGATTGAGAGTTAGAAAATCTTATCTAATTTTTAAAATAACTGATATTTTTTAAATGTCATTCTATCATATAAGCTGGTTTGTTTAGCTGCAATTCTCTCTCTCACACTCATACACACATACATATATATAAAGCTAATGAATCAAGGCTTTATGATTTATGCAAAAATTTTTCAAGAATATAAGTTAATTACCCTGTAAGTTTTATTTTATCTTCCTCTGAATTTTATGTTTTAAATCTTCTTTCTGTTTTTTATTTGCAGCGTCCTTTCAGGTGTAATCAGACTTTGGACTTTGTAATTTTTTGGCAATATGCCTACAGAGTACAGAAATTATACTTATTTTGCATATAATACTCAATCAAAGCCACCGTTGAAGTGTTGATAGTATATGGTTTCTTCATTTATTCTCATTTTATTTTATTCAAAAAAAAAAAAAAAAAAAAAAAAAATTATAATTATTAATTTTTTTTTTTTCACTTCTTCATGTATTATTTATTATTTCATCTTGTGCAATGTTTGAAAAGGTTTTCATAAAATATACATAGTCATTCTCCTAATCATCAGTAGAGGCACCAGAAATTCCCCGACGGGGGGACGCCACCTCCCCGACAGGGGGGCACTACATAAAGAGAGTTTATTATATGAGTATTTATTAAAAACTGCAATACTGTTAATATTTGTACCATTCCATTTGTTAGTACTCCTCGTGCTTTTGGAGATCATCGTATCACAGACAGACATTTTCTAAAAATATCGTGACCAAAACGTGTTCTGAACCTCTCAAAACGTGTATATTCATGGAAAACTGGAAGCTGAAAATGTTTACCAATCCAATACTTTCTTCTATTGAATATAGAATGGAAAAACTGGAATGCTCCAAATTTGTAAAAGGAAGGAAAAATACTGCTAAAAGTAGAAAAACTGAAAATTTTGTATTTGTTTCCCCGAGAGATTTTAGGAGTATGCCCCGATGGGGGGTCACAGACTCCCCGACGGGGGGGCCTTTGCCCCCCCGGCCCCCTAGCTGGTGCCACCCCTACTAATCATATCTGTATACTATGCTAGATTTAATGCAATTTTTATCTCAATGAAGTGTAGCATTTTATCATTTATTAAAAGTCATTTAACTTTTCATTTCTAGAAAACTTTGATACTTAATATTTTTTACCATTTAAATAACTGCTGACCACTATTAATTTTTAGCCACCAGTAATTTTTAACTGAAATCATATATAAACTTTTGTAGTAGTTTTCTACGATTAAATAAATTGAAAATGTTAATGTAACAAAATAAATAATTAAAATAAAATATTATAAATAAATTATGTATTAGTCACATTTGTGTTCCAAACAATAAGGGCAGACATAAGAGAAAGGGTCTTAAAGAGTCACAACTTTTCTTCCTGAAACAAAAAGTATTTCACTCATACTTCATACACGCACACATACAAAACATAAAAACATTTTATTTATAAAAATACCCATTAATAAAGCAAAATTAGTTTATTAATTGTAATTGTAAAAATGATTTATAATTGTTTCATATTTTTAATCAATAAATTTTGCTTTTAATCTGTTAATTTAGATTTTTCATTTTTAATTGCTCCTTTTGGTCAAAATTTTCTCTTTCTAATTGCTCTTTCATAGGTTATTTACTAGTTATTAGCATTTAATATGTGGTAAAATTTCGACTAAATTAACCCTAGTTTTACACCAAAATGTGAAATTACTCTTTATCTTAATACTAGGATTTGATGTTTCCTGAAAGAACTTACGGCAGATTTTCAGTTAGTAGAGATGGTACTCTTGTAATTTCTGGTGTGAAGAAAGAAGATGGTGGATACTATATTTGTTCAGTTCTGTCTGGCATTGGATCATCTATGGCTAAAGCTTATCTTGAAGTTACTGGTATGTTCTTTTTTATTCTCTCACTCATTTATTATGTATTTATTTTTATTTTATTTTTTTACTGATTTATAAACATTTATTTTATTACAATATATATTTTTTTCCCTTTTTGTAATTGTTATTGCCTATCAGATAGACTTCTAGGAATATTAATTTTTGTTTGAATAATTTCTTTAAACCATCCTTCTTTTTTTCTTTTAACTTTTATTAAATCTATCAATATCAAATAGTACAAGAAATCGATTACTTAAGGCTGTACATCAGTCAGATATCCCTTTCTCCCTTCCCATGTTATCCAATGGGATTTTTGTCGCTTCGTTTTATAACAATATCTTATACAAAAAAAAAACTTTTTCGAATTCTGTCTTTTGAATATTACTCTTTGAAGAGGTCGTCTTTTAGCTTAGTGAACAATTTTTCGAAAAAATAAATTTTAATATTTTACTTAGAGATCCATACTTAGAGTCCATAATTTACCTATTGAAATAAAATATTGAAATTATTTTTTTCGAAAAATTGCTCACTAAGCTAAAAGGCGACCTGTTCAAAGAGTAATATTCAAAAAACAGAATTTGAAAAACTTTAATTTTGAAGGAGATATTTTTATAAAATGAAGCAACGAAAATCCCATTGGATAACATGGGAAGGGAGAAAGGGAGCTATCTGACTGATGAACAGCCTTAAGAACGGACAGCACCTAATCTTGTCGGAAGCCACTGCCCATGTTATTCTATGAGGAAATTTGTTTCAACAAGTACTCATTACCTTTTTTTTTTTTTTTTTTTTCGTTTTTCAGAAAATTCACAACCATTATATTAGCACTTGTTTTCTCCAAAACTGATTTTTAACATTTTATTTCCTAGCCGAAAAATGAACATGGTTAATTTTTCACTTTTTAAAACTCAAAAGTATAACACAAAAAATTAAAAAAATAAATCTTTGGAAAACATGTATACTAATTTAATGCTTGCGAATTTTCTGAATGTGAAAATGGAATTAAAAAAACACACACACACACACACACATTAGCTAATGAGTAATTTTGGAAACAAATTTCCTCATAACATGGGCTATGGCTATTGGGAAATTAGGTACCTACTGTCTGTTCTTAAGCAGAATTTGACATAGATCAAAAAGGAAATGCTAGTTATTTATGTATGAATTTGTATGAATTTTAAAAAAGAAATTTGAACATTTGTGCAAAAAAGTTATACTGCCTTTCTTTGCCTAATCTTATTATTTATTTATTTATTTATAAATGAAGTAGTTTAAAAATTAATGAAATACTAGTCAGTATGAAAATAGATTTGTGACATTGTCTGATTAATTATTATAATTTATCATAAAAAAGCACTACAGAACTGGCACTTTAAAATAATAAGTACAAAATTTTGAATGAACACCGTAAAAGGCAAGAACTTGCAACAATTGTTTCGGATCAAAAGAAAACATGATCCTTCATCAGGCGAGCAAAGTAGGCTTAAATGGTGCTTTGACACTTTGTTTGAAGCCCTTGTGCCTACTTTGTTCACCTGACGAAGGCTTATGTCTTCTTTTAACCCAAAATGCTTGTGAATTCTTGCATTTTATGGCGTTTATTCAAAATTTTGTACTTATTATTATAACTTATGTTTTGAAAAATTGTAAATTCATGCACATTGGCTGAGATTATTAAAATGACAAAGGTACCAAGTTATTTTTTCAATATCTATGCTATTTGTAGAATTCCTGTGGTAAATATAAATATTAGTTCTTAAATACTGTAAAAGAATGTGTAAAATAAAAATTGTGCTATGAACTTTAAATGGAAATCATTTTACCTTACATTTGATGAGTTTTATCTTTTTTTTTTTTTTTTTTTTTTTTTTTTCTGCAAAGCATAATCTATAAATTGGGTTATTAGTGAAATCATTGCTGAAGAAAAAGATAAATAAAATGCTTTCACATGAAATTACAAATTTAAAAAGATCTGTAAAAAAATTCTATAACATATTTATTAATAATATTTTAAATTTTGCTTGAAATACTATTCTCTATTGATTTATAAGTACTTTGCTTGCCACTTAGGATTAGTAATTCAAAACTTTCTTCAGTTTTTTTATATGTTTAAAAATAATTTTTAAATATTAATTGTTTAATTTTGTAGCTGTAGGTGATGTACCAGCACCAATAATAAAATTAGGACCAGCAAATCAAACTTTGCCCTTAAGCACTGTGGCTTTGTTACCTTGTGAAGCTACGGGCAATCCCACTCCTAAGATACGCTGGTTTGTGAACTCAACTCCAGTTAACATTAGAAATCCTAGATTTGTCATATTAGATTCTGGAACATTACAGATTGATGGTAAAATGTTTATATATATACATTTTTAATAATTTATTCTTTTAACAATTGTACTTTTCGTGTTTATTCACGTATTTATCGAGTATTCCAGCATAAGATTAATTTTATTTGATAATTCTTTTGAATGCAATTAACTTAAACTATTAGGTATTATATAATAAATATTGTTTCCAACACACACACATATATATAGTATATATATATCACGGAGTAATATTAATAGGAGTTGAAGGTCCAATGGGAGAAAGCTACGAAACTGTGATCTAAATTTTTGGTAAATATTGAGGGCGCCACTTGTCATTCCTCCCTACCTCGGCGCGGATATACTGTTTTTTTCAATAGAATTTTGCTATAGTACATATAAAATTTTTTATTTTAAGCAATTTAATTTCTTTGTAAGTTCTTAAAACTGCATAATTCAGATGTTTCAAATAAATGCTTCGTTCCTAGTTGTAAAACAGGCTATGATAGTGATAAGAAAAAAGAAAATAAGCCCTAGGAGAAAAATAAAGTCCGAGTTCGTGTTTTCTGCACCTAAAGTAAGTTTATTTTTTTTCTTTACAAAATTTCATCCATTCTCCTTCCTCCTAATTGTCTGTTTTAGCTAGCTTCGGTTCATAAGAATAGTCATTTTTTAAAAGCTTTCTTTCATAGTAAAATTAGTATAAAATGGCTCTTAAAAAAAAACATGTTGGTTAGAATACTCTATTTAATGAAATTTGCTTTCAATCGAAATTTTTTCAGCTTGATATTATTTTTAAAAAAATAATTAAAACGAGACATTTCCCCATTGAATAACATTGCGGATGCTGGAGAGAAGGAAGGATTGCACGCTGGCGCCATCTGTAAACATTAGAAAACAACATCACAAAATTTCAGCGTTACCTTCTTCTCCTGTCTTTTTACTCCGTGATATATATATACACAAGGCCTAGTTATCACACACCCTTGAGTATATTATTAAAAAAAAAAGGTTAATATTGAGTGCATATAATTTTTTTTAGCATGGCCCAAAAATTTATATAGTATGATTTATATATGTATAGAAGCAATATGAATAAGTCTAATAATCAGCATTTCCTTTTTTATTTATATTATCAGCATTCCCTTTTTTATATATACAGCATATCAGCCATTTGTCATGAAAAACTGATTATGTCTGTATTATAAAATGTGAATAGTTTTAAATATTGAAACAGTTCATAAGAATTTATTGAGAATTGCTATTTTGTTTTAATCTTATTTAACTCAGTAAAATATGACAAACTTAACTTTTTTTTTTTCTTTTTAATATTAAGTCCCATCCTGTTTTTTATATGAATTCAAAAATCATTTGACATAACTATTAATGTGAAAGGTTCTTATGTTAATGCAGTAACAAATGCATATTTTTGTATTGTAAAATATTATTTAATTTGAAAACAGTTATTCAGTTTTACGAATGTATATTTAAAAGTAGTTTACTGATCTTCATTTTAATATTTTTTTTTTTTTTTATATAACTGTAATTATTATATTATGAATTTTATTAGCATAATTAGAACCCTCATTATAAATTGTTGTGTGAGTTGGGATGGAAGGGACATGAAAATTGGATAGCACCGTGGACATAGTATCTAAGTCAGGTCTTGTATATACTAGTTGGTACTTGTAAGAATTTGACAGCTTAGTGGTATTTAAATGTGCAAACCAAAGTTATCTCATGGTACACTAGCTGAGAACTTTGTTGTTTTAAAACAATACAATTTCTTTTTGTGGGAAAGATGGGATAAATTGACTTAAATGCATGTTATGCAACTAAAAAAAAAAAAGAATTATATTACAAAGTTTCACTTTGTATAGATAAATAATCATTTTATTAAACATATGCAACACTGACATCGAATGATGATTCCTGTGATATAATTCCAGCAGTTTGGGGTCTGCTTATATAAGTGCACCTTGAATGTACAATCAGAAATTATATAGCTACAAATTATTCAGATTATAATTAAAAAGAAAGAAAGAAAGAAATGCAAACTATAAGATTTTATGTTCTTTCTACACTCTCATCATATTTCTTATCTATTAAATAAAGAGTTAATCTGATTGATGTACAGCCTTAATAAAAACTCTTGACTAACTGTAACAAGGCTAGCCAGTGGAAGAAGCAGATAAATGAGCCACATTTATACACCTGACCAAATCATAGATACAGTGGAGCACCTTTTATACGTTTCTCAACTTCGGTCCCAAATCATTCAATTGAATTCTAATGTTAAAATATTTCATTGATACGACACAAGTAAATTCTTACTTTCCCTTATATGTTTTTTTACCCCTTGTAGAATCCCAAGTTTGAGTTTCATTCCAGGATTAACAAAAAAAAAAAAAAAAAAAAAAAAAAAATATGCTCTCTATGTTTTATTTTTTATCTCTTTCGATTATTTTTCCTATAGTACATACAAAGTGCAATCTGCATCAATTCAGAGAAATTTTCAGAAACAAGCTGTTGGGAATTGAGTTGATTGGTTGGTATACATGCAGTTGGGGACTGGGTGGTATACAAGTAGCCGGGATTTCTTTGAGAGAAAGAAAAGTGACCCCTTGTAGACCTCCTACTCTCTCCTTTCCAAGGATGGGGTGTGAAAGGAAAAAACCACACAACTTTGTAGGCAACTTTTAAACTTGAAGATTTATTACTCACAGCTGGGTGATTTGAATAGGATACTGGAAGATTTTCTTATTTCTTATCGTGTTAATTTCACCTTATGGTTGGAGTTTTTTTTTTGGCCCTTTCAATCGTTTGCAAAAATGTCATCTTCATTTGAGAACAAAAGGCTTTGTCTTTAAAGGCTGAAATCGAAATCTTGAGGAATTTTTCTGAATGTCTATATTTTTAATTATCATTTAATTTTCATCCTACCTTTTAAAAATATTTTGAATTTAATTAAAAATATATCTTAGTTGAATAAATATAAATAAATCATGAAAATTTATTCAACTTTTATTATTAATATGTAATATCAAAGGTCTGGAAGATTGCGTCTGCCAACTTTGGAGCCTCTTGGCTGTAAAGAACAGCTCTTAGATTATTATTAATAGAACACTTTTATTTTGTTTTAACGTTAAAACAAATTTTCAGTTGTGCATTTTTTTCAGTTATACATTTTTTAGGAACGGTCCCTTGAAAAACGTATAAACAGTGCTGCACTGTATTAAGCATTTCAATCAATCTAGTGAAAGAATAGCAGATGAGGGGAAAGATCTTAACCCTTTGAGAAAGTCGATAAAACAGCTAAAAAATAGTTGTAGAATTAAGGGGGGGGGGGAGACATAGTTTTTAAAGTTTTCATCAATAGGGAAATTTTCAAAATAAATAAATATAAATATAAAAATAAAAATAAAGTAATAAAATAAAAAGAAAGAATTTTTTTATTATAAGTGAAATAAGAAAGTTGAGGGCACAATTGAATTAAATTTCAGAAGATTACATGAAATTGGAGGAGAGAAAATTTAAAGGAACGTTTCTTTTATCTTACGGAAAATATAATTTTGAGCTAAAATTCTATATTAGCTTCAAAAATTCTACTTTTTTTTTTTTTTTTCTTAACTTAGAATTATTACAAAATGTATTGAAATGCATTCTATGTAAATGTTTTCTAGGTCTTCAAAGAGAAGATTCTGGTATTTATACATGTACTGCTTCTAGTGAAAGTGGGGAAACTTCATGGAGTGCAGCTCTCACTGTTGAATGTGAGTAATAACATTACATTGCATATATGATTATTCATTAAAATATATATATATTTATATATTTACAACAATATTAAAAGTCTCGATATAAATGTGCTTTAATTTTAAGCTTATTACCTAAAAACAAAATTTATATGAGCTAACATTGAAACGACTGTTGTTTTTGTTGAGCTTTTTGTTGACCAATTGTTATATAAATGACGGTTCGCTGAATGGATGGCCCGAATAGAACTGAAAATAGGTTTAATCTCTATTTGAAAAAAATTTTATGAGTTTCTAATATTTTAAATTATTGATAATTTTATAATTATCTGGTACAACTTTTACAGAGGAGCAAAATTAAAAACTGCATAGAGTAGCAAAAGTAATAACTGCTGCATAAATTACTTGAGAAATGTTTAGAGCTTAAATGCAAAGTGTGCATCCTGATTGAAATTTTGTACGTAAATGTGGTTAAATGATACAATATTTTTCTTCATGTTTATGCCAAATATTCTGCATGGAATGTCTTGAGTATATTGCTAACTTATTATTTAATTTAATGACTATCACAACTGTTAAGATTATTATATATTAATAAGTTAATAATTATTTAATTGTGATATTTGAAACAATTGCGCATAGTCATAATTTATCATAATATAAAAAGCTGTAATTGTAATGAATAAATAAATAAATAAGAAACTTTAATTTTTTTTTATATTACACATTTTTTATTATAGCTTTAAAGATTTACACTAACTAAACTATTTCTAAATAATAATTAATTTGCATAATCTTCTTTATTTCTTTATTTTTTTAAATGCTTTTAACTATTTAATTTGTTTAAACTTTAAAACTTTTTCTCACACCATAAAATCAGTATAAGCACTACCGGTTTCTAAAGGATGTGGCTTTCCTTTTTCAGTTGCATAAAACATGTGCTACTACTTTGGAGAACTGAAAATTATACATTACTGTTCTTGCTTTTGCCTTCAAGCACATGTTACTTGAAGAAGAAAGACTATGTCCTTTCAAGAGCAGTAGTGCTTGTATTGATTTTATGGTGTGTGAAGAAGTCTTAAAGTTCAAATATTTATTGTACAGCAGTAAGCAGTTTTTTAATTTATAATATTTCTTTTGTTTTCAATTAAAGTGTATTTCATAACACTTACCTTTTTTTAGGCTTTTGAAAGTTGTATGAACAGAATTTTTATTATATTTTAATCCGATTATGCACATTTTTATCGCTAAAACTCAGTTTTGTTTTAATATTTTTCAGCACCCAGAAATCCAAATGCAATATTTCACAGAATGCCAGATGCTGTAACATTTCCTGGTCCTCCCTCAAAGCCTGTTGCTACAAACATTACTGAAACATCTGTTACTTTAACATGGACAAAAAATCCAAAAATAGGTTCAAGTACTCTTATTGGCTATACAGGTACAGATGTTTTTGTGCTGTTCAACATTTTCGACAAAGTTATTTTCCCTTATGATAATTTTAAAATATTTATAATCAGGTTTCAGTTTAATTAGCTTAACTTCACAATTTACAATTCGAATTTTATTGAATTGTGATGGAAGACCAAGTCTGTTTTGCATCATTATACCAAGATGAATTTTATCTGTTTTGATTGTTCATCCTCAAGCATTTAAAACAAATAAATAAAAAATGAATTTACTGAGAAAACTCCAATTGAACTATGACTACACAGGTTGTTAATTTATGGAGGAAAAATTAATCTATATAAATAAAGAGAAGTGTCTGTGTGTGTGTGTGTGTCTGTCTGAGCTCTGGTGCTCACACTATTGATTCCACAGCTTCCAGATTTGGCATATTGGTACCTGGGACCCTGCAGGTGAGCACCTCATCGAGATTTTTTCGAATTTAAATTTTTTAAATTAATGTTTTTTCGATTTTAAATTTTGGCTTTAATGCTTCATTTTTCAAGAATTTATTCTTCCACTGTAATCGTCTTTGTATCTTAGCAACGGCTATTACGCATCTTATTTTTTATTTAATACATTCATTTGAAGGCGTTTTTTCTTTTTTTTTTTTTTTTATATTTATTGAAAATAAAATCGTAATGCAGTAGAAAAAATTAAGTATAATAAGTTTTAAATTTAAAAACATCAGTTATGTTTAATTTTTTATTGTAGAACAGCATCTTGTATTTTTCATTTTTTTTAATTAATTCCTTTAAAAGAAAAACCTTTTATTTATTTATTTATTTATTGTTTACAGTATTTATCGGGAAAAATGGTATATACATAGTAAAAAGGATTAAACTGATTAAAATTTATTTGTTTATATATATATATTTAATATACTTTTTATTATATTTTATTACGTTGGGCGGAATCAAATTGTAATATAGTGTAAATAGCACGGGCTAAAATACATGTTTCAAAAACCAAAATATTTCATAGATACTGAGATACAGTGATATTTAAAATCGTAGTTCTTAAATAATAGCAGTCCCCCCCCCCCCATCGTCGTTGATAAATATCCAGATTGAAGTGCCCGGGAATGATCTTTCTGCAGGCATGGGAAACCTAGACCTGATGTAGTGCGGGTGGCAAAAGAGATGCCGTAGGCAGCTTGTACCCATAGCGAGGTTTGGAGAAATTTCTTTTTCTCGCTTTCTTTTCTTTTTTTTTTTTTTTTTTTTTTAATCTATAATGTAGTGTAAAAAAGTTAATATTAATTCAGTTCTTTTGAAAATTCATTTAAATATAGTGACCAGCAAAGCGGGCGTAGCCTGCTAGTAATAATAATAATAATTGAGAACTGACTATTTTAGGCTAAATGTATGTGTAGATAATAATTTGCAATTTACCAATTTTTAGCAAAAATGTAATCAGTAATTTGGATATGTGTACTGGTGTGGGATATATGTACTAACTGTATGTATAATATATAAAAAACAATCAAGTTTTAAAATACAGACAATTCTTAAAAGCATATTACTATAGACATTTCAAGTTTGTAACCAACCACTTATCACAAACAAACCCCTCAATTGACAATGACAAAAACAAGCTGCAAGTTATATATGAAAAAAAAAAAAGTTTTTTAAATGTAATAAGTTTTTAAGAATTGTTTGTATTTTTACCTGATTGTTTTTAAAGTAGATCAAAAATTTGATCAGATCTGAAAAAATGTTCAGTTATTTTAATATTGTAATAGTTTTCAACACACACACACACATATATATATATATATATATATATATATATATATTTATTTTTTTTCAGTGGAGTATTACAGTAGTGATCTTCAAAGCGGATGGGTTGTTGTAGCTCATCGAGTGCCTAATGAAACACATACAGTTCACAACTTGAGACCTGATACAAAATATATGTTTTTAGTACGAGCTGAAAATAATCATGGGCTTAGCATTCCAAGTGAAATGTCGGATGTAGTTCATACTTTAGGTAATGAGGTTTTTTGTGCTAAATTTTAAATGATCAGTGCTTTAGATGATTTCAAGTTGTTAATAATGTAGAAGCAAATTTTTATAAAAAATAAAAAAATGAAACAGTTTGCTGAACGATTTCATTGTTATTATCACAAATAATTTTCAAATGTCTACTTGTAGTTTAAGAGCATGTAAAGCCTTGTAATTTTATATTTGTGTAATACTGATTTTAAATAATTCTGGACTATTTGTGTTTATTTATTTTGGTATATTTTAATTTATTCTAATGGCTTATTATGTAAAAATATATAAACAAACTATTTTAAATTTATATCTAACAAGGAAACATTAAAAAAAGATTGGAAAAAAATATATGTGGTTCTACTCTTCATAAAGTACCAGAAAGTGAAAAAATTATCAGCTGCAATGAATTACAGCGACCACAAAAAATTATCAAAATTAAGCATTTTTGGCGATTTAGCGCTGTTTGCTAGCACCGAGATTGCCGTGTACAAACAGAACCATGTTTTGCTTCTCCGCCAAGTACTCAAAATCAATCGCCTAATAGTGTGAAATCACCAAATATGCTTAATTTTGATAATTTTTTGTGGTCGTTGTAATTCATTTCAGTCAATAATTTTTTCACTTTCTGGTGTTTCATGAAGAGTAGAATAACATCTATATTTTTTTCAGTATTTTTTGAAGACGACACCTCATGAACACTTCCTTGTAATAATTTACTGTAATATGAATAAGTGCTGTACTTAAATACATCAGATTTTTATTGCTTTGCTGAACCCATAAAGCTTAATAAAATATTGAATTTAATACTACTTAACATTTCTTATAATGCAAACTCATGTATTTGATGTATATAAATATATGTTGCAAATAAAATTAACAATGCATATGACCTTTTTCCGTAGGCTATATTGCGGGAGTTGTTTCATACAATCTGGATGAAGCTCGAAATATTTTGAGTGAGGCTGTTGTTTTTTTGCAAGAAGTTAATCCTGTAACATCAACATCTGTAAAAATGATTTGGAAGGTATTCATATCAATATTACTTCTTTAAGTACATTTATATGCAATAATTTTGTATTTATTTCTATTTTTTCTTTCTTTCTTTCTTTCCTTAAAGCTGAATTCATTTTTTAATTTACTTTTTTCAGGTTCAAGGAGCTACTGGATATATTGAAGGATTTTATATTCGATTTCGAGATTTGAGTGGAGGTTCTCAAACTTACAATATGGTGACAGTATTGAATGCTGGTTCATCATCTTATGTGCTGTCTGATTTAAAGAAATTTACAAAATACGAATTTTTCTTAGTACCTTTTTATAAAAGTGTTGAAGGTCCACCTAGCAATTCCAAAATAGCTCAGACATTAGAAGATGGTAAGTCCAAGACAATTTATAAAATCAAATTAATTTTCTTTTGACTTTGATTCTTTTTTTTTTTTTTTTTTTTTTTTTTAATTGGAAAAAAAATTAAACAACTGGAATTCAAATTTTTAATTTTACAAGAGCATTTTTAATTACATTTAAAACAATACCTTTCATAAAGCTCCCGGACTTCGGTCGAAGTTCTTTCTGGGCGGCACCACCCAGAAAGTACTTCATCTGATGTCCAAGAGCTTTATGAAAGGTATTGTTTGAAATATAACTGCAATTAAATTATTTTATTTGTTCCATAAGTTTTTTTTTTTTTTTTCCATGTTACTACTTGATAAATAAATATTAATAACTGTTTTAATAATCCGAAAATGTTTTTCTTATTTTTTCTATTAAGATAAAAATTATTATTTTCTTACTTCATTTCTTTCATTATTTCTTTATTTCTTTATTTATTTTGTACGTGGGAAAAAAAAAAAAAATAATAATAAAGCTTAATTTAAATAATTATTTCATACTTGTTGCAATTTCTTGCAATTTTTTAAAATTATTATTTTTTATTTCAGTCCCTTCTGCTCCTCCTGATAATTTGGAACTTCGAGTAATTGGTCCAAACACTGCTACAATTTCATGGTCACCTCCTCCACCTCAGCATCGTAATGGCCACTTAAAAGGCTATTCAGTGAGTTGATTCAAATCTAAATGGGAATTTATTCTTATTAGTCAATTTTGTAAAATATTATTGTAGAAAATATTTATTATTTGTTTAACTTTATCACTACAACTATCCTCTTTATTTACTTATTCTATTCCTTTTTTTTTTTTCCTTTTTGTACATCTTAAAACTTTTGTGCTCATATATAGATTTTAAGTGCTATAGATATAATATTTGTATCTATAAATTGATTTTAAAAATTTATTATTATAATTAATTTTACTTTGTAGGAAATAAAACTCATTAATAATAATAATAATAATAATATGATATTATAGATATATTTTTAAAAATTATGTCTATTTTTATTATCTTTAAAGTTCTAGCTCAAATGCTTAAAAAATTAATATATTTCTGTCATAATACTTTATTTATTCATTTATTTATGTTGCTTTGTATTATGTTAGTCGAGTCAGTTATTGAAAATTTCTTATTCATGCGCAACAAGTTCATATTGAAAATATCATAATTTAAGAATTAACTTTTGTGAAACTCCTTTTTTAACCAGTTTTATTAATACTTTCTTATATATTCATAAGAAAAAAGTGTTGGTTTAAATTTTTTTATTTCAAGTTATTGATCAATTTACATGTTGAGATGTTCTAAAAGAATTTGACTTATTTTGGAAAATGTCTGCATGTTTGTCTGTGTATGGGACAAAAATTTTGTGGCATCTGTAGATCAAGAAGAAATGCATAGGATTTCGTAAAACTTTATATTTAGTTTCACCTTGATTTGACATAAATTAATGTCTATCAATTTTTGGGTTATATCGGCTAATAGAGGACACTATTAAGCTGCAATTTTGCATACCTACAGAAAGTCTCAAATCACCTGTGCAGCTTCTATAGTAGATAAGTGCACTAAATTTGTTTTGAGACTTTTATGAAAACTATGTTGATTTGATTTGGGTGCTTATCAACTAATAGGTGGCACTGTTATGCATCATTTTTTCAGTAATAAGAAAGCATCACAGAACTGACGTTTTAAAGTAATAAGTACAAAACTTTGAATAAACACCATTAAATCTAAAAAGCACAAAAACTGTTCCACTGAAAACGGTTTTGTGCGTTGCCACTTTGACTGCAGCACTCATGCATACTTTGTTCACCTGATGAAGGGTTGTGTGTTCTTTTGACCCAAAACAATTGTTGCGAGGTTTTTTTTTTTTTTTTTTTTTTTTTTTTATGGTGTTTATTCAAAGTTTTGTAATTATAACATTTTTTCAGGTTTTATTTATTTTTCTAACCAATTAATGTATTGGTGTAATATAGGAGGAAGTTTTCTGATGGCCACAATTTAGTATTGTAAGAGTTTGTTTAGTTAAAAAAATGAAGTGTGATACCATAGACTATTAGTATTAGATGAATATGAATGTTTGTTGGTGACTTGTGGCTTTACAATTTAACAAAAAAAAAAAAAAAAAAAAAAAAGAAAGGAAGAAAAGAAAAAAAAAAATACAACATAGAAAGCACCAATTTTTGCACTAATAATGATATGCTCATGGCTACCAAAATTTCTATTTTACCTGTTATTTATCTTTATCTTTTTATTAATTCATTAGATGAATGCTTAGTGATACTAAATGAAGAGCATTAGAAAGAGAGTTAGATCATAACCTCCTAAACTAGATGCCTTCCGTGTGGCTTGGAAACTTGGCAATAGTTCAAGCCGGTAGACAGTGCCACCTGCTACAGATTGTGCGACTTTTTTATTCAACAGCCACCAAAAATTTTTTAAAGTGGAATTTGATATGCATAAAAGGCGAATAGAATCGAATAAACGTCAATTATATATATAATATATCACTTCTTAAAATTATTGGTGACAGTTGAATAAAAAAGTTGCGCAATATTGGAATATGAAATGAAATATGGAAACTTCTTTTATAATTATTATTAAAAATACAATACGGAAATTAAAATTTATTGAATGAGAATATTGATAACAGGAGATAATTAGATTTATAATTGTTATAAGATTTATAATTTTTTTTTTTTTTAATAAATTTATTTTTCTAGGTTAGAATACTGGATGAATCTTCAAATCTGCATTCTCAAATTACTACCAATGCTACAACAACTTCTGTTACTCTAACTAATTTAACAGATGGATCTGTATATAACATTAAAGCTGCTGCCTTAACTGCATCTGGTGTTGGACCTTTTACTCCATCAATTCATCCCAAAATAGGTATTTTCTACTTGATATTTCTATTTTACATCTTTAGGTATTTGTAAAGGTAGTTATCAAGTTTACTGAGAATAATATTGATTATGATTGTAATAAAGTTGATGAATTCTGAATGTTCATAACTATTTTAAATAGTTTGTGTGTCTTGCATAATTTTTAATTGCAAAATGCACAATGTTTCAAAGTAAGATGAAATGCTACACTCCTGCTCAAAAGTTTAATATTTGTAAACAATCAGTTTTTTCAGTTTAAAAACTTATCTCTTGATAAAATGTTTTCAAACATTGAGTATTTAAAGAACTGGGTCTTCCTCGGGTTTTTCGGTGAAGATTGGTTTAAGACAACATTTATGGGGCCAGTAACAAATTGAGTAAAATCAATAATGTTTGTGATCACCCTGTATCTTGTAACTTTAGGATATGTTAATTTTGACCCAGTGCAATCTGTGAGTGAATTTGGGTGGCAATAGCATGTTAAATAATGGAGATATAAACTTTTATTTTAAAACTAAAAAAAAAAAAAAAAATCAGCTTCTTTTTTATTTATAATATACAGAGAAAATTATTCCCTCTTTCAGATATATTGAAAAAATACTTTTGAAACAATATACTGCAATCGGATTACAAATATCTTAAATATCTCATAAAATATGAGCATTTTTATGAAAAACGTTTTCACTGCACATGTGCAAAAGATATAATTTTTTTTATTACATAGGTTGAAAACTAGATTTATTGGGCAACTTCTGTCAAAAGTTCATTTAAATAGTGTAAAAATTAAGCAAATTGTCTGCAAAAGAACGAGCTAGATTTTAGGTATTTTCCAAAAGTTAAAATTTCATAAGCAGTTTTTAACATGCCACGTAATTAATTTGAAAATCCAGTTATTTCAACCACTTTGCAACAGTTCTTTTTTGTAAAAAACTTCTTATAATCTCACATATCTTAGTAAATAAACAAAAATATATAGAAACCCGAATAAACTACTACGTCAGAAACGCCAAAGAAAAATAATTGAGGTGCATACAGCTGTTTCGGTAGCCTAAAGCGTACCGTCTTCAGTGCTTTTTGCACTGAAGATGGTACGCTTTAGGCTACCGAAACAAAAAAGTACTTTTGGAGTGTGGTTGAAATAATTAGGTCTTCAAATTAATTACGCAACATGTGAAAAATCCCTTATATGATATTTCAACTCTTGGAAAATACCTAAAATCTAGCTTGTTCCTTTGATGACAATTTGCTGAATTTTTACTGTATTCAAATGAACTTTTGACAAAAGTTGATCAATATATCTAGCTTCTAACGTATGTAATAAAACTTTTTCTATCTTTTGCTTATGCACAGTGAAAACGTTTTTCATAAAAATTCTCATATTTCAAGAGATATTTAAGATATTTGTATTCCGATTGCAGTATATGGTTTCAAAAGTGTTTTTTCAATATATCTGAAAGTGTGAATAATTTTCATTAAAAACTCTGTATATTTATATTATAAATAAAAAACATACTGATTTTTTTTGGCATTTTAAAATAAATGCTTATATCTCCGTTATTTAATATGCTATTGTCTCACAAATTCATCCATATATTGCACTGGGTCTATACTAACATATCTTAAAGTTACAGATCATTTCATTCACTTAACGATACAGAGTGATCACAAACATTGTTGATTTTGCTCAATTTGTTACCGCCCCCCTAAATGTTGTCTTAAACGAATCTTCACTGAAAAACATGAAGAAGACACAGTTCTTTAAATACCCAATGTTTGAAAACATTTCATCAAGAGATAAGTTTCTAAATTGAAAAAAACTGATCGTTTGCAAATCTTTCTAAATTTTTGAGCAAGAATGCAGTTACAAAAAAAAAAAAAAAAAAAAAAAAAAAAAAAACTCTTTAGCTTTGTTAAAGTATGTCTGAACCTGTGTGTTAAAAAAAAGAATATGAATAAGAATCAAATCTATTCTAATTCAAATCTATTTTTCTACAGTGAAATATTTTTGACTCTGTGTAAAATAAATAAAATGTAGTTAATATGTTTTGATTTCAATGTAGTATTGACTCTAGGCCGATTTAGCAGGGCGCAGCGCCCGGCGGCCCATTACTAACACATTTTTGCGCCCCGCGGCCCTTACTAACTTATTTCTAGCACCCGGCGGCCGTTACTAACTCATTTTTAGCGCCCGGCGGCCCTTATTTGTATTTTTCACAGGGTTCCCAACTGCTCCGATTTCTGCGAAGTTTCTCCGAAAAAATTTAAAAACTCCGCGAGTTATTTTTTATGCTCCGCAAATTCAGCCTTGACCACCTAGCTAAATATATTTTATTGAATACATAAAACTGAATAGTGGCAGACACTAGAAAAAAAAAAAAAAAAACTACTTTTCTTTTTTCTTTTCTTTTTTGCTTGCACACATATCGCGATCCAATCCTTATCAACTTTTGATTTTGCATTTCCAACAGTTGCCGCATAAACAGAATTCTTTTACTTTTATTTTTTATCTATGAAAGCCCTTCAACTCCTTTTGAAAAAAAAAAAAAAAAAAAATAACAAAACTAATAGCTGAAGAACCAGATGCTTCATCGTACAATACTCATAAATAAATAGTAAAGAAAAAAAAAAAAAACATTCTAGTGCTAGGCATTGCGTAATCGAAATATTGGTGACTCAGAACGGGAACAAGTATTTGTTTACATTAGCTGAGAGTGTGCTTAATTAAAACCGCAAGCTGAAAGGGGGGAAGAAAGAAACGGAATGCCATGATTGATTATCTTCATGGGTTCCTAATGCTTAATAAGTCGCTTAAAAATAATACTTTCTAACTAAAAAAATTGTTTATTTTAATTATTTATTGATAAAAATAATGGATTCAAAGCTACTGAACTTTAAGTACGATTGACAACGCAAGGAATCTAAGACCAGGAAGAGCTATCTTCCGTGGGAGACTTTCTAAAGTGTCTTAGGCCGTAATCACGCGAGCTTTTTGGAGAAAACAGTATTTAGTCAGACTTTAACGGAGGAATTGTCCTCTGTAATAGGAAACTTTCTTAAGTGTTTTAATATACAAGTTTCTGAGAAAATCATGGAAAATTTCAAACTTTATCGTACCAAGTATCAACCGTTGGAGAAAGAAAAAGAATATTTTCTGTGCTTTTTGTTGGGGTAACTGAATACGCGATAACTTAGTTTTTATAGTGCGTGGGTGATTCTAAGAAATTTTCATACCTGAAAATGGGACTTTCACAAAAATCGTCGGATTTAAAATGGATTTGTCAAGAAAATTGCGTATTTTATAAATCAGCCACAAAAAATGACATTTCAGTAATCAAATTAAAAAAAAAAAAAAAGCTGATTTATGACTAAATAATTACACATTTTTAGAAAAATAACATCTATTTTAGCAATTAGTTTACGATTACGTAATTTTAAAAATTAGCTGTAAAATAATTCCGTATTTTTATAAAAAGCCACAAAATTATACGTATAATGCAAATCATGTTTGAAAAAAGCAAGAAATTCATCGATTAGCATCAAAAGCCTTTTTCAGCGATTAATTGCGATTAAACATAAATTTTGTTAATTAGCGGCGAAATGATTGCGTGTTTCCGTTATCGGCTACTAATGTATCGCGATTTACTGAAATCAACTAGAGGGAAAAAAAAAAAAAAACTTTATTGGCTAGCAGTCAAATGATAGCATATAAAACGTAATTTTTTTTTATTATTAGTGGGTAAGCGATCCCGTATTTACGAAATCTACTTCAAAATTATTCCCGATTTCCGAGATTCCGCTTAAAAAAATAAAATAAAATAAAAAATGCAAATTTCATTGATTAGTGGCAAAATAGTTGAGTATTTAAGATTCAGCTTTCAGAAGAACGCATTTTTCATAGATTAGTAGCTAAATAATAGCGTGTTTCGACAATCGGCCGCATAACAATCGCGTATTTCAGAAATCTGCTTTGAAAAAAAATGTGCAATTTTTTACCTATTAGGAGAAAAAAATAATTTAGTTCCGAGTAAACGTAATTTTTGACAATTAGCTGTGAAATAATCCGGTGTTTTTTTAATTCATCTGTAAATTTTTACATATTTCTGGATTAGGTTTTGAAAAAAGTGCGTATTTCATCGATTAACAGCAAAGTTTGGTATTTGGGGGATGTAGCTTTAAAAAGGGCTCAAATTTCATCGATTAGCAGCCAGATAATTGTATATTTCGTTAATAATTAACCCCATTTTCGATATAATTAACCGCAAAAATATCGCGAATTTTAGGAATCATCGTTGAAAGAATAGTGAATTTTATCAATTAGATTCAAAATTATAGTATATTATTAGCAATTATTTGCTATTAAAAGTAGATTTTGTAAATTTGCAGTGAAATAATTAAAAATTTCGGCAATCGGTCGTAAAAATATCGCTAATTCTGTCAAATACGGGAAAAATAGCATATTTATTTAATTAACGATAAAAACGTAATTCTATCCCCCCCCCTCTCCTCTACGAGAAACTCTCGATTTTTGAGGTATATTTAGCAATAATCTTAAGAAAGAAAGAAAAAAAAAATTTCAGAAAAGTTCATGGCTGTTAGTTTGCACTAAAATTGAATTTAATGTTGCACAATTTCAATTATTTTATTGTAGATTCAGTTTTATTACATTTTCTAATATCCAAACTATTAAAATTGTCCATTATTTTGACTTTATTATTACTCCAAAAATTTAAGATTTTGTTTAAAAAAATTCAATTTTTGTATCTGTTTAAAGTATAGCATTGAAATTATTTTCACATCAATTGTCTTGTTCTTGTAATTAAACAAGTTTCTTTTGAATAGGCATGCACTAAATGTTTGATTATTACTGAATAATGAATACAGTCAACTCTCAAAAATCCGCAACCCTAAAATCCACAATTCTCTAAAATCCGCATATCATTTGCAATGTAAACAAACATTGTCACAACTGATTTGTTGATTAGTGGATTGCAAAAATTCAGCTGTAGTAGGAGAAAAATCAATTATTAACTTGTGCAGGTGAATCACCAATCACTCAACATGTTACAGAGGAGAAAATGATAAGTGTAATTATATATATTTATCAAAAAATAAATCATATTAATTTAGAGGAAGAAGGAGAAAGACAGTTTTCATGAAAGATTTTCTCTCATGAAGATAAATATTCAAACTTTCTTTTAGCACAAACTTATGTGATTGACCAAGAATTGCTGACTTTTTTGCAGGTTATAGGAAAATAAATATGTATTAATATTCTTATTTAAACTATTATTGATCAGACTTTTCAAAAATCTAGATAATTTGCAACTATAATATGATATATAAAATTTGTTCTTTGAATTAAAATTTCATAAAATATTTGTACTTTTATTAGGCATACTTTAATTCAGCATTGTATGTAAAACATAAATTGTTTCTTAAAGATTTGCTACTGAAATAAGGTTCTAAGATGTAAATAAAAGAAATTATTCCAAAATCTGCAAAATTCAGAAATCCGCAAAACACTTCGTTTTAAGCTGTGCAGATTTTTGAGAGTGTACTGTATTCAGTATACCAAATAGCAACTAAAAATTCGGGGCTACATTTTGTAAGTGATATATTTCATTCAAAAATGTAAAAAATTTTCAAAATTGTTTCTCATAAAAATCTGATTTTGTCTTGGTGCATTCTATGATATATTATTTGTACAAGCTTTTTTTTTTATATCTGATTTTTCTTTTCTTTTAAAATTTCATTATTTTGTTTATTTATTTATACCTTTGATACATTGCTGCTATAAAAAAATTAGTAAGGTTTTTTTTTTTTTTTTTGGGGGGGGGGGGCTACATTTTGTAAGTGATATATTATGAAGATGTTATAGTGCCCTTTTTGAATTATTGAGAATATTATAGTGCCCCTTTTGTGATTATTATAGTGCCCCTTTTGAGAATATTAAAGTGCCCTTTTATCGAGTTCCCCCCAGCGGCCCTTTTGTTCTAGAGTCAACACTACAATGTTTTTGAAGAATTTTTTTTCTGTACATAATAGGGTTTTATCAAAATAATTTCTGAATTGCATTTTAAATATTACTCTGCTTTAAATATTTTAGTTATATACAAATATACAAAAAAATCTGATTGAGAATTATCAAATATCTCATTTATTTTAATTATTTAAATGACTATTCTAGTAAGCACAGTCTATTGTATTGATAAAACTTAACAGATTACAAAAGTTTTGAAGATTTAAATAAAAGCATATCTTTTCCATTTTTTTTTAATATATAATAAATAAAACTTTTTGTTTAAAATTTTGAGCATGTGAAAGAGAAACATTTAAACAATATTTAATAAAATTTACACTAAAAAATTTGGAAAATTCAACTGGTTGTACTTTGTTTCCGGAGACCATTCAGAAATCAAGATAACTTCTAATAGCTTTATCGGAAAATAAATAAATAAATAAATAAATGTTTCCATTAGTAATTAGTAGATAGGTATAGCTTATGTTTTAATGAAAGATTAAATAATAATAATAATTTTGAGTTTTTGGCAGAGCTGCATGCAAAACTAGTACAATTCTCAGTACATTTTGGCCAAAGTACAGGGTTTGACCGGAAAGTAATAGGACTGAGTCGATTTAAAAAAATTTATTGAGCCAATCGTTACAATTCTTTAAAAACTTTCAAAATAGGCTCCTTCTGCGTCGATGCAGCACTGCCACCGTGATTTCAAAGCATTGAAGGCGTCACGGAAGGCATTCTCCGGAATAGCCTGGAGAGCCGCGATGTAAGCTGCTTGGATCCCCTCTGTCGTCTCAAAATGCTTGCCTTTCATCGGCCTTTTCAGGCGAGGAAACAAAAAGAAGTCGGGGGGGGGGGGGGCACATCTGGGCTGTAGGGCGGCTGCGGAAGCGTTGGAATGCTGGCCTTGGTCAGGTAGCTGTTCACAAGAAAGGCGGTGTGAGCCGGGGCGTTGTCGTGGTGCAGCTTCCAGTCGGCTGCGATGTCTTGTCGGACCCGATTGACCCTTCGTTTGAATCTCTTGAGCACTTCCACGTAAAACTTGGCGTTGACGGTTTGTCCAGGAGGAACAAATTCATGGTGGACGATGCCTTTGATGTCAAAAAAGACAATGAGCATCGTTTTCACTTTGGATTTGCTCGTTCTTCCCTTTTTTGGGCGAGGAGACGCCGGCGTGTGCCACTTGGAAGAGTGCCTCTTTGTCTCGGGATCATACTCAAAGATCCATCACTCGTCACCTGTGATTACGTTATTCAAAAATTGGGGGTCACTTTCACACATGTTCAAATTTTCTTGGCACACTTCCACTTGCCGCAATTTCTGGTCATCAGTGAGCACTTTTGGGACCATCTTCGCCCACACCTTGCGCATGTTCAAATGCTCCATCACAATGTCATGAACCACAGATTTTGGTAAATTTAACATCTGGGCAATTAAACGAATACTTAGTCGACGGTCTGAGTTCAAAACTTTGCGCACACGAGTCACATTGTCGGTGTTTGTCGAAGTCGAAGGTCTTCCAGCACGGTCTTCATCGGTGACCTCTTCCCGGCCCTCCGAAAAAGCCTTGTGCCACCGAAACACAGCACTTCTTGCTAAAGCATCATCTGGGTAAGCCTGCTTGATCATATCAAACGTCTCTGTCGCAGATTTACCGAGTTTCACACAGAATTTAATCGTGTACCTCTGCTCTAACGAACGCTGCATTTTCGGCTTGCACCACTCACAGAAACACGTTGCGCAAAAGAGCCTGTCCTGACTCTCCAGGTGCTCGGAGATAACTGACCAGCCGCTCATTCGTTAGCTAGGAACGCCCTCTACCGGATCCAGCAGTGCGCGCACGCTCCGAAGTACAGTTGCGGTGGAAGAAAATCAGTCCTATTACTTTCCGGACAAACCCTGTATAGCCTTGTAAAATAAGTTTTGATTTAAAAAAAAAAAAAAAACTTCATTCAAGCACTAGTATATTCTATTTTGAAGAATTGTGCAAAATTTCAATAAGATTGGTGCATTAGTTTTTGAGAAATTGTGTCCACTAAATTAAAAAAAAATAGTGATTAAATAGGAAAAAACAAACCTTATGTGGGAAATTTCCAAAGGCACTCACTCCTAAACTTTTACTCTGATTGACTTAAAACTTTGAGAAAATATTCTTGACAAATTGTATTATTAGATAAAAAAGTAAAAAAATTATTTAAATAAAATTAATAAAAATAAAAACAAATTAATAAATATATATTACTTCCATTACCCTACTACCATAGGTAATGGAAGTATTGTATTTGGTCCAAAAATTTGATATCGCGATTTCACCTGATTTACACGTTTTAAGGTCCCCTGAGTCCAAAAAAGTGGTTTTTGGCAGTTGGTCAGTGTGTGTGTATGTATGTGTGAAATCTTCTGGCTGTCATGTCTTCAAAACTAGTAAAGATAGAACTACAAAACTTCAGAATTAAGACAGGTTTGTTGTACAGCTGAATTTTCCAAATTTTGGTGAAATTTGAAAAACCGGAAAGGGGACATCGTAGACCAAAAGTGGGATTGTAAGTCCGTATCTCAAAAATGGCTCTAACGATTTTCTTCAAATTTGCTATATAAACACTCTATTAGATGTCGTTTCAAATGATATAGTTGGTTAGTTCAGAAAAATTGATAAGCGTCCTGTATAAATAGCTCAATTTCAGGTCTTGCAAGCACGTTCCTTTAAAAACGACTGTACGGACTTTCTTCAAACTCGCCATATTAATTCATTTGTATATATACTTTTTTATGTAATTATTGTTTTTCGGTCAATAATTGATTTTTTGTAAAAATTGGTATCTCAAAAACGGCTCTAACGATTTTCTTGAAAATTGTTATATAAATCCATTTGTTTCTCATGTATTATGTGGTTATTAGAGGAAAATTAACAGTCTTCCTGCTTAGGTAGGTCATCTTCAAATCTCGGAAATTTGTGTTTCAAAAAATAACTCTATCATTTTTTTCTCTTATTTTTTACCTTGCTATATGTAAGCTTCGTTTTATTTAGGCTTCATAAGTTTCTCTTACGGTAAAAATTTTAGGTTTCTACTTCTTTAGGTCACTTTTATGTTTTCAGATCACATTATCTCGCAAAAATGCATATAAAATACAAAATAGTGGGTAATGGAAGTCGTGTGGTTGTTTCACACCAGATTTTTTTTTTTTTAATTTTGAAACCGATGTAACTAGTATAATCCCTTATAATAGACTTTTGTATATGCATATAATTTGGCATTTTCCCCCTTGGAATGCTTAATTTTTATATTATTCACTTGAAATTATTTTGCCTTGTTCTAACTTTAAAAAAAAAAAAAAATAGTTTTTAAGATTTTTTTTTTTTTTTTTTTTTTTTCGTGTAAGCTGCTCGATTTTAACACTTGTTATTTGAAAAAAAAAAAGTTTACTTATTAATCATTTATATATATATACATATATATATAAAATTTCAATAATTTAATTCCTTTGCAACACTCAGCAAATGAAAGGTAGATGAAAATACCAACATATGAAATTTTAAATGAGATGTATTTCGAATAAAGTTATTGTCACGATGATAATTTAATTTGATTACACTAATTATTAAAAACATGTTAAAGTACTTACGCAGAAGAGAAATGACACAAACATAACACATAAGCCTAACGATGAGATAATTTGCAAAAACCATTAAACCAATGGAAGCATTCATCAATTAATAGAAATGAAAAGAGATAAACTAACGAAAAGGATCCAATAAAAGAAAAGAAAATTCATGAAATGAAAAATAGAATTTTAAATGCTGAAAACCAGAAATGTTTACACTTCAGAAAACTTGCACCTCTGTCAGCATAATGCAAGATTTCGGAAAACTGTATAACTAATTCAAGCAATATACAACTCAAGTCTCTATCTTGCAGCAAAACAAAATAAAAAAGGAAATTAGATTAAACAGTAACACAAACCAAAATTGAAACATGGAATAAGTATTTTTAATAAGTCCACATGTAAAGATTCCATACAGAGATAGTAGAAATAAACAGGTTGCCAAAACGAACATTAGTGAAAAGAAAAGGTTAAAAGTAAAGAAACGATTAATCGATCTAGGTGTTACTGAAATGAAACAAATGAATGCATAAAGTGATAGTTATTAATCTTTAAAATTTTAAAGCTATTAACAATATTAAAAAGGTGATATTTAAAAGGGTTATTTAATTTTAACGTTAATCTTTTCTAATTTTCAGTTTATATTTAACGTTCAACGTAACATGAGCAAGCGCCATCTAACGTGAAAAAAGTGATTTACTTTTAAGTAATTACAGAAAATGTATGATTTAACTTACAATTTTTACTTTAGTTTAGTTTAATTTGTATTCTTAAGCAAATATATATATAATTAAGCATAATTTTAATATACTATATGATTATGCTATTTTAGTTGCTAAGATAAAGAATTATGCTTATAAATATATTTTTTGAAATTGATTAATTTTTAAATACTCCTGATATTTTTCATTTAATATAAAATAAATAATTAAACTACATATTTCTGAACAGCATTTTTTTCCCTTTTTTCCGCAGTACACTTCTAATTCAAATTTACATTATTATTATTTTTTTTTTTTTTCTTTTTATTGTTTTTTCAAGTTTGAAAGTTTTAGATAATAACCATAAGCATTATTTTAGCACAGTGGAAAACTGTATAGTGAAAACAATATTAGAATTTTACTCTTTTCTAAGGTGGTCAAAGAGTTAATACAAGACAGCTCTTCTGTTTTTTTTTTTTTTTAATTCAGAATCATTATATTATTCAGTTTTATAGTTAGAGCTCAAATAGTTTCATGCAGAATGCTATCCATTAGAATATATGCTTTTATTTGCCATTCATTTAAAGTTATTTATTTTTAGCAAAATCACTACAATATGTATAAATAATTTCTGTTCTTATTTGTCTAATTCTGCAGTGATATAGTAATAAAAAGATATTTGTTACTTTTCAGAGTATGGAGCTGTGATATCCTATGGTGATAAAACATCAGTTGTCTCAAGTATTGGTGATATAGTTCGCCAACCATGGTTCATTGGATTGATTGGAGGCATAATTTTTATCCTCCTCACTGTCTTCTTTATAATTTTGTTTATAAGACGGCGAGCTGCTTTGAAGAAAGGCTTGCAAGCACATCTGTCTGGTAATAACCTTTTTCAATATCTGTACTAAACCTTTTTGGTTATGAATAAATTGGAAAGATCCTGAAAATAATACTGAAGAGTGTTTTACCTACCTATCCCCACTGACAGGCAAAGCCTATGTTATTAAATGGGGAAATTTGTTTTACTCATTAAAATTACTCATTATCTAATGTATTTTTAAAAATTTCCTTTTTACATTAAAAAAAAAAAAAATATATATATATATATATATATATATATATACAGACACGACATTATTTCATTATTTAAAACATGAAAATCTGACATTGACAGATTTTAATTTAGTGCCAGAGGCCTACTGCTAAACTTGTTAATATCGACAAATTCTTCTTTAGTTAATTCGTGACGATCTAAATTCCATGATAAAGTTTTTATTAAATCAAACCAATGTGTTTCAGCTGCAGATACTGTAACAAATAACGTTGGAAGTCCAAACTGTCTTATAGCCGCAAAACAACGTTTTTTTCTCTTTTTCCCAATGAGGGGGAGGTGTGCCTTGGGGGGGACTCATGTCAAAGGTGTGCCTTGGGGGGGGAGGGACTCATGTCAAAGTTGTACCTTGGGGGGGACTCATGTCAAAGTTGGGACTTGGGGGGACTCATGTCAAAGTTGGGCCTGGGGGGGGACTCATGTCAAAGTTGGGCCTTGGGGGGGACTCATGTCACAGTTGTACCTTGGGGGGGACTCATGTCAAAGTTGGGCCTGGGGGGGACTCATGTCAAAGTTGTGCCTTGGGGGGACTTCATTCAATAAATCCCCATTCAATAAACCGACTGAAATAGGCCTGTAGCACTAATTAAGAGTGACCTATAAAAATTCGACAACTGTACCGACTGAAATAGGCCTCTAGCACTTAAAAAAAAAAAAAAAAATCACAATCATTAAATATTTTCTTAAAGTTAAAAAATACATTTAGTTCATTTATCATTTTTTTTTTTTTTTTTTTTTTTAAGTTTAAAAATGAAATATTAAAAAGAAAATCAATTTTTGGAAAATAAGAACAAATTTAACAGTTGTGAATTCTCCGAATGTGAAGATGAAAATGAAATGGTTTGTCTTTATTTTCAGTTTTCTAAATTTTTAAAATTAAACCTTGAACTGGTTTCCTTTACATTAAAGTGAATATTAGATTCCTTCAAATTTTAATATAATCTGCACAACAAGAAAACATATTTTTTCTTTCTTTTCTTTTCTTTTTCTTTCTTTTTTTTTTATATATATATAATTAATAAACATTTTTACTCAAAATTTTGAACGTATAACACAACAAAATTTAAACAATATTTTATAAAATTTTTATTGAAATTTTTTTTTAAATGCAGCTGGGAAGTCTCAGTTTCTAGAAAAGTGGTGGACACGATTTCTCAGAAACAATACATTGATCTTATTGAAATCTTGTGCACTTCTTCAAGATAGAATTGATTAGTATTTAATGAAAGATTTAAAAAAAAAAAAAAAAAAAAGATTGGCAGAGTTGTGCGCAAAAATCAGTATAATTTTCAGTACATTTTACCCGACATATGGCCTTCTAAAATTAGTTGTAATCGAAAAAAAAAAAAAAAATTCTTCATTCAAGCACTAATTAATTTTATTTTGAAGAAGTTTGTAAAATCTCAATAAGATAGATGCATTAGTTTTTGAGAAACGATGAACACCATTTTTCTGAAAGCTTTCTGAAAACCATGACCCACCTACTGAATTTTCCACAATTTTTAATAAAAATTTTATAACTTATCGAATAAATATTTCTCTTGTATACGCTCAAAGTTTTGAGTAAAAACTTTCATTTATTACATTAAATAAATAAATAAATGAAAAAAGAGAGAAAAAATGCTTTTTTTTAGCCTTCGAAATCCATGTAACCATTTAAGGAATAAAAATTCATTACTTTAAAATCAATTCTTTTATGGTGGTTTTAATAAATCTGATTTTAACAATTTATTCTTTTTGCTTTTATGTCAGTCCTAATAAAATGTGTTTAAATTTTATTAAATGTATACATATTTTATTTTTCAAATTTTATTTAAACTTTCATTAACTTTATTTTTTAATTAAATGAAGTCATTTAAAGTAAATGGAATTTTCTAGTTCAATAGAATAAGTACTGCATCTGTAAAAATTCTGTGATATGATATTTCTTACTGTAAGTAAAATTTATTGAAGGTGTGTAAAAAAAAAAAAAAAAAAAAAAAAAATACATCACCAGACTTTTTTAATGTTAATTTTAAAAATATATAAATTTAAAAAATGAAATAGTTTTTTTTTTTTTTTAATTGTTTTTAGTATTCTTTAACAAAAATTTCTTTTACAGGTCCAGTACACAAAACAGAGGATGTACGGTGAGTGATTTTTTTAATTTCCTTTTTGTTTGAATACAGTAATAAAATATTGTTTTAGTTATTCATTATTCTAAAAACAGAATTGACGTGCCTTCATTTAAAACTGAAAATTAGGGAAAATTCAAGAAATATGTTTTAGTTTTTTGGGAAAAAAATGTCTGTTGTGTTATGAATAGTGCTGGACGATATCAGAAATTAAATATCGCGATATATCACCAAGTTAATATCGATATTAGTGATATATTGCGATATTTCTTTCAAGGCAGGAAAAAATAGACATTTGTTATTTTTTAAAGACATATGCACACGAATTTTAAAGTATACAACTATACAGTGTTTTCCATGTATTTTCTGGTATATTACTACTATAACTTTATCATAAAAAAAAAAAAAAAAAAAATCATAAAAAGTGAATTAATGTTTTGTGTTTCTTATAACTTATACTATTGCTTTTTAGTATACCTCTGTATAGTTTGTCCTCTATTCTTCCCATTTTAAGCTTTAATTATTTTAAAATCATATTTTAACACAGCTAATATGTGATCTGTGTTTTATTTGTACCAAGTATATCAAAATTCATAATTCTACTAAAAATAAAGCTTCAGAAAAATTGTCTTAAGATGTAGGTATTAAATAAAAAATGAAAATCATTTTAAATAGTTCAGAATTGCCATTATAAATAGTTCAGAATTGCCATTGAATACACCTTTTTTTGGTCGTAGAAAGTAATATTTTTTACTTAAAACTCTTATATGCATCCTAAATATCAGTTACTTGTCATTTTTATTTTTGTATCCTCTTACTAAATCATTACAATATCTTTTAAATATATATGTTCAATTCACATTCGTAATAGTTTCACAATAATTGAAATTTGAATTACATATTATATGTGTGTGTGTGTGTGTGTGTGTGTGTATGTGTGTATGTATGTATACATTGTCAGTATAAAAATTATATTATTTAAACAAAATTATGTTGAAGTTTCATTTTGTTATTTAAAGTAACTCATTTTGCATTTAAACCAATTTTATTTAACATGTACGGCTTTAAAAATAAAATAAATAAATAAATGGAAAGAGAAAAAAATAAATGCTACATAAAACAAGTAATAAACTATTCAATATTATATAATTCTATAAAGAAACTGTCACTGTAAAATTACTGACGATAAAACTTTATTTTACATCAGTTAGATAGCACCTTTTCTCTCTTCCCATGTTATCCAATGGGATTTTTGTCGCATCGTTTTAGAAAAATATTTTATTCAAAAATGAACTTTTTCGAATTCTGTTTTTTGAATATTACTCTTTGAACAGGTCGTCTTTTAGCTTAGTGAGCAATTTTTCGAAAAAATAAATTTAAATATTTTACTTAGAGTCCATAATTTACTTATTGAAATAAAATATTTAAATTATTTTTTTCGAAAAATTGCTCACTAAGCTAACAGGCGACCCGTTCAAAGAGTAATATTCAAAAAACAGAATTTGAAAAACTTCATTTTTGAATGAGATATTTTTATAAAACGAAGCAACGAAAATCCCATTGGATAACATGGGAAAGGAGAAAGGGAGCTATCTGACGTACAGTCTTTACAAAAAAAAATATTTTATCGAAATATTTAATAATAATAAAATAATATTTTTAAAAAATTACATTCCATAATTGCTTAAATTTTCAGAAGTTTTTTTTTAAACGCTAAGAAAATTTGCAAAAAAACTCTTCTAGTAGATATCAGTTCAGTGATGCCAGATGGTCGAAAATTATTTCCCCCAACAGGTCTTCAAATTTCCCCAAATCACGGTTTTTTTTTTTTCGAAAAAATCCCCAACTTGATTTCTACTAACAAGGGAAAATAAAAATTTTTTCAAAAAAAATATGTATATATCAAGCAGATTTTTCTATGTTTTAAGCTCAGATTTTTCTCCAAATGAAGGCAATTTTGAAAAAAATCCCCAAATAACCATAAAGCTATTGAAAGTCTCTAGTCATAGGGATAAATCATTACGTTACCAACATTGACAGAAAGTAGAAAAACGCCCCAGATTTGTCCCCAAAAATTTTAGAATTCCCCAAAAAAGTCCCCACAAACATTTGGTCTCCAAAATTGTCCCCAGAAGCCTCAAAACTCCCCAAAATGGGGACAAAATCCCCAATCTGGCATCACTGTATCAGTTCGGCTTTGATGATCTTTATTAAACATATGTTGAAGCATGTTATTGGCCATTTTATATCGACACTTTGAAATAGACCGATATTAATGAACCAATAGCAGGAAAGAAGCTAAAACAGAAGATATTGTTTTCATTCGTCATATTGCCTTTTCTGTGGTTTCCATCACCTACGATATGCATGAATGTAGAGTGGCAATTCAATATAGTGTAATATATCAGAACCCATAATATATATATCGGATAGGGATATATCGTTTCGACTAACATCAAATCTCTTTCCTAGTAAACACACCTGCTGACTATAGGTATGAATACGCAATAATAGTGAATGGATTGTGATATTGGAGTATGTCTGATGAATTTTTTCTGAAGGGGTAGAACCGTGACCTTGAACGAAGTCAGCTTATTTCCGGGATAATCAAAGCAGATGGCTTTCAATAAATAATGGTTTATTTTTTTATTATGCGGTGGCCTTTTTAAAGCAGTGATGTTTAGATTTGAGGTTATGAAGGATGAGTATATGTATTTGCAATAGAGATCGTTTGGCGTGGGGTTATTTTTTCTAGTTTATCAGTGAGTAATTAGAGGAAAGTAGAAAATGAGTATTAGAATAAGATATTCGGCGCTTTTTTTCTTCGGGTCTCGTTCGAGTTTCGTTCACTCGGGTGTGCACTAGTTAAAGGGATATATTGGCGGAGCTAGATCTTAAATATTGTTATCGGGATATTAAAAAAATATCGATACTTGGGGATATATTGATAAATAATCCAGCCCTAGTTATGAAGTTAGAATATTGGTTAAAATATAGATTGATATAATAAAGTGGATGAATTATTAATTCTTATAATTATTTCAGTGATCTAAGTGGATTTTTTTTTTTTTTTAAGATAAAAATAAAATGCGTATTATTCAGAAAGTTTTTTTTTTTTTTTTTTTTTAATTACTGTTTTTCTCAAAATTGTTAAACATCAAATTTTTATTTCTAAAATGTTATCTGGGAATATTTTATTTCCTTTTTAAATTATCTCTTATAAATTACCATTTCATGTTTTTAATTATTGTCTTTTAGCAAAAGCTGTTCTTTTATTTATTCAAAATATTTAAAAAGTTTTAAAAAGAACAACATTGAAATATTGTAGAATAAACAAAATTACAACCTTCTCTTACTACATTAATAATTTTCTTTGACAAGTGTAAACTAATCCAGGAGTGCCTTTATTATTTCTTTCTTTCATTTTTTTTTTTTTTTTTAATGCTATATGTGTATAATAGCTTTGTTAGGTATTTGCTGCTTAGATTATTTTAAACTTAATTTTTTTTTTCTCTTTTTGCATGATGACTGTTTTGTATGGTGATGGTAACTTTCCTTACTTCTCTAACACTTTCTCCCCTTAACCTTCTGCAGAGTTGGGGTGAGCGCTCGTGAAACTCTCTGGATTAATCATGCATGGCATCCCACACCTGCTGGAAAAAATTGCTTGCCTGGTGATAAACTTTTAAATAATACAAATCCCGGAGTTGATCGTAGTTATATAAGGTATGTAACTGATTGATCAATGTATTTGGTATTTTGTATTGAATATCTTAGTGAACAACTTGTTGTAATATTATTTTACAAATCAAATACAACAAAATCTACTAAATAAACAAAATTAAAAGTCATGTCAAAGCTAAGTATATATATAAAAAAAAAAATCTCTATCGTATATTTTTGCAAAATTATGGGCGATAATCAATATTTATTATTTGCACAAAAATAAAAAAAATCATTACTTGTTATTATGCAGTAAATTGTATTTCTTATTTCTTTTTAATTTTTGTTCTAAAAGAGCAGTTCTAAACATTAATACATTTAATTTTATACTTTGACAATGCATAGTTCACTAACATAAACATGCAAAAACATTAATTGCATCACTTCACATGACTGTTGGATTTCTTACATGATTACAAAGCATTCATTTTTTGTTCTATCAGTGTTGCCAGATTGTTGAAAGTCAATGTCCCCAAATTCAAAGGGTTTCAAATAAATAAATAAATAAAATAAAATAAATAAATAAATAAATAAAATCAATTTTTACTGAAAAGAGATTTAAACTACTGAGGGATCTGAGGGGCTAAAGCCCCACACAGAAAAAAAAAAAAGCACTGACATTCACAATTAAATTTTACAATTGTAAATTTTTCATTAATCTGAGATAACTTCTTGAAAAATCTTACAGGGTGGCTAGCAGTCAGGGAAAATCAAAGAATCAGGGAAAAGTCAGGGAATTTCCTTTAAAGTCAGGGAAATTTAACAAATTTTGTGAAAATAAGCTATATTAATCATTAAACTATTAATGATATTTTAAATCACTAAATTTTTTGCTAGTGTCGTGAAATTTTCATCGAAAATAAATGTGAGAACCAGGAAAAAATGGAGGAAAATCTCGAAAAATAGTCAGGGAATTTGAAAAGGTTTAAATGCTAGTCACCCTGTCTTAGCGCCCCCCCCCCCCCCAAAAAAAAAAAAAAAAAAAAAAAAAAGTTAAGTCCTGGATCCGCCACTGCTGAACCTAATTTCATCAGCACTCCCTAAATTGTATGTGAGCATGTATTATATTGTTTTAATCATTTATACTTATAATATATCCCATATGTGTATAAAAGAGTTTTTATCAACTATATAATGCATGAAAAACAAGCTAAAGAAAAGCACTGGTAAACAGAATAATTATACCATGTAACTATTATAAACATTAATTATTTATTGCAATATGTGTGTTTAAAATTCCTGAAAGTATTATTTTCTAAAACCAGAAAACTTCCTAATAGGAAAAAAAAAAAAAAAAAAAATCCGTTAACATTGCATTCTATTCTAAAAGTACATTATTTCATTTCATTTCCTCCTTTTTGTAATTAGTGACTAATCTTGTCAATCTAAAATTTTTATAACTTTTAAACATTAAATTAAAATCTTCACACTAGGGGCTGACACTGTTTATAATTTTCAGAAAATTTAAAGTAGCTACATCCAAAAAATTGTTCAGTTGCATTTATACAAGATAACTAATAAAGTTCTTGCCATTTTTGCTTTGCCATTGGATGAAATGAGAATACATCTGCAGTTGAGTGTATCAGGTCTTTGAAAAACTAGTTGGTCAAGAGTAGAAATATCAGTTGTTATAAAAGCAGATCCACAGCATACTTTCATCATTTGTAACTCGTACAGTAACGAAGACAGATGGAAGTGTCTAAGGATCCCATTCAGTGTTGTTTGTTTTACGACTTCAAAGTGGGCTTATCAGCAGCTGCATTAAGTTGCCAAGTATGTCAAGCATTTGGAGAAAGTGCTATGAAAGAACGTACTGCAAAACATTGGTTTAAAAAATTTAGGTCGGGAAATATGTTCCTCTGTGATGAACCTCACAGTGGACGACCACAAGCTGTGGATGAAGAAGCCCTGCAGGAGAACATGTAGTGAATTTTCAAGACAATTTAACGCTTCTGATGAAACAGTTAGACTTCATCTGCACCCCTTAGGCAAGATGTACAGGCTGAGCAAGTGGATTCCGCATACATATGCTGTTGGAAGTCCACAAAAGACAATGAGTGGAGCCTATATGTCGTTGTTTTCTTGTCACCATATCACATACATATGCAGTCAAGTGCTTACCAGTGACGAAAAGTGGGTCCTGTATAGCACTCTCAAACATTCCAAACATTGGTTGTCACCCCAGGATACTGTGCTGTACCTCACAGCGCAAGACCATCTATACACCCACGCAAGATTATGCTTGTGTCTTGTTGACAGGTTGTCAAGTGGTTCACTATGAGCTGCTACCAGCGGACAAAACGGTTACTTCAGACCTGTACTCACAGCAATTGGAATGTGTGCAACTGGCACTGTAACAGAAGAAGCCAGCACCGGGGGATCGCAAATGTGTACTCTTCTTTCCTGACAATGGCAGACCACATTTTGCGCAGGTTGTCAGGGGTACCATACACATACAGTGATTTTTTTGGGAGACTTTGTGCCATCCTTTTTACTCACTTGACATTGCAACATCTGATTACCACCTCTTCCACTCCCTGGAAAATCATCTTTGTGGAATATCCTTCACCAATGAAGCAGGTTTGCACCAAGCACTCACGGACTTCTTTGCATCCAAAACCCCTGAGTTTTACCACTAGGAGATTGCACAGCTGGAGACAGGTTGGCAGAAGGTTCTGGATGTCGATCCTGATTACTTCAAGAATAAACTACTCTTTCTTTAAATCATTTTCTTTTTGGCTATTAAAAACACCAAGAATTTTATTAGTTACCTTATAAAAACTAAGTAACAGGTAATAAGTTAAAAAAAAAAAAAAAAAAAAGAAAAAAAAAGTACATTTTATTTAATCTGCTAACTTTAATATCTTACTTAAAAAATCCTTTTTTGCACTAGCCCAATTGAAAAAAAAAAATTTTTTTCTTATAGTTAAAACTGAATAAAATTTATTTAATATGTATTTTCCCATTTTGTCATACATTATCTTTTTTGGTAAAGCATATTTTTTGTTGTGCTTTTAAATTTGTCATTTAATATTTTCATGGTAATTACAAAAAAAAAAGTATACTTTGTACATCATAATAATGGATTTTATTTAAATATGAAATCGAAACTTTGTTAATTATAAGTATATGAAAATTATTTTCTTAATTTTCAGTACCAATTAGTTCACATAAAAATTGTTTTGCATATATTCAAAAAATATTTCCCAGTATCTTGTGTCAGCCTCGCTGCTTATTATAAAAGAGACAATCTTTTTTTGAAAGAGTACAAATTGATATGGTGGCTATCAAACTTTAATTAAAAGTAGGGATGAAACGGATATCCGGTAACTATCCGGTATCCGGCCTATCCGGCTGAGTTTTAAATATCCGGCGGGGTACCGGATATCAGCACACCGGATACGGATATCCGGCAATTTCAAGCCGGATATCCGACGGATATCCGAAGGAGAAAATTCAAGCTTAAACTCCCATTAGATGAAAATTTTGCGACAATTTTTTAATTTTTTTTTTTAGATCAGTTGTAGCTTGTAAAGGATTTTTTTTTTTTATGTTGGCTTCTGCGAAAATCGATTTTGGACTCATTAGCAAACAAATTTAGCCAAAAGTAGCTTCAGGTCTAAGAAATATAGAAGCCCTATTTTAATTTTGTACAGAGTTAGCTAGGTTTTTTTTCCAGAGTGATCTATAACATTCCCCCTAATCTTCCCCATAACAATAAAAAGAGCTGTTCATTGTTGTTCCTGAACAAATGATATTTATTCTCTGCAGTTGCAGTGTATATATAACTCTGTTTTCATGTCTTTTGATAATATGTTGTTAGATTGTTTAGTAATATTTGTTAGTCTTAGATGCTAAAGTTGTTAGATTGTTTCGAGAATGAGTCAAATAATGTGCATTTATTGACTAGAACCTGTTTATTTACAACCAGTTTTCCATACACAATAAAGCTGTTGTTTTTGGGACCATATATTTATACTAGCAGAAACCTGGCATTACTTGCGCTATCTATCTATTCGATTTGGATTTTTTTAAAAACCCTCCAATTTATATAAATTTGCATTTTTAATGGAATATCTTACTAAAGCACCTGAATTTAGAATTTCCTGTTGCGTTGCATAGATATATCCCAGAAAATTAAAATTACTTCAAATAAAAGTACAAATTTAAATTTTCAGAAAGTCTGTACTTTCACTTTCATATTGTTCATAAGAAAAAAAAAAATCAGTTATTTAAAGATTTTGATTTTGTACTGCAGAAAATCTTCACTTACTTATAGAATTTTAATAACTAATGTAAAATTTTCTTTCTTATCTGTACAAAATATAAAAATATAAAATAAGTAAAAAGTATAAATTCATTTTGAATTATTACTTTCTTCTATATTAAATAGAAGGAAGTATTGGATTCGTGAAAGTTTTCAACTTCCAGTTTTCGGTGGATTTACGCATTTTGAGGGAACCAAAACACAATTTGACCATTTTTGGAAAATGTCTATCTGACAAAAATTTTGTGCAGTTCAAGAGTTAATGCACAGAATTTCATATAAATTTATACATAGTTGCAAAAGAAAAAAAAAAGTGCCCATCAACTTTTGGTGCAAATCACTGAACAGATTGCGCTGCTATACTGTGATTTCTCCCATTCAAAGGAAGACTATATCTCAGCTTATACTGTGTATAATTAAAAAAATAAACTAAGTGTGTCACAGGGAGGGCTATTATTATGAAACATGTTCATTCAATTTCTGTGCATAATTGCCAATAGGTGATGCTGCTATGCTGCAATTTTCCCGTGAATGGGGAAGTTATATCTCAGATTCATTCGTGTATAATTGCTAAAAATTTAGCATGGGAAAGGGTCATTTTTATAAAACATCATGTTGATTCAATTTTGGTGCATATTGGTCGATAGGTGGTTGCAATATTATGTTGCAATTTACTCTGTGAATAGGAAGGCTAAATCTCAACATCTATAAAATTTAAGAGATAAACAAGATAAAAATAATATGAGAATAAAAGTTGGCTTAATTTGGGTGTATATCGACCAACAGGTGGCGCAGCTGTTCCTCACCTTCTGTGATTCTCCACAGGGCTACATCTAAAAATTTTTTGATTAAAATTGCACTAAACTCAATATCTAAAATCTTTATTGTAAGCAGCTATGATTATGTTTCTTCTGCATGTTAAACAGCATGTAGCGTTGTTATATAGAGAGATATAGAAGAAAGTTTTGTAATCAGTTCATAACATACTAGTTTGAAGCTTTCAGTTTATTTTTTTTTTTTTCTTCTTTCTTTTACGTTTTCTTATAAATGTCTCAAAAGAAAGTATTGGATTCATAAAAATTTTCAACTTCTGTTTTTTGATGGATTTACACATTTTAAGAAGTCCAGAACCTGGTTTGGCCAATTTAAAAAAAAATTTCTGTGTGTGTGTGACAAAAATTCTGTTCAACTGTACCTCTGGAACTACTGTGTACTACAATTACATATAAATTTATGTGTAGTTGCACCATGCAGTGCCTACCAACTTTTGGTGCAAATGGCTCAACAGGTGGTGCTGCCATACTGTGATTTCTGCAACTCAGAGGCAGGCTATATCTCAGAAACTACTGCACAGAATTTCATATAAATATATATGTGTACATGTAACTTGGCATATATTAGTGCCTATCAAATTTTGGTGCCAATTGCTCTACAGGTGGTGCTGTTATACAGTGCTTTCTGCAATTCAGGGAAAGCTATATTTTAGGTTCTATTTCCTGTAACTACACAAAACTTCTTGTTGGAAAGGCAATATGAGAAATTATGCTGGTTCAGTTTGGGTGCATGTTGGCCAGTAGGTGGCTCTGCAATACAGAAATTTCTCCCTAAAAGGGGAAGGCTATATCTCTTATTCTATTGTGCATAATTGCATAGAACTTGGTATGTGAGAGAACCAGCCATTGTGAAACACTATTGCGATTTATTTTAGGTGTATATCGGCGAACAAGTGGCAATACTGATTTACCCACTACAATTTACCCAATGAATAGGCTAAGTTAATCCCAAATTCTATGACATATGTGCATGAAACTTGATGTATAAGACAACCATTATGAAAGCAAATGTTGACCGTATTTATGTGTATATCAGCCGACAGGTGGAGCTTCTATTATGATTTTTCACAAGCGTATATCTCAGTATCTGTTGATTAGAATTGCATAAATTCCTTTTGTAAAATATTTATTGTGAGAAGCTATGGCTAAACTTTTATACGATTTAAACTGTAAGTGGCGCTGTTATATAGAATTATGTACAAGAAAGTTTTGTGATGGCCACAACATATTAGTTTTCATGTGAAAATAACCTTTCAACTGTGATTATATTAGTAAAATACTTTAATTTCATTTTTTTAATAATTGTATGGTAAAAAATATGTAAATAATAAGTTTTAGTTTTATAATTATAAACAAAACCTATCTTTTTATGATTGTGCTTTTCACCAAAAATTGCAAGTGTAGGAATGAGTATGTTAGGCTTAAAATTTTATTCTTCATGGCAATATTGCACAAATAAATAGAATATTAAATAAATATGTTTAAATAAATTATATTTAAAATGCTTTTAAAAGAATAGTATATGAAATATGTTTATATTTTATTGTTTTAAAATAAAGAAAAAGAAAAGAAATATACAACACAACAAAAAACAAAACTAATGCCGGATATCCGACGGATATCCGGTCCGGATATCCGTATCTGGCAGGCAGAAGAGCTCCGGATATCCGATATCCGGTATCCGGCAAAATCACTATCCGTTTCATCCCTAATTAAAAGTCAAAAACATTTTAGGAAATTTGATCAAAATCTTTAAAAGTGAGGAAATTTTAGATAATAAATATCAGTTTATAAAATGTCACATCAAAATGTCAGAAGAAAGACCTCTAGAAAAGTCAGGGAAATTTACCTTTACCTGTTCTAAAAAAATGAAAAATATTAAATAAAAATCAAATGCCACTGTATATATATATTAATTTTGTTTTCAGACTTAATTATAACCCAATTATTTCTTCTATTGCAAAAATGCCTGTGCATTTTATGATAACTAATAATAATCTGATGTATAGTTATTTTCATTTCAGAATATATTATAGTTTGTTTCATGCTTTTTGTATGAAATAAGTCAATTTTTTATAAGTAGAGTTTGAATTTTCAGCTGTAACTATTGTATTAATTTTTAAGATAAGCGTGTTACATACCCCACTAACAAATATATTTATTTACCATAATAATAATAATAATAATAATAATATATATATATATATATTGATTTTTTTAACTTTTATTTCTTTTATTTTTCAATTTTCTTTTCTTAATAATAATAATAATAGTAATAATAATTAATTTTTAAAGCTGAATGTGTAAAACCAAGCATTAAATTACTGAGCAAGCTAGTTTGTCTAAATTTACTCATGTTGATGTATAATACAAGTTTATCTTTTAATAATATCCTGTACTTTAATAATAACAATAAATTAAATTTTGTTTACATCTTGTTGCCTATTGTATTATGAAATTAGTTGGAGAGTTATTATCAATAAATTGAATGATTTGAACTTCAAGAATAATCCTTATTAATATTATTTGCATTTGGAACTAGGTGTATTTATTTAGTGCTTATTTTAGTTATTTTATTATTTGCTGTATATTTTATGCTCTTTGATCAGTATGATTTATATCCATGATGCATGTGTTGTAGCTTGTTTTAATTATTATTTACAGCCTGTATTCCCCTTTTTTAAGCAGTGGTGGAGCTTCAGATTATGCTGAAGTGGATACACATAACATGACTACTTTTTATAAAAAAGAATTGCCTGCTGTGCCAGCTCCTTATGCAACTACTACTTTGATAAATCCTTCTGCAAGGCATCATAGTGGCTCTGTATGTAACAATACCTTTGTGTTTTTAAAAGCTGTTTTAACATAAAATCTTGAAAAATATATTTATTTACCATAATAATAATAATAATAATATATATTGACTTTTTTAACTTTTATTTTTCTTTTCAATTTTCTTTTCTTAAAAATAATAATAATAGTAATAATAATTAATTTTTAAAGCTGAATGTGTAAAACCAAACATTAAATTACTGAGCAAACTAGCTTGTCTTTTATATTTTTAAAATATTGTAGGGGTTTTTTTCCTAACGTAATTTGTGCACACTATCATCAAAGTCTTTTATATCAAGTTTTCGTTTGATTTATAAGCTTTAAATTCCCTATGTGAGGAAGGGAAAAATGTTTTTTGGAAATTTATTAATGTTTATGTGTGTATGTGTGTACAAAATCTCCTGACTCATCATATCTTCAAAAATAAATAAATAAATAAAAATAAAAGAGAGAGAACAATGAAACTTTATAATTAAAGCAGACTCAAAGTGCAGATAAATTTTGGTGAAAATTAGAAACTAGAAGTCATACAAAAAAAAAAAAAAAAATGGAAAATGGAATAAAAAGTCAGTAACTCAACAACCACTTTAACAATTTTCTTTGAATTGCTATATAAAGCTCTTTTTACATGTCATTTCCTATGTATTACGCATTTCATATGTGTATGACCACTGTCAGAATGTTCATAATGAAGAGATTTCTAAATCTTCTATTACTTCCCACTGCTCGGCTCATGGTCATTGTTTTGATTTTTCTAAAACCGGCATAATTTCTTCCCTATCGCATTTCCCATTCAGATATCCATGAAGTTTTTTTTTTTTTTTGCATATTTAAAAATTCGAAAAATCTTGTTAATGATATTTCTTCCACTCCATTCTTGTCTGATGTTTGAAAATTACTCACACAACTTCGGTTTTTCATTTAGCTTTGATTTTTTTTTTTTTTTTTGATTCTTTAAATTTAATTAATTAATTAATTTTGTTCTTTTATTTTATAATTCTTCTCACGTCAGTTTTTATATTTACATTTGACTTTGTTTTTGCTCTGCACTAAATTCAGTTTTATGCATTGCTGCTTTGTTCGCAACACCTGTGCCTACTTTGTTCACCTGACGGAGGCTAATTTTTTTTTTTTTTTTTTTTTTTTTTTTTTTAACCCGAAGCAATTATTGCAAGTTCTTGCATTTTATGGTGTTTATTCAAAGTTTTGTACTTATTTCCCTTTAAAATGGCCTTTTAAATGTATTACAGTACACTCTCAAAAATCCGCACAGCTAAAAACGAAGTGTTTTGCGGATTTCTGAATTTTGCAGATTTTAGAGTAATTTTTTTTATTTACATCTTAAAACCTCATTTGATTAGCAAATCTTTAAGAAACAATTTATATGTTATACATACAATGCTGAAATAAAGTGTGCCCATTAAAAGTACAAATATTTGATGAAATTTTAATTTAATGAATAATTTTTATACATTCTATTAGAGTTGCAAATTATCTAGATTTTTGAAAAGTCTGATCAATAGTAGTTTAAGTAATAATATTCATACATATTTATTTTCTTATAACCTGCAAAAAAGTCAGTAATTCTTAGTCAATCACATAAGTTTGTGCTATGAGAAAATGTGAATATTTATCTTCATGAGAGAAAATCTTTCATGAAAACTGTCTTTCTCCATCTTCCTCTAAATTAATATCAATTATTTTTTTTTATAATTATATATAATTACACCTATCATTTTCTCCTCTGTAATATGCTGAGTGATTGGTGATTTATTAGCACCAGTTAATAACTGATTTATCTCCCAGTACAGCTGAATTTTTGCAATCCACTAATCAACAAATCAGTTGTGACAATGTTTGTTTACATTGTAAATGATATGCGGATTTTAGAGGATTGCGGATTTTTGAGAGTTGACTGTAGTTGGTTTCTGGTGTATAGATGAGTTTGCCAAGTTCTGGCGAAAATTGAAAGTGTGAGAGTGAGAAAGGCATCTCAAAAATGGTATGAACATTTTTCTTCAAATTTGCTTTATAAACCCCCTTTAAATGTCCATTCATATGAATAAGTTGGTTATCACAAGAAAACTGATAAGTGTCCTGATTACACAGTTCAGTTTTAGGTATCTGAAGTAGAGTGTCTCAAAAAACTGCTTTTCCAATTTTTCTTTAAACTCGTTATATAAACTCTTTTTAGATGTACTCATGAGACAAATGACATTAGATGGCTGCTACAAAAAAATTGGTTGGCTTCAAGATTAGTTACGTAAATTTTATGTTTTCTCTTCCACATTATCTCCAAAAAGAATTTATAATATAAATATTAACAAGAAGTAAAAATCGTGTGGTTGTTAGGAACCAGATTTTTAAAAAATAGAATATTTTGTTTTGGATTGAAAAGAATATATTGTATTACTGTAAAAGGAAATTTGAGATAGTTCTATGTAAAAAAATAATATTTAATGCAACTTAAAAAACATGTAATTTTGGTCATTGAATTGTTATTACTATTATTATCATTATTAGGAAACAAACTGTATGAATGTTTCATAATATATATATACAGGGGTCGATCCAGGTTTTAATTTTTGGGTCCCTTTTTTGTGAAAAACAAAATATTTTTGTGAAATTTTTATTTGTTTTTGTGAAATATAAAATATTTTTGTGAAAAAGTAAAACATTGTGTAAAATCTTCAGTTTTTACAATCACTTTATGTAATGTTTAATATCAAGTTTATAGAGTTTCGTTGAGCCAAATTAAGGCATAAATTAAAAATAATACTGAAAATATGAAAACATTTAATAAAAGGATCATTTTTATAAAACAAAATCTTGTGAAGGGACTCATTTTATAAATTTGAATTTTGTGATGGGTCCCTTTGTATGGATTTGAATTTTGTGAAGGGTTCCTTTTTATGAATTTGAATTTTGTGAAGGGTCCCTTTTTATGAATTTGAATTTTGTGAAGGGTCCCTTTTTACTATGTGGAATTTTGTGAAGGGGCCGCAAAAGGGACCCAAATTTTGCCTGGATCGACCCCTGATATATATATATATATTATTGTGTTAGGTGATAATTTATCAACATAGAAAAAGTCAAAGTATTAACTTAATTTGCATTCAAGGTGTTAATCACAATACTTATTTAATTTTGTAATAGTTGAAACTCAACTTTTGCATGAATTTGAATGAAGCAACTTGATAGAATGACTTGAATAATTATTAGATATTTGATATATGATGACTAATATTTGATATATGACAAGAAATTGAGAAGATGTAATTTTTTTAAAACATCTAATGATAAATATTTATTGTTGTATACAATTTCAAAAACTGAAATGTTACTTTGCTAATAAATTATAAAATTTAAGATGCTTTTTTAAACTAATCTCTAATACCTCGAGTTTTTAATTAAATAAAAAATGAACAGTTATTAAAACTTTCTTGTTACTTATTCTCTGATTTTTATGACTTACTTTAAATGTAATTTGCTTATTCTTATATATTATTAGTGTAACTATATTTAATTTTATAATATAACATTTTATCTTGTAAAATTTTAAGTGATTTAGCACAGGGTTTAAATTTATATAATTTATATAGTTTTAACTTAATTTAACAAATTTTGTTACAATAATGAATGTATATATTTTTTACTAATTATGTTTTATTTATCATTGCGAAAACATGCTTAGCTATCATAAACAAGTTTATCATTTTAATATATAACTACAATATACATTAGACACCAATCTTAAAATACAATTTAATCCTTAAAATAATTAAAAACATTGCACAGCAAAAAAATTTTTTTTTTCCTTGAGCATTGATATCATTCTTGCTGGTTATTATATAAAATAACCTCCTAATCCGAATATGACCTCCATTTTGCCCAATCACCCACCATTTTTGTGGGATGCCACCTCACTTCCAATTTTTATCACTATTTGGTAATTTTATAGCCACGAATTTGATTTGGAGGATGGAAAAAGGTTATTTTAATGCTTAAATATATGTAATAAATAATAATAATAATAGATTAATAGAATTAATAAATGTAATTTCTAATTTCAGTGATAAATCTCCCCCCCCCCCCATTCCCTAAATTCCTCCTTGCTTTCAAATGTTCATGTTTTAGAATTTTCCCCTACTGTAGCACCTCAGAAGATATTTAACAGTTAAAATAATCTTCTCCCCCCCACCCCCTTCAAAATCAAATTCATAGATATAAAATTATTGGACAGTTATAAAAATAGTGGGGTGTTCCCCCAAAAATGGTGGGTGATGGGGCAAAATGGACGCTATACTCGGATTCAGGAGGTTATTTTACAAAAGAATTTGCATGAATGGTATTGAGGCCGATTTTCGTGCAGAGCAGTATAATTGGTAAAGTCACTGTCATATTAAAAAAAATTTTGTGGCTTTACTGTTCATCATTTCTACAGTTTACTTTCCAAAATAAATCACAAATTTTAGAGAATAATGATTCATACTTTGACAAATTTCATGCAGTATTAGTTTCTCTGAGTATGATTACTGTATTTTCTAAATCATACTTACTTAAATTCCAGATACATGAAGGGAAAAGTAGTGGTTCTGAAGTGAGTAAAAAATCCGACAAGATGTATGATATGGAAGCTCGTTTAATAGAAGGTATTTGTTGCTTGATAATTTTTTCTTTCTCTACTTATTTTATTTTTTAATAAATTCTTGAATTCAAGAATGAAGCATTATTAATGCGATGATGTTATATTTTTAGATTGTGTGACTGAGCAGTTACTAGACGCAAGAAATGTGATAAGTCCATCTAGTGATTCCGGCAGTTATACTACAGGTTTATTTATTTATTTATCATTATGATGTAATTTTTTTTACGATGTCTTCCTGATTTTTTTCATTTTTTACAGTCTTAATTTTTTAGAAAAATAGGAAGTTTTTGGATAATTATTTATTTAAAGTCTTCAGATATTCTAAATCAGTATTTAGAAATTGATTTCATAATAGATTTACAGTTTTAAGATTCCAAATTATAAATCCTGTTATGTCATGTCAGTCTGAATTTGAAATCTTAGTTTTGCTGTAATTTGAGAATAGGTAAGGGAGTTTATATGTAGGTTATTTTACACAATATTATTTTTATTAACATGACCTTAGAGTTTATCAAAAAAGAAAAACTTTTAAGTTGGTTTAGAGGTTGCATATTTGTGAATGTCATTAGTTCCCCATATATGTTAATTGGTCCCTGCCTCCAAATATTAGGCACCTGCCATATAATTTTGTCATTTTTTTTATGTAAAACATCCCCACTTCTCCTCCCCCCCCCCCTTTTTTTATCTGTTCCAAAAATAAATAAAATAAAATGAAAGATTATTTTTCTCCACAAATACTGCAATGTATGTTACTATGTACCAGATTAATGAACACTGTAAGCATTTTTTATTCAAATCCGTGTTATATTTTCTTCAATTGCTACACTGTATCTGTTGCTTTATACTTTCTCATAGTACAATAAAATTTATTACTGCATGATTGTCTTCATTTTAATATGTTTCTTTGGGTTTATACATAATTGGTATGTTTATAGGATATTAATATGCATTTGAGTTAGCTGTTAAATGATCATGAAGTGGGTTGCTTAACACTCAGTTATGTAATGGCGTGTCGGCGTATTTTTGAATTAATGACTCCAATGTAGAAAAATAAACTATTTATTAACATAACGAGGAACTATCTACAAGCGAACACACTTCTCTCGTTCGAACATGGCAGAATCCAAAACAACACTTTTTACAGAGAGAAAAGTTGTAGTGCTTTTTGTGCGCTTGCAGCGCCATCTCATAAAATGCACCAGGGAGGATAGATAGAACACCATAGAGTATCCCCCCAGTGAACAAGGTGAACGATAAAATGCAAAAGTTCAATACAATAAATGCTTGATACAGTATAATATGTAATAGTAACATAGTAAGTAATGCAAAATAGAAATACAATGAACAATATATAATATTAAAAAGTGTAAGATAATATATACAAAACTATATTACATATTCAGTCACCAAATGTTTTGGGAAAGTGACTTTACGTCCAGAGCGTGTAGTACGTGTTTTGTTGACAGGAGTCGGCTCTGGTGGTATTTCGAATGATTTGTTGACAGGCGTTGGCTCAGATGGTTCTTGGTTAGGAACAGAATTATTTGTCACAACAGTATCTGACCATCTATAGGCGGGTTTCACGCGATCTATAGAAACTGTTGTGTTTTTACCATTTATATCAATGACAAAATTTTTATTATCTCTGTTTATGACAAGGTGAGGTCCAGTATACGGCGGTGTTAATGGACGAGTTACTTTGTCTGATCTTAAAAATACATGTGTACAATTCGACAATGCAGGATTTACGAAAACACTAGGACTGCTATGTAAGGAAGTAGCAGTTGGATTAAGTGTCTGCATTGTTTGTACCAAGTTGGAAACATAATTGGGATCAATCGTTTGGTCAATTTGTTTTTTATCAGTAATAAGATCAGAGGGTAATCGTAAAGTGGTACCATATACTAATTGTGCAGGTGTTGCATTAATGTCATTTTTAAGAGCTGAGCGCAAACCTAGTAAAACAATTGGAAGGGTTTCAGTCCATTTAGTGTGATTATGTGCCTTAAGAGCATCTTTTAAATGTCTATGATAGCGTTCTAAAATTCCATTTGACTGGGGATGGTATGCCGAAGTCCGAATGCGCTTACAGCCTAAGATATGCATAAGTTCTCGAAATAGAGTAGATTCAAAATTACGACCTTGATCTGTGGTGATAGTGACTGGGCATCCGAATCTAGAGATCCAACCATGCAATAAGGCACGAGCGGTTGTTTCCGCAGTCATATCAGGGGTCGGAATTACCTCGGGCCATCTGGTAAATCTGTCAATGATTGTTAAACAATACTGATTTCCATCTGATGGGGGAAGAGGGCCAATGAAATCTAAATGAATATGGGCAAAACGGGCATCCGGTAGGGAAATGTTCCAACTGGTGACTTGGTGTGCTTTGTTATTTTGGCTCTTTGGCAATTAACACAACTGCGAACCATAGATTTGATATCTTTATGCATGCCAGGCCATACGAATCTTTTAGCAATTAAATTTATGGAGGCTGACATACCTGGATGTGAAAGGAAATGCAAATTTTCAAAAACTAATTTTCGCAAACTTTGTGGAACGAATGGACGGGGATGTTTTTGAGATGTGTCGCAATATAGGTCAATATCCTCAAGGGGAAAATAGTGTTTTTCTAATTGTAAGGATGTGGTATTGGATTGCAAAAGTTTTTGAAGTTCTTGATCAGTTGATTGTGCAGAAGCAAATTCTTTAAAATCAAGTACAGTTGGGGAAATTTGATTGATCTCTATGCGAGATAATGCATCGGCTACATGATTTTCAGAACCTTTCATATATCGGATATCGGTAGAAAATTGGGATATATAATCGAGATGACGTAGCTGTCGAGGACTGCACTTTTCAGGATTTTGTTTGAAAGCGTATATTAAGGGTTTCTGATCAGTGTAAATGAAAAAGTTTCTACCTTCTAGTAAGTGACGAAATTTCTTTATAGAGGAATATATGGCGTAAAGTTCACGGTCATATGTCGACCAATTCTTTTGAGACTTATTTAATTTGCCAGAATAAAATGCTATAGGTTCCCATTGATTATTAGACATTTGCATGACAGAGCCACCAACAGCGACGTTTGATGCATCTACCCATAAGCTTAATTGGGCACCAGGAATAGGATGTTTTAGAAGCGTTGCATGAGAAATTGCTTCTTTTGATTTCGTAAATGCAAAATTTGCTTCGTCGTTCCATTCTAATTGCTCCATTGAAATTTTGGCATTGGAACGCGGATGTTTCCTTTTATTTTTGTGCCCTTCGAGGAATTTAACGAGGGGTGCTAAAATATCAGCAGCTCTGGGAATGAATCGTCTGTAAAAATTAAATATACCTAAATATCTACGAAGATGAGTAATAGTTGTAGGTCTTGGAAATTTTAAAATGGCTTCAACACGGTCAGAAGTTGGTGAAAGACCATCTTTTGACACTGTAAAACCTAAAAATTCCAAAGTGGGAACACCAAATATGCATTTTGAGGGCTTAATTGTAAGGCCGTAATGATCAAGTCTGGAAAATAGTGCTCTGAGATGTTCAATATGTTCTTCGAGGGATTTGGATGCAATTAAAATATCGTCTATAAATGGATAAACACCTTTTAAATTTCTTGTAACTTCATCAATAAATCTCTGAAATGTGCTGGAAGCATTGCACAAACCAAACTGCATCCGAGTGCTCTCGAAGAGTCCGAAAGGTGTACATATGGCAGTTTTGTGAACATCCTCGGGAGCAATCGGAATTTGATGAAAAGCTTTAACTAAATCAATACGTGAAAAAATTGTGGTTCCGTGAAGTTCACTAGTAAAATCAGCAATGTTGGGGATGGGATATTTATCCTTTTTAGTGTGAGCATTTAGTGCTCTGTAATCTCCAACAGGTCGCCAGTCATCGCTGTTTTTCTTTGGAACCATATGCAAAGGTGAAGCATAATTGCTGTTGGATGGACGCATGTGTCCCAAATCCAACATATGCTGAAATTCCATTTTTGCAATTTTTAAACGGTCGGGGGCCAGACGACGTGGTTTAGCGTATACCGGTGGGCCAAAAGTTTCGATATGATGCATAACAGAATGTTTCACAATTTGGTTTGGGCTAGGAGATTTACTGATGTTAGGAAATTCACTTAAAAGATTAGAAAAAATATCATTACTTATGATAGATTTCACTGAATATATATCAGAATTATGTACAACACAATGAGAATTTAAGCTTGTGACATTATCAAATAAAGAACGTTTTCTAAGATCTGGCTTTAAATTAAAGTAATGTAAAAAATCAGCACCTAAAATAGGGGTTGAAACATTACAAACATAAAAAGGGTAAACAAACTGTTTTCTTAGACCAAGATCAATAGATAATAATTTACGTTTATATACATTAATTAAAGTACCATTAGCTGCAACAAATTTTTGAATTGGAATAGACATTTTGTCTATTTTTGATGCTGGAATTAATGAACAGTCACTTCCTGTGTCCACTAAAAATTTTAGATTGCTTCTTTTATCTCGTACAAAAAGGCGACGAGAAGTGGAAGGCGAGGCGTATGTCGCCGCTACTCCTTGCCGTAGTCGTTTCCCGCGGAAAAGGTACAGGGAGGTACGCACTTTTTAGCTTTAGAGCTAAATTTCTGATGATACCAGCAAAATTCTTTATTAACTTTTGGGCTTTTGTGCCGAAAATTAGATCGAGATAGTGAACGAGAATGACTTCTGGAACGTCGCAATGAAGCCACTTCTTCTCTTAAAAGTTTTAATTCTTTTAAAAGTTCGGAATCAGCACTCGAAGAATTAGTTGTACTAACAGCACCTACCTGTGGTGGAGATACATCCAAAATTTTATCAGCTATTTCGGCAGCTTTAATGGGTGTAAGGTCTTGCACTGATGCTAAAATAAATTGCGCATTTGAAGGCAGTTGTTGCAAGAATAGTTCGAGCAAAAGAGTGTCGGATACCTTATGGTTTTCAGCTCTTCTCTGCATGACACGAAGTAGTTCTGACGGTTTTCTATCCCCTAGTTGTTCACCAGCTAATAATCGGCGAATTTCCTGCGATTTTGTTTCACCACAACGTTGAATTATTTCGTCCTTTAAGTTTTTGAATGGATCGGAATTATCAGGTGAAATTATTACGTCACGCACAGTCATTGCAATTTCTGGAGGTAAATTCGCAACACAATAGTTATATTTTGTTCTAGAATCCGTTATTGGTTTCGGCACAGCTAGTTGAAATGTTGATTCTACCATCGTGAACCACAGGGCCGGGTCCGTAGGGATGAATGCAGGGATTTTCACTGCAGCTGTTTCATTCATGTTGAAAACAGAAACGAAAACACTTATAATCCAAAAATAAGAACAGTTTATCCGGGTCACCACTGAAGTGGGTTGCTTAACACTCAGTTATGTAATGGCGTGTCGGCGTATTTTTGAATTAATGACTCCAATGTAGAAAAATAAACTATTTATTAACATAACGAGGAACTATCTACAAGCGAACACACTTCTCTCGTTCGAACATGGCAGAATCCAAAACAACACTTTTTACAGAGAGAAAAGTTGTAGTGCTTTTTGTGCGCTTGCAGCGCCATCTCATAAAATGCACCAGGGAGGATAGATAGAACACCATAATCACCATTAGCTAAGAAAAGTTTCAGATTTAGACTTATGTCTGAAAACAGTAATAGTTTTTGTTAAAGGAATAAATAATGAACTTTTCACTTAAAATTATCACTGTTATATAGTGTAAAATATAATAAATATTTTTTAATGTTTGTTCTTCAAAGTTATATTCATTTTAATTCACATATAATAAATAATCAATGTCATTTGTTATTCTGATTAAATTCTGCATTACTACATTTCTAATTAAAAATTAAACTAGTGGTTAGATTTTAAAATTGCATTCTTTCATAATATTAAATAAATATGTATGATTTGATTTGATTTTAGATGAATATGGTTTACCAGTTCGGAGAAAGCGATTACGACCATCTCAAAAAGGTAGTGTCCTTAATTGGATGGAATTCATTCCTCCTCCGCCTGATCATCCACCAAGTGAGAGGGGCTCTCCTACCCATTCTTCTACAAACCTTAGGAATCCTTATGCAATGAGGAATATTCATTCTCAAGTAAGTACTCTTTGTGTGAAATATTTATTTTTGTTATTATTCTGTCGTTTCTTTTTTTTAATCATTTATCCATTTTAATGGTCATTCATATCAGTGATATCTTCAGGTTAAGGCTTTTTCAATGTTGAATTAAATATAAAAATATTACTTAATGAACCATGAAGATTTTTCTTTAAAATGAATTTGTTGAATGTTTTAGGTTTTACAGGGTTCCCACGGTCCTTGATAGTCCTTAAGAAGTACTTGAATTTCATTTTCTTTTTCAAGGGCCCTTGAAAGTACTTGAATTTTGTGCAAAGTCCTTGAAAATCCTTGAATTTTCCACTCCAATAGACGGGCTTAGTGCAAATTCTGTCAAGGCTAAACTATTTCATCTCCACATGCGCACGCCATTGTCTAATATAATGATTTTGTCATAAAATTCTTATTTCATTGTCTTGCTTTTGCATATAGTTTCAACTTATTTTGTTTATTTATTTTTATTTATTTATTTATTTATTTTTTTGCCAGTCTCATATCTGTTTGATGGACTGGTCATTAATTTTGAGCAGAAAGTGACTAGACCAGAACTCAAACCTAAAAACATTGGAATAATCATAATGATTCCAAATCTTGAACTAATCGTTTTTTGACTCTTGTAAAAGGTTATTTGGCCAATCCATCAAAAATATATTGTGAAAACAGGCAAAGTTATTCTAATTATAAAAAAAAAATATTACTAATGAAAGTAGTTACTAAAGTTATGTGTACATGCCTAGTGTTCTGCGATTTTCTCCATGTCTTTGAAAAATTTCAAAAAAGGCCTTGAAAAATCCTTGAATTTTTTTCTTTTTTTGTGTGGGAACCCTGTTTTAGTTGAGTTACTTTAATTTGCATCTTGCAAAACCAGAATATGATTAAAAAATTTTTTTAGATGGGAATTGCAGTTTAAAGGGAAATCACCAGCTTTTCAATACCAATAGAATAATTCAATTTATTTGGCTAATAATGTTTATTAAATTTGTTAAGTTTTTTAATTTAGTTTATTATTTCTAACTTGCTTGAAATATTCATTTGAACAATTGTTGAGTCTTTAGGCATAGTCTACAAAATCAGAAATAGTTACCCTCAGATTTATAATATTGTGGCATTGTGGGGGTAATTTTGAAATAAAGTCTTAGCATATGTTCAAATATTATGTTTCTCAAGGTTCATACTAGAGTTTTAATAAATGATAGAAAATATTTGGGTTTGATTTTTTGCTATAGTGAAATTTAGAAATATCTTTCATTTATTGAATTAAATAAAAAGAAATACATATTGTATATCAATTTGTTAAAAATTTATAATTAAATTAAATATCCAATATCTGTTAATTTACTTTTGTATATAAGTAAATAATATTTTTTTTTACTTAGATGCCTCATGACAATGCCTCTAATCTCAGCCATTCACCTCAAGTTAGTCGTAGTCTACAGTCAACAGCATTAGCTCGTCATACACCTACAGCTCCTTGGTCACATAGCTTAACAAGACAAGAAGAAAACCATCGAGCTCCTTCTCCTCCTAACTCAACAGGAGCAAGGCATCCTCAAATAAACAATCATGTTCCTGTGCCACAGTCCTATGGTTCTAGTCCTGGTGTTGATAGGGGTATACAATCTTCCTTACTATCCCTTGCTAGTGATCCTTATGGAAGCAAGAAAATGTGTACAGATAGATGTAAAATGAACTCTATTCAAAGTAATCCAAGTAAGAACTTAATTTTTTTCTGAAATACTGTACTTTTAAATTATAAAAATGTGTGTTTAATGGTAAAATGACAATGTATTTTATTCAGATGATGGACCAAAAATTTTTATCAATTATAATATGTACGTTTGTTAATTCAAACTCCAAGGTTGTCAGAAAAAAGTTCAAAATATCTAATGTTAAGAGAAATAACTTTAAAAGTGTATCACTGATGAAGAAAAATCTTTTAGTATTTATAACCCCAGAAAATATAGTATACTATTCTATCTGGTTATGATATATAATGCATTTATCATGTGTTTCCTTCCTCTAGCAAATTTGGATTTTTCCACTGAATCTAAAATTAATTTCTTGTTCTTCAAATAAGTTGATAGGGTATTTTTTTAAATTCCACAGCCAGCCTCTAACTTTGTTTCACATTCACCATTCTCTACTTCCTTTAAAATTTTTACATTTATCTTCAAAATTAGGGTTTTGTACTTTCCGCATATAAGCATCCTAAATTTTTGCACGTTCACACCACACTGATGAAGAAAAACTAGAGCACATTTACTTGTCTGCACTCTGCAGACATAACTGTCGCTAATCCCTAGAATCTGTAGTAAAGACTGGTTTTTCTGAAATTCTAAGAAAATCGATAACAAATAAACAAATGATTCTCCCTTACCAGGGACTCATCCATAAAGGGTTCTGATTGAAAATTCATAGAAACTGGTTAGGTCAGCGTTCTTTATCCTTTAATCTCTGATAGGAAGTGGACAGTGGACAATAGCTACTAACATGTTTAGCAGAAATGCAATAGTCTAGGAATGTAAGCATGTGCCTCTTTACACAGAAAATAGATAACAGATGATTTTCATGCATGAAATTATAAATACAGCATATTTTTCTTTGTTAAATCAGAAAAAGAATTTTTTTGTCAATTTTTTAGTTTGAATTAACCAAAATAAAAAAAATTTAGCTTGAATTAGTTTGAATTAATGAGATATTTTTAACATTAATTCTCTTCAATACAAGTTTTGGAGGGGCCTTTGGATTAGTCTGAATTAATGAGTGTCCTCTGTACTTCCAACACCCGAAATTTTCTGACTATCATATCTCCAAGATGAATCAAATGAAATGTTTTGATTTTGGTCTGAGATACAGATAAGTTTGTTTAAATTTTAATGAAAATTGGAAAACTGGAAGTAGGATTGAAAGTCTGGGTTTTAAAAACAGTTTTAATCTTTTTTTTTTTTTTTTTTTAATTTTTCCCTTTTAGATGATCTTTTGTATCTATTAGTCGGTTATAACAGGAAAATTGATAGACATTTTGATTAGGTAGGTCAGTTTTGTCTCACAAATGGGTATCTCAAAAGAAACAACTCTACCTGTTTTCTTCAAACATGTTGTTTTAACTTCCTTTAAGATATTCATCTGTTTTAGTTGGTTGGAAATTAATAGACATTCTGATTAGAAGATCAGTTTTGTTTCACTAATAGATGTCTTAAAAAAAAAAGATCTACAAATTTTTTTTCAAACTTGCTGTATTAACCTTATTTAGATTTTTTTTCTATGTTAGTTGGTAGTATATTATCTCCAAAAAGAGTTCATAATATGCATAGTGATAATGAAAGTCTTGTGGTTGTTATGCACCAGATTTTTTAAAATTAAATTGGAATATAATGCAATAAATTCTCTTCAATCTTATTAACTGGTTAATTCTTAGCTAAATTGCTTAAGTAAATGTTTATTAAATTGTCTCGTCGGGCAAAGAGACTTTCAGTCTAGATAATTTTGCAGATGCTTTTCTTTTTTATTTGCATTATTCTAAATTTGACAGATCTCCTTGTAGTTTTCTTTAGCATATATTCTTGTAAAATTTTTAATTTGTACTGATTTATGCTTAATGATTGATGTGAGAGTGAGGTAACATAAATATATATACCACCTTAATCAAAAAGTTCCTGGAATTCATCCATAAAATTAAAAATACAATTTTATTCTTATAAATTGGTGTTGCCCCCTTCAAAGTATTCCCCATCGACTGCAACACACTTGTGCCAGCATTTGATCCAATTCTCAAAGTATTTGTGGTACTTGATTTTCAGTATGTCTTTGATTTTTGTATTGTCTCCTCTTGGTTGCTAAAACATGTTCCCCGTAATGTTTTTTTGGGTTGATCAAACAGAAAAAAGTTGCAAGGAGCTAAATCAGGTGAATTTGATAGCTACAGAATGGTATTCATTACGTTTTGATCAATGTGGTATAAATAAATATATATATATATATATTTAAGGAAGCTACAATACTACTATATTAAAAATTTTATTCTATATATAAATAATTTTATGAACTTTTAAGACATTTTGTATTTAAACATTTGAATTTTTAAGAAGCTAATTATAGTTATGCTTTTCATTATTTGTTTGATAAAACAAGAGTTTTATTCTATAGGTTAAATTTTCTTTTACAGATGTTCTGTACCATCAGCTTCAACCAGAAGTTGACACTCATGAAAAAGTGAGATATGACAATGTGATGCATAATATTCAGGAAAGAAATTCCCCTGTATCTAGTGTTCCAGAAGATGGGGAATATGGTCCTGGTCACTGTAAGTTTTATTAATTATTTTTTTACTATACCATGTTTATTTCATTTTTTATTTTTCAAGTTAAAATATTTTATGTACACACAGGGTTCATACCAGCATGGAAACAAAGCGAAAATTGTTGCCCAAATCATACATATAGATGACAAATTTGTCACCCAAAATATTTATACAACCTTTTTTTTTTTTTTTTTGCAGATATATTTTGACATTAATGAAACATTGAAAAAAAAAAAAAAAAAAAGAGTTTTTAATAATTGAAATCTACATATTTAAAATATTAAAAAAAAAAAAAAAATTAATTGTAATTTTCGATGTTTGTTTTTAAACATCATTAATAGCTCTGATTAATTCAAAGATTTTTTTTATCCATTCAAGATTCTGATACCAAATGGAGTAAGTTATTGTTAAATTAAATTTTTGGGATTATAAACATCAGTAAATTACTGGTGAATTGTATACAGATTTGTGGACACAATGTTTATTCAATAAAGTTTCATGGCACCATCATTAATGTTGTTTTTAAGGTTGTAGACTGATGACATATTTATATACACGTAAGAATGTGCAAGATAGATTATTTTTTTAGTTGAAAAGTAGATTTCAGAATCAAAAGATTTGTAAATAAGTTAATGTGCATGCGAATGTGATATATACTTATATATTCCCCCCCTCTTTTTTAAAAATCTTTTAACTATGATTTTTTTTTCTTTCTTTTCTTTATTTCTTTCTGTAACAGCACATTTCTCAGGTGTGTGATTCATGTTGTCAATAAATTGACTATCAGGGGCATAATCAGAGAGATTATTTGCAAGGGACTAAGATGGACTGTGGGGGGCTGAGTCCTGACTTTCTAGTTTGTTTCAATGTTAAAAAAAAAAAATTTTGTTTAATTTCCAAGTATCTGCTAAAGATTTGAATTCCCATAGCCCCCCTCCCCCCATGTCCTACCCTAGCTATGCTCTCATCTACTACATTACATTTTTTTTCCCCCTTTCATGCTACATAATTGTGAAATAAATTTTTCCTGGTGAAGGGTTGTGCTTAATTATTTCAACCGTAATTATCTATTGCATGGTTTTCACAACTAGTTTTTTGTACATTTTATCACAAGTTATTACAAATCTGTCTTGCATAAGTATACATATGTGTAAAATATATGTAAAATGTGTGCACATATGTATATGTGTAAATTTAATTTTTACATTATTATTTTTACTTTCTTCTATATGTAATATAGAGAAAGTATTGGATTCGTAAAAATTTTCGACCTCGGGTTTTTGATGGATTTACACGTTTTGAGAGCTGCAGAATACGATTTGACTATTTTTAGAAAATGTCTGTCTGTCTGTCTGTCTGTCTGTGTGTGTGTGTGTGTGTGACAAAATTTTGTGGCAACTGTATCTCAGGAATTACTGCACAGAATTTCATACAAATTGGTATGTAGTTGCACCTTGACATAAATTAGTGCCTATCAACTTTTGGTAAAAATTGTCTTACAGGTTGCGTTGCCATCCCGCTTTTTCTAAATTTTTAACATGGTGATATAGGACAAAATTTTGTATAAATGTGCTTAAAGAGAATTATTTTTTAGTAATCATTATGAAATTTACAAGATTTATTTATAATAGAGATAGTCAACTGGGAAAAAATTTTTGTATGTGTAGAAGCCTCGCCACCCCCCCTGGGGGGTAAGTCCCCCCTCGAGGGGAGTAAATTTTCAAGATGGGTATCTTTCGAAAGGTCTCATCAATACCTTTAAAACGAATGGTTGAACTATAAATCTGTGATAATTTAAAACACAGTTATCGATTTTTTTTTACTTTTAACAAAAAAAAACTTAGAAAAAAAATCGTATTTTTTTTTTTTTTTTTTTTTTTTAACGAAATTTAACCAGACTTGGTAGTTAGTTGGCCCCTGACATAAACTGGGGCTAATTGGATTAGGGGATCAATCGCTCAACAGGTGGCGCTGTGATCGTATTTTTTCTAAATTTTTAACATGGCACTATAGGACAAAATTTCGTATAAATGTACATAATGAGAGTTATTCTTAACCTGTGATTGTGAAATTAATATGAATTATTGATAATAGTAGTAGTTAATTAGGAAAAAATTTGGGGCATCGCTTTTTTTTTTTATTATTATTATTATTATTATTTATTGTTACTGCGTGAATTTGTATAGGAAAATATAGAAGAAAGTCTTGTGGTGGCCACAACATACTAGTTTTTTTTTCGTGCTTCTACATGAATTAGCATTAATAAAACAAAATCTTGTAAAAGCGTAGATTTGTAATTTAAAATGAAACTATTTGGGCTGCTTTCATATAAAACCTTGATATACAGTGAAACTTCAATAATTCGAAATTTTGGATAATTCGAATACTTTACACGGTCCCTTGAATTTTGTATTAAAATAATGTTAAAAAATGGTGGATAATTCAAATTCTATTTTGGATAATTCGAATTTTTCATACGATTACTTTAAAATATTACAGTAAAATTTGTTCCTGAGATTTTACTCATCTGAAGTGCATTATCTATTTTAACAGTCTTTCAAAAGAAGGATGAGGAAATACAAGAGAAGCCCCTAGCTAGTGCACCTGAAGATATGGTGCGCAGATATATGAACTTTGAGGTTTTTGTGAATTGAAAGTCATGTGTAATGTAGAAGATTCTATTTTTGTATCAGGTCATTTGCTATGACACAAAGATTCTACTTAAAAAAGAAATAAAAAATATTTGACTATTTTTAAAAAAGTGTTGAATAATTAAGCTTATTGATTTAATGGGGGAGGGGGTAAAGGGGTAATGTAGAAGTATTATTAGATATAAAGTTTCTGTGTTAAATCTTTAATCGTAGAGTTCTAATTTTTTAATTTATCACTTTTTTTTTGACAAAATAGTATATGTAATTCGAATTTTTGGGTATTTCGAATTTTTCTCTGGTCCCCTCAACTTCGAATTATCCAAGTTCTACTGTATATACTGTAAAAATATGTATAAAAAATGTTCATTTGTCTGCCTTTTTATATTTTTTGACCATTAAATCATAGCCTAGGTTTTTTTTTTTTTACCATTACATTTTTATAACTGGTTTGAACCCTACATATACCTTTATCTATTAGTTCTTCACTGTACATTTTTTTTAATTTCAATTTTATATAATGTAGAGTACATGCTATTAAATTGTTTTAATGTATTGGATTTATATTTGCATTTACAATTAACATCAATATTTTGTTGTAAAATATCATTTTTATTGCCATTGTATGATGTTATATTTAATACAAATAATAAAATTTCACCAAGAAGTTAGGATCACATTCAAGAGTAGTAATCTATCATACAATTTATATAAAGTGTAATTCGATACTACATTTAGTGATAACTTGATAATGCAGTAGTTTACAGGTTTTGAATTATTTCAGTTTGTCAGTCTCCTCAGCTGTACCATGTTGCTAAAATAATGATGGCATTGACCAGACATCTAATATGAAAGTGTATAGGCAACAAGATTCAGATAGAAACAGAAAAGAAAAAAAAATACATATATTGAAATTGATTAAAAAGTATTTCTTCTTCAAATGCTTTTCAACTTCTTCATAAAAACCTGTAAGTTGTGTCCATTACAAAGCTTCTAATATTTTTCAATATGAATTTATATACTGCAAAATATTTATTAAAATTAAATTCTACACTGACTTCAGAGAATTTTCATATCAAATAAGTATAAACCTAACTGAAAAAAAAAAAAAATCAATTCTATTCCTTACAAACTGCATCTTAAAAAATGCTTTTCAAGATTTGATTGAAAAAAAAAAGAAAGAAAGAAATAATAATAATAATAATTATGAAATAAAAAATAATAACTTTGTTTCAAGTTGTTAAAGCTATATCGTTCAACCATTCATTTTAAAGGCATTGGCAAGTTCTTAAAAAATATATTGATATTGATTATAAAAAATATTCATATTGAAAATTTTAAATAGATATATCTTTTAATTTCACAGTGATTGGTTAAAAACAATCTTCATCGTGTATATTTATGGAAAATTTTATCCTTTGCTGCTACATTAAAAATTATGAGAAAACTGAATGACAATACCACCTATTGAGTGCATGTAAAGTTGATAGATACTAATTGATATCAAGGTGCAACTGAATATAAATTTTTATGAAATTCTGTGCAGTAGTTCTTGATTTAGAACTGTCACAAAATCTTTGTCACAAGCAGATATTGCCTAAAATTAATCACATCATGTTTTGGACCTCTCTCTCACCAAAAAAAAAAAAAAAAAAAAAAAGTACATTCATTGAAAACTGGAAATGGCAAATTTTGGATATACAATACATTTTCCTTATGAATATAGAAGAAAGTAAAAATGTATCAATTATTAGTAATAGTTTAAAGGATATTCATTATGAGACATTGTTTAAAGATAATTCTTGCATATGCAAATAAATAATCATAAAAGAAAAAAAAAAAAAAACGATGTTATTATACCTTTATTAACAACGTGGGAAAGAGATATAGCTGTTTCTTATACATATATATTTTAAAATGATTCTGCATGATCGTTTTGTCTTGTTTTTTCTCAGCAATAAATCATTTCTTAGTTATTTTAATATGTATATATGGTTAATATTTAGTATTTATTTTATAAGCATATTAATTATAATGATATTTGAAATAGATTTTTTGTGACTTTAAGGTCCAGCTCCGTCATGGACCAGTGTCACTGACAGGAGCAGTACTTCTAGCCCCCGGTCTAGTGTTGCTAGTTCTTCAGATGGCTCAGTATATACAGACTCAGATTTTGCTAATGTGGTAGCAAAAGCTGCTCAAAATGCTGGGCTCCACTTGTTTAGACCGATGGCATCACCTTCACAAACGTCCAAGTTAGGTACGTTTCATTTTCAGTTCACTAAACATTATTTTTACCCAAGTTTTGAAAAAAATTTGAGTCTCACATATAAATAAAACAAATAAATATATATTGAAATACATATATATTATGGGGAAAAAAAGATAATAAACATTTTATTATAGTTAAAGGAAAATCTTATTCAAAATTTTTAACTCAAAAATAATTCTTAAATTTCTCCTATAAGCTTTATTTATTTATTTATCTATTTATTTATTTGTAAAGTGCTTTGTAATATGGATCAACTGCAAATGTACTTAAGTCAACACAAACACAATAGAATGTAGTAAATGTTACGTGAAGCATAATATCCTGTAAGTTCACGAGTAAGATTATTTACAATTCTAGTACTTGCTTTTTAAATGTTTTTTATCTTAGTTCTTTTTCAGTATAACTCTGTGCCTACAGAACTAATAAAGTTTTAGATAAAAATTATTTTTTAATTCCATATTTCGATAATGTACTTGGCATACATTGAAAGTTTGTTTGAATAAATTTGTCAGTTTCCGTTACTTATATTACATTACAGTACACAGTATTTCATCGAGTTTTTAAACCACTTACAAAAAACGAAAATCTATGCACACCATTTACTTATTTGAGATATCATGTTATATGTTCTATGTCATGTATCACTGCACCTGATCTTAAATGAACTTCTCAGCTTCCAAGAAACATATATATTGATTACAATCAACTTTCTCTAATTCAAAAAAGTTTTGTCCAATGGTTGTGTGGATTGTAGGAATTTACGGAGTAGAGGTCATTGTCTTTGTTAACATTTTTCTTTTGCAGATATAAAGTCAGTTATTATTAATAATTCATAAATAGACATTAAAATGGAAAGACGATCTTTTAGAATAAAATTTTAGAGTAAAATATTTTTTCATTATTAATAAAACTAATCAATCATATTCATATATGAAGGTAAATAATTTAAACATACTCAAATAATACATAGCAATAAAATATAAACATGCATATTTATATAAAAAATACAAAAGAAAATATTTTTTAAGTGCAGAAATAAATATTCATCATTGATTATTTTTTATTTTGTTACACATTGATGCAATAGTGGTTTGTTTTAAATTTTTATATTCTTTTCTGACATTCTTTTTCGTACCTAGTTGCTAGTCCATATGAATTGCAAATGCAAGATAATAAATATGATACTGTCCTTTTTTCCCCAATTGTGTTTGAAAGAAAGGATTAAGTTAAAAACTTGATTAAAAAAAAAAAAAAAAAAAAACAAGAATTTGAGAAATGTTGCTGATTTTTTTGAAATATCAGCTATAAATTTCTTTGTATATATTAAAAAATCAATTGCGGATTAGAAGAATTTGCAGATTATAGGTCTGTGGATTAAAGGGAGTTGACTGTATATAAAATTTATTCTTTTCTTTATTTATGGATATTCAGTATTTGAATGTGCAAATTTATAAGTACAAAACAGAATCAGTTCATATTGACCCAAATGATACGTTGAAAAGTACTCCTTCGAAATACAAATAAAAGCAAATCTTTCTAGGAGTACTTATTTATGTTATTTACGAACACAATCATGAAATTTTACAAATATTTTTCTATATTATATTTTTTTTATAAAAAAATGATTTTTTTTTTTTTTTTTTTTTTTTTTTTGAGTGAAATATACCCTTACAGCGCAACAGGGTTAAAATCATTAAATAGAGATCCAACCAGAGGTAGGAGGATTTAAATTAGATTGCACCTTAGGCCTATTTCAGTATGTCCCCCCTCCCCTCACCTCTCCACATTCACACTATATTTTGAAATACTATGTATATATATCATAACAATAAATATAATATACATCAACCATAGAGCAACATTGCATATAACACTCAACTTATATTTAAAAATAAATTAGTCCAGCACGTTCATTAAATAACATTATTCTTTTATTTGTTTTTTCTTATGAAGGTGTGATTTAATGGGCTGAATTAAATTTTTATTTAAATTCAGCTCATTTCATTCCATCACCATATCTATATGGAAGTAGCACAATCCCATAGCTACATATGGTCAGAGTGGTCAATCACACAAATATGGTGTACAGAGTATAAATATAGTATATTTAAATGTGTGTATTTAAAATTGGTATGGAAAATTCATATGTGTCAAAGGGGCTAAAAAGTATTCTCGAAGTCGATGAAAAATCCACAGATCTCCAGTTTTAGTCACTTTTCAAATCAGTTTTTTTTTTTAATTTTTAGTCGTCCTTCAAATTTTAATCACTGCTACCATTTAAATTTAAACAGTTTTAAAATGTGTGTGCCCCGTAAAACACTGGCACCCCTAGGCCTGGACCTCATGAGCCTAAGCTTAAATCCGTCACTGGAGCCAACTATATTATTTTAATTTTATATTAATTATTTGTTATTGTAAAAAGTTAAGAACTTCTTTATATTAATAAGTAATTTGTCTTCTGCTTATTGTTTTAACTTTTTTTTTTTTCAGATATGTCCCATCCTTCATCAATTCTAAGTCCTGTACATAATTGCTGATGAAGTAATGGATGTATTGAAACACAAGCTCCCATTTAGCTCTGCTTAAATAATTTCAAACTGACTAAAACTATTTACATAAAACATGCTGTTGAATCAGTGTACTCTCTTCTGGCATTTCAATATTTAAGAAAATCCTTGTGAAACAGTGTAGTGATTTGTAGAAATTTCAGGATCTGACTTATATTACAGCTAATAGCTTCCAGTATCTTTCTATATTGAAGATTTTCCAATGCAGTCCATATTTCTCCATTTATACTCTGAATTTTATAATTGCTTTTTTTTTTCTATAAGTAGAATTAAATTCTGGGGATTATAGAAATTTTACTTTGCATTTATAATGGTAGCATGCCAAACGAAGAATAATTTCATGGCAGTGTTTTAAATTATAGAAAAAACAGTCATTTTATGTATTGTAAAATTTCTGATTTTTTATTATTTTTCTATTCATACTGTATTTCTGGTTTTATTTTTTTTGATTGAAATGCTGCTAAAACGTTGTTTTAGTCATATTGCATTTTGTCTTTGTGATATAGCTTATAAATTACATGTGATGAGATAATTAAAAAGTTTATTATTATATTTATTTAAAAGTAAAGGATCATATTTAATCAACTTTCTTAAAATTACCTCTCATTTAATCCCTTTTTAGCAGCATGGTTGATTATATATTTTGGCATACCAATCATAACCATCTTCAGAAAAACATGCTGCTTACTGGCTGCTGTCTTGCCCGTTGTCGGTCGATCGTTCGTTGATTTTTCCTGAGAAGCAAGGAAGCGAAGGAGGGAGAAAATCAATGAGCATTCGACCGACAATGGGCAAGACAGTGGTCAGTAAGCAGCATGTTTTTCTGAAGATGGCTATTATTGGTATGCCGAAATATATAAACAACCATGCTGCTAGAAAAGGATTAAAGGAGTGCTTAATTTTAAAAAGTTGATTTATTATTATTTTGTTTTCAACCTTAACTGTATATAATGTTGAAATAATCATATATTTCAGATTTAAAAGCCAGCAACTAAAACATTAATGTTTATAACTGTTATGAATACGATTTATTTAGTCATTGGCAGACATTGATATAATAATTTATGTCTACAGCTTTGAAAAAGTTTTCATACAATAAAAGAGTGTTCACGGTCTAGTTTCATTGGTAAATCAAAAATAAATAAATAAATAAATATTAAATTTTCTCTTAGCATTTGAGAAAATTAGTCAAAATTTCCTCCCCCCCACACTTTATTTTTGGTGGTGGTACTTTTTAATGCTTTGTACATCAAGATTGCATACCTGCCAACATTTTAGTTAATATTCTGTAGTGTTGATAGAACCCACCCTTTTTTCCACACAACTTAATTTTTAGAGTAATTGTCTCCAAATGTAATTATAATTATGATTAAAGAAAAAGAAAAATATTCTAAGAAAAAGACTGGTGTGGGGAAAAAAAAAGCTTGTACAAACACTGCTACGGAATATTAAATTATAATGTTGTCAGGTATGAGATTGAGATGAGAAAAAGAAAATACTAAATTTGCATTGTATTTTCATGTGTATAAATTTTACGTCCTTATAAACTTTATATTTTTATAGTCTATAAAAATATAAATAAAATTCCCAAACTTTTTAAAAATTTTTAACCAAAATTTTAATGAAGCACCTTCTGACTGTATTGGTAATTTGCATTGATAAACAGTGTCTTTTTTATAGGTGTTTTATAAAGCTGTAAGTTTTTTAGTTTTATACCAAAGCAAATGTTATTAATCAGGACTTGATAGGAAATATTCATTGAAACAGCAAAAATATGATGGAAATGTTGGTAAATTGCAATGTTTTTGTAATAGAAATGAAGATCATAGATAAATTTTTGAATACAATAGAAAATTATTATGTTAAAAGTACCCGGCAAAATTGAAATGCTTCATAATAATTAATATAGTAGATTCCCTTCACAGTCTACCAGTGAGAATTGTTTTAGAGATCATTATTTTATTTTATTATTTAAACAGTAATGTGAAAGGTAAATTGTTGAAATGTTAAATATATATATTAAAAATAAAGTAAATATTTATTAACATTGCAGTAATAAATATACTACTAGGTATACTTTATGAAAATAATTATTCATAGTTTGTTTATGTATATATTCGCTGAAAATTCATTACTAGTTTTATCGTTTACATTTGAAGCAATATGCGTATTTTTGTATCAGAATTGAGGTAATCTACAGTACATTATTGATTTTGAAAATCAAAAATATTCTAAATATTTTTGATAGCCTAAGTATTACTAAATATTATAAATTTAGTAATACTTAGGCTGATATATCCAGTTTTTTTTTTTTTCTAATTTTATTTTGAAATTACTAAACATTTTATTATGTTTGATTAAAGTATTTTAAAATAAAGCAAGTTTAAATACAGCCAGTTCTTAAAAACATACAATTTAAAAAACTATAAACATTTCTGGTTTTAAACAAACCACTCCTCATTCACAACAATGATAGCAAGATGAAAGTTTTGTATGCGAAAAAATTATATATCATAATAGAACTGCATATTCAGCAGGAGGTGTTTATGTAATGGACTAAGGCCAACTGACAACACCATGGTTTTAGGCCTGAGTGAGATGCCCTCAGTGGAAGACTTTGCTAAGGAGTCCTACCCCATATTTATGTGAATTTTAGAGAAACCACAAAACACTGTGAACAGCTTGGCCAGTGAACGTGACCTGAATTAAACCCAGCATCGCCTATCTACCAGCTTTAAGAGCACAACCTCTTAATCACTGGTGGGGCCCGTATTTAGACCTGCTAACTATGCTAGTTTATCTGTAATGGTATTAGGCCCCGCCTCTTTTTCACACCAGAATAGTTGTAGAGTAATATTCAGTAATATGTTCTCATGATTAAAGAAGAAGACTATTGCTCTACAACTATTCTGGTGTGAAAAAAAGGTGGGGCTTAAAACCATTAATCATTATGGATAAACTAGCATAGTTAGCAGGTCTATGTATTCTGTAGAAATACATATGCTTCATTAAGAGTAAACTCATTTATCATCAACCTTCTTAAAAAAAAAAAAAAAAAAAAAAAAAAAACCATCTGCTGCTATCTTGAATTCAATTCCAATAATTACTGTATATATATATATATATATATAGTAAAGATGATCTATTAAGCATAGTAGAAGCCAAGCAATAGATACAAGATCACTGAAACAAACACCAATGACCAATAAGATTTAAAAAAAAAAAAAAAAAAATCAGTGGATATATATATAAATATATATAATACATATTATGTTGGGGGTATTTAATCTAACATGGATGACAGCCTAACCCCATGCTATTGGAGAAATATGGAGAAATTTGTTTTAAAAATTATTCATTACCTATTGTACATTTTTTTTAAATTACCTTTTCACATTTAAGAAATTCACAATCGTTAAATTGATTCTCGTTTTCTGAAAATTAATATTTATTTTTTTTATATATCATTTTGAAGCTATAAAGTGCAGAAATTGCTCTTAGATAATTTTTTGCACTTTAGAGATTTAAAATGAAATAATAAAAAATTAAAAAAATTAATTTTTGAAACACAAAAACCAATTTAATGGTTGTTAATTTTCTAAATGTAAAAACAGAATTAAAAAAAAAATAATAATAATAAAAAAATCAGTAAAGAGTAATTTTGAAAACAAATTTCTCCATAGAATAACGCATAGTTAGGCTGCTGTGGGTGAAGTGACCCTTTAATCCAACAAGTCCAATTTCTGCTGAATATGTAGTTCTATTGTTGTTATATACTGATGAGGGGTTTGTTCAAAACCTGAAACATATATAGCTTTTTAAATGTAATATTTTTTCAGAATTTTTATATTTCAGCTTGTTTGTTTTTTAACTTCAGGAATGTTCAGTTTTAAAAAATTAGTAGCTCATTCTGTTATATTAAATCCAAGATTTATGAAATTTTAATGCATCAGTAACTGCAGTCATAAAATTTTAAACTGATGTTTATATCTCTGTTTTTACAGTTTTATCAGTTTTTCTCTTAAAACAAATAAATAAGTCATATTAGTTGTTGGTCTGTAATTTTATCCCTCTAGCTTTATTTTAATTATTTTCATACTTTTTATGTTATATGTCAACAAAAAGTGTTGGCAGTAAACAACAAGTTGTTGAAATGTTTTTTACTTATTAGTGATACTTTAAATTGTTAAAAGACTGCATTCACATTGTTAAATTTTATTTTAATTAATTTTTATGTTATATAAAACTGATTTATATTCTCTTCAATGAGACATTAATTTAATATGTGTATAAATATGTGGTTACTTTAGTTATTGCAATATGTCTACTTGGAGAATTTAACTTTTTTTTTTTTTTTTTCTATTTTTAAACTTATTATTATTATTATAAATTTATTCACCCTCCCCCCACCCCTCAATCTTTTATATATATATATATCAGTAAGTACTGAGTTATTTTAAAACTATTTTTTTTTTTTTTTTTTTTTTAACAATATGTATGTAAAAAGAAAAAGGGAATGGGCAATAATTATTCAATATAAAAGTATGCTTCGAATTACATTTCCTAAGATTTTTATGATGTAAGTACAGTGAAAGAATTTTCTCTTTGGAAACAGCAATACACATAATAATAATAACAATAAAAAAAATAAATAATAATAAATTGAAATTATAAGTTCTAAAGGTTATATCAACAAAAGTTATGTATTTTAATTCAATATGTAACTTTTAAAAAGGAGATATTTATTTCAATTATAATTAATTCAAATTTTATTTATTGTTGTTGTTGAAATTTGAAAAGTAAATGCTTTTTAATATTTCTAAATTTATTTTACTGTTGAAACTTTTTTTTTTTTTTTTAGTTCTTATGAAGAATATTATATTTTATAGATGTTCTGAAATTATTAATATTTAAAATTTTTGGTAATTGATTCATTTGTTTATTATTTGTTTAAAAAAAAAAAAAAAAAAAAAAACTGCTTTAATAAGTTTGGCATGCTATAGTGATAGCATTATAAAAAATAGTCCAAATATTGTGACACAGTTTGTAAAATTTTGCTGTGCAATTTTATAAGATCTTTTTTAGCTTTGTCTTTTTTTATACTTTGGAACTTTTTTTTACTATTGATAATATTTTAATTGTTGTATTTACATTTTCATATTCTCGATATCTGTGCCTGTTACTAAACTAAATGGGTGCCAAAAATGCTGTGTTGCCATATTTTGAGTCATGTAAATGTAAAAAAATCTTGTACATAAAATGTAATTTATTTTTGTAATTAATTGTACAGAAGTTTTATAAATTCTTTGTTTGAAACTTAAAATGTCTCAGTTATTTATCTTTTATTTAAGACACTTTATACACAATTAACATACAAAATGTTACAAGAATATTTAAAAGATTAAGAGTACAGTGGAACCTGGTATAACGAGTATAATTTATTTTAGAATCTTACTTGTAATTTGAAACACTTGTTCAGTAAAACAATTTTTCTCATACAGATGAATGTAAAATACAATAATGTAAACCATGCTAAAATAACATTAAAAAAATTTTATGTGTAATGTTTATTTAAAGAAAATTACTTATACTTAAATAGTCAAGAAGCAAAATCATCCTTATATAGTTTATTATTTATAAATTTATGATATATATCTAATTCTTTTTTAATAAAAAAGTTGTTTAGCAACATTTGTTTTTCCTAGCTTTCAAAATTTGATAGAAATGAAACACATTAGTATACAAAATTAGTATTGAATAAATTTATAGCATGCATAGCTAACGTCTTATTATGGCAACATGTTTTAATGTTTGAGCAAATTTCTTTGTTCTTAACAATTCTTTTATTGCACCAAGAATATTGTTGCTTTGCTTTTTTTATTTTTTAAATCCTTCCTTCATTAACAAATTTCTCTGTACAAAAAAAAAAAAGAAAAATCCAAATTTGGAAAATATGTAATCATAACTGACACTAACGTCCTATCGCAACAAATCCTAAACATGGATTGATATATTACTGGTGATGAAAGTTTCTATGCATCAATATAAGAGCCATTGTATGAAAGGAGACTTTTTTCTCTCATCACTAATGTAAGACATTATCTATAAAGGACTAAAAATGGCTTGGGGCTAAAATAGTAAACTCAAAAATCAGCTGAAACTGAGACTTATTTCCTAGTTTGTTTCAATGGTCAGAAATGGAAATTTATTTAATTTCCAAGTATCTGGGAGGGTCTAGAGCCCCCATAGCCTCTACTGTCTATGCCCTTACTTATGTATAAAGACGTAACAATTGTATATGATAACATATCATAATTAACTCATTTTCTTCATGATTTTTTAACAAATGGCTATACATATATGTACAACATCTGTATCAAAACAAAACAAGTCCTTCCAGCTTATTCGGAAGGGTAGGTTGATTTCTTTTTCCTTATCAAACAGCCGCCATTTTGATTCAAAATGGTGGCTACAAATTATTAATGCACTTGGTAGAAATATTCATGTAGGCTACGCACATATGGAGTTTTAAGCAAATCGGTTCATAAATACATTTTTATGTGAATTTAAAATTTTCAAGTGGCTGGCACTTGGAAACAAAATGGTGGGTTAAGTTGACAAATATATGAAATGCATTTGTGAGATAAGTCTGCTATACACATATAGTTTGAATTAATTCAAAATCTCAAAAGTCATCGTGTTGAAAAATTAAGTGACTGCCACTTCGATCAAAATGGCAGAGAAAGTTGCTCATCTAAGATAGCGTTGCAAATTTGAAAAACAATTTTTTTTTTTTTTTTGTAGAAATTCTTTCAAAGAGGCTTAGTAAGTTGATAAAAATGTTAGTTTTGTGCATTTCTAGTTTGTTTTTGCATCAAAATAGCCTGATTTTTCCTTAAAAACGCATTAAATAGATCCAGTAACGCAGGTAATAGATTTGGTGCCAAATTTGGCGACTTTTGCCGAGAAAATACTTATTATCCATATACCAAAGATGGACGCAATAACGTGATTGGTTCACGAGTTACGTGAATTTTCTAGATTTTTGTTGTTTGAATGATAAATCCAATTTTCAACTTTGATTTGAATTGATTAAGTATTTCTAAAGTTACCGTGATAAATTTTCAAGTGGCCACCACTTGAAAACAATACAGTGGAATAAGTTGCCAGCAAGCACAGACAAAATATTTGAAGCATATGTTTCACTGTCTAACTGTGGTTTAAATCAGTGCCGTGTTTCAAAAGTTATCATTATTGCAAATTTTCAAGTGGCAGTCTAAGTGGCTGCCACTTGGAAACAAAATGACAAAACAACTTGCCCATGGAAATCATCCAGTATATTTGTATGATAAGTTCATTGTCCAGTTCTAGTTTACATTAAATCAGTATATCAAAAATTATCGTCATAAGAAATTTTCAGGTGGCACCACTTGTGAAAAAAAGTGGAGTGAGATGCCCAGCGAACTTAAGTGAGATATTTGAATGATAAATCCACTACCCAAATTTGATGCTAATTGATTCTGTATTACTAAAGTTACCATAATGACAAATTTTCAAGTGGCCGCCACTTGGAAATAAAATTGCGGATCAAGTCACCAAGTAAACTTATCATAGATTTCTGAACCATAAGTTTACTATCCAACTTTTATTTGAATCAGTTAAGTACTTTAAAAGTTATCGTGTGGCATATTTTGAAGTGGGAGTGTGATTTCAAGTGGCTGGAACTTAGAAACAAGATGTCGGGACAAGTTGCCCAGTGAAAACATTCAAGATAATTATATGATAATATCACTGTCCAAATTTGGTTCGATTTGGAGTATTATTTCAGAAGTTATCGTGATTTTAAATTTTCAAGTGGGAGCCTGATTTCAAGTGGCCCCGCTTAACTTAAGATATCTGCCACTTTATTAAAAATGGCGGATATAGTTTATTAATAAACTTCATTGAGATCCTTACGTGGTCTGTATTTACATCACAACTCAAACAATTTCGGAATACGCTTTTTACAATTTAAATTTGAAAATTTCAAGTGGTCTCCACTTGAAAACAAAATGGCGGTGCAACTTAGTTAACAAACTCATCTAAGATATTTATAAGATAAGTTAAGACACTGTTCAAATTTGGTTCCATTTGGAGTATTATTTCGGAAGTTATGATTTTAAATTTTCAAGTGGTGGCCTGATTTCAAGTGGTCCCGCTTAACTTAAGATATCTGCCACTTTATTAAAAATGGCAGATAAAGTTCATTAATAAAGTTAATTGAGACACTTGTATAATCTATGTATACATCAAAATTTTAAAAAATCGGAATTCGCTTTTTGCAATTTGAATTTGAAATTTTCAAGTGGTCTCCACTTGAAAACAAAATGGTGGAGCACCTTGGTTAACAAATTCATCTAAGTTATTTATAACATAGGTTAAGACACTGTCCAAATTTGGTTCGATTTGGAGTATTATTTCAGAAGTTATCGTGATTTTAAATTTTCAAGTGGTAGCATGGTTTCAAGTGGCCCCGCTTAACTTAAGATATCTACCACTTTATTAAAAAAGGACGAAAAATTTCATTAATAAACATTATTAAGACACTTATGTGGTCTATATTTACATCAAATTTAAAACAAATTCGGAATACGCTTTTTACAATTTGAATTTGAAATTTTCAAGTGGTCACCACTTGAAAACAAAATGGTGGGGCAACTTGGTTAACAAATTCATCTAAGTTATTTATAAGATAAATTAAGACACTGTCCAAATCTGGTTCGATTTGGAGTATTATTTCGGAAGTTATAGTGATTTTAAATTTTCAAGTGGTAGCATGGTTTCAAGTGGCCCCGCTTAACTTAAGATATCTACCACTTTATTAAAAATGACGAAAAATTTCATTAATAAACATTATTAAGACACTTATGTGGTCTATATTTACATCAAATTTAAAACAAATTTGGAATATGCTTTTTACAATTTGAATTTCAAATTTTCAAGTGGTCTCCACTTGAAAACAAAATGGCGGAGCAACTTGGTTAACAAATTCATCTAAGATATTTATAAGATAAGTTAAGACACTGTTCAAATTTGGTTCGATTTGGAGTATTATTTCGGAAGTTATAGTGATTTTAAATTTTCAAGTGGTAGCATGGTTTCAAGTGGCCCCGCTTAACTTAAGATATCTGCCACTTTATTAAAAATGGCGGATAAACTTCATTGAGACCCTTATGTGGCCTGTATTTACATCAAAATTCAAGCAAATCTTGCTTTAAATATGCTTTTTACAATGTCAGTTTGAAATTTTCAAGTGGCTGCCACTTGAAAACAAAAAGTCGGAGCAACTTGGTTAACGAACTCATCCAAGATATTTATAAGATTAGTTCACTGTCCAAATTTGGTTCGATTTCGAGTATTATTTCGGGAGTTATCGTGATGACAAAATTTTCATTATAGATAGATAGATAGATATATAGATAAACGAAGTGATTGCAATAGGTCGATTTCTAAAGAAATCAACCTAAAAATCATGCCACAATGTGATTGATTTACAAATTAAATATATGTATATATAAATTTTTGTTAATTGAAAAATTTAATTTCTCTCCTAAGTATAATTTAACTTTTGTCATAAGACATTTTTTTAAAAACTATATTGCAAGACTGCTTGCTTTATTCAGGTTATTTACCACAAAATAGTAATGATGCATTTTTACTGTCTAAAAGAAATAGTACTCTTATCCTAATAAATCTGTCTTTTGCAGATTTTAATTTTATGTCAAAAGTCAGACAAAGAAACTCAAAAAGAAAAAAAAAATTAGCAATTATCTCAAATAATTTATTTCATACTTGCTTCAAAATTTATACACATTTTATGGTTAATTTTCTCTAAACAAATAACATAATACTAATGTGATTATCACTCATTTAAGTGTCACTCATACGAATTTCTCTTAGACTGCAGATTAAGTCATAAGATGTATAAGATAATAAAGTCCAATATACTTTAAAAATAATCAAACATAAATTTAGGAACAGTTTTATTTCACATTTAATTCAGTGTGTGTGGGACTACTGCCCCCTTCAACCACCCGTTCAATTATAGTGCCTATATCTATTAAAAACCAATATATAGAAAAGTGGTGTTATTAATATGTCTTCAAACTTACCAATTTTGATCACATTTTTCAAGTGTCAACTTAATACGAAATTCAAAATACAGTGAACTCTCGTTAAAACGGACAATCAAGGGCCAGCAATTTTTGTCCATATTAACGAGAGTCCATTATAACAGGAGTTCATAAACTGAAGTTCTATATGAACTCAAAAATCACTATTATGTACACATACACAGTACAACACAAATGAAAATTTGTTCCCTCAAACCCTTTTATTCACTAAAAATATAAAAGCATGAAAACCGATACTTACTTTCAAAACTTCTTTACTTCATATAGTATAACTTGATAACAAAATACTTTGCTATGTCTCCACAATAGAAGTGGACAAGGCCGTATCCAGAAAAAAATTTCGGAGGGGGCCCAACTTTCACTCAGATGTTGGTTGTGCACCCGCACATATGTACACCAAGAGCGTGTGCATTAAAATTTGTCCCCCCCCCCCCAATTCATCTTAACTTAAAAACAAATATAAGTTATTGCCTTAAAATTCGTATCTAGGCATAGTAAAATGGTTATGAGCTATAAATAAGATCGGTTACAACGCCACATGGCGGCAAACAATGGAATTAATACTCCTAAAATCTGAAATGGCAAGAAAAGATTTAATAATAATAATAATTCTAAAAAGTGCCTTGGGCCTAAAACTGATGGAACTAGTCCTTTAAAATGCACAAGTCTCTGCTAGAGAGTTCTTTAATTCATAACAAACGGAGAAAATCCCCAAAAACTGGACTCACGGTAACCCGGTTAATAAGGAGTCGAGCTCGTAATTGAAGGATTGAGCGATCGATGCTGGAGCCATCCAAAGACTGACATGTAAATTAAGGGTATCTGGTGCACGTAAAATCTGTTGTGTCCTCCATGTTTTGTAAATGTAATAGCCACATATGGTAGCTTTTTCCGCAAGTGGGTTTAACACTGCGGTTTCCTTTTGGAAAACAAGGAAAATTGATAAGGAATTTTTTTGACAGAACCTGTTGACTGCATGTACCCACTAGAGTCTAGTCCAGTCAAAGCCCAGTCTGGTTTGAGAATCTGGACATTCGTTTGAAAATCTGCCTCTCTTCAAATATAAAAACTGAATGCTATAATCTATGATGTGATTGCTTGCATTTTTGCTTTCAGTAGGATAAGATAGTACCATCTTTCATCACATGTCTTTCTGTAAAGTAGACTTTATATTGGCTATTTTCTTTTGTTAAAATTTATACTCTAAGGAAGGTATACTACGTGCATAACTAACAAAACTAGAAGTTCCATATGAAGCAGTGATCTTTGTTAATGACGAATCTTTTGTCTCGCATGGAATTAAATTTAAAATGCTATTTCTGGCAAGAGAAGTGTTTAAAAGAAAGGAGACTCATTACAGTGTTCAACAATAAGTACCATAAAGATCTCTTTTAAGTGTTTTTTACAAAGAGCTAATATGCATTTCGGTAATTTGGACTTTACAAGACAGAAAATTGCTAATAAATAAAGTTTCACAAGCAAACAAACTAACAACAAAAAAAAAAGATATTGTGGAGAAAAAATTTATTTTTTTTTTAAATTTTTTTTCTGGTTAGTAGAACATGAAAAAAAAATGTCTAAGACAATTTCGGGGGTTGTTGACCTCAACTGTCACTGTCAATCAATACTATTTACCTCCCACAGTGTAAATAGCACAGAGTGAAAGAGATTAACCCTTTTATTATTGAGCCTTTTCATTAAAAAAAGAAATATATATATTATATATATATATTGAATTTGAAAACATTTTGGGAACTGACTCTTTTTCAAAGAAAGTAAGCTTTGAGGAAAAAAAATGTCCATCTTAATGAATGAATTGTACGTATAAAGCAATGTTTATTACATGCAATTCCTATAGGCCTTAGCCGAGGATTCTTTTTATGTACATAATAACGTGAAATCCATCTTAAACGGGGCTGTCTTAACGAGAGTTCACTGTACCAAATTTGAATTTCCTGCAGTTATTTGTTTTTAAGTTATACTGATAAGAGATATGCATACAGATGAACTGTTAAAAATTGGATTTTAGTATTTAAGGAACCTCAAGACATGGTATTATATAAAAGACCAGAGTTAGAAGTAGAACTTCAAAAAGATACAGTTTACAGTATGGGTATAAAAAATTAATTTTCCTTCCTGAACAATGTTACACTTTACTTACCACAAATTTCCCCCATAGATGTAATGTATTTGAATTCTCTTCGATGGCCTTCTACACAAATCAGTTGCTTGATCTCAACGGAAAGTTTAGTGTAGCATTCCTATGTGATACAGATTTAGAATACCGAGTTTGGACTTCCTTCAGCTATTTATTCTTGAGGTATACAGTGTACCTCAAGAATAAATAGCGAAGTCTGTTATCAGTATACTGTATACTGATAACAGACACACATACAGACCAACTGCTAAAAATATGATTTTTGGATTTAGGAGACTTCAAAATGTGCAAATTTAACAAAAACTCAATTTCGAAAATTTGACCCAAAAACAATACTTTCTCTACCATATATGGGTAAAAGAAAATAAAAAAGAAACTGATTCTTTACTTTAAAAATATAAAGTTGCATCCCTTAACAATGATTACTGTATTAATTTCTTAATTTTTTTTCTTTCATTTTCTCACAATTGTATTTTTAATATAATTTTAAAATTTTATGCCAATGGCATAGATGCCAACATTTTGATTTATTCCGGAGTATTTTTAGCCCTGCCTTTATTTCATACCACTTATTTTTTTAGAGTAATATTTTCTTATTTTATCGAAGATATATATGAGAAAAATTTTGTGTAAATAAAGTGGTGCGAATTAAAGGTGGGGCTAAAAATACTGTGGAATAAATTAAAATGTTGGCATTTATGTAAAGGGAAGGAGAAAAAAAATTGCTTTTGTTTGATGTATTTATTATGAAATAAATAGTTTTCACATCCTTTAAAATAACAATTACATAAAATTTCTGGAAGATTCCTAACAAGTATTAAATTTAGCGACAGCATTTGACATAAAATAGAAGATTTTTTACTCGTATTATGTATGTGTCAAAAGGTCTTATACAGTCAAACTCGTTAACATGAATTCGTTTAATGTGAATTACTTTTAAAATGAACTTTTTCCACAGTCCACGTCAAATTGAAGATTAGTTTAGTTATAGGAAGATTAGTTACTGATAGCATGAACTTCTGATGACATGAACAATTTTTTTCTTCCCTTGAGATTCATGTTAACGAAGTTTGACCCTAAAAAAGCATATTCTAATTAAATTTTCTTTTCTTCTAATTTGATGAAATTATTTCTTCATCATAAAATTTTATTTATGAAAACATCAACTGTTTGCATATTCAGTACAATTTTTTATATACGTGGTAACTTTATAAAAACAAATAAATCTGATCCTTAAATGTTAATTTAAACTTAAAAGAAAGACTTGATTAACCATATTTGTTTAGAGTTTCACTAATAAGATCAGTACGAATCAGAAAATTTACTATTGAAACTAAACTAAGCTTAAATTATAGATCAAGGTCGAAAACATTGGGCAGAGTGTAAAATTTGTGCAACAAACCCCTCCCCCCATGGGGCAAGATATGACCCTAGAAGTTTTAACTGTTTCTGTTAAAACCAATGAAACAGAAATAGGGAGCGACAAAGGTGGTGCAGTGGTAGTGTGTTGGGCTTGAGAAAGGGAGGGTTCGAGTCCGATCCTCATCTGGGTCGAATTTTGAAATTATTTTAATTAAAACTGAAATAAATCTTTTATTTTTTTTTAAAATTAAAGTAAATGAAAAATTTAAGGGGAAATAATTTTATATTACACTGAGATAAAATTTCGTTGATGATTTGCGCTAGTATTTTATTGCAAGCTTTTAATTAGTATTTTTATCAATGCCACTACTAACAAGTATTAATCATCTGCTTTGAATTGTGTTATTTATTATTCATGCAATTTTTTTGCATGAAAAATCCTGAATGGGCAACAGCTATTGCTCAACCATTCGATGTTACATTTAACTTTTATTTAAAATATTTTATTATACAGCTGTCAAATTTCATGTCATTGGAGGAACTCAAAATGATTTCATTAATTTATACGCAGTTTACATCTCAAAAATTTCATAATCTGGGCAAAATATGAATTTTATAAATGTAGATCTGAAATAAAAGCCAAATATTTTCAAAAGTTTTGTGATAGCAATATTTGACTATAAACTAAGATTGTAGTGCAATTAATTGTGATCAATTTTCTTTGTTGTCTTGTGCTTCTTCTGAAAAATGCTTATGCTTTCATTAAGTTTCTACTTCTAAACATAATCACTATCAATCAGAAAATAAATTTGTAAATTTAAACATGAATTTCCTCTTTATAATTAATTAAACATATACTACTTTTAATTTCCTGGTAAATAATTTATTAATTAGTACACTCATAAAATAATAATAATAATAAAAATAAAAACTAGTATGTTGTGGCCACCACAATACTTTCTTCACTGTTTTCTTATATAAATTCACTCAGTACAAATAATTTAATAAAACTATTATTTATTAAAATTGTCTACCATGATTAATACAGACGGAATTCATCTTAGAGAAAACTAACGCTAAATATCCAAAGAAAGACAGTTTTATTCTCCATAAATAACATGTTAAAAAATGCATTTTCATAATGATTATCTCTCATACCAAGTTTCAAACAGTTATACTGTAAAAGCACTTATTTTTGCGAGCCTTAATTTTCACGAAAATGAAGATATCGGTGATTTCGTGAGCTGAAAATTTCGCGAATTTTATATGAACAGAAGCAAGAGTTGAAAAATCCTAACGTTGAAAAGTACCTAAATATAGAACCTCATTTGCATAAGGCATTTTAAGAAATTTCCTTTTGTCCGAAAAGTTCGTCCCCACCTCCCCATCGCTCTAAAAACAAATTATGATTACAACGGTGCTTATACATCAACTTTGGCTCAACTCGCACATTCCACCACAAACAATTTTCTTTTCTTAATCCCTTTTTTAACCCCCCTTTTGCACCAAAAATGTAATCACCGCTCCCCCTTCACTTTTCTCGGATTCGGACTGTCAATGCATGTGAGTTTTGGTAATTGAAAAATTGCTGTTTTTTTAATTATTCTTTGCTGTGAAAAAAAAAAAGTATTTCGCGAGGCTTAAATTTTCGCGATTATGATGGACTTGCGAAAATCGCGAAAATAAGTGCTTTTACAGTATATAGAAGTTGTGACATAGCCTTCTCATTCTCGAGAAAAATTACAATACAGCAGCGCCACCTAGTCAATATGCATCCAAATTTAATCAGCATAGTGTCATTTTGGTTATATGCAAGAGAACCTGAGATATAGCAATCCCTTAATTTGCAGAAATCACTGTATAGCAGTGCCACCTGTTAAGTGATTGGCGCCAAAAGTTAATAGGCACTAATTTATGTCATGATGCATTTAAATATAAATTTTTATTCTATTCTGTACAGTAGTTCCTGAAATACAGTCACTACACAATTTTTGTCGCGCACACACAGACAGACATTTTCTAAAAAATGGTCAAATTGTATTTTGGACCTCTCAAAATATATAAATCCATCGAAAACCAAAAATCTTTACAAATCCAATATGTTTTTCTATTGAATACAGAAGAAAGAAAAAAAAATCTTAATATAATAAATATTTTCTCTTAAACTAATAATTTAATGAAAATTTTAAACAATTTTTTTTCACTTGAAATGAAATATTTAAAAAAAGACCTTGTCAGGACTCAAACACAACACCTTTCTTTATCTAGCCAAACTTGCTACTACTGCAGAGTGTCTTTTGGTATGATTTTCGAGTTCTTTTCAATGGCCATTTTCAGCTCACCTATGGTGTTGTAAGTTTTCCCATTTCCATAAATCTCACCAACCAGAATACCCCATAAATTTTGTATTGGGTTAAGGTCAGGGCTTCTTGATGGCCATTCAAGCATTCAGCAAGATAATGCACCGATACACACATCAAACTCCACAAAATCCTGGCTTCAAGCTAATCATTTCCAAATGCTTGAACGGCCATCAAGAAACCCTGACCTGAACCCAATAGAAAATTTATGGGGCATTCTGGTTCGTGAGATTTATGGAAATGGGAAAACTTGCAACACCATAGATGAGCTGAAAATGGCCATTGAAAAGAGCCAGAAAAGCATACCAAAAGACACTCTGAAGAAACTTTCTAAAACTATGACGTCTAGAATGATTCAGTTAATTGAAAAGAAGTGCAAATTTTTGGATTATTAGCAGTTCTTTTAATACTATCTTATGTATATCATTTCTTCCAGTTTTCTACATTTTTTAAAGAAAAAAATTAATTCTAAAATAAAAAGAAATTTTAATTTGTGAAATATTTTTACAGATTTATTTAAAACTGTCATTCATTACACTGTCTTTGAAAATGCATAAAATTTCCATATGTATTTGTAAATATTTTGACGTTTTATCCCAGACTTTAAAGTTTTTTTTAATTTTATAATCTCAAAAATGATTAAAAAAACTGAAAATAAGGCAAAGTTTTTAGATTATTAGCTGTTTTTTAAATAATATCTTATGTGGCCTTAATATTTTTTCCAGCTTTTTACATATATGAAAAAAGAAAATAAATTTTAAAATAAGAAATAATTTAAATTTTTGCAAAATTTTTATAGGTATAATTAAAATAGCCTCTTCTTGTGTTAAATTTAAATTTGCATAATACTCATATCAGCGGTTGTGAAATAAATTAAGTTTTTTGCTTGGCCTTAACATTTTTTACAGGGCTGTATGTTATTTAACATTGTTTTTCCCCCAGAGTAGCCAGAGCAAATTTATTTCCCCCCCCCTGTTAACCGAAGGTGTATTATATAAATTTCCCAAATTCCATGGTGGGCCACAGGTGGCTTGAGAACTATGGGTTGACCACCCCTGTCTTATGTACATAAAACTGATTAATACAGAGAATCTTAATTTATGCTGTTAATTTTTTGTCATTGTGACATTGTCAAGGCCCCTAGTTTCTTGCCAACTGCTATATGTGTATTCCAGAGGTGCCCGCTTGTCTGACAAGGAAACATTCAAAAGGTGTCATCTTCAAAAAGTATTGAAAAAAATATATGTGATTCTACTCTTCATAAAACACCAGAAAATGAAAAAAATATTGGCTGAAATTAATTACAGCGACCACAAATAATTATCAAAATTAAGCATATTTGGCGATTTAGCGCTCTTAGGCGATACGTTTGCTAGCATCGAGATCACCATGTACGAGCAGAACCGTGTTTTGCTTTTCCGCCAAGTACTCAAAACCAATCGCCTAGCAGTGTGAAATCGCCAAATATGCTTAATTTTGATAATTTTTTGTGATCGCTGTAATTAATTTCAGCCGATAATTTTTTCATTTTCTGGTGTTTTATGAAGAGTAGAATCACATATATTTTTTTCAATACTTTTTGAAGATGACACCTTTTGAATGTTTCCTTATGAGTGCACAATAGACGACACATTCAAAAAGCCAGTTTCAGAAAGGCTGCGATTACACACCTCACTTTTATGTTGCCGACCTCGCCTGCAGACAAGAGGCTGAACATAGTCTGTTTGGAGCCAACCAATTACCAATGAACTCTCTAGGTGGGTGTGGAACTAAGTTTTCATGGGCCATTAGAATTTTCTAAATCGCAATAACCATGTGGGGAAAAAAGTTTTTCCTCCCTTACACTGCTCTAGGGAATTAGAAGACCTGAAAAAGAAAAACTAACTCAGCTCAGGGACTTCGATTTTGGGCGTTCTGATGAGAAGGTTGTTTTTTGAAATTATCTGTTAATTATGATGACCAGTTGCTAAAACCCTTATTGATGTACATGCTAGTAATCACCTGAGTGATGATGTAATGTCACTCATGTAATGAGTGACATTATGTAATGAGTGACATGTAATTTTGAGTGTGTATGTAATTTTGAGATATCATGTAATTTTGAGATATCCTTTATAGACAGGCTGAATTTGTATAGATTAGTTAACATATATACAGTTAAACTTATTCATTTCAAATCATAACATCCACCGTGTAAACCATTCCATGAAAATGAAATACATTAACTAGAAGAAAAGTTTAATTATACAGTATCATGGAATGTAATGTCAATAAACAATAGACTACAAAATCATAGAATGCTACCAATGAGCATCTCAGTATTTGTTGATGAGTATTTTAGATACAGATGAGTTTTGTTCTTCCCTTTTATTTATTTGCAATAATAATTGTCATTATTACTTTATTTTATATACATAATTAGAAATTATTAGATTCATAAGAATTTTCGACTTTTCATTTACATGTTTTGAGATATTTTGAACATAATTTGATATATATATTTTTTAAAGAAAATATCTGTCTGTATATCTGAGTGTTACTAAAGTTTTGTGGGTGTTGTATATCACAAAACAATGGATAGAATTCTACAAAACTTCATATTTAGTTGGACCTTGGGATAAATTGGTGTGATTAAAGTTGGTATATATTGCCTAGTAGCTGGTGTTAGACCTGAAAGTTGAAATTTTCAGTTAGTCACCATCAGCGAATAGATCTTTATAATTTAGTCACCACTTTTTTACAACTTAATAATAGCCATTAATTGTTATATTTTTTGACCAATCTTTCCTTAATTATATTAAAAGACATGCAGTACGAGGGAAAACACACAAAAATTAAGATTTATGTAAAAGCTAACTAATAATAACATTAATAATACATGGTAGAACACAAATTGAAGCTACAAAATTTAGAAGCTACAAAATTAACCACTGATAAGAAAAGATGATTTCTACACATTTTAAAAATTACTCACTTAATTTACAGATTGTTAAGCAAAATGAATAAACATATAATTAATAATTAATTACACTGTTTGTAGAAAAATGTCATTTTTCATTTTTGTGGAAAACATTAGCACCCCTCACACCCTGCAACTAATATGGTTGACTCTAAAAAATAAAACCAGTTTTGTTTCCTCTTTTTTTTTCGTCTGTGTGTGTGATGTCTGCATTGCTAGAAAAAAACTTTTGAAGATTGTAATTAAGAAAGAGAGAAAAGTAGCTGATTATAATTATTTTTTTAGCCACAATTTCTTTTTTATATAATTACCATGTTACAAAGGCGAGTGAATTTTTTCAGATCTAGGTAGTGTTGATATGCTACAGTCTCCCTCTCCCATATTTACGGACGATTGTATTTCAGCTTGTATAATGTGTTTGCTCAAAACTTCATATGTGAGATAACCATTTTAAATCGGTAGACTAGTTCATTTGGCTGCATGTCAGATGATAGATGTACTTCTGTTGCTCACTTTCTGCAGCTTTTTAGATGTCCATATTTCAGTATCTATTGGTTATAATGGCACCACACTAAATATGTAAAATCAGTGGCGTAGCGTAGGTTTGGAGCGCCCGGTGAAGTCCAAAATTATGCGCCTCTCTCCTTCCGGTGATGGTGTAAGTGTTAAAGCAAACTGACTGTGTAAGAATCCTAGGCCTGCATAGATTGCCGTCAAGAGGCTGTCTTTCTAAGAGATCCTATCCCGCATTCTCGCAAGTTTCAGTGAAAACCACGAAAAAATTAGAACTTCTAAGTTGGCGAGTACGACCCGAGTTCGAATCGGGCACTTCCTTTCTCCTAGCTTCGACAGAAGACCTTCTCGGATATTAGTGGCTTTCGTCCGAGATTATGGAGTTAAATATGTACAGAGAAAAAACTATATATATAAATGATTCAAAAGCTATTTATAAATTCGCAATTTGTTCATAAAATACAATTACTTCCTTTTCAGTGGTCAATACTTTCCTTTTTCATAATTATAAAAAATTACATCTTTATTATCTATGAATAAAAAAGTTTCCAAATAGTAAGAAAAGAAAAAAAAAAGTACCTTATAAAACAAATAAGTTATTTCCATACAGTTAGAATTATAATAGCAGGAGACTTGGCGTTGGAATATTAAAACAGGAATAAACTACTACGTCAGAAACGCCAAAGAAAAATTATTGAGGTGCACCTCAATAATTTTTCTTTGGCGTTTCTGACGTAGTAGTTTATTCCAGTTAGAATTATAGCTGAATCATTACATAAATTACACTGTCAAAATATGTAAATCTTTTTCAATTGGAAATATTGATACTGTCAGTTAGTCTTTCTTTGATCATCGTTGAGCGTTTATATGTATTTTATTAATTTAATTTTTAAAAGCTTCTATCATCTTTCATTGTTATTGCCTTGCTTTCAAACACCAAAGATCATCTACAACAAAGTGTGAATAATTTAAAGACCTTGTATTTGCAGCTTGTTCTGAAGTTCCTGGAACCTTATACACTAAGATAAACTCTGCCTTTTTTCTTTACGATTTTTATTATAGTCTTATCTATTGTTTAGAATCATGACAAAATTTATCTGTACAATATTTATTATTAAAAAAAAAATAATAATATGAAATTTATTTGCAATCGCTCAAAAGGTGGTGCTGTTGTACCGTGCTCTTCTGGATTTTGTGATAGTTATATAATTTAGCACCTATGGAATGAAACTGTATCAAATTTTATATATAAGGTTTTTAGTATTTTTTTTCTTTGGTCAATTTTTAGTAGAAATGTTTATTTATATTAATAAATAAAAATGATAAAGAATGCCGCTATCAAAATCTGATTGTAAAAAACTACCCATTTATGGATTTGGAAATTTCAGCGCCTCTTTTCAGCAATCATCTTGTTAACAACAGGCAGATGATGACCCTTTTATATGAATTTCTGAACTAACAAATTACAGACGCAAAGGGTCCAGTATTTGACTATAAGGTAGGCTTTTGTTATATTGATCAGTATATTAGCGCTTTATGGACGCGAAATAAGAAGGGCTGATTACACTCATTGCCATACTATGAATAATGTATAGAGGCGTAGAGCTCAACGTCCAGTAGAAACTTTGACAACAGTGCTCGGCCAATTTATGGAATATAAGATGTAAAAATGAGAGGAGAGTTCATTTAAAGTACGCGCCCACATTATAATAATCACAGGGGAAATAATTTAAAGCTATGATGTGCATAAATTTTTTTCATTTTCATCAAGAAACCTATGGTTAGCCAGAGATAATTTTAGAAGGGTCTAATAAAATTGTAAAAATTCAGAAATTTATCACAATGATAATTTTTAGTTTTTAGAAAAGCAGTATTTGGCGCCCCCTAAAATTTTGCGCCCGGGGCAAGCGCACCCCTTGCCCCCCGCACGCTACGCCACTGTGTAAAATCTTTATTGTGAGAAGCTGTGTAGATTAAAAACTTTTGCATGTTACCTTATAGGTGGCATTGTTATACAGAATGGTACAGAAGAAAAGTTTTGTGGTGGCCAGGCCATAGCATCTTATTATGTAGTTTTTTTTTATTGAAAAAAGAAGGAAGATTTTACATGTTGTAATTAGAAAATTATAGTTTAAAATAAACTTTTATTACTAATAAAAAATCTATACATTTGGCGTATAACCATGACTGGTTTATAGGTATGTACATAACACACTTTCTTTCATCGATGCATCTTTACACCTTTTAGTCATACAGAATAATTAAACATACAATTAGTATCTTAATTAAACTGTTGAAAAATACCTCTGCTTACAGAAATACTCTTACACTGTACCTAGAGTGAAAAATAGACTTGGAGATGACTCTGAATATTATACAAAATAAAATGTCATTAAAATATGTAAAAATATGCACTTTATAAATACACTCAGTTGATTGCTTATAAAGCAATAAACAATTCAAAACGAACTCATGAGATGTTACTGCGATATATATTTAAGTAATATATCCAATAAAATATCGCAAAAATTAAAAAGAATCCAGGGAAAATTTTCCTGCTCATAATGTCAATTCGGATTCCTAAGTCATAGGATGACTTGCATTTTTTGCAAATGCTAAATTTAGAGTCACTGTTATGGTTTAATTTTGAATCTTGAACTGTAGCTAAGACAAGTTTTATCTTTTTCTTGTTTTCATTCAGCCAGGGATTCACTTTAGGTGTTTTAATAGTTGGTGAATGAATACTACTCTTTGCACTATTTCTCTCATATTCCTGAAAGAAAAAAATCTGACAATTATTACTACAAAATGATAATAAAACTAAGAAGACTTTTAAAATTTAAGTTTTCTAAACATTTTTTCACCAAGAAAGAATAGTTAAATAAATAAAAAGATAAAACAGTCTGTTATTGAAACATTTTAAGTTAGTGTAAGAAACCCCAAGATATTCCTATTTCAATTATCACTTCTGTCACTGATTCTTATAAAGAAGAGTCGCCAAACATTTCATCGAAATAATCCTCCCTCACTATAAACTGAAGAAGGGTAAAAACAGCGTTGGGCATAATTGATTAAAAAGTAATTGAATTACAAATACTATATATATATATATTTTGTCAATCGAATAATAAGTAATTGATTATAAATAAATTGAATTATTACAAATAAATTGAATAAGTAATTCAATTTATTTGTAATGAATTACTTGTTAACTGATTGACAGTAAAATAATTATAATTGTAATTTAATTGCAATTCAATTACTTTTTAATCAATTATGCCCAACACTGGGTAAAAACTACTTTTTCTGGAGTTTACAACATTTGTCAGACTGATTTCTTTGGACAAAAACTCCTAATAGTTTATTTCATTTAAATTATCAAAGCTATTTATATAATGTTTGTATAGTATTTATGTAATGCTAATTGCAAATTTCATCCCATCCCACACCGGGCAAAAACCGCATTATCAATGAAAACTAATTTTCTTAAAATTGACAATCAGTGGCGGATCCAGAACTTGACTTTTTTTTTTGTGGGGGGGGGGGGGGGGGCTAAGATTTTTCAAAGTGTTATTCTAAACCAATAAAAATTTTAAAATTGCAATATTCAATTGTAAATGTCAGTGTTTTGGGAGGGGCTTCAGCCCCCTAGCCCCCCCCCCTTAAATCTGCCACTGTTGACAATCTGTTTGATTGATTTACGTGCACTGGTAACCTTGACCCTTCATTTACACTGAAATAAAATCCTAAGAACACTGACTAAAACTAAAACAGGCCCTCAGCTAATAGTAATCTATTAAAAAAACTTTTAAAACCCAAATTCTTATTATAGCGTATCATATAAATGTTTTCAAAGTTAGAATAAAATTTAATTTGCAAAAAAAAAAAAAAAAAAAAAAAAAAAAAAAAAAATGTAACTTTTTTGTTTATTAACCAAAATTGGAGAAATTTGAACTGTGTTAAGAAAAGAGAAATTATTTCTTAAAATTCACAACAGATGGCAGCACCACACGATTGCCTATAAGTTTTGTGATTTCATTTTCTGGTTAAGGGCCAATATCTTTAAATTTAATTATTCCTTTGAGGTACCTTTTTTTTTATTATTTTAGTTTATTATTATTTTTTTATATCATAACTTAACATTTTACTGATTTGGTTAATGTTTATGTGTTTTTCCTAGTCATTTTTATTTTCTATTGTTAATTGTTTCATTGACATTTTAGTGAACATTCCGCCCAACTGAGGGCGCTTGTAGTCCACAAAAAACTCTTTTTTGCTTCTAAAAAAAGATGTAAGAAAATGGCTTCTTAAAAAAACTCTTCAAAAATTCTTAGAATACTGTGTAGTCAATGATAAAATGTCTTTTATCAATTGACATCTTTTCTACTAATTGTCTGCAAAAATTAACACTCCGGACCTTCAGGGTATCGAACGCTGGACCACCCGATAACTAACATGGCGCTTTTACCAACTGAGCAACGGAGAGACAAATGAAAAATCTTGTATTTACTTTAAAATAGAGGTGCATTTTTTATTTGGTTGAGATTCACAAACATACCGTAGTGAATGACAGTAAGTATATAAGAATTTGGGGGGAAAAAGTAGTAGCATCAATTTTATATTAAAAAAAAGAAAAAAAAAAATGAAAACCCGGCTGATCCGTTTAGGTCTTTGACTTGAAAAGTGTTTCAATTATTTATAACAAATGGAGTTTAAAAATATTTGCTAGATATTTTGTTTTTTTTTTTTTCCTTAAAAACTAGTGGGATTTGCCTCCTGCTCGCTCCGCTCACCAACCCCCGACTTGCTTCACTTATTAACTTCTGGGGTGCTCTGCCCACCTATTCGCTTCTTTGTCTTTCACTGTATAGGAAAATTATTAGTGCACAATACAAGACAAATGCAAAAAATGTTACAGAAATCCCATTATTCAATGTTAAATAGAAATACATAATATTCAATACCATATATATATATATATATACCAGGTGTATAAGCTTAAATCCGCTGTTTTTTAGTAATAAAAACACATTTATTTTTTATATAAAGCAAAACAAAATTTTATTCAAAATAGTTTCCCTCGCTAACTATACATTTTCCCCATCTTTCGGGCAATTGGTGAATTCCACGCCAAAAGAATTCCTTATCTTTTGAGGCAAACCACTCATCCAGCCATTTTCGAACGTCTTCGTAAGAAACGAAGTGCTGTTCGGCGATTGCATGGCCCATTGATGAAAACAGGTGATAATCAGAAGCAGCCAGGTCTGGTGAATTAAGCAGGATGGGGTAACACCTCCCAGTTAAGTGTTTTGAGATAATTTTGGACCAATTTTGACGTGTGTGCTGGCGCGTTATCATGAAGAAAAATCAGTTTGTCATGTCTTTGTTGATAATAAGGCCTTTCCCATGACATGTAGACGGATAGAAATGGCTGGTTGAGTGACACCTAACTTCTCGGCAAGCATTTTTTGCGATTGGGTATCATCTTCGTCCAAAAGAGCCTGTAATTCATGGTCGTCAAACTTTCGGGGCCGATTTTCACGCTCTTTGTCATTTCAGTCAAAATAGCCATTTTTGAACCGACGAAACCAGTCTCTGCAAGTTGTTTCTGACAAAGCACTGTCACCATAAGCTTCCACATGCATTCTATGCGATTCGGCAGCTGATTTCTTCAAATTGAAGCAGAAAAGCAGAGATTCCCGCATATGCTCTTTTTTTGGTACAAAACGAGACATGTTTACACGAAGAAAAATTAATGTTTTTATATGAAATCACTAACGATTTGCACTGATTTATGTGAACAGACGTCAAACTAATACAAAAACAATAAGACATTTAAATGTCCGCTGTTAATACACTCACTAGCGCCATCTATACGCAAACAGCGGATTTAAGTTTATACACCTGGTATATATATATATATATATATACAGTGCACTCTCAAAAATCCGCACAGCTTAAAACGAAGTGTTTTGTGCATTTCTGAATTTTGCAGATTTTAGAGCAATTTTTTTTACTTTCTTCTATATGTAATATAGAGAAAGTATTGGATTCGTGAAAATTTTCGACCTCCGTTTTTTGACGGATCTACACGTTTTGGGATGTCCTGAACACGAATTGATAGTTTTTAAAAAATGTCTGTCTGTGGTTTCGTTTTTTCACCATATCTCACAAACCAATGAATGAAATTCAACGAAACTTGGTATATAGTTGGACCCTGGCGGAGCATTGTGCTGATTAGATTTGGGGATCAATCACCCAGCAGGTGGCGCTGTGATCGCATTTTTTCTATATTTTTAACATGGCAGTATAGGACAAAATTTCGTATTTTTCACCGCATCTCACGAACCAATGAATGAAATTGAACCAAACTTGGTATATAGTTGGAACCTGACGGGGCATGGTGCTGATTAGATTTGGGGATCAATCGCCCTGCAGGTGGCGCTGTGATCGCAAAATTTCGTATTTTTCACCGTATCTCACGAACCAATGAATGAAATTTAACCAAACTTGGTATTTAGTTGCACCCTGACATAAACTGGTGCTGATTAGATTTGGGGATCAATAGCTCAACAGGTGACGCTGTGATCGCATTTTATGCAAACTTTTAACATGGCAGCATAGGACAAAATTTCGTATAAATGGGCATAATGAGAGTTATTTTAAACTTGTGATTGTAAAATTAATATGAATTATTGATAATAGTAGTAGTTAACTAGGAAAAAAAATTGTGCATGGGGCATCGCTTCCCCCCCCCCCCGGGGGGAGTAAATTTTCACAATGGTTATCTTTCGAAAGAACTCGCTGATAATAGTAGTAGTTAACTAGGAAAAAAATTTTGTGCATGTGGAGATACCGGTTCCCCCCCCTGGGGGGGGGAAGTACCCTCCTGGGGTGCAAAGTTTCAAGATGGGTATCTTTCGAAAGGTCTCGTCAATACCTTTAAAACGAATGGTTGAACCATAAATCTGTGATAATTTAAAACAAAGTTATCGATTTTTTTTACTTTTAACAAAAATAAACTTAGAATTTTTTTTTTTTTAACGAAATTTAACCAAATTTGGTATTTAGTTGGTCCCCGACATAAACTGGTGCTGATTACATTTGGGGATCAATAGCTCAACAGGTGGCGCTGTGATCGCATTTTATCTAAATTTTTAACATGGCAGTATAGGGCAAAAATTCGTATAAATGTGCATAATAAGAGTCATTTTAAACTTGTGATTGAAAAATTAATATGAATTATTGATAATAGTAGTATTTAACTAGGAAAAAAATTTTGTGCATGGGGGCATCGCTTCCCCCTCCGGGTTGGAAGTACCCCCCCGGGGGAAGGGTAAATTTTGAAGATGGGTATCTTTCGAAAGATCTCGTCAATACCTTTAAAATGAATGGTTGAACTATAAATCTGTGAGAATTTAAAACAAAGTTATCGATTTTTTTTTTTTTACTTTTAACAAAAAAAAAAAAAAAAATTAATATTGTTACTGATTGAATATGTATTACTTTTAACAAAAAAAAAAAAAAAAAAAAAAAAAAAAACCTTAGAAAAAAAATCGTAATTGTTTTAAAAATATTGTTACTGATTGTTTAATATTGTTACTGAATGAATTTGTATAGGAAAATATAGAAGAAAGTCTTGTGGTGGCTACAACATACTAGTTTTTTTACATCTTAGAACCTCATTTGAGTAGCAAATCTTTAAGAAACAATTTAGATGTTATACTACATTCAATGCTGTAATAAAGTGTGTCCAATAAAAGTACAAATATTTCATGAAATTTTAATTTAAAGAACAATTTTTATACATCATATTATAGTTATAAATTTTCTAGATTTTTGAAAAGTCTGATCAATAGTAGTTTTAGTAAGAATATTCATACATATTTACTTTCTCCTATAACCTGCAAAAAAGTCAGCAATTCTTGGTCAAACACATAAGTTCGTGCTATGAGAAAGTTTGAATATTTATCTCCATGAGAGAAAATCTTTCATAAAAACTGTCTTTCTCCTTCTTCATCTAAATTAATATGATTTATTTTTTGATAATTATATATAATTACACTTATAATTTTCTCCTCTGCAATATGCTGAGTGATTGGTGATTCGTCAGCACCAGTTAATTATTGATTTATCTCCTAATACAGCTGAATTTTTGCAATCCACTAATCAACAAATCAGTTATGGCAATGTTTGTTTACATTGCAAATGATATGCGGATTTCAGAGAATTGTGGATTTTATGGTTGCGGATTTTTGTGAGTTAACTGTATATATTCATGAAATATTATGCTAAAAATCAGTAATTTTTTTCAGAATAAAAAGACATTCATAATATTTAATATCTAGACCATTTTGTGTTACAGTTTTAGTATATGAACCCCTTGGCGACTTTTAAGTTATTTAAACTATTTGACAATGAATTTCTTGGTATAATTGCTTGTTAAAAATAATAATAATCTAGTACCAATGTTTTCTAATGCCTGTATATTTTACTATTGAATTTTTTTATTTAATTTAGGGCAGCATATGATACTCTCTATATATTTTTAATGTACAGCTAGACAATAACTTTACACACTTGAAAATATCTGAAAAGAAAAAAAGATTTATTATTATTTTAATTTGGAAAATTCTCCTACAGCTTCAATTTTTTATTCTCTCTATCTACTTCTTAAATTAACGAAGAATAAAATCTACTTTATTGATTATATGTGTTTAGGTGATGAATTTTTGTCTTGCCATAATTAGAAACATGAAATATATCATGGAAATGTCTAATTTTGTAATGTTAAAAAATTATGAATGCTAAATTAGAATATACTGTCATTTATAAATGAGTTTGAATGTAAATCTATAATATTTTTTTAAATGCTAAAGTACAATCTAAGACAAAAAAAAAAAAAAAAAAACTCACCAAGAAGGAGTTTTCTGAATGGGACGAAAATTAGTAGATGTGATGTACATGTGGAGAAAAAAAATGATTATAGTTTCAGAAATTTAGGAGGATTTAATTACGAGAAAGCCTCACAAAGTGAACAAGTCAATACGCGTTGGCCCTCTTCTGGCCATTATGTAAGCAATTATTCAGCTTGGCATTAATTAATAGAGTTGGCAGATGTCCTCTTGCGAGATATCGTGCCAAATTCTGTCCAATCAGTGTGTTAGATTGGCAAAATCCTGAGCTGGTTGTGGGACCCTTACCATGATGCTCCAAACGTCCTCAGTGGTAGACTCTGGCGACTTTGCTGGCCAAAATAATGTTGGACAAGGAAGAAAACAAGCAGTTGAAACTATCTTAGTACGGGGGCGGGCATTATTATGTTGAAATATACGCTCAAAATTTCGTGATATGAAGGACAACAAAACGGGACGTAGAATTTCGTCGACGTACCACTCTGATTAAAGATGCTGCGGATGGCAACCAAAGGGGTCCTGCTATGAAATGAAATGGCACCCAAGACTATCACTTCTGGTTGTCGGGCCGTATGGCTGGTAACAGTCAGGTTGGATGGATGGATGGATGGATGGGTTTAACGTCGCACTAGTGCTGCGCAGATGGGCAATTGGCGACGGTCTGGGACACACTCCTAGAGGTGGTCCGGAGACATGCCATCACAATTTTGATCCTCCACGGAAGGGATGGCTCTCCCGCTTCGGTGACCCCCAGAGGTATAATTTTTTATGGGAACATGGAGGACATTGCGGCCAGGACAGATTTTACGTGCACCAGCCACCATTAGTGTACACGAAACAGTCAGGTTGAAATCCTCCCTTTTTTCGGGGCGTCTCCGGACGCGTCTTCGCTGGTCATCGGGGCTCAAACTGGAGTAGGACTCATCACTGAAGACAATTCTACTCCATTCAGTAACATTCCAGGTCAAACGTGCCCGCTGCATCGGCGGTAAAACAAAACTCAAAACTAAAGTGTCTATAGAGGGTCTTTAGAGTTCACCTACGCATGCGCAGAACTGTATGTAATCATGAACAATAAGCTAATTCGTAATTGGAAGGTTGCGGGTTCGGTACTCGAGCTGGCCAAAGACCGTCGTGTACACGAATGGTGGCTGGTGCTCGTAAAATCTGTCGTGGCCGCAATGTCCTCCATGTTCCCATAAAAAATTATACCTCTGGGGGTCACCGAAGCGGGAGAGCCATCCCTTCCGTGGAGGATCAAAATTGTGATGGCATGTCTCCGGACCACCTCTAAGGGTGTGTCCCAGAGCGTCGCCAATTGCCCATCTGCGCAGCACTAGTCCGACGTAAAACCCAACCATCCATCCAATCCTCCTTAATATCCTGCCTGATGTGCAGTTAAAATACGCTGTAGCGTCACATATGTTCATTCATTGGCCGCCAAACTTAAAAAATTTGCATTTTCATCGAAACTGTATGCATGCCAATTTGTGTCCAATTTGCATTACTCCTTCTTGGTGCGTCGGTTTTTTTTTTTTTTTTTTTTTTTTTTTGTCCTAGGGTGTATATTTGAAGTACTTTAAAGTATGCTTTTAAATAAAAAAGATAAATATACTTTAAAGACAAAAAGAAATGCAGTCAACTATACAGACACGACTATTGTGCAGAACTATGTCGGATACACCGGACGCCGTGAATACTGAAATAAGTCGAATCAGTGTTAAAGTACCTCCATTTTGGAGAGATAATCCGGCAATATGGTTCACACAAATTGAATCTCAATTTGTTAACTCCAATATAACAGCTGATTTGACTAAGGCTGGGATTGCGGTGCCTCAATCTTACGATTGATATTAATCTTACGATTTATCTTAAGAATTGGCGTGTTTAAGAACGATCTTAAGTTGGTATTGCGGTGCTTCAAGAGTAAGTTCTCCGTGTGTCCTCCTAAGAGAAAGGAGTCAGACAATTGGCAGAGCGAGCTACGTTGTGATTGCGCGCGCATCCAGTTACGATTCGACTTAAGATAGCTCTGAGGTTGTCCTAAGATAGTGAGACACTGCAATACGACTTGCGTTTTGTTTACATCTTAAGACATGATTTACGCTTAAGATAGTCTTAAGCCAGGCACCGCTATCCCAGCCTAAAAAATTTCGATTTCTATATTTCCCGCAAGAGTGTGCTATTATGGGAAATATAGAAACCAAAATTTTATCGCAAGTAAGCGATATTATCATTTCTCCTCCATCTCTTAATGCTTATTAAACTTTAAAAAAGAGATTAATTGATTCATTTTCCGATTCGGAAGAACGTCGGTTGAAAAAACTTTTTACAAGAAATGGATTTAAGCGATTAACGCCCATCTGTTTTAGATTTAGCAGGAAATAGTGTCGATACTGATTTACATAAATATTTATGGTTACAACGTCTTCCTTCCCAAATGAAAGCTATTTTAGCTGCAACTGATATTGAATTTTTCCAGTTAACTATTATGGCTGATAAAATCGCATTCTTATGCTGTTAACTCAGCAGATGCATCACCCACAACCAAACCAGAAACATTGGATACTATCAACGCTGTAAATTCGTCACAAAGTACTTTCAACTCCTGTTTATACTGATATCCATAATTTGCAACAACAGGTTGCTGAAATAAATAAAAAATTAGACAAACTCTTTAAATTACATACACGTAATCGATCTTGATCTCGAAATCGTAATTTACATCCTCAATCTTCCAGTCGAGATACGATGGGTTGGTAATATGCTAAATTTGGTGAAAAGGCCACAAAATGTTCTCAACCATGTTCTTTTGTATCGGAAAACTAAATGACCAAGCGTGGGCGGCAACGAACGCCTCCGGCCATACAAATTGCCGCCTTGTGTTTGAAAAAACGATGGGTATAAATCTACTTGTTGACACAGGCGCAGATCTTTTCGTTTTACCACTAACGCCTGCTGAACGCTCAAAACCAATTTCCCTTTTCAGTTTGGTTGCTGCTAATGGCACAAACATTAACGTTTTTGGAAAAAGATCACTCAACTTGGATCTTAGCTCAATATGCATATTTCCTTGGACATTCACTGTTGCGGATGTCACGACCTATTTTAGGCGCTGATTTTTTGCATCATTATCGCATAATAGTAGACTTAAAATCGAAAAAACTTATTGATAGCTTAACTACTATTTTTTCAACTGGTAAAATTTCTTTAGATCCATTTCCCAAAATAACTGTTTTGCACTATTCTGAAAAATTTGATTCATTATTAAGAAAGTATAAAGCTTTATTTGAAGATGTTCTTAAATCGCCTAACAACTCACTTTCACATAATATCATGCATGTTATTGAAGCAAAAGGTCCTCCGGTTGCTACTAAAGTTCGAAGCTTAGCTCCAAATAAATTAGCCGCAGCTAAAGCCGAATTTACTTACTTAATACAAAAAAGGTATCTGCTCTCCATCCAAAAGTTGTTGGAGTAGTCCTTTATATATGGTCCGAAAATCAGATGGAACTTGGCATGCATGTAGCGATTACCGTGCTCTGAATGCAGTTAAAATTCCTGATCAATACCCTAAATTCGACGTATACACGATTTTATTTCAAATTTGCATAGAAAAACAATCTTTTCAACATTGAATTTAAAAATTGCTTACTAACAAATTTCCATGAACAAAGACGACATTCCCAAAACTGCGATAATTACACCTTTCGGTTTATATGAATTTCCTTTTATGACTTTCAGTTTGCGAAATGCTGCTAAAACCATGAAAGGTTTACGGATAGAATTCTAGGTGATCTTGAGTATTATTTTGTATATGTTGATGACTTATTGATTGCATCGTCCTCGATTGAAGAACATTTACAACACTTTAACACTGTGCCTAAACGTCTTGTTGATTACAATTAAACTGTTAATTTACCTAAGTGCACTTTCACTGCCGAAAAAGCTCAATTTTAGATCATGTCATAGAAAAATCAGGTAACACACCTTTGCTTACTAAAATGCAAGCTTTTGAAAACTTTAAAAAGTCACAAACTATCAATGATCTACGTCGATTCTTAGGAATTTAAAATTTTTATAGGCGCTTTCTGCCCCATGCGGCAAGCAAACAGCTCCATTTACATGCTATGTTAGGTTCTACTAAAAAGAATGATAAGACTCTCTTATCGTGGTCTCCAGAACCAGAATTAGAATTTGAAAATTGTAAACAAATTCTTCAACAAGTCACTGCTTTAGCACATCCAGATATTAACAAGCCAATTGCTATTATGTGCGACGCTCCAGACAAAGCAATCAGGGCATGTGTGGGTGTGCTTAGTAGCGCACTGCTGACAGTTGGGAACCCTTAGGTTTTTTTCTCCAGAAAGCTCAGTAACGCTAAATGAAATATAGTGCATACGATCGCGAACTTTTGGCAATGTTTGCTGCGATCAAGTATTTTCGTTATCTGTTAGAAGTACGAAACTTTACAGTTTTTACTGATCATAAGCCTTTAACAAATATGCTTTAACTCAAAAATTTGACAAACTTTTACCTAGGCAGATTAACTAGTTAAATTTTATAAGCCAGTTCACACATGATATACAACATCTCAGTGGTCAAAACAATATAGTGGCTGATACCTTTTCTAGAATATATAATATTCACTATCCCGAAGCCATTGATTTCCATAAAACAGCTAAAGCACAAGCTGAAGATCCAGATCTTGAACAACTCCTTCATAATAATCAATTTAATCTTAAATTTCAAAAGCTCCATATCCCTAATTGTAGTTCTCCAATTTATTCTGACACATCCACAGCTAGAGTTCAACCATACATTCCACTACAATTTCGCAAATCCGTTTTTAATGCATTTCATGGTTTGATTCATCCAGGAATAAAAGGAACTGTTAACTAATGACAGACCAATTTATCTAGCCTGATATGAAAAAGGATGTTACTAAATTTGTAAGATCATGCATGCCTTGCCAAAAAGCAAAAGTTTTCAGACATGCATCCTCACCTTTAGTGAAATTTCCTGTGCAAAATACGCGTTTTACACACATCCACATCGATCTGATTGGACCTATACCTTCATCACAGGGTTTTACTTATTGTATGACTTGTATTGATCGTCGCACATGGTTGCCTGAAGCGATTCCATTAGCAGATATAAAAGCAGACGACAGCTCAGGCACTCTATACTACATGGTTTTCCAGGTTCGGTATACCTGAAAGTATCACAACTGATCGTGGTGCACAATTTTGTAGTGAGTTATTCAGTACTTTATCTCAGAAATTCGGAATAAAGTTGTTACATACCACATCGTATCACCCTCAGACAAATGCTCTTATTGAGCGATTGCACACTACATTGAAGCAATCATTATGTGCCATACATCAAACCACTGGACAGCTGCTTTGCCTGCAGTTTTACTCGGCTTACGCACGGTTTTCAAAGAAGACCTTAACTGTCCGGCAGCCGAATTGGTATACGGATAAAATCTTCGTCTACCGGAACAATTTTTTTCCCGAGTGATCGTACTGGTACATATACTTTCTTTCTGAAGGATCTCACCAATCATTCCCACAAGCTTTGCTCGAGACCTACGTCTACCATTCCAAGTGGAATATTTTTATTTAAAAGGAATTAGACACTTGTTCTCATGTCTTTCTGTGTGTGGATGCAGTCAAGCCGTCTTCACACATATATACATGACCTTATGCTGTGTTGAAACGTAGGGATAAAACATTCTCCATTCGCGTTAATGGCCAACCAGTCACTGTCTCCATTGACAGACTTAAACAAGCGAATATCCTTCCTAAGGACCAATTTACATCTTCAACGCCTGCAGATCCACTAAGTACAGTAAAACCTGAATTACAGTATCCTGATGAATCCGAGGAAGCCTTACTCACTTCTCCTGATCCTGTGTACAAGACACGATTTGGACGACATGTTCATTTTCCTACTAAATATTTTGAAACACTTTTAGAGTGTTCAACAACTAACTGCTTTCTTTTTTTCAGGAGCTAAAGTTTTTCTTTCCAGGACGGGAGATGGTGTGTCTGTAGCCTATTAGCTTATTGTCCATTGTCACATCCAGCTCTGCGCATGCGTAGCTGAACTCTAAAGTCTCTCTCTAGACACTTTAGTTTTATTTTACCACCGATTCGGCTGTTTGTTTTGTATTAAACTGTAATCCTGTGATATTTTTATATATAAAAGTTTAGTTGGTTTATTGGTGTTATCTAAACTTACACGCAACCTACATAACTCATCCAACCTACATAACTCATCCAATTCTCCTTAAAACAACATACTCCTGTTCAAAATTTTAGAAAGATTTGTGAAGGATAAGTTTCTTTCGATTTAGAAACTTATCTCTCGATGAAATGTTTTCAAACATTGGATATTTAAAGAACTGGATCTTTTTCATGTTTTTCAGTGAAGATTGGTTTAAGACAGCATTAAGGGGGCCGGTAGCAAATTGAGCAAAATCAATAATGTTTGTGATCACCCTGTATCTTCAAGTGGACGAAAGGATCTGCATCTCTAAGATACGTTAATATAGACCCAGTACAATTTGTGGATGAATTTGTGTGACGATACCATGTTAAATAACGGACATATAATAAGCATATATTTTAAAACTCAAAAAAAAAAAAAAAAAGCATGTTTTTTATTTTTGTACACAGAGTTTTAAACGAAAATTATTTCTAATTTCAGATAATTAAAAAAAAAAAAAAAACTTTTGAGACAATATATTGCAATTAGATTATAATTATCTTAAATATCTCATGAAATATGAGCATTTTTATGAAAAACATTTTCACTGCGCATGGGCGAAAGATAGAAACGTATTTATTACATAGGTGGAAAGCTAGATATAGTGGTCAACTTTTACCAAAATTTCATCTGAACAAAGTTGAAATTAAGCAAATTGTCGGCAAAAAAACGAGCTAGAATGTACGTATTTCCCAAGAGTTGGAATTTCACAAGGGGTTTTTCATATGGCGCATAATTAATTTGAAGATCCAATTATTTCAACGACGTTCCAAAAGTACATTTTTGTGAAAAACCCCTTATAATCTTGTAACGCTAACATATTTTTGTTTATTTACTAAGATTTGTGAGATTATAAAGGGTTTTTTACAAAAAAGAACTTTTGCAAAGTGGTTTAAAAAATTGGATCTTCAAATTAATTACGCGGCATGTGAAAACCCCTTATGAAATTTCAACTTTTGGAAAATACTTAAAATCTTGCTCGTTGTTTTGTCTGCAAAACTTCTTTGTTCTTTTGACAAAAGTTGCCCAATATATCTAGTTTACAACCTATGCAATAAAAAAAATTTCTATCTTTTGCGTAGTGAAAATGTTTTTCATAAAAACGCTCATATTTCATGAGATATTTAAGATATTTATATTTCAAATGCAGTATATTGTTTCAATAGTGTTTTTTCAATTTGTCTGATAGTGAGAATAATTTTCGTTTAAAACTTTGTATATTATAAATGAAAAACATGCTGATTTTTTTTATTTTTGGAGTTTAAAAAAAAAATGCTCATATCTCCGTTATTTAACACGCTATCGTCACACGAATTCATTAACAAGTTGTACTGGGTCTATACTAACACAGTCGTGAAGGTAACAACAGACATTATTGATTTTGCTCAATTTGTTACCGGCTCCCTAAATGTTGTCTTAAACCAATCTTCACTGAAAAACTTCAGGAAGATCCAATTCTTTAAATACCCAATGTTTGAAAACGTTTCATCGAGAGATAAGTTTTTAATTTGAAAAAAAAACTTTGCAAATCCTGCTAAATTTTTGAGGAGGAATATAAACGGCAACAGAACAGTAGGGTTATATACCGGGTGATTCAAAATAGATGTTACAGCGATTATCTCGTAAACTAAGAAAGATAGAAACATACTTCCAAATACAAAATTAATGCAAATTAAGAGTAGATTTCAGATATGGCATTTTTTTGTACAAGGGGCTGTATACATATTAAATACGAAATTTAATTTTTATACGGCCCCTCCTATCATATGACTTATATTTAGTAAAATATTCTCCTCGCTCTAACAAACAAAATAAAAAAAAAAATCATCTCTCTAAGTCAAAATCTCGCTGAGTTATTGCAATTTCAAAATTCTAGCATTTTTCGCCAAATCTTAAGGGGTTGTATCAAAAGTGAGAAATTGTAATTACTATAGCTTTTGTAATAAGGCACATGTTGATCAGCGTTTGGGGAAAAAAAAAAGAAAAATCATTCAGGGAAAGACGGTTATTTTAACCTGTAATGTCTCTGTGAATACACAAGAGAATACTCATTGATAATGTAACAAATAAAATTTATGAATAATTTATGTACTAAAAGGGAATTTTCAAATTCATTTTTCTTTCTTTTCTTTTATACATTCTCTTACTCATATACACGGTGTAGAGAAAGAATTGTTTTTGAGTCAAATTTCCGAAAATCAGCTTTTGTTATATTTGCACGTTTTCAGATCCTCTGAATTCAAAAATCATGTTTTTAGCGGTTGGTCTCTCTCTCTCTCTCTCTCTCTCTCTGTGTGTGTGTGTGTGTTATTAGAATATCTCAAGAACAAATAGTAGCAGAAAATCCAAATTCGATATTCTAAATCCGTATCATATTGCGGCGCTACACTAAAGTATTCGTTGCGATCAGACAATTGTTTGTTTACAGGGTCATCCAAGAGATTCCAAATACATTACGTCTGTGAGTGAAATTTCTCATATGTACAGTGCGACATGTATATACCGCACTAAACAAAATGAAAAGAACAGATTTTTTATACTCATAAAAGCATATTTTATGTAGATTGTGGTATAGCAATCAATCATCATTCATTTACAGGGTTACCCAGAGCATTTTGATATATTAGAACTATACTTGGGAATTGCTGGAAGTGTATTTCAATTTATGTTAATTGTTTTACATATAACACTAAATTTACGTACACAAAGTCATTTGTATATAGTTTATAGCCAACATACAGGGCTACCCAAAATTAAGATAAACATTTTTTTTTATTATTATTATTATTAAATGTAATTGGAGTAAGTGCTTTGCTGCATTTTTTTTTATTTTATTTCGAAGAACACTGCTGACACAGAACGGAAAATTAATTTCTCATACACATACTGTAAACAAAGTAGTTTTTGAAGAGCGATTTTTTTTCTGTATAATACCACATTTTGAAGCCTCCTGAATACGAAAGGTAAATTTTTATTGGTTGATCTGTATATATATGAATTATCAGCATAATTTAACAACAAATAATCTCTTACCCTGAAATTTAATACCATAAATACAGGTTGGAGATTAAGAGGTAACATAAAGAATACTGTAAACCTATGTTAAAATAATTCCAATTAGGCTTCGGAAGAGTTTTATATGATAGTTAGTTCTGCGTGAGGGGTGATCTCATGAAATTATTCGTTTCCTGAAATTATTCAACGCAGGCAATAATCAAACTTTTAAAAACTTGACTTTGGTAATAAGGAAGCCTCAAAACGTGTAAATACACAAAAAAACAAGCGATGCATATTTAGTTTAAAAACATACATTATTTATCATATGTCTATGAGGAATTCATTTCCATTCCTGAGTAGTTTTCCTGGGTATGGTAAAATATTATAGTAAAGCACTTTCACTAACAATAAAAAAGAATATTATTGCTTAAATATTTGCAACAATGTATATCTTTTGAAGAATATGTACAAACCACAAAGTGCACCTAAATATAAACCTATAGTAATAATATACGGCGCAACCTAAAATGCACTTCCATCAATTTTCAGCTATTGTCGCATTATAATCTAGTTATTTTGTGTAGCCCTGTAAATGAACAGTGAATGATTTCCTTGCCATATTTTACACGAGGCATGTTTTTATGCATATAAAAATATATATTCATTTCATTTGGTTTAGTGCAGTCTATAGGTGTTAAACTCTACTTACCTGCAATTTCCCCCATAGACGTAATGTATTTGAATATTCTTGTGTGTCCCTGAACACGAACCATTTGTTTCATCTCAATGAAAAGCTTAGTGTAGCATCCCTATATGTACCATTCAACTAATTGATCTGCTTTGGTTTTCTTCCATGATTTATGTGATATCTATATCTTAATCTTTAGAGAATAGAATTGAGTAAACTTTTTTGTTTAATGCTTATTACAGAGCATTGAACTACATCGATTGAACTACATTAAACTACATTGATTTAATCATTTAACTTTGGTATACAGTGCTTAATAGGTGATCCATATTTACATTCTCCCAATATTTTTTACAGCTATATCTTAGGTTCTACACGGAGCAAACTAAGTTTAATTTGTAAGATATTTATTGGTTGGTACTATAATGCTTCAATTTTGAATCATATCAACCATTCCATGAGATGGCACTGCTACAGAAAATTTTTTTACGGTCTACATATAAGCTTTATACTATGGCATCACACAAAATTTGATACATATGATTATTATGAAATATTATGCTGTTTTAATTTTAGTTTATAAAACTGAACAGGAAAAAAATAGACCAGAAAATTAATATTTTAAGTTGATCACCAGTGACCAAACATCATTTTAGCCTATTTGCCATCCTTTGGCATGTTTTGCATCTGATTACCGAAATAATAAATTTCTAGTGTGAATTTTTGAAAGAAACTTTTAAAAACTATCCAATTTTTGCCGAAGTTTCATTTTAGATTCGCCAAATTGTATCAAGGAACGGTGTGAAGGTCGTTGATTTCTGTAAAAAAAGTTTTCGGGTGCAGATTTTTGTTACATTGACATCTGAAAAAAATTACTTTTTAAATTTTTTGGTCTTTTGCAGCTGATTGACAAATAAAACGCAATGATTTGTGGTCGACTGCGAATTGTGAAATTATTTTGATGCTGGTATTTCTTAAATACATTTAATCGCAGCTAAAATAAACTGGTGCAGCCATTCACACTACTTTCTCTTTCCTACATTATTATAGATATTTTGTTGCAGTTTCTGTTGAAAGAAAGATACTTGTATCTGAAATATTTACAAAGCACTTTAAATAAATTATTTAATTGAAAATTATTTTAGAAACAGTTTTATTTGAAATACATTCTGTGTAAGATATCTGGGTATCGACCCCTCAACCTTTCTTTTTAGATATTACAGCTACAGTCACAATATATTTAAGGCTGTAATTAAACTTAAAAAAAGTATTTGAAATTATTCAGAGACTGTCATTCGTATGATTCTTTGAGACTTATTCGACGAATTTTGTTCCAATTTATAATCTTGAAGTTCGAAATTTGACGAAAGTTCTCAATAATTATGTGCTAGAATATAATGGAAAAATACAAAGCTCAGGACTGTTATTAAATATAGAACTTCAAAACTTCGGAAACCCCAAATATTCATTTTTCGCAAAATTTGGTCGGTAAAATTGCCAAATTTGACGAAAAACCTGTCGCATATACCAACCTGAACGCAAGTTTATAGGTTGCTGCTTTCTTTCCAACTTGACTATAAATCTACTTTTATTGCAATAATAGAGCACATTTAAAAGCAGTAAAAATGTTTAATCCACTACATCTATATTGTTTAGCTAACCTCAAGAAGAAGAAGAAGAAGAAGAAAAGCCCTACAATTTATCTATTGCTTTGGAAAACTTTTTTTAATCCTTGACTATCTCCAAACAACACCTCCTGTAATAATGCCTCCGAGCTGAGCTCTACGTCATGGAAGATCGGCCGATTTTATCCAATCAACATTTCCCATGATACATGTTTAATTGTAGGGATTGGACGAAATCGGCCGATCTTCCGTGACGTTGAGCTCAGCTCGGAGGCATTATTACAGGTGGTGTTGCTCCAAACCGTCTCTTTAATTCTAGAGAACAATATCGCATAAGTTTGGTCACCTGTGTTTCTAGGTTACACAATATAAATTTAAAATATTGTAAGCTAATAACTTCAAAAAATGATTTTTAATAAATAATTATTCATTATGTAAGTTGCATTGTAAACTTACGAAATTATCACAGTCTGAGCATTTTGTGCATTTCCGATGATGTAAATTGTAGGAGATAGCGAATTCCAGAAGTGTTGCAAATACCATGATTATGCACATAAATAGCCAGATATCCATGGCTTTGATGTAATTGACTGGAGGCATTTGTGACTTATATTGATCAGCCTGCAAGATAAATGACATAAATGACATTCAATATTAGTATAACTGATATAATAGACTGAAATTTTGAATATATATATATATATATATTATAGTCAATCTATAAAGAAAATTATTCTGCAGATTTCTTTATTTTTAACTGTGCCTCGTCATTGACTGAAAAATATTTTTCTAAATCACCGATTAAACAGATACATTTGCATATTCAAATTACGATTTCAAAAGTAATAAAATATGCAATTTCATTGTGATACGAGATATTTAATGAAAATATGAACGGTACAAAATTAGTCATTTAATTTGCTTTAATATGAATTTGAAACATTCCAAAAGTGTAATCCAGAAAAAATATCTAAATGAAAGTAATTTGTTGAATTAAAAGAATCATATTTCCTCCTTTTAGTATTTTAAAAATTATTATATTAAGATGAATTTTAATTAATTGTCAATAGAACGAAATATTGTCAGACCTTTTTTCTGCTAAAAATTCTTTGATCATGCTGTGTTCACTTGCAAGCAATATTGTTTTAGCAACGTCAGAAATAAAAATTGACAAATCGACATTGCAGTCATACACTGCAATGTGTTATTTGCCTCATGTGACAACATTGGGTCGAATAGTGTAGAACCCGATAATTTCATTTTAAATTAATCCCCAGAAAAAATAAAAAATAAAAAATAAAAATCCAGTATTTGCTCCACCAGTGGCAAATAGATTTTTTTTCTCCAATCTTAAACAAAGAGATGCAGGATTCAAACCCCACTGAAACTCACATAGTTTTCACCGAAACTCACATGAATACGAGTATGACCCTCAGAAACAACTCCTCCCTCCCCATACGAAGAGCACTTCACCCTGGCCTAATACCCTTCCATATAGTCAATCCAGTATTTCCAGCCAAAACATTTTTTCGGCATCAAAAATTTTTGCATGATAACATGGGAATGATAAATCTATATAAATTACTATATCTATGATTAGAGTACACCCCGGACTAGTAACCTTTTTGCTTTAGAACATCACATCCCCACCATACCACCAATTCATTCACCAAACCACCGCCAAATCGACATTTTACTTAAACCAAGGCAAGTTTCTTCCACCTTTGTTATTGCTGTTTTGTATTTCGATTGATTGTAAATTAAACATAAACCACAATCTACACTAGCTGAAATGGAAAGCAAGTAATCTAATCATTGTTATTGATTGAAAGCTGTTCTGTTTGACTTTTCTTTGACTGTTCCTCTTTACCACCAAAACTCCAAATTGGAGTTTTGGCGGTAAAGAGGAACACAGGGGCGCGCCAGCATTAACAGTCGCCTGTGTGCAGAGTTTCAGTTGGCGCCCTATATTACTTAAAAAAAAAAAAAAATCATTTTATAAAAAGTTATTATTTAGCAAGTCAATTGAATGTCGAACCTTAATAGTAATAAGTTTATTGAATGGCTAGTAAAAAGAGAAATGTATCAAATAAAATGAAATTTAAAAAGAAACAAATAATAATTTTACAAATTCAAAAATATCCGCAATCGATTTGTAAGTATCGAAAACCTCTATGTACCAATTTTGAACGATCTGACACTATTTTTATTTTTTTGCCCCCCTCCCTCCCCCCCCCCCCCCTGTTGCCCCTCCTAATAACTTTACACAATCGAAAATATCCCCATTCGACTTGCAGAACTTTAAAACCTATCTGTACCAATTTTCAACGGCCTAACTGTATTTCTATTTGTTTTTGCTCCATAGCCCCCTCCCCTTGCTGCCCCACCTGGGGCTGAATTTCTAAAATTCCAGAAATTGGTTTTTAGATAGTTGCCTTAGCTATATTTTAGAGCAAAAATTTCACGTATATCTATTTTTTTTTTGTTTGGGATATATAGGATTATGCGAAATCACGTTTTACGCATGTGAAATTACGTTTTACCTCCCCCCCCCCTTGGGGACTGAATTTCAAAAATTCCAGAAACCGATTTTGAGACATTTGTATTAGCTATATTTCAAAGCAAAAATTTTACGGATATCTGTTTTTTGTTTGAGATATGAAGGATTTTGTGCAATCACGTTTTGCTCCCAGAGAAGTTACAAACATACATACATACATACATACAGGTGAAGCTAATATAAGCGTGTTAAAAAGTGCATCTTGCAGAAAGAAAAAACTCCCTTACACAAGGAGTTGCAAAAGTACGAGGTACAGTTGTGAAGGTAAACAGGTGAAACTAAATTAGGCAGATTTAGTGTTAATGTGTGTGCAGAAATGCTGCGTTGAGGCATTACAATAGATGGCTTAGATGAAAGCTCTAAGTGTAAACGTTTCTATTTGTTTGGGTCTAATTTTTAAGTAAATATTAAAAAAAAAAAAAAAAAAAAAAAAATCTTAGTGAACAAAATCTTTCTTCACTTTATTACACCTTTTGCAAGTTATTACGCATATCATACTGATCGAAAGTATCCGGCTCTATCCATATTGTTACCAAAATGTCGATTTTCTTGTATGAAAAGAGTAATTGTAAAGAAACAGACAGTTTCTTGTTGAAAGATACACTTTATTCAAAGACTGTTCTCGAAAAAAACAGTAAATTATCATACTCAAATTCATACCTCAAAAAGGTCGTAAAACAATGTTAAAAACGCCATACAGAGTAGAATTTCACTCATTTAAGAATAAATATAAACAATTTAAATGGAAACGAACATTCAGAACAGATGTCCGAATGCAATTGATATTTGGGAGTGTCTCTTCTGTTTGAATAATTTCTGCCGTGATTTGGCGAACTTTCTAGGTTATTCTGCGCCAGAAGTCAGTTGATAAACACAGAAAATTCCAGAAATCGGCTCTTATTGAAGATAGAGCTTCTAAACTTTGGAAACCCTAAATTATTACTTTTCACCAAGGTTGGTCGCCATGTCGCCAAATTAAACGCTAAGTTGCCAAGTCTGTATCCAAGGCTGACATTCATCTCCTAGCCCACTCCCGTTAAAATTGAATGAACTGCTCTTCATTTGCACTTTAATTGTAAATCTGCTTTTATTGCAACAACACTTTTCATTTAGGAAAGTGGTTTAACTCTTTGCAGTACTATAATGAAAATTTTTTTTGTTTAGTCGTACTATTGCAGTACGTTTGCACAGATAAATGAGTTTAACATTTTGTACTAGTACAGATAAATGGAATTTATAAGCATATAAAATTAGAACTCATAATAATAATAATAATAATCCCGTAGTGAGTTCTATTTTTCTCAGTTTCGTTGTTTAAAACGTTCAAAATACTCTTAACATCAAATTAATATATGACTATCGATATAACGACAAGATCTGATTTGGTTAATTATGGAAGTTATTTTTTTTAAGGAACAAATAAATTTATAAATACATAAAATAGGAGTATATAATAAATATTACTTGGTAAATATGGATAAAAAAAATACTTAATAGGGAAAGAAAAATCTAGTGAAAGGAGTTTTGTCCATTTTCATTATCTAAACTTTTTATGTAATTTGTATGTAAATTTATATGAGTTTTTCCATATAGTAGTAAGATACAAAAAATTGTTTATAGTAATAAGATACAAAACTGTTTTGCCGCGACGTTTGTACGCTGCACGGGTATAAATAATAGATAAATTTATAAGTAAATAAAATAAGAATGTATAATAAAAATTATTAAGTTTTAAGGTAGAGTACATGAACATTTAAACAGATAATATTATTTAGTGAAATGTAATTCATTTGACTGAATTTTTGTAAATTCTGGAATAATATATATCCATTTGATCCAAAGTATCTTATGCTATCAATGTAATTGAAAAATTTAAAAAACTGTCTGATACCGTTGTAGAGCGTAAGTATTTTTTGATAATTTTAAATTTAGAAAAAATTGTTCCACTGACGCTACTGATAATTATGCCAGAATAATCTCGAAAATAACTAATCCACACATAAAATTTATTCTTGCTGAGATAATTTGGAGTAAGGTTACGCTTGGAAACGTGTTTGAGATACAGGAAGAAAAAGAGGGAATTTCGTAAAATCAATAGGTGTTGAATACATAGAAACAATTTACGCACCAAAATCTGTTATTGCAGTTTCCATAGATCTTACACAACAAATTTAGCGCTAAAAGGGGGGGGGTCTAAAATTTACCTCCTCTTTACGTCCCCCCCCCTCCAAATCGAAATTACAAAAAAACAAAAATGGGTTTTTGGAAATATCTTAAAGAAGACGCATATCTGTTTTCAACATCTCTGTACCATTTTTAGTAGAATTCTTTCGATAGAATCCGGAATTTGCGAAATCCCCCCCCCCCCCTCAAAAAAATAAAAAAATAAATAAATAAATAAAATAAAATAAAAAATCGATTTTTCCCCTTCCCCCTTAAAAATAAAAAATTCCAAAATTGCAGATGTCTAGTTTTCCCATATGCAATTTCTCCACCATGAAGTAACTTGGAGCCGAATTATGCTTATGTGTTTTTTTGCTTCCTTTCTCCCTTGGAAAGAGTGAAAGGGAATATCGTAAAATCCCGTCAGTATAGGCATCGAATGCATCTAAACAATGCACGCACCAAATTCGTGACTGGAGTTCCCATAAGTTTTTCAAGTCCAATTTAGCGCTAACAGAGTGGTCTCAAATTTGCTCTCTCGTAACACCCCCCCCCCTGTTTTTAACATTTTTGTACCATTTTTGGTAAATTTCTACTCAAAAATACGGAATTTACAAAATTTCCCCACCTGAAAATTGATTTTCTTCCTCACTTCTTAAAAATCAAAAATTCCAAAATCGTAGACAATGATTATTATATTTATTTATTTGTACTCAAATCTAGACTCATATATAATTTCTTCACTGTGAAGAAATTTGAAGCCAAGTTATGCATATAAACGTGTTTTGTCTCCTGATGGGGGGGGGGATTTACAAAAGTTGATAGGTATAATTTTAAGTTGGGTAATTCCTGCCAAGTGTTGTTGAATTCTGTCCAGCTGTTCTCACATGATACCCAAACAAAAATGTTTTAAACATGCAGACACAACGACCGCATACGCACGCACACACAGAGAAAATTTTCTGAAATCAGATTTGGCTTTTACAGTGTGTGAAACGGGAAGATATCGCAATTTTTTTCGAATTTGAGACATTTACAGAAAAAAATATGATTTTATTAATATAGATGTTACATCAATAATGCAAAAGGTAAAAAAATACTCTAAATAAAATATTCGGTTCTATTAAATTTTCACTTTTGCAATTCAGTTATGTTGTCTTTTTACAAATCTAAGTGGCTTTTTTCCGACAGAAGAGGGGGGGGGGGAGAAGGAGATTAAGGTGCTCTTTTAAATTTTAATAAAATGCTTTGATATGTTAAATAGTCAAAGAAAATTTTGCTGAAGGTTGGCGCATCTTTACAAAGTTATTCTACTTTTAATGATGCACTTTCACAAAAAACACCTAAACTACTGAGGACCACAAGTTTTGCCAGCATATATTTCAAGGCGCCACATTTAGTCGTACTAGTCGCATGGCTTCAAACCGGCATTATAAAATCAGATTTAATAAAGCAATACATATATATGTATTTTCCTTTTTTTTAAATTTCTTTTTCCTTTTTTTCTTTCTTTTTTTTTTTTTTTCCTTTCTTTCAATTCTTTTTTTTTTTTTTTTTTTTTAAATAATTTATTTTTGGCTGGCGCCTTTCTTTACCTGGCGCCTGTGTGCGCCGCACACTTCGCACACCGGGTCGGCGCGCCCCTGGAGGAACAAACCATTTTAAACATGCAAAATCCCAAGAACCAGTTGCCAAGAAAGCGATTATCGCTAAAAGAAGGCGCAAAAACCGCACTGATGTTCCAGGAATTTTTCTCCATAGCCAGTATAAGGAATTCATACTCTACTAACATATCTGCTCGATGCTACAGACTAAGGAATCAACTAGAACGGCAAGATGACTAATCTGGTATGGGGAGAAAGTGAAGTAACTGTAAGGCGCTTTATTATGGTGAGAAAACTTAGTTAGTTTTTCTCACCATTATTTTTAAATTTAATCTTTCTATCCTTTACATACATAGATTTTCCTCATATTACTAAGTTGCTTTAATCAATTATCGTGGCTCTTTCTCTTTTTATCCTTCTTAAAGTTGATGCTTTCTTTAAACAAAACTATTTACACTTTATGAATGATATAAACTATCAATTTGCTTCTAAAATTAGTAAATTCCACTCTGCCTGGAATTTTAACTCTATTAATGATAAATCTAACTTCAAATAAACTATATTAAATTAATAAATATTAAGATTCTATAATTTACAGATTTTTTTTTTTTTTGTGTATAAAAGACTATAAAACAAAATAAAGAAATAAACAAAAAGGAACTCATGTCTAAATTTAATTTGAACCTATTATCTTTACCAGTAATTTCTTATATATAGATCTCAAGTTTCTAAAATAAGGCCAAAAGATAAAAAAAAAAATCCAGAGTTTTCTCTGGTTTTCTCATAAAATGCTAAATGCAACTTTTATAACAATCAAATTTTTGATATCCTGTCAGAATTGTTTACTAAAAAATTACGAGAAAGCACCAGACTTTTTCTTTAATAAAAAAAAACAAAATTGGCCAGTATCGTATAGTGTCAAAAGAAGATTTAAAATCGTTACTTCACCTTTCGATTTATCTCTCACAAATAAAATATAATTTACTTTAAACAAATAAAAACTTGCGTTGTGTACCCATAAGAAACCCAAGTAAAAATGAAGGACAATGATGACAGCGTTGTTACTTTTACGTTACTAAACTACTAAATCATATACCTCAATGTAAACAAATTTTATACCTAAATCTTCCAATACAACTGGACCTTTCAGTACACAGACACCACAAATACATGAACAAGAAAAAAAACATTTTATTTATTTCTTCTATCAGGATCCACCTGGAAGGGAAACTTACCACCTCAACCCTCTTTGGGAATCGTTTATTGACCAGATTTTAAATCCTAATATCTAAGTCACAAGATTTGATTATACAACTTATTTAACTTCAACTTATTTTTTTTTTTCTTTCACAATTCCCAATCAGAAGGTTAAAGTAGCTAACTGAAGGTGTCCAGTTACGATTTTATTTAATGATTTCATTTGAAAAAATGTTCCTACAACTTTTAATATATTAATATAGTCCTTGTCATTAGACTTTCCTAAAATTAAAATTCAATCTATTTTTTGAAGACACATCGATTCAAACTACATTTATTCTATACTAGCTGACCCGTCCGGCTTCGCACTGATGAACAAATTTTAGTTAAAGATGGATTGATATGTAAAAAATCAAGAAATATATCAGTTTATATGTTATAGTCAGGCAATATTATTAACTGGAAAGTCAAAATACAATTTTACAATTATTTTTTTTAATTAGTTGTTAAATGTTGGCAATTTTTACTTAATGCTATTTATTTATTTATTTATTTATTTCATAAAAAGAAACATTTCTTTACTCATGAATAAAAAATATTGAAAAATAAACCTATGACATGAAAATGTTTTTGATAAAATTGACGTCATAATAGCTTTAATTATTATTTATTTTTTCATTTCGCAAATATATTTAATTTTTTCCATAATTGATTATTATTTTAATAATGTATATTAAAGGAGAAATCAATAAAATGAAACAATATTCGTACAATATATACTATTACAGAATCTGGTGTGAAACAACCACACGACTTCCATTACCCACTATTACACGTAATATATACAATTTTTTGGAGATATTACTTGCATTTTTTGAGATTTTCGAGTAAGAGAAACTTGATACACGTATAAAGACACATGCAACGGAGTTTGCATAGCGAGTTAAAAAATAAGGGGAAAAAATATAGTTATTTTTTTAAACACGAATTTCCGAGATCTAAAACTGAACTACGTAATCAGGATGACCGTTAATATTCCTGTAATAAGCACGTAATACTTGAGAAAGGTTATCTAAATTGGATTAAAGAAAAAATTTTCAAGAATACGTTAGAGCCGTTTTTGAGATACCAACTTTTACCAAAACTTAACATACTCAATTATTGACCTAAAAACAATTACATACAAAAGGATATTTAATAGGAAGTTAACATGGCGAGTTTGAAAAAAATCCGTACAGGCGTTTTTAAAGGAACGCACTTGCGAAGTCTGAAATTGAGCTGTTTATAGAGGACGCCTATCAATTTTCCTGAACTAAGCAACTTTTCAATCGAAAGGGCATCTAATATATTATTTATATAGCAACTTTGAAGAAAATCATTAGAGGTGTTTTTGAATATGGGCTTAGGGTCCCATTTCTGGTTTTCGATGACCCAATTCCGGTTTTTCAATTTTCACGAAAATTTGGAAAATTTATCTGTACACCAGACCTGAATCACTTGTGAATTTTAGTAGTTCTATTTTTATTAGTTTTGGAGATATGACAGCCAGAAGATTACACACACACGTGCACATATACACACACACTGACCAATTGTCAAAACCTATACAATACTTCCACTACCTACGGTAGTAGGGTAATTGAAGTAAACACATACATCTCGTATTTACTACGATATAATATACAGATTTTCGTATTACGTTTTCGATCGCCAAATACAAAAATCGCCAATGACGATAGATATCAAATCTATGCTTTGTTTTCAATTAAAATATTGAAAATTTTAATTAAAAATTTATTTTACCAAAATTTATTATAGCTTCTAGCACTTAGAGAGAGACAGTGTAACTTTTGATTATTGAAAGAAAAAAAAAAAAAAAAAAAAAAAGCAATCGGCTTTTTAGTTCTAGCGATCGTTCTCTACATATGCATATAAACCTTTCTTTTTTTTATATTAGTATAGCTATAGAGCATAGGTATATTAAATAGGTTTCCAGTCAATATAATGTAACTCAAATAATTAAATGCTATTTACATTTCAGTAATGGCTGTACGCGCTATGTATATTGAGCTACTTGCCATAACTGTTAGTTGCTAAAAATAGTCGCCAAATAAATTTAAACATCTCAATACGCAAGCGAAGTATGACATCACTGACCGCCCGTGGATGCAAGAAAAAGATTTTCCATGTTAATCGCTCATTGGATTTTTTTTTTTTTTTTTTTATTAAAATTCTAGAAGAATTATTTCCCGATTTTAATCCTCATATTTGGGTATAGATATGTATTAGTTATTGTATGCATGCGTTAGATTGAGTTATTTTGCTGTCAAATTGACAAAATTTTAATTTTAAATTTCAAAACTGTCACCCTTGGCGTTTTTTGTATTTCGCGATCAAAAACGTAATACGAAAATATACATGCCAGATGTATATTTTCGTAATATGTATTGTACGAAATATTGTTTCATATTATTCGTTACACTCTTAATGTAAGTTTTTAAAATAACCATGATTTTTGAAAGGAATTAAATTATATTCGCCAGATAATTTGGCGATATTTTTTTTTTTCTGCCAAGGATGACGGATATCAAATCTATTCCGCTGCAACATATTAGTATATTATATCAGATACTTTATTTAGACATTTGAAAACAAATTTAACTTCAAATTATGATAGAATATTTATCCTTTCCCTTTTAATTAGTTTATTAGTTGGATGTTTATTGTGTAAATATCATCCTTTGAAATGAAATGTTTATGTTTTCAATCGAATATGGAAATTTGCCATTTTTTTTTTCTAGAGTTTTGAAATTTAAAATTCCAATTTTATTAATTTTACAACAAAAACAATTTAATCTAACGGATGCACATGATAACTAATACATATCTATATCCAAATATGGGGATTAAAATGGGGAAATAATTTTCCTCGATCTTTATTATTTTTTTACAAAAAATCCAGTTCACTTTTTATATTATTGTTCGCGTGAAAATATATTTTATTATATGTCTAAAAATAAATTAATTCGTAAATCTTTTTGGCAACAATTATAAATTAAAATAAATAATATTATAGGGCAGTTCCTTGTTTGTAAACAAACATCTCAACTTTTATGAGTGGTTGGCAAAAATGCTTGGGAAAAGCATAGCGATGGCGGATCACCAATGTAGTATCAATGGTGGGCGGGGCGCGGGAAAGTCGAGCGCGCTTTTTTGCCAACCACCAGACGTCACGAGGAAATGCTCTATAAAATAGAATTTCTTATTTTATTTTATTTTATTTATTTATTTTTAAATTCCAATTTCGTTTACACACATCAGTTTAAACCACGGAGTAATGAAGACTCCGCGGTTTAAACATTGATGATTAGATATTATATCATATCATATCAAATTAAATTATTAGAAAAATAAACACTTTTAATTCTATAATGACGTCAGATTTAACGTGTAAGTTTAACAATTAAAAAAGCTTTATATGAATTTCAATTTAATGCACGTGCAAATATATTTCTTTTCTTTTCACGTAAAGATATTTTAAAAACGAAATGAATATGTAAATGTTTCTTTTATGTTGGCAGCAGCTAATTTTTTTTAATATTTCATTATTTCCATTTCTATTACGGCTTCTATGGGGATTTTAATTAAAATGCTCAGATTTTAAACTAAAATTTATTTTATCAAAATTAAATATAGCCTATAACAATATGGCATACTGTAGCTTTCGGTCAGTGAAAGAAGTTTTTAAATCGGTTCAGTAGTTTCAGAGATTACCCTCCACAAACAAACAATTTTTTGTGCTTTATATAATGATATAGATTAAAGCTTGGTTATTAAAAATTATAACAGAGTTAACCAGCTATAACTCAATATGTGTATCTATAAATTCTCATTAACAAATTCATCCTACTCCAGAATAATAAAGGTATACTGTCATCACTGTACATCATTGGAGACTTTAATTTTTGCCCAAATATTATCATCTTACGTACTTCCTAAACAATAAGATTTTTCTTTTATTAGTAATCTCTAGTTTCGGCTGAATAACATAATTTTTCTACCCTAGAATTCTCTAATGAATTAGAGAACCTCCTCCAATAATAAAAAATTTAGGTATTTAAAGGATGGCTTCCTCCTGGAAACTCCAACTTAAACATACTATTATATAAATTAAAAAATAGTAAAAAAAAATAACAACAGAATCTATAAAAAAAACTAAGTTCTCTTAAAATACAAACAATAATATTTATTTGATCTCATTATCCTACACTAAACAAACAAAACATAAGAAATATATAAATAATCAGGAAAAATATTACGTTCTTTTAACACAATATAACATACGACAACTTCGTATGAAAAAAAATAAACGTAAGAAACCAAGAGTTTCATACACTTTCGAACACTTTATCATTTAAAACCTTTTTTTTTGTTAAAATGCAAACACTAAATAAATCAAAAAAAAAGCTTTAACAACTTACAATTAAGGCCTTCTCAAGTTGTGGCTGTTATTCCTTTAGACTAAACAGGAGTCTGGCTATCAGGACTCATGGCTTTCAAAATTGAACACTGGGAATTGGATGAGTATGCTGCAGGGCGAAGTCCTCCCTCACGCAGTTCATGGTCAGCTGGGGCTTAGTATCAGGGCATTAGTTGTCTCATTCCAATTTATCTTTTCAATGACGGATTTAATTTCGTAGAATATTGCTACAATAACCTCATTTTTCAACTCGTGGGTCATTTCTGCTCCTCTTGAACGAACGAAAAAAGGACGGATGCTACTAAAAAAAAAACGGACGATAGCCTTAATGCCGCCCCAATCTCCCACCTATAAAAAAAGGTCTTCACTGATTGGGGTGGTCGGCAAAGCCTTTTGTTTTGTCCACATTATCAATTAAGGTCCAACCTATGACGGGATATAGCCGCTGGCCTCAAATGTCATTACCGATGTCGAAATTCACCGTCATAACTTGCAAGTCGCCGCCACTGGAGTGAGTCGGGGCCCGCTACCGTTCAGTCCTAGCCTGCCTTCTGTGATGCTGCGAGAGCGCCAAGAAAACGAACCTTTACGTATGAAGTTCTCCAGCTGAAAGCCTCATCTCCGGGAGCCCGGAGGCACCCTTCTCCTTATAAGGAAAAATTTCCTACATCTCAGTCCTGGATGGAGTCTTCACATCGAAAGAATAAACATTTTTCCCCCAAAAAGGGAACTCAATTCTCACTTGTTACCAAAATGTATTTCTAAAATTATTCATTGTCCAATGGAAATCCAATTTTTTCAAAAACCTACACCTCTTCGTGATTACCCCCACGCGATGATAGGCCCACTAGGCTGCCTCAAGGAGGAGCCTTTCTCACCCCTATACAATAAAAAAAATAAAAGAATTCCGCCAGATGCCCCTGACAGAAAAAAACATCTGGGATTTCTCCGTCAACCCACAAAATTCCAGACCTAGACTTTTTGAACTTGACAGATTTTCAGACATACCCGTGTCATAAACTCTTTGAATTCGACAGATTTTCTGACATCCCCGTATCATAAATACGGCTTTATGCAGTCCTCAGAAACATAAAAAGTTTAAAGTTTCTCGTCTCCCTATCTGAACTCTGGCATTTCACAGGCTAGATAGCATTTTTCGAGTCATCAACCGCTCAGTTTCCCGGGAAAAGAGATCACACAAAGTGTTTCTCCAGAAAGTTAGGGGAAGCCCAGTAAACATCATTCAACAACATCTGGAAAAGTCAGTCTACCCCAAAACCTCTTGCTTTCCGAGAAGAGAAAAAAAAAATTAGAAAATTCTTAAGTGCCGCTACCTACAGCAAAAGAGTATATATAAGTTTTTTAAATAAAAATTTAAACTGTTCGTGTAACATTTAACTTTTTCCTTTATAATTGATAAATTTTAAATAATATAGTTTTCTGAGAAGGGGTCTGAAAAATATAGTTTTTGTAAAAATAAACAAGTTTATTTAAAATATTAGCAAAAATTTAAAATATTAACATTTAAGAAATACAGCTTTTGTAGGAAACCGAAATCCATCTTAACAATCACCACGGCACCAGTTATTATGGTGAGAAAACTTAGTTAGTTTTTCTCACCATTATTTTTAAATTTAATCTTTCTATCCTTTACATACATAGATTTTCCTCATATTACTAAGTTGCTTTAATCAATTATCGTGGCTCTTTCTCTTTTTATCCTTCTTAAAGTTGATGCTTTCTTTAAACAAAACTATTTACACTTTATGAATGATATAAACTATCAATTTGCTTCTAAAATTAGTAAATTCCACTCTGCCTGGAATTTTAACTCTATTAATGATAAATCTAACTTCAAATAAACTATATTAAATTAATAAATATTAAGATTCTATAATTTACAGATTTTTTTTTTTGTGTATAAAAGACTATAAAACAAAATAAAGAAATAAACAAAAAGGAACTCATGTCTAAATTTAATTTGAACCTATTATCTTTACCAGTAATTTCTTATATATAGATCTCAAGTTTCAAAAAATAAGGCCAAAAGATAAAAAAAAAAATCTAGAGTTTTCTCTGGTTTTCTCATAAAATGCTAAATGCAACTTTTATAACAATCAAATTTTTGATATCCTGTCAGAATTGTTTACTAAAAAATTACGAGAAAGCACCAGACTTTTTCTTTAATAAAAAAAAACAAAATTGGCCAGTATCGTATAGTGTCAAAAGAAGATTTAAAATCGTTACTTCACCTTTCGATTTATCTCTCACAAATAAAATATAATTTACTTTAAACAAATAAAAACTTGCGTTGTGTACCCATAAGAAACCCAAGTAAAAATGAAGGACAATGATGACAGCGTTGTTACTTTTACGTTACTAAACTACTAAATCATATACCTCAATGTAAACAAATTTTATACCTAAATCTTCCAATACAACTGGACCTTTCAGTACACAGACACCACAAATACATGAACAAGAAAAAAAACATTTTATTTATTTCTTCTATCAGGATCCACCTGGAAGGGAAACTTACCACCTCAACCCTCTTTGGGAATCGTTTATTGACCAGATTTTAAATCCTAATATCTAAGTCACAAGATTTGATTATACAACTTATTTAACTTCAACTTATTTTTTTTTTTTTTTTTCTTTCACAATTCCCAATCAGAAGGTTAAAGTAGCTAACTGAAGGTGTCCAGTTACGATTTTATTTAATGATTTCATTTGAAAAAATGTTCCTACAACTTTTAATATATTAATATAGTCCTTGTCATTAGACTTTCCTAAAATTAAAATTCAATCTATTTTTTGAAGACACATCGATTCAAACTACATTTATTCTATATTAAAGCTTGGTTATTAAAAATTATAACAGAGTTAACCAGCTATAACTCAATATGTGTATCTATAAATTCTCATTAACAAATTCATCCTACTCCAGAATAATAAAGGTATACTGTCATCACTGTACATCATTGGAGACTTTAATTTTTGCCCAAATATTATCATCTTACGTACTTCCTAAACAATAAGATTTTTCTTTTATTAGTAATCTCTAGTTTCGGCTGAATAACATAATTTTTCTACCCTAGAATTCTCTAATGAATTAGAGAACCTCCTCCAATAATAAAAAATTTAGGTATTTAAAGGATGGCTTCCTCCTGGAAACTCCAACTTAAACATACTATTATATAAATTAAAAAATAGTAAAAAAAAATAACAACAGAATCTATAAAAAAAACTAAGTTCTCTTAAAATACAAACAATAATATTTATTTGATCTCATTATCCTACACTAAACAAACAAAACATAAGAAATATATAAATAATCAGGAAAAATATTACGTTCTTTTAACACAATATAACATACGACAACTTCGTATGAAAAAAAATAAACGTAAGAAACCAAGAGTTTCATACACTTTCGAACACTTTATCATTTAAAACCTTTTTTTTTGTTAAAATGCAAACACTAAATAAATCAAAAAAAAAGCTTTAACAACTTACAATTAAGGCCTTCTCAAGTTGTGGCTGTTATTCCTTTAGACTAAACAGGAGTCTGGCTATCAGGACTCATGGCTTTCAAAATTGAACACTGGGAATTGGATGAGTATGCTGCAGGGCGAAGTCCTCCCTCACGCAGTTCATGGTCAGCTGGGGCTTAGTATCAGGGCATTAGTTGTCTCATTCCAATTTATCTTTTCAATGACGGATTTAATTTCGTAGAATATTGCTACAATAACCTCATTTTTCAACTCGTGGGTCATTTCTGCTCCTCTTGAACGAACGAAAAAAGGACGGATGCTACTAAAAAAAAAACGGACGATAGCCTTAATGCCGCCCCAATCTCCCACCTATAAAAAAAGGTCTTCACTGATTGGGGTGGTCGGCAAAGCCTTTTGTTTTGTCCACATTATCAATTAAGGTCCAACCTATGACGGGATATAGCCGCTGGCCTCAAATGTCATTACCGATGTCGAAATTCACCGTCATAACTTGCAAGTCGCCGCCACTGGAGTGAGTCGGGGCCCGCTACCGTTCAGTCCTAGCCTGCCTTCTGTGATGCTGCGAGAGCGCCAAGAAAACGAACCTTTACGTATGAAGTTCTCCAGCTGAAAGCCTCATCTCCGGGAGCCCGGAGGCACCCTTCTCCTTATAAGGAAAAATTTCCTACATCTCAGTCCTGGATGGAGTCTTCACATCGAAAGAATAAACATTTTTCCCCCAAAAAGGGAACTCAATTCTCACTTGTTACCAAAATGTATTTCTAAAATTATTCATTGTCCAATGGAAATCCAATTTTTTCAAAAACCTACACCTCTTCGTGATTACCCCCACGCGATGATAGGCCCACTAGGCTGCCTCAAGGAGGAGCCTTTCTCACCCCTATACAATAAAAAAAATAAAAGAATTCCGCCAGATGCCCCTGACAGAAAAAAACATCTGGGATTTCTCCGTCAACCCACAAAATTCCAGACCTAGACTTTTTGAACTTGACAGATTTTCAGACATACCCGTGTCATAAACTCTTTGAATTCGACAGATTTTCTGACATCCCCGTATCATAAATACGGCTTTATGCAGTCCTCAGAAACATAAAAAGTTTAAAGTTTCTCGTCTCCCTATCTGAACTCTGGCATTTCACAGGCTAGATAGCATTTTTCGAGTCATCAACCGCTCAGTTTCCCGGGAAAAGAGATCACACAAAGTGTTTCTCCAGAAAGTTAGGGGAAGCCCAGTAAACATCATTCAACAACATCTGGAAAAGTCAGTCTACCCCAAAACCTCTTGCTTTCCGAGAAGAGAAAAAAAAAATTAGAAAATTCTTAAGTGCCGCTACCTACAGCAAAAGAGTATATATAAGTTTTTTAAATAAAAATTTAAACTGTTCGTGTAACATTTAACTTTTTCCTTTATAATTGATAAATTTTAAATAATATAGTTTTCTGAGAAGGGGTCTGAAAAATATAGTTTTTGTAAAAATAAACAAGTTTATTTAAAATATTAGCAAAAATTTAAAATATTAACATTTAAGAAATACAGCTTTTGTAGGAAACCGAAATCCATCTTAACAATCACCACGGCACCAGTTATTATGGTGAGAAAACTTAGTTAGTTTTTCTCACCATTATTTTTAAATTTAATCTTTCTATCCTTTACATACATAGATTTTCCTCATATTACTAAGTTGCTTTAATCAATTATCGTGGCTCTTTCTCTTTTTATCCTTCTTAAAGTTGATGCTTTCTTTAAACAAAACTATTTACACTTTATGAATGATATAAACTATCAATTTGCTTCTAAAATTAGTAAATTCCACTCTGCCTGGAATTTTAACTCTATTAATGATAAATCTAACTTCAAATAAACTATATTAAATTAATAAATATTAAGATTCTATAATTTACAGATTTTTTTTTTTGTGTATAAAAGACTATAAAACAAAATAAAGAAATAAACAAAAAGGAACTCATGTCTAAATTTAATTTGAACCTATTATCTTTACCAGTAATTTCTTATATATAGATCTCAAGTTTCAAAAAATAAGGCCAAAAGATAAAAAAAAAAATCTAGAGTTTTCTCTGGTTTTCTCATAAAATGCTAAATGCAACTTTTATAACAATCAAATTTTTGATATCCTGTCAGAATTGTTTACTAAAAAATTACGAGAAAGCACCAGACTTTTTCTTTAATAAAAAAAAACAAAATTGGCCAGTATCGTATAGTGTCAAAAGAAGATTTAAAATCGTTACTTCACCTTTCGATTTATCTCTCACAAATAAAATATAATTTACTTTAAACAAATAAAAACTTGCGTTGTGTACCCATAAGAAACCCAAGTAAAAATGAAGGACAATGATGACAGCGTTGTTACTTTTACGTTACTAAACTACTAAATCATATACCTCAATGTAAACAAATTTTATACCTAAATCTTCCAATACAACTGGACCTTTCAGTACACAGACACCACAAATACATGAACAAGAAAAAAAACATTTTATTTATTTCTTCTATCAGGATCCACCTGGAAGGGAAACTTACCACCTCAACCCTCTTTGGGAATCGTTTATTGACCAGATTTTAAATCCTAATATCTAAGTCACAAGATTTGATTATACAACTTATTTAACTTCAACTTATTTTTTTTTTTTTTTTTCTTTCACAATTCCCAATCAGAAGGTTAAAGTAGCTAACTGAAGGTGTCCAGTTACGATTTTATTTAATGATTTCATTTGAAAAAATGTTCCTACAACTTTTAATATATTAATATAGTCCTTGTCATTAGACTTTCCTAAAATTAAAATTCAATCTATTTTTTGAAGACACATCGATTCAAACTACATTTATTCTATATTAAAGCTTGGTTATTAAAAATTATAACAGAGTTAACCAGCTATAACTCAATATGTGTATCTATAAATTCTCATTAACAAATTCATCCTACTCCAGAATAATAAAGGTATACTGTCATCACTGTACATCATTGGAGACTTTAATTTTTGCCCAAATATTATCATCTTACGTACTTCCTAAACAATAAGATTTTTCTTTTATTAGTAATCTCTAGTTTCGGCTGAATAACATAATTTTTCTACCCTAGAATTCTCTAATGAATTAGAGAACCTCCTCCAATAATAAAAAATTTAGGTATTTAAAGGATGGCTTCCTCCTGGAAACTCCAACTTAAACATACTATTATATAAATTAAAAAATAGTAAAAAAAAAAATAACAACAGAATCTATAAAAAAAACTAAGTTCTCTTAAAATACAAACAATAATATTTATTTGATCTCATTATCCTACACTAAACAAACAAAACATAAGAAATATATTGTTGCGTACTTGGGGGTTCGTGAGTTGTCTGAGAATGAAAGGCCAAACGTACAAAAATTCAGTAATTTATTCACAGAAAATTCCAGAAAAATACAGGTCTATAAACCAAGTATCAGCTTCAATTCAAACAGTAAACACAGCTTAAACAACAGCTGTCAATAGCAAATCCACAGTACAAACTGTATAGCAAAAACACTTGAATCAGTCATTTGAGAAACACCTCATGTCCATTTTTGGCCAAAATTGAGTTAGACATATTAAATTGTTGGTGAAGGCTAGACAAATCCAATACGCATAAAACAATTCATCTCCACTTAATAACCATGGTGATGCTGCATTTGAAAATATCCATTCCTTTGAGAAACACCTCATCTCCTGGAAATGTGTTGTTTCTCAAATGACTTACAAAAGAATGTGGCTGGTGGTAGCACTGTTTCTTGTTATTCTACTTTAATGTGGCTCCCGTATAATCCCTTTGAGACCTCTTAAACCAGATTTGGGGATTTACCTGTTCTTCTTAACTCAGGCACATTGGGACGTGCCTAGATGTCTAGGTCGTGACATGTGGTTCGTAGCCGAGATGTTTATTTTATTTTATTTTTTATTTATTTTTTTTTTCGAGTTTACTTCTTTTTCTTTTTCAGATACCTTGTCTTTTTATTTGTCTAATCTTTTTTCACACGTAGTTTTCATTTTTTCCCCCTCTTCTAAGCTGTATGAAAGATATAGTCTTATTATGTCAGAAGAAAAAGAGGTTTTGTTTCAATATGGAGATTTACTGATTTTCGATTCTTTTTTAACTTAGATAAATTTGTGGCTTACTGGAAAGTTGGAAAAATATCTATCATTATACCACTATTTATTAAACTCTCTTTTACTTAATTTCTTTTACTTTTATATCACGAGGGCTTAGTTAAGAAGGGACCAAATGAAATTTGTTCATTTTTAGTTGATTATATCAATGAAGGTTTTGATGCTAGTGTTAGGCATCTTCATTTTTTTCCGATGGTGCACCTGGACAAAACAAAAACACCGTGGTTGTGCAGTTTTTTCTAGCCCTAATACAAACTGACCGATTCGACAGTATTCATCACTATTTTCCTATTCGAGGTATTCGTACCTTCCGTGTGACCGCGACTTTAGTGTAATCAAACGAAAAATTAAAACAACTGACAGGATTTACACAGTAAAACAGTATTCTGAACTTATGTTGCACTCTTCTGCTATTCAGGACAAGTTCCTGGTGGAAATAGTAGAAAGAGAAAAATTAAAGGATTTTATATCATGGTGTGGTCAATTTTATAAAAAAAATGTAATATCTACAGAGACTCAAGCAAGGAATATCCCAAAGGTAAACAAAATAAAATTCAACATTTCAACTTTTATGGAGTTTCATTACTCTAATAAACATGTAGGCCAAGTTAAAGTAAAAAACTTTATTGGTGGACTCAATTAACAAACTTTTGACTTGAAAAAACCGGGAACTGGTTTACCAGAGCTTCCAAAAATCAGTGCCTACCCGCAAAAATGTGTACCTATCAATATCAACAAAATCAATGACCTCAAGAATGTTGAAGCCTATATACCTGCAGACATTGTTGGTGAATTTTATTCAAAAATTTATGACTGGCCAACTATCGATATGGATGACATTGAAATGTTTTAAGAAACAATGTTTGGAAAATGTGTATATATTATTTGAAAAATAAAATACTGATTTTTATTAATAATTTGAATTGTTTTACCTTTTATTTCATACCTGATAACATATCGTTTAGTCAGTCATTTGAGAAACAACACATCTCCAACAACGTTTATAATTTTTTAAAATATCAAAATAAAAATAATAAAATTTTATTTTGGTAGAATTAGCTTACCAAACCCCTGTAGAAACATATAAAAAAATTAAAAAAATATATGATGTTAAATTATGGACCAGCAGGTTTTTTTTTGATTTCCTGAAAGTTTACTTTTTTGGATATGAGGTGTTTCTCAAATGACCGATTCACTTGAAGCAGATCTCTCTCAAAGAGGCTCAAGAGCAAGCACTAGCGAAGCTGGCTGAAGACTGAACTGAACTCCCTGCCCTTGGCGAGGAAGCGCTCCTTATATGCTGTTCCATGGAGCCCAGATTTTTCGAGAAAACTCTAGAAAGTGGTCAACCAATCAACTTACAGCTTCCATATTTGGTATATCCCATATAAGGATTTTCTCGCCAAGGTCGCCAAAAAAATCGCCAAGGTGGAAAAAAGTCGCCAAATTTGGCGCCAAATCCATTACGTGCATTACTGGGGCTTTTTAATGCGTTTTTAAGGGAAAATAAGGCTATTTCAACGCTAAAACGACTAGAAATGCACAAAATTAGCACTTTATAACTTACTAAGCCTCTTTGAAAGAATTTATACAAAAATAAACACAATTATTTACAATTTCGTAACACTGCCCCCCTCCCAAGGACTGCACGTCCCGGGCAGTGCAACCCTTGGTCAAGAGGCGAAACTAAACAAATTTACACAATCTAAAACACAAAAACTAAGTTGCACATAAAGATAACATAGAAATAGAAATTAAGTGAGAAATATTTACAAAATTCACAAACATGTTCAAGTGTTTATATACAAATATTTACAAAATTCACAAATATGTACAAATATTTATATACAAATATTTACATTACGCATGCGCAAATTTTACCAGTATTTACATTTTTAAATTTTAATATTACCGTTAATTGTGGTACTTGGCTAGCCTGTTATAGTGCACCACCTTCGGTTTTGACGATGGTGTTTTAGTGATCCGCACCACTACATCATTCAGCCTTTTTAAGACTGTGTATGGTCCGTCCCAGTTGCACTGTAACTTGGGAGAGAGTCCTTTTCGACGAACAGGATTCCACAACCAGACCTTCTCTCCTTCCTGGAACTCATGTTGTGTAGCCTTTAGATCGTACCTTGTCTTCATTTTCTCCGTTGCCATGTTAATCCGCTCCCGAGCAAAGTTGTATACGTCCTCAAATCGTGCCTGGAGATCTTGGATGTACTCCTCGGGCGATGAAGGCGCATCGGGTGGACAACCAAACAGGAGATCACAGGGGAGACGAAGTTCACGTCCAAACAGCATCTGGGCTGGAGTATAGCCGGTGGTTTCATGGACAGCACTTCGATAAGCCAGCAGGAACAATGGCAACTTCAAGTCCCAATCTTGCTGGTTCCTTGATACTAGCAGAGAGAGGTTATTTAGGATGGTACGATTGAACCTCTCGACCATGCCGTCCGACTGGGGATGTAAGGGTGTTGTCCGGGTTTTGTCTATGCCGAGCAGTTGACACAGTCCTTTGAAAACATCAGAGGTAAAGTTCCTACCTTGGTCGGTATGAAGTTGTAGGGGCGTGCCGTACCTTGACACCCATTGCTGTACTAGGACCTCTGCGACTGTGCATGCCTCTTGATTGGGAATGGGATATGCCTCAGGCCACTTGGTGAAATAGTCCATCACGACGAGAATGTATTTATTTCCACTGGAGGTCCGTGGCAAAGGACCCAAGATGTCGATTGCAATCCGTTCAAATGGTGCTCCCACGTTATACCGTTGCAGTCTTCCTCGACTTCGTTTCTGCGGGCCTTTACGTGCCGCACAAGCATCACAGGATTTACACCATTTCTCCACATCCTCCTTTGCCTTGCACCAGTAGAAGCGTTCCCGAACTTTCTGCAGAGTCTTCATTACCCCAAAATGGCCTCCGGTAGAGCTACTATGCAGTTGTTCTAAAACAGCTGGAATTTTTGATCTTGGTAATAAAATCTGCCATCTGAAGCTTTTCCCATCATCAGATTCCCACTTTCTGTATAGTACGCCGTTCCTGATATGAAGAGAGTCCCAAAGTGCCCAATAACTTTTCGTAATGGGACTAAATCTGGAAATATCCTGCCAGATAGGTCTGTTGCAGGTCGTCTCCTTCAGCCGTAATATTGGCTTTATGTCAGGATCTTCCAACTGGGCTTTTCTAAGTTCTTCGTCACTCCAGAGATCGGGATCTTGTTCTGATGGTGCTGAGACAGTAACTTGGCGAGCAACTGGCTGTATTCTTTGGGGTCTATCCTCGGCTTTAGAGCTGTATTTATGATCTTCAGATGGAGACTTCCGAAAGAAGGCATTTGGATTTTCCCGAAGAGCTCCTTCTGTGTGGCATACTTCCCAGACATCCTTGGTTGCTTCTCTATGTGTTCTTACTGGGCAGCTTCGCTTGATATGCCCATCTTTTCCACAGCCCCAGCATTTAGTTGTTGGAGTCTTCCCTTTTCCCTTACTCTCAAGAATGCGTAGTCTTCTATTAATATCTGGAATCATGTTCTGAATTTCTTTAAAATCATCTTGAGAACCGTTCACTTTGTCTGCTGTGCTGTTCTGGCGATGTTTACAGCAGGCCTGTTGGGCTGTCTCGAGCTTTAGGGCATACACCAAGGCTGACTCCACATCTTTCACGCCGGAGAGTCTGAGGGCTTTTTGAATATCTGGATCTCCGACAGCATCAATGAAATATTCTAGAGCCAGATCATTGCGTGTTTCAGGATGACAGTCTGAGAAAGCCAAATGTGAAAGCCTCTGGATGTTTGATGCCAGTTCCTGTAAGCTTTCCCCTGGTCTCTGACGACGGGACCTTAGCTGGAGTCGACTATATTCTTTAGACCATTTCGCTCCAAAACGTAGCTCTAGTGCTCTGGTTACAGCTTCGAAGTCATATCGCTGTTCCTTCGAAAGGGTCTCCAAAATACATGCGGCGTCGCCCCGCAACGACCCTACCAGATGAGCCGTCTTTGCAACAGAGTCCCAGCCGTTAGCTTCAGCTACGATGGAAAACTGCGTCTTATATACATGCCAGGAGGAACTGCCGTCGTAGGTAGGTAGCTTAATCAATTCCTGATTCTGGATTCTTCTCTCTTTCTTTTCAGTTTCCTGAGGCATGGATTCTAACTTTTCTTCGAGGTTCCGAATCTTGCTCAGCAGTTCATTCCCTATTACTTCTCTGTTCCACTCTTCTTTCATTTTCCTTTCAAGATCTTCCTCCATTCTCTTAAACTCTCTTTCTATCTCTGAAAACCTTCTTTTCAGCTCTTGATCAAATTTTTCTTTAACTTTCTCCTCTACACTCCGTTCTATCCTCGTAACACTCTCTTCAACCTTCATAACATTTTCTTCTATCTTCATAGCTTTCTCTTCAAAACTTTCTTCTATTTTCAAAACTTTCTCTTCAAAATTTTCTTCTATCTTTATAACTTTCTCTTCTATTCCATCCATTCTATTTTCCATCATCGTTAATTTACCCTCTATTGATTCTTTCGCCGTTGAAAGCTCTCTCTTCATCTCATCTTGATTAGATTTAATTTCTTCGGTCAAACTGGCTTCCATCTTTTCCTGAACTGCTTTCATTTCCTTCATTTCTTCAGTCAAACCGTCTTTCAATTCCTTCTGTCCGGCTTTCATTTCATTCATCTCTTGACTCAGACTTTCTTTCAATTCTCTTTGTCCTTCCTTCATTTCATTCATCTGGGTAGCTAAGCTTTCTAGAAGTTTCTTCATCTGTTCCTCCATAGCTCTAGTTATAACCATTCACAGACAAATCCCCGCTTCTGACACCAAAAATGTTGCGTACTTGGGGGTTCGTGAGTTGTCTGAGAATGAAAGGCCAAACGTACAAAAATTCAGTAATTTATTCACAGAAAATTCCAGAAAAATACAGGTCTATAAACCAAGTATCAGCTTCAATTCAAACAGTAAACACAGCTTAAACAACAGCTGTCAATAGCAAATCCACAGTACAAACTGTATAGCAAAAACACTTGAAGCAGATCTCTCTCAAAGAGGCTCAAGAGCAAGCACTAGCGAAGCTGGCTGAAGACTGAACTGAACTCCCTGCCCTTGGCGAGGAAGCGCTCCTTATATGCTGTTCCATGGAGCCCAGATTTTTCGAGAAAACTCTAGAAAGTGGTCAACCAATCAACTTACAGCTTCCATATTTGGTATATCCCATATAAGGATTTTCTCGCCAAGGTCGCCAAAAAAATCGCCAAGTTGGGAAAAAGTCGCCAAATTTGGCGCCAAATCCATTACGTGCATTACTGGGGCTTTTTAATGCGTTTTTAAGGGAAAATAAGGCTATTTCAACGCTAAAACGACTAGAAATGCACAAAATTAGCACTTTATAACTTACTAAGCCTCTTTGAAAGAATTTATACAAAAATAAACACAATTATTTACAATTTCGTAACAATATAAATAATCAGGAAAAATATTACGTTCTTTTAACACAATATAACAAACGACAACTTCGTATGAAAAAAAATAAACGTAAGAAACCAAGAGTTTCATACACTTTCGAACACTTTATCATTTAAAACCTTTTTTTTTTGTTAAAATGCAAACACTAAATAAATCAAAAAAAAAAGCTTTAACAACTTACAATTAAGGCCTTCTCAAGTTGTGGCTGTTATTCCTTTAGACTAAACAGGAGTCTGGCTATCAGGACTCATGGCTTTCAAAATTGAACACTGGGAATTGGATGAGTATGCTGCAGGGCGAAGTCCTCCCTCAAGCAGTTGATGGTCAGCTGGGGCTTAGTACCAGGGCATTAGTTGTCTCATTCCAATTTATCTTTTCAATGACGGATTTAATTTCGTAGAATATTGCTACAATAACCTCATTTTTCAACTCGTGGGTCATTTCTGCTCCTCTTGAACGAACGAAAAAAGGACGGATGCTACTAAAAAAAAACGGACGATAGCCTTAATGCCGCCCCAATCTCCCACCTATAAAAAAAGGTCTTCACTGATTGGGGTGGTCGGCAAAGCCTTTTGTTTTGTCCACATTATCAATTAAGGTCCAACCTATGACGGGATATAGCCGCTGGCCTCAAATGTCATTACCGATGTCGAAATTCACCGTCATAACTTGCAAGTCGCCGCCACTGGAGTGAGTCGGGGCCCGCTACCGTTCAGTCCTAGCCTGCCTTCTGTGATGCTGCGAGAGCGCCAAGAAAACGAACCTTTACGTATGAAGTTCTCCAGCTGAAAGCCTCATCTCCGGGAGCCCGGAGGCCCCCTTCTCCTTATAAGGAAAAATTTCCTACATCTCAGTCCTGGATGGAGTCTTCACATCGAAAGAATAAACATTTTTCCCCCAAAAAGGGAACTCAATTCTCACTTGTTACCAAAATGTATTTCTAAAATTATTCATTGTCCAATGGAAATCCAATTTTTTCAAAAACCTACACCTCTTCGTGATTACCCCCACGCGATGATAGGCCCACTAGGCTGCCTCAAGGAGGAGCCTTTCTCACCCCTATACAATAAAAAAAATAAAAGAATTCCGCCAGATGCCCCTGACAGAAAAAAACATCTGGGATTTCTCCGTCAACCCACAAAATTCCAGACCTAGACTTTTTGAACTTGACAGATTTTCAGACATACCCGTGTCATAAACTCTTTGAATTCGACAGATTTTCTGACATCCCCGTATCATAAATACGGCTTTATGCAGTCCTCAGAAACATAAAAAGTTTAAAGTTTCTCGTCTCCCTATCTGAACTCTGGCATTTCACAGGCTAGATAGCATTTTTCGAGTCATCAACCGCTCAGTTTCCCGGGAAAAGAGATCACACAAAGTGTTTCTCCAGAAAGTTAGGGGAAGCCCAGTAAACATCATTCAACAACATCTGGAAAAGTCAGTCTACCCCAAAACCTCTTGCTTTCCGAGAAGAGAAAAAAAAAATTAGAAAATTCTTAAGTGCCGCTACCTACAGCAAAAGAGTATATATAAGTTTTTTAAATAAAAATTTAAACTGTTCGTGTAACATTTAACTTTTTCCTTTATAATTGATAAATTTTAAATAATATAGTTTTCTGAGAAGGGGTCTGAAAAATATAGTTTTTGTAAAAATAAACAAGTTTATTTAAAATATTAGCAAAAATTTAAAATATTAACATTTAAGAAATACAGCTTTTGTAGGAAACCGAAATCCATCTTAACAGCTTAGAGCACAGCACTAAGCTGAAGAACGGTTGTTCTTCAGCTCAGTGGTCCTAAGATGGCTGCTGAGTTACAGTTGAGACTTCACTTTTAGAACTGTGTTTCCTTAGCCTGTGAGCAAAACATTAAGGTGTTTTTCATACAGTTGTATAGAGCTTGCGCCAGTGACGTCACTGTTCGCCCATTTAAGCACTGGTTGGCAAAACAAGGTTGTTTTCATGTTTCAGATATTAATTTTTTGATGGTTTTATTTATATTTTGATAGAAATTAAATTTTGTTAATTAGTTGTGTGGCATATTATGAATTATTGAAATAAAAAGAGAAAATTATAGACCTACTACTTATTCTATGATTTTTGGAAGACATTTTCAGACCAATACAAATTTTATCTTTTTATTATATTAAATCATACAGTATAATGGTTTAAAAATTAATTCTCCACAAAAATCTTTTGAAGATTATTTTCTCAAATTTAAAACAATAATTTAAAAACTTTTTAGATTTACTGTTTGTGATTGCCCATCTCAAAAATTTAAAAATAGGTAATTTGATTGCATATAATATACATATGAAGTTTATTATATTACAACAAATCTCCATATATTTTGAGAATGATAATAATTAGTAAATTCTATCTACATTTAATTATATAATAATAATACCTAAGATAAGTATGTAATAGCATAATTAAAAATTTAAGTTAAAAATTTGCACTCTTAACTGATGTAAAATTATTTTTGCTGACATTATATTAAAAATGTAATAAGAGTAGTAATTTCTCAATAAATAAATAAAAATTTACAGCAATTATTATTATTTTACTCATACAGACATATTCTTTTTCTTCTTTTCTTTTTTTAAGAAACGTTTTAAAAAAAAGTTGTAGATTGTTAAATAAGGATTAAAATAAACACATTCACACACGGAATGTAAGAAAAAAAAAATCTTTATATAAAAGCCAAATCTATTACCTACATTTTATACCTTTTTTTCAGATGACATTAGATCATCTTCAAAGTTATATGTTTTTTTTTTTTTTTTTTTTTAATTCAACTTTGTAGATAAATTGCATTTCCATTTTATAAAACAAATCTTTCCGATTTTTTGCTTCAAATTACGTGAATCAGGCGGGTAAAAATGTGATGCTTTAAGTAAATACTACTTTTAATTTATTTTTATAAAGCTTTTTTGATATTGAATGCAAGTCTTTGATATATTTTGAGAGCTCAGAATCTTCTCTTGCATACGTATGATCGCAGACTGCCATGTTAGAAATCGAGTTGTTTTGCCAGCCAGCAAAACAAGTTGTAGTGTTTGTTTTAAAAAGGCGCAAGCTCTATTGCCACGCCTCTGTGTTATTTGTAGACGATGCTATAAATTTTCAATAATGGCATGTACAGCCAATGGTTGCACCAACAGATCATTCAAGAAGTTTCCGGGAATTATGCTTCACGTAAACACTTGAAAAACAAAATATGTCCATATTTATTTTAGCGTTAAGAGATGTTGTAGTCATTTTTCAGATAATCGCTGTAGATTACTCATTACTTCATCGAATAGAATAAGTTACATATGTAATGATCTATTATTATTCGTTAGTGTTCAATTATCTTAGCTTTATAAAATATCTGAAACATATATATTATTTCTTTTAGCGTAAAACATAGTTGGGTACTAAAAGCATTCGTGTACAATCCTAATATATCAAGTAAGCTTAAAAAAAAAAAATCTTTTTTAGCTAAAAATGATTAAAAAAAAAAAATCGATTATTTGCTTCAAATTATCCCAGATCTATGTTTCATTCATTCGTTTTAAAGATATTGATGAGTTCTTTTAAAAGATAACCATATTGAAAAAAATTACCTCCGGAGTACACTTTTCTCGAAGGGGTGGGGGTGGGGAAGGATGCTCCAAATATAAAATTTATTTTCCTTGTTGATTATTTAATACATGTATATATCACTTCATGTTGCAAAATTAAAAAGTAATTCTCATTTTGTACATTTATTCGAAATTTGTCCTATTCTGAAATATTAAAAATTATAAGAAAATGGGATGACAACGCCACGATGCTGAGCAAATTGCTCCCCAGATGTAATCAGTTTAAGTCAATATCTAACTAAATATCAAGTTCGTTTAAATTTTGTTCACTGGTTTGTGAGATGAAGCATCCCCAAAATTTGTGGTTCACAGACAGACAGTTATCTTCTGAAAATGGTCAAATTGTGATCAGGACATCTCAAAACGTATAAATCCATCGAAAACTGGAGGTCGAAATTTTTTTTACGAAACAATATTTTTTTCTTATGTATATAGAATTAATAAAGGGATACAAAAAGAAGATACTTTAATAAATTTTAAAACAGTTCGAAAGAAAAGAGTTTTAGAAACAGTTTTATTTGACACATATTTCTGTGTGAGAGGGACTAGCCCCCCCCCCCCCCCTTTTGAAGCAGATATATAAGCAGTTTTATAAGTAGATATTACGTTGTTATTTGTTTCTTGCTCATTCCAATATGGCTACCAGTCTCTCTAAGCGCCTTACAGTAACTGCCCCATACCAGCAACACCTCTGTAATAATGCCTCCGAGCTGAGCTCTACGTCATGGAAGATCGGCCGATTTTATCCAATCAACAATTCCTATGATACATGTTGGATCGTGGGGATTGGATGCAATTGGCCGATCTTCCGTGACGTAGAGCTCAGCTCGGAGGCATTATTACAGGTGGTGTTGATACGAGATAGTTGTCTTGCCGAGTCTAGTTTATTCCTGCCTTTGCTCGTCCTAATATGGCTGCTCGGTTACAGTTGAGGCTTCACTTTTAGAACCGCCTTACCGAGTCTAGTTGATTTCTTAGTCTGTGATCGAGCCCATACTTTAAAATATCTAAATCCAAGCATACGCGTCATTTACTTAAATGGTACGTTCTCTAGGATGTCATATACAGGAAAAATTGATTTTGATTTTGATTTTTTTAAAATTATTCTGCTTATAAAATTTTGTTTACGCAATCAGATTCTTTTATAGCTTACTATCATACACAACACTTAGTAAAAATCAAATGAATAATAAATATTGCTTGTTGAAAATACGTTTTTAAATTATGCTATACATTATATATATTGAAAATTAACTATGAATGCTAATGAAGCATACATTTTTGGTACAACAAAATTTATTTACTTTTCAGAATAGAAAATTTTCATACTTGTGTGCAAAGAGTGAGTAGTGAAGTGACACTCAAAGCAACTCGAGCAGGCACTGCATCAACATTCAGCCAAAAACTGACCCAACTCATTGTTACAATCATCGTCGAAGGAGCGTAAGTGTTAACAATACTTCCAGTTAATCGGCGAACTAATGGGAATATGGCTATTAGACTTGTATAATTTCCTACAAAGCAATTTTCAATGTTAATTTTAACTAGGTAAAACAATAAAAAATTTGACTGAAAAATATTAACATTTAATAATGGACGTCATGCCTCTCTGACGTTATTTGACGTCATAATGACAGCTTTTTTCATTTAACCTATAAGAGTCTTAATTTAACCCACAAACAATTAGAATACAGCCAATCATAGCACAGATTTTCCACACGAACATTGAAAGCTCCGCCTCGTTCTTCAAATCACCTTCAATTAAAGGAGTAATACAATTTAGATTTTAGAACTATATGTTTCGAAAATTACATCTAAAGTGACAATTATAAGATATACAGTCGGCTGCAAAATTATTCGAGCACTAGCCAATAATTCCTATATTTAAAAAGTACACTTAAGACTGTTTTGCTAAGTAAATCCTTGTCGAATCATGTTCTTAGTCTGATTAAGAACATGACTCGACAAGGATTTATTTAACAAAGCTGTATTAAGTGTACTTTTTTTTGGCAAGGATTATTGCTAGTGCTCGAATAATTTTGCAGCCGACTGTAGGTAAAATCAGTGAGGTGTCACTTTTATATGTGCCGGCGGTGTCGGAATTCGCACATATTTCTGTCGATTGTGTATCGGATGTATCGGAACTATCGTTCATATACGATGTTGTGCTGGGTAATCTGATATAATATCGATAAACATTTCACGTATAAGTAAAGATATCTATTCAATGGACATTTCGACACTTAAGGGATACGATTTGTTGTTATCGAAATGATATCTCCCCTGTCGGACAAATGATTTTTTTTTTTTTTTTTGTAAATACTAATAAATCATTTTCGTTTTTTGCTTGCATACGCTACACGAAGCTGTTTTTGTTCAAGAAAGGATTTTATAAACTGCTGCCTCTGTTTCTGATTGTCATTTTTTTTTTTTTTATCTTCACGCCTTTAAATTTTATTTAAGGGGACTTGGCACCTTTGGTTTGGTACTACTGAAGGTTTCATATAAAAGCCTATATTTTCATTTAATACAGTAGAGAGTCAAAAATCCGCACAGCTCGGAACCAGAGGTTGTGCAGATTTTAGGGTTTGGCAGATTTCGGGGGCCCATAAAAAATGATTTTCATTTTGAATAATAAAAACAGAATATTATTCAAACTAAACACATACTAGTGAATAATAACGCTCAATATTAAATTACTAGGTACATAAGAATAATAATGAGCATTAATAAAAACATGTAATGAAAACAATAAATACTAATAAAAAAAAAATATTTGTCAAATTTAGATAAAATCTGTTCACATGTAGCTAGTTTTAAACAAAATTTGAACCTGCATGATTTTTTTATTTTTTTATTTATTATAAATAGTAGTAACACAATTTTTTTTTCTGCAAATTTTATTTAGTTCTTCCTTACAAATTATGCCTTCATCAGAAAGCATTTAAAAGAATTAGTTTGTAATTATTTACCTGATTGATATCATATCACAATAATCATTATTTTCTTTTGATGAATTTAATATACTGTCAATAATTTCATTAGCAATAATTTGGCTCTTGCAGTCTTTCATAATATTATTGTTTTTCTTTTTTGTAATCATAAAATGCAAACATAAAATCTGTAATCAAGACCTTTTTAAAAAATTCTGATTTGCAGTTTTTTAATTTATTAATAGTGAATTTCACTGTTTGTATCTGACAAGCTGTGCGGATTTCTGGCTCTCTACTGTATTTGTAAATTGAACTATATTAAGCTTGTTTAATGAAATATATATTGAGTCAACGATTTTTATGGTTTATGATTTTTTTTTTTTTTTTTTACCGGTTTAAAATCTTTAAAAATGTTTTCTAAGTTTGCAACGTTTCATGATTTCATGAATTTTAAACTGCTACAATTTCAATAGATATTTAAGAGAGGACTTTTTTTATATATTTTTTAGATGTTTAATAGAACCTACTTAAAATAATTAGAAATGGATTTTGCAATATTTTTAAAAGAAAAAAAAATCTAATAAAAATTATGTTTTTTTGCTAATTTTTACATGGACAAGCACATCCCCCCCCCTCAAAATCTAATTATTAATTTTCCAAATCTATCCCCAATTATTTTAAGGAAAAGTTAAATATTATATATATACTGTTAAACATTATATATATATATAAGTCTTTTCTTATATATCTGTAGAATGTAGAAGTTTCAGCATTTTGAATACTATGAATGCAAACTAAGAAAACGCAATTTAAAGATTACAAATCTGTAAAAAAATATATAAAAAACCATAAAATGTTTCACCTGAATATATATTTTATTGAACAAGCCTAATATAATTCAATTTATAAATATTAAGTGGAAATGCCAGCTTTTATATGGAAACTTCAATGGTACAAAATAAAAGGTGTGAAGTTCCTTTAAATATTACCTCAGGTAATAAGAAAGCCCCACAGAACTGGCGTTTTAAAATAATAAGTACAAAACTTTGAATGAACACCATAAAATGCAATAAGCTCGCAATAAACTTGCAATATGTTTCGGGTCGAAAGAACACACGACCCTTCGTCAGGCGAACAAAGTAGACACGAGTGCTGCAATTTGCGCTTTGCCGCTTTGATTGCAGCACTCGTGCCTACTTTGTTCGCCTGACGAAGGGTCGTGTGTTCTTTCGACCCGAAACATATTGCAAGTTTATTGCGAGCTTATTGCATTTTATGGTGTTTATTCAAAGTTTTGTACTTATTACCTCAGGTATCTAATTTAGAAAAAACAAGTAAAAATTAGAAAAAATAAGTGGTTTCTCTCTCTCTCTCTCTCTCTCTCTCTATATATATATATATATATATATATATAATATATATATATATATTTTTTTTTTTAAATCCTGATCTTTTCTACCTCTATGTTCTAACGGTACATTAGACTTAATTACTATGATGAGATGATATGCATAATTTTTTATTGTTTATGTCTTTAAAAATTCCTTTTTACAAAAAAAAAAAAAAAAGTTTTAAATGTATCTTTTGTTTTTTTCATAATTTGTGATATAAAAAATTAGAGTTTTATATTCTGGATTATACTATTTCAGATACAATTGCTTGGCATATTTTACATTATTTAAATTTAACATTTTATTAGTTCTTTTGTTAATGTAAAGTTAAAAAATATATTTTAATGAAATTAAGTTTTTTAATGGATAGACTTTTAATAATAGACCAAAGCCTCTTCTCATGTAACAAAGTCAAGACTATTCAAAGATTTTAAACTAATAATTACAGTTACGCATAATACTAGGAAAGTAAAAAGAAACCAAGGAGATATACAAATTTGTGCAATTAAATAAATAAATAAATAAATAAAAATATGAAAAAAAAAAATGTTATTACAATCTTTTATCGAGGTATTTTTTAAAGTACGAATATTGGCACAATATATTACTTGCCAGTTGTAAAATCTTCGGTTATGGAATCAAAAGTAGCTTTTCTGAGATAGAACTGGAGCGGTTCAGAGTCCCTGACAATGTTGATAGATGGAAAAACATTTGTGTAAGGACTGCCGGGTGACTCACTCCATTTAAGCTTTGCAACATTATCAGACGATGACACTAGAGAAAAAGAATCGATAAATAGATAGTTAATAATAAACATAAATTAATACTTATTCAGCATTACAAAAATTTCAACATATCTTTCGCTTTTAATAATTTTTTTATATTTAAGAAGTAAAATTAAGAAATTAAGATTTTTTAGAAAACTTAATAGAAATATACTAAAGTTTATTTAAAGTTTGTCTCATTAACGCCTTAAAAATAAAATTTAAATATAAGTGATAAAAAAGATTTATTATTAATATTAGTTTCATACATAAAAACAGTTATAATAAACCTATCAAAGTTATTTAAATAGAATCTACTTAACAATGTGAAACTTTTTTTATTATATTCCGATATAATAATAATAATAATAATACGTAATAAATTATTGTTATTATTAATATTCTTCTTCTTATTATTTTCGCAGAAATGCATGTACCTGCAGGACTTGCAGTTCAAACAATTAAAAATATTTTCTATGCTTATTTTTTATTGAATTTATTTTAAACACACACACACACACACACACACACACACACACACACACACACACACACACACACACACACACACACACACACATATATATATATATTTATATAATTTTTTTATATTTATTTATATATGCTGAATACAAATTCTTGTCTATTTCTCTATCTTAATTGGATATACCTAAATTATAACTTCGAAAGAAAAAGAAATTACATTTATTTCATTTCAACTCTTTATTTATTTATTTTTTTATTCCCAACGGTCGTTCGTAGATGATGCAATCAAACAACGAATATCATCATTTTCCAAAGAACTCTTTTTTATTAAACAACCCTTAATATGTAAGACAACCATGTAAGATAAGGCTATATCGCAGTTTCTATAACGTACCAAAGCACGAAACTTGATAGGAATAGAGTCGTGACGAAAAGCTATGTTTATTCAATTAGTGTGCATATTGGCTGAGAAATAATGCTGCTATGATGCAATGTAACCCTGATTACGGGAAAGTAATATATCAACTTCTATGATATATAAATGCATCAAACTTAGAATGTAAAATGGATATTTTGAAAAACTATGCTATAACAATTTAGCAGTTTACAGCGGTGGCCGAGAAAGAAAATTGTTTATATCACTAATTGGTTGAACTTACATAGAATTACATTTATTTAATTAAATTGTCTTTTATTCTCGATTTATTTGTTTCATATTACAGGTAAAATTTATTGTTCTCAATACATTGCTGCAATTGTGACGTCTTTTTTTTTTTTTTTTTTTTTTTTTTCCCCCGTTGAATCATGCTTTTTCTGTTATTTTATTCTGCCCTCCAAACCACGGATAAAAATTTATTTTCTTTATTCTTGTAGCTATGACGTTAGTTTCAGCATTATCTCGGGCAAACTTGGGCATTTTTTTATTAAGAAGATTTTGCGAAAGTTTATTGTGTTAATGATGTATTTTAGAAACATTTTTTAAGTAAAATTCTGAGATGGTTGAATGTGTTTAAATTATATAATACTGCTACATAATAACAACACAGTAATGTATGAATTAAGTGTGTGCATAAATGTATTTCCATTACCTGTTTTTCTATATTGATGTTGATATGGTGTTGCATTAATAGGAAATTGTACATACAAAAGAAGTAACTGTATTCTGTTTGCGTTCTATGAGAAGTATTTTTATAAACCATAATTTAATACCTTTACTTAGCACAAAAATTAAATAGAAATATGTTATTAATATGCACAAAAGAATGTTTTCTATAGAATATAGTATGATTAGCTTTAGCATATTTACAGCGTCACACAAAAATATTCAGTTACACTAAAGTCACTACTGGAAATTTTCTGGAACTGCATTTCGTTTAAATGTTTTTAATATTTTCCGACAATTTTCAGAAAGGAATATGATTTGAACTAGTGTATTTATAAGTCTGTTTGTCCGTGTGTCTATCTGTCCGTCTATCCACCTCCAGCTGCCGTAAATATTTTCAAAATTTCCTAAAAAAAGATATGTGTCATTCAAGTTCACCATTGAATGTTCCCTATTTAAAACGGCATAAATAAGTCCTGTACGGTTTGTATACAGGAAAACCGAGAAATATTGCCAATGCATTGAGTTTTAGGAAAGATATTTTTTAAAATGATATTTACTTAGCTTTTAATTGATAAAAAAAATAACAATAATGAAATGTACATTTACTGTTAATATCCTAAAATAATGTTTTGTATAAAATATGACATGTTTAGCCTTCAGATTTACAGGGCTACACTAAAATATTCAGATACATTAAAGGTGGCTATTGGAAAATTGCTCGAATTGCATTTTCGCTTGGGTTAAGCATTTTTAACACTTTGCAGCAATATTTAAGAGTGACTATGAATTCAATTAGTTTTTCTGTTTGCCTTCGTGTACTTCGGTTTGTCCGTTGTGCGATAACGTAGGTGAAGAACGACTAGTACGACGAGTATGAACAGTTGGAAAGTGTTAATAGTCAATAACAATCATGATTTTTCGTTCTTTGTTTTCTAACATGCGTTCAATTCAATTCACATAATTTTTTTTAAAGAATATTTTCTCTGTCTCTCTCTCTCTTTTTTTTTATTCCCGCTTTTTAGTTTTTTGCACAATATTGCTTCCCTGCTGTACTCGTGTTCATTTATTTGTGTCGGATGAAGGATCACGCTTGATTACTTCGCGCGTTTCTTTATGCTTAAGAAAAAAAAAATTCAATTTTGTCGGACATTAAATTTTATTCAACGGTCTCGATACTTTTGGAAAATAAATAAATAAACAAATAAATAAAAGTAAGGAATGTTTGTTTAGATTTTTCGCCGGTATGAAACAATTGACGATTGTTATACTATTACTAATATACACTTTTCATTCTTGATATATTACTATTTTTTTTTTAAGTAATTAAAAAGTGTGTTTAATAAAAATGATTAATAAAATTTTATAGACAAGATGAATATAAAAATTTCATAAGTAAAGAGATAGACATATTGGTCGGGATGGAATAATTTTAGTACAATAACACTGAAATTATAATTTAAAATTGTAATTTTTTTAAAATTATAATTTTATTAATTATTTTTTAAAGCATTTATTTGCTTTGGGTAATATGAACATTTTAATCTATTTGTTTTTGCACCTTATTATTATTTTTTTTTCAGGATCATAAAATTTCTTAATATTCGAATATATATATAGTATCTGATAGTTAATTTACGTAAATTTAATATTTTTTTGTTTACTTTTCATATATTTTCTCATTTACTTGTATATCAACTTTTTTGAAATAAGGCATAGGTGAGGGCCTTTTTTAGGGATCTTTCTAAAAAGTTCTAGAACGTATTTTCGTAAGTAAAAAAAAAAAAAAAAAAAAAAAAACTAGAAACCTTTAGATCAGGGGTGGCCAACCCGCGGCCCGCGGGCCGCATGCGGCACATCACGACGACGTAGTTTCTTCCGCGAGGAGACTAAAGAAATTTTGACAGCTTTGGTTAACGGATCAAAAATTTATAAATGCGGTCTGACTTTTCGAAGTGAAAATACCTTTCAACGATTATGATAGCTAAAAAACTGTTGTAATGAAATTTTATTAGATCCATTATTCATTCTTTTTCTTATAGTTTTAATATACATTCATAAATTTTTCATACCATTGTTAATTTATGAATGAAAATAATGTAAATTAATGTATTCTTCTCCGAATTTTCACCCTACCCTTCCTTGAAAAAATTATATACACCCATGAATTATATACTCGCAGACGTATATATACATATGCATATATGCAGTCATAAAATAATAATAATAATTTTCTTCCCTGACTTATTTTATCGTAAATTATCAGCTAATTTAACGCGAAATTTGTCGGAAAGGAGGGAGGGGGCTTATTTATGACTGTACATACGGTGCGGCCCGAAAGAATAAAATACATTTCTAATGTGGCCCACTAAGTGTTTTGGGTTGGACAGGCCTGCTCTAGATGGCTAGACCGCCAAGCGCGACATGTGATGATTCGAACATAAATACCTTTTATACGAACTTTAATAGAATTATTTATATAAAAATAAATTTATCCATTTTAATAAATTGAAATTTGTAAACGGTATTCAGATTTTAGCAACAAATTCATGCTGCTAATTTTGAATAAGATAATGAAAACTACTTATATTCTTTATATCTTAATTCCAAATAATAATAATATACTTTTTTTAATATTAATTAAAAATAATAAATAAATAAATAAAATTTAGTGCTGCCATCTATTAACAATAATGAAAATGTTCAATCTTCAGATATTTAAAGTTTAGTGCTGCCATCTCTTGACTATAAAGTGAAATTTATAGATTTGATCGGAATATTCACAGTTCGATTAATAAAAATGTACTGCTTTGCTACCATGACAATGAGCGGAAAATTTGAGCGTATAACATAGACGTGAGGTGTTGGGCTCGATTCCAGGTCGTGCTCGTCGGCCTAGTCGTTCGAGTTTATCGTGTTTTTTCTCCGGACTTGCGCAAATATGGGCTAGGACCCCTTAGAAAGACCCTCCAAGTAGGACGCCTCCCCTCAAGCCTAGGACCCTAGTGCAGTCAATCAGCTTTACTCGCAAACACACTGAGAACATAAAATTGCTAAAATTACGCATTAGAACTACATAAAATTGTTATAAGTAAATTTGAAATGTATTGGTAATAAAAAAAAGTTAATTAATTTAATGTTTGAAAAAAATCTAAATTTGTGTGAATTCCAAATAACATTTTTCATGTTAAAGACGAAAAAAATGTTACACTAAAGAAAAAAATAAGTAGATAAAATGATTGAAGTCGGGTTATAATGTATTTTCTTCTTTTGTCTTTTTATTGAAGTTTGCGAAAGATAATGATAATATAATTTAAAAATCTTATATATGTAATTTAAAACTTTGTTTAATAAAATATTTACATCATTCTTTTTGATAATGAAAATAAATACAACAGAGTTGACGTCCAGCAGTAATTTTTGAAAACATATATTTTATATAACTAATTATTGAAGGAAATTTGTTTAAAACCAAAATCTACAATTTTTAAATATATGAATAAGAGATGTCTGTTATAGCCTAACTGTGATTTTTTAAGATCAAAATTCTAAATTTTATATTCAAACTAGCCGCCTCTGTCTACCAGCTGGTTCGCGACTCCTGAAAATTCTGAATTTTGGCAAACTTTTTTTTATGGTACCTTCATCTTAATACATTGAATTTAACAATTTTGACCATGTTAATCAACATCAGGTTGTTTGGTACCTTTGAAAATCCTGATCATGGTAAACTACCCGATTCTTCCGCTTGTGTCAGTGTATCATTAGACTCACCCGCCCCCCCTTTTTTCTATACATATGTACAGTCGGTAACAAAAGTATCCGAACACTAGCAAAAATTCCTATATAAAAAAGTAGAGTTAATACTATTTTGTTAAATAAATCCTTTTAGACGATTTGACAAGGATTTATTTAACAAAACAATATTAACTCTAGTATTTTTTTTTTTTTTTATATAGGAATTTTTGCTAGTGTTCCCATACTTTTGTTACCGATTGTAAGACCCCCCCCCCCCCCCCCACCCCTAAAAAAATAGATTAAAATTTTGTGATAAAAAGTTATAAAATAAATACATAAATGACACATAGAAAAGTTAAATGAAAGAAAGTTCATAAAACATATATGTAAATTTTGGTCTTTGTAACATAAGTAAAATTTTTTTTAAGGTCAAAAAGTCAAAATAACATATTACAAATTAAATTAAATAAAATATTTCTTCCGTTTTGCAACAATGCTCTATTGTCTTATGTGAATGATTCTCAAGAATGAATCAACAAATGTTTACAAATTTAATGGATTATGTATGGAAAATAAGTATGCTGTAATTTAACAATTGCAGCTCTTAGAACTTCAAAACTGATAATTTTTAAAACGTTATTCATTATTATTTAATATTAGACTGTTTTTTGTTTAATATTAGAATCTTATTTTAAGATAAAACAATCGAAAGATACCGCGTTGTGAAATTTTGCAACGAAACATCTTTAAATATAATAACTTGATGTATACACAAAATGATGTCCTCACAAAAAATGAACAACTTTTATAGCTCTTTTAAAAAAGTATAACATCTGTGCAGTATCTTTAAAAAAATTCATCAGTTTATACTAAAAAAAATGGCCGACTTTCATTACCAAAGTAGTTAAATCTAGACCAATCAAAAATAGCCGTGGTCCGTCCGGATGTGTTCCGCCGACAAACTCTTTGCGTTATTTATGTAGATATACAAGAATGAAATTTCTCAAATACAACAATCATTATTATTATAATAATTTTACGTAAATACTTACGTTATTTGATACTTGAATATGGAAATATGTGTACAAACATATATTTTTTGTAATGGTCAATTGCAATTGCATGACCATTGCAATAAACAGCTAAAGGGAAACCAATTAATGTTCATAGATCAATAATCAATGTTTACACCATTTGTGCCAACACTCATCGTTGTGAATAATTTATTTTATGCAGGAAGATTTGAAATCTCTCTTAGGTCAATTTTTGTATTTCAACACAAAAACGCAATCAGATGTTGTTTTTTATAAACAAATGTAACATATGTTATAGCACAATAATATAAACAGTTGTTTATTTGTTCACTGGTAGATAATTGTAATGCATCACGAAAACGGCCTGTTTAATATCTTTTAACATAACCGGTGAATGGATATACATGCACAATTAGTCAATAACTGTTTTGAGGAACAAATTTATCCTTTGTTGTGATTCAGTACATTCTTTGATTATTATTATTTTTTTTTTCGCATTATCAAGCTACTAATACTATAATAATTTTTTCCAAAATATTTCAGGTATGAAATGAAGATTTTTACATTACGCTTGCCGTCCCAAATAGGTAACAATCGAGTGGACACGTTTCCTATAGACGTTGCGCTGTTTATCTTGTACATGCTTTGCTTAGGAGTCAACAATGACGAAAGTATTTTTTGTATTATAGAATAAGGCTGTTCACGATTGTTAAAACGTCAGAAAAAAAAATCAGTTGAGGGAGCCAGAAAAATTTTATGAACCTGAATGACGCTCGATGGCTGTCTGAAAATGTCAGTGGCGAACTTACAACTCTCGAGGGTCGGGGCGAAAGTCCCATTGGGGCCCTTTTATCAGGAGAACCCCTTGTATTTCTTCACTTAAATTTATAATTATAAAAAGGCAAAGCCAATTTTAAAATTGATTCGCAAGCTTAACCCAACATGAGGTTAAGGGTGTTGGCCTTGCTTGCCCTGCCTTAGTCCAGGTTTTGTATATATATATATATATATATATATATATATATACGAGGGCTATTTTTTTTCAACCTCCGATAGGCTATAAAGGAAAAACGGGTAAACATTAAAAAATTATTTTATTGCCAAAAGTAATGTAGATTAAAGGTTACTTTTCTACATAATCACCTTGACGATTGAGGCATTTGTCATATCTGTGAACAAGCTTTGAAATACCCTCTTCATAAAATGTTGCCGCCAGTGACTTGAAGTGAGTTATGACGGTTTCTTTGAGCTCCTTGTCAGTTTGGAAGTGTTGCTCTCCAAGCCACTTCTTTAGTTCTGGGAAAAGATGGTAATCACTGGGTGCTCGGTCGGGACTATATGGTGGGTGTTTGAAAATGCCCCACTTAAATTGCTCAAAGAGCCGTTAGGTTACACGAGCACTGTGAGAACAAGCATTGTCATGGATCAGGACAATTCCGGAAGTTAGCAAGCCTTTTCTTTTGTTTAGCCCTCCGTAAGCGTCACAAAATCTCACAATAAGAATCTGCAGTAATTGTTGTCCCCAGCTGCATAAATGCCACAAGTAACACACCTTTTTGGTCCCAAAAATCAGTTGTCATAATCTTACGGTTGTTGAAGGTTTGTTTGAATTTTTTAGGTTTGTTTGGAGAACTTGTGTGCATCCATTGCTGAGATTGTCGTTTCGTTTCGGGCGTGCCATATTCGGGCGTCTCATCCCCGGTCACAATGGATTTCAAAAAAAAAATTTCACCAATATTGTAACGGTCAAGAAACGACAAAGCTGCGGCCATTCGGCAAGTTTTGTGGTTGTCGGTTAACATCTTTGGAACCCAGCGAGCACATTTTTTTCTGTAGCGCAACGCTTCAGTAACTATAGAGTACAGGACAGATCTTGAAACTTCCGGAAATTTCATGGATAATTCACTTATGGTGAAACATCGCCTTTCCTTAAACACTTGGTCAACTCGTTGAACAAGATCGTCTGTAGCGAACAGACTTGCGTCCTTGACCTCCTTCATCATGCACATCAGTTCGGCGATCTTTAAATTTTCGACACCATTCACGAACAGCACCCTCACTCATAAAGCTGTTTCCATACACTCGACTCATTCTTCGATAAATTTCCGCTGGACTATTCCTTTCTGCCTGCAAGAAACGAATAACACTTTGCAATTCACACTTGGCGGGAGAATCAATAAAGACAGCCATGTTTATGTGACTGCAACTGAAAACGAATTAGCGTGTTGCACTCTGCAGTGACAGGCCGTGTAGAAGAGGAGATGCACAGTCACATACTGTGCACGCCACTCACCTGCTGCATATCTGGTTTTCGTACCGTGCGATCGGAGGTTGAAAAAAAAAACAGCCCTCGTATATATATATATATTGTTAATCTACGGTCATTTTTTGTACATGATACCTTCTTATATCGGAACCTACGGCTTAAAGTGTAATTGCAGCGAATGTTTCAGGTCAAAATAACGACACGACAACTTCACCAGATGCATGCACTTAAAACCAGATGCATGCACTTAAGTTTTTTAGGAGGCCCCTTAAGGCGAGAGGCGTAAGGCGAGGTCTCCTCTGTCGCACAGTCGGTACTCCAAGGAAAAATGCATCTAATAATATTAAACAAATCTTGTAAATCTGACTGATTCAGGATAACTGTTGCAAAGTGCATCCAACTAGATTGAAAAAGTAATAAATCTAATTGGTTCTCGATAACAGTGGGTAAAATGCATCCAATTAGATTGGAAAAGTTGAGTAAATCTGAATGTCTCCCGAAAGCTGTATATTTCTCCAGATGTACATTACCAAGGGGTTTTTTGGAAAAAAAAATTAATGGGGTTGAATTAATTGGATCTTCAAATTAAATGCGCAGCATGTGAAAAGCCCCTTATGAAATTTCAACTCTGGAAAATACCTAAAAATCTAGCTCGTTCTTTTACCGACAATTTGCTTAATTTTTACTTTGTTCAAATGAACTTTTTTAACAAAAATTGCTCAATATATTTAGCTTTCAACCTATGCCATTTTTTTTTTTTTTTTTTTTTTTTAATCTTTTGCACATGTGCAATAAAATAATATTTACTAAAAATGCACATATCTGAAAGAATATTACACATGTGATTTTTATGTTTCAGAATAATGTTTCTCTAAAGTTTTGTCAATTTTTTTAGCAAGTTCCATGAAATTTTATGGAAATCAGTCCTAGTTATGAGCAAAAAACTTGTCATAAAAATTAGTAATTTTTGAAAAAAAAAAAAAAAAAAAAAAAATCTGCTTAAATAAGTGCGCAATTGTCGAACCAAAACATACAAATATTGTACATAGTATGTACAACAATGTAACAAAGTTACAAGTCATTTGTAGCATTTTGTGATACAGGGTGATCCAAAGATTTTTCGATCTTCTTCAATTTGTGATTGGACCCTTAATTGTATTAGGCGAAATTATGAGTATTTAAATGTTCTTTGCATGTATGAAGTTTCAAACCATTTCGTTGAGTAACTTCTTTAAAAAATCGGTAAAATGTAAAAAAAAAAAAAAAAAAAAAAAAAAATCTAATAATTTGAACACCTACACATAATGATTAATACATTTGCGTGTCATTTATATAAAATAATAAAAAATTAATAATTATGGAAAACTAAAATCAAATCAAGCAAAAAAATTAACTAAAGCCACTTTTAAATCATAATTACAAAAATTAAACAGTACAATATATGAAATAAAGTGAAAATAATAACATCACATACTTGATTATGAGTATTCAGAAGCCATCAGTATTGCCAAAATTAGGGACATTTTTATTCTATAATCACTAACAATTTTGAGGAGTGATGTTTGATATATACGATAAATTAATCTTCTATATTATTAGACAAACATTACAATTAAAAATTAGTGGTAGGTATTGAATAAAAAAAATCTCTAAAATTGGCAACACTGGAGACCATTTGTCTTAGCCAACGAGATAAATAAAGGTTTTAACCAGAACGAGCGAATTACAAAAAAAATTTCAGTTTTTAATAAGCGTAAAATTTGGTCTATTTACTTACTGAAAGCCAGTAAGAAACGACATTTTTGTGTATCAAAGGGGTAATTCTTGAGATTCATGTTGCAGCTAGCTTTGAAAGAGTACCTAAAATTAAAATATTTTATTTACATTCAAAGAAGGAACTATAAAAAAAAAAGTCATTTGATTTATTGAAGTAAATACTTAAAAAATTCAAACTATATAACAAAAAGCAAACAACATCGTTGCTTTCTTTATTCTATTCTATTTCTTAAAACAATTTTTATAGATGTCCCATGCACCACATAAACTTTAAATTTTACATCTACTATTTAAGATAGCACGCGATCATGTTTTATATAAAAATTAAATCATTAAATTCATTTTTTTACTTATTTTTATTTCATTTTGCACGCGCACTTTTTATTTCAAAATTCAAAATTATCAAAAAAACCATTTTCGATAGTGTTTTTTTAGATACTGATTATTATTAACTTTCTTTTCTTTATCTTTCTAAAAAAAAAAAAAAAAAAAAAAAAAAAAAAAGATCTTGATGAAATTCTGGCAAAAGCCGAATTTAGTTTAGGACGGAGGACTATTAGTTTTTTTTTTTTTTTTTTTTTTCAAATTATAACATCATTTTTAAATTGTTCAATTATATTTTCTATAAATGTCCAACTATCGAAAAATGACACCACAAAAATCCCAGATTGAGACTAATAGTCCTCAGTCCTAAAAAAAAAAAAAAAAAAAAAAAAAAAAAATAATAATAATCTATCTAATATTTCTCTAACGTGGTCCAGTTACGATTATATTTTGTAGAAACGATACGATAGTGACAATAAAATACGTAAGAATAAAAAATAATATACAAATATTAACGTGTTCCAGTTACGATTATATTGTGTAGAAACAATACGATAGTGACAATAAAATACGCAAACATAAAAAATAATATATAAATATTATGTAAGTACGTAGACTCCGTTCAGGGATATAATAAAATAATAAAAATAAAAAATGACGAGGTTTGTCTGATTGGATCATTTTACAGGAAAATTTATTTTTTAAATTTGCATGTTTACAATCCTTGCAAGCGTCATTTTAAAACCAGCAATACTTTAAAGATATAAACAAAATGTGAAGTTTATCATAAATTGACTCAAAATGCAATAATAAAAAGTATAATCAAAATAGGTACTAAGCGTTTTTAACAAAAAATTATGCCAAAATGAATAATAATAATAAATAATAATAATAATAAAATAAAAGGGTTCTCGCCAACACGACGACAAAAATTTAAAAGTCTCCATAGGGGTCCTTTATCAAAGCTGTCTTACCTCGGGAAATATGAAAACTAGGCGGTCGTCAAACACGAATTTTATTTTGAAACTTTTCGTTGAATGCGATTTGGTTTAACTATCATTAGCCTTTCATCCTACAAAAACTAATAATTTGGCTTCTGGTGAATTAAAATTTTAATTGGATGTTGAAATTGGTATAAGACTTATAAGTTTCAAATTTTAAAGGTAAAAGAAAAGAAAAGAAAAAAAAAATAAACTGCGAAAATTTCGTATGGGTTTGCTAGTAATAATAATAGAATTAAAAAAAAAAAAAAGTACTTTTTTTTAAAAATTGTCGTATACGTATTATAAATTTAAATATTTGTGATTTTTGAATGACATTATTTTCATAGAAATTGAAGAATTTTCTTTCATATTATGTATATAAAAAAATATTCATTTGCACATCTATAATACGTCCAGGGAAATTGACACAACTGAAGGTTTCATATTAAACTTACATTTTCAATTAATATTTATAAATTGAACTAAATTAGGTTTTTGCAATAAAATATATATATTTATGTAACAATTATTATTGCTTTTGATAACTTTTTTTTTACAGATTTTAATCTTTTAAATTGTGTTTTCTCAGTTTGCATTTTTTCTTGAATTCATGATCTACGAAATTGTAAAACTTCTACAGATATTTAAGAAAATACTTAATACTAGCAAACCCGTGCGAAAATTTTGCACTTTCTTCCTTTTCTTACTTACTTTTAAATTTTGAAATCATAAATATCATATCAATTTCACCACCTAATTAAAATTTTAATTTACCAGAAAGCAAATTATTATTAGAACCAAATTAATATTGTGCAATAGTGAAACCAAAATCATTCAAAAAAGGTTTCAAAATAATAATCATGGTTCACGACCCAGTTTTCATATTGCTGCAGGCAGTATACAGTTTCAGTATAGGAGCCCCATGACTCTTTTTAAATTTTTGTCGCCATATTGGCGATGAAATTTTATTTATTTCTTTTGGCATAATTGTTTTGTTATTAAAATAATAATAATAATAATAATAATAACAATAATAATTCCTATTTTGATTATACTTTTTATGAATACGTTTTTTAGTCAATTTATAATAATTTATATTGTGTATATCTTTAAAGTATTGCTATGTTTAAAATGACGCTTGCAACGATTATGAGGAAGCAGCTTATAAAAATACATTTTTCCATAGAATGGGCTCATAAGACAAATGGCTTTTTTTTTTTTTTTTTAATTAGATCATTAAGCTGAAACTATGCGCTTAAAGGTTGTATATTTATAAATATTATTATTATTATTTTTTAAAAATCCTTGCGTACTTTATTAATTACATGACTATCGTATTGTTTCCCCAAAGTGTAATCGTAATTGGTCTACGTTAGAGATATATTATATAAATTTTTTTTCGATGTTTAATAGAACCTACTTAAAAGAATTCGGAACGGATTTTGAAGTTTATTAATCAGTTTTTTGGGAAAAAAAATATTTGTTCTATTTTAATTTTATTTTTCCTTTTAAAGATATTGCAAAATCCATCCCTGGTTCTTTTAAATAGGTTCTATTAAACATTCAAAACATATTAAGCATTTTCTTAAATATTTTTAGATGTTTTAGCATTTCGAAGGTCATGAAATCCTAAAATAATGCAAACTGAGAAAATGCATTTTAAATATTTCAAATCTCTAAAATATACATAAAAAACCATAAGAAGTTTTGCTGGAATATACATTTTATTGAACAAACCTAATATATTTTAATTTGTAAATATTAAATGGATATATAAGCTTTTACGCGAAACCTTCAGTGGTGCCAAGTCCCCTTAAACCATTAACACTAGTGCGACGTAAAACCCAACCAACCAACCCCTTAAACCATTAAAAATTTAAAAGAGAGCTTTTATTTTTTTTTATTTTATGTACCAGTGGAAGTTAACACTTAAGGGGACTCTCTACTTTCCTTACCGAAAGCCAAAGCCAACGTTATTCTATGAGGAGTTTTGCCCCGTTGTAACTCACTAACTAATGCATATTTTTATATTCTGTTTTCACATTCAAAAAATTCACATCTGTTTTACAGGTTATCGCTTTCTAAAAATTGATTTTCTTAATTTTTAAGCTAAAGAATGCAAAATTTCACATTGTCAAAATTCGCATTTTGCAACTTCAAAATGGGGAAAAAAAAAAAAAAAAAAAAAAAAAAAAAAAAATCAGTTTTTAGAAAGGGATAGCCTATTTAACAGCTGTGATTTTTTAGAATGTGAAAACGGAATTTAAAAATATGCATCAGCTAATGAGTTGTGATGGGGCAAAATTCTCCATAGAATAACATTAGCTTTTGCTTCAGGGAACGATAAGTAGAGAGCCCTCTTAAGCTTTATTCATTTTTAGGCAATTTAATATAAAAGCTAAATTTTCTCTTTCAGAAGAACGCTTAATTTAGCTACCGTTGAAAGCAGTATTAATATTCAATATTTTCACCAAATTCTTAAAATAATTTTATGAAAACGTCTTTACTATATTTGATACTGTTATTCATATTTAGGAGGTGGCTTTAAGAATATAAAAACTGTCCTTGTCAAATTATGGATATCATAGTTTAATATCATTTTATATTAGCTAATGTATACCATTGTCTCTTTATAGTTCAAACTTGGTTAATTTGCAATGTCCACTAGATCTTTAAAAAAAGAAAATATAACAAAAGATTCATTTGATAGAAATATGTTTCATAGATTTTTTTTATTAATTAAAATGTGTTTTTTCAGGCGACATTGTATTGATCTTTTGATATTTATGAGCTATCAATCTTCTAACTTATTACTTGAGTTAGATGATAAGTGATGTGTTTTCATAGATTACAGTATACAAATATACTTTCTAAATTCGTGATTTATAAAATAATTTTGACAAAAATTAAAAGCTGGATAAAAATAATGATTATGAGTGCACAGTTCAAAAAACGATAAATTCGATCGAAATTAGAGATTAAAAATAAATAAATAAATAAATAAATGTTTGATTAAATTCAAGGCCAGCCCCCTTCCCCCCACAGTTATTTTAATATTTGCTAGCAACTGTTCTCGCAACTGGAAAATTGAAACTATCTCTCACTCTCACACATGCACACGCACGCACGCACGCACACACACACACACACACACACACACACACACACACATACATACTTGCCAACATACTAATTAATATTCCGTAGTATTGTTAGCTCCGCCTTCTTTTTCATACCGGTAACTTTTTATAGTATTTTTTCTCTTATTCAATCGTAATTGCATTTGGAGAATATTACTCTAAAAATTTATTGGTGTAAGAAAAAGGGCGGGACTAACAAGACTACGGAATATTAATTAGGATGTTGGCAAGTATGTATATATATTAAAATAAATTTAATGTTGAGTGTTTTCATGAAGCTAGCTTTACTCTCGTTAAAAAATAAAAAATGAAATTTTTATAATTTTTAATGGTCTGTTTTAAAAATATGCAAACAATCTTCTTTGGATTTTTTTTTTCTTTTTTAAGTCCAATATTATGAAAATTGCACATCATGGTAGCCGTAAATTTTTTCGAAAAATTAAAATTTTCGAAAAAAGGAAGATCTAATTTTTTTTCCCCATTCTGCATGATCTTAGCTAATATACAATGTTTTGACACATTATAACTCAATTCAGTATATTATTCCGTTAATTGTACACATTTAATTCTAGAAAATACCAATAAAATTATATGATTTATGAAAATATCTTCTTTTATCTCACATACAAAATCACTGCATATATTGCATTGGAAAACTGAGAGTCAGTAAAAACAAACATTTAAGCAATACTTTTTAAACTGGATAAATTTACCTGTAAGAACATAAAATTCTGGTAATAAAATAAAATAAAACATAACATAAATATTTAATGTATTTCATATGATGTTTAGATAAAACTTGAAAATGAGAGATAAAAAATGAGGGTTGAAAAGAATGAGGGTTGAAAAATTATTAAATTGAAAACTTAGAATGATAATTTTATTAAAACAAATATTTTTTGATTATTTAGTTATGATATTAATAAGAAGTGCAAGCTATAATTAATTTTATTTTGTTTAATAAATAGAAGAAAATTCAATTTAGACACAGAAAGCTTTATGGTAATCACTGCAAACAGCTCGTGCCAGCAGAGAATTTCTCCTTGGTGTTTCTAAATATTAAAGTGAATGCAATATAAATGTCAAGGCGAGATACGTGACAAAGCATTTAATGGTTTTAAAAATAATAAAGTTTACCTTCATGTGTAATGAAATTCATATTATAACCTGAACGCAAGTTATTAATAGAAATATTTTAATATGCAAAATAATTAACCCCACCTTTTTTTTTTTTTTAATTTGAGATATGTGTTTTATAATGCTTATCCATTTTTCTTGTGGTCTTACCAAAAACGATTTGAATAATTTGAAAAAACGATACCAAAATCCAATCCTAAATAATTCCTTAAATAAGGCAATTCATATTACAACCCAAAGGAAAGTTCTTAATATAAATGCTTTAATCAGCAAAATTATTATTAACACAACTTTCGTTTTTCTAAATTTAAGCTATGATTGTTTAGTGCTTACTCTTTTACCTTGTAATCTTACCAAAGTCGCTTTGAATAGTTTTGAGAAAACTTAACCAAACTCCAATCCTAAATAATTCCTCACTAATTTAATTATGTATCTGATGAAATAATCCTTTCGAAACTCCTTCTAAATAATTATGAAATTAGCTATTCCACGATTAATATAATTATTTATTGAATAATGAACATTCATCTTTGATAACTGGATTTCACAGAGATAATTCATGTGTTTGAAATGAAATTTGATTCTTGTAGGGGGTCATTCCTATATAATGTTACCAAAATTAAGTGGTTGTCAGATTCTCTCCCCTCTCTACAGCATTTTATGTCATTTTGATTTATGCTTCCATAGATTTAAGAAACGTAAACCAATATTGTAAACAATAAAACTTTGCGTTATTATTATTTTTTTGGTGGTGTGTTATTTTCACCATTTATCTTTTACTTTGATAGTTTATTAAATATTTTATTTGTCTTATTAGAGTTTAGATAAATTCAACATTTAAATCAAATCTTGATATTGCTAGACAATATTACTATTTTATTGTACTTATCTAAAAACAGTATAGTTGCTTAGTAATTATTTAATAAACTTAGAGTTTTCAAAATTATTTTAATAATTTAATTAATTAAAACAAAGTTAATAAAAAATTAGAAATTTGGGTTTCGAGGTATTGCGTTGTCATAGTTTTTTGAGCTATTCTAAAAGTTTCAAATGTCTAGCTAGTCAGGAAGTTAGTTAAAAATCTATAGCATGATTTGTAAAAAAAAAAAAAAAAAACAAGAAAAACAAACAAACAAGAAAGCAAGTTAATAAAAACATGGTTAAAAAATGAAGTTTAACTCAAAAATTTTTCAAAAAATCTTCAAAATGTCTGGGAGTGTTTGAGCCCCGAAAACCTTCTCTTGAGCACATCTTAGGCCATGAACGTCTGGTATAAGAAGAAATATGTTTTATTACTCGAAACTTTTTCTGAAGTATTCAAAAATGTTAGTCGAAGAAATGATCAAAAATTAGTTCTTTTAGTTACTGAGTTTGTGAAAGTTTCAAAAGTCATTAAAAGACAACTACATTGGGTATACTATAATCTAATGCGTATACACCCCGCGACAAAAATATAGGTACAAAGGGTTTTTTCTTTGATTTTTCATACAATAACGTTATCTAAATTGTGCTTATCATTTATTATTATCATAAAATAACACTATTACTGAACTAATATTTGTTTTAAGACTAATTTAGAAAAGATTTATGACTTAAATTTTTCTAATTTAAGACTACACTCCGCGACAAAAAGATAGGAACAAAGGGCTTTTTTAAATTTTTCATAAAATAACATTATCTAAATTGTGCTGATCATTTATTATCATAACAAAATATTATCATATCAAGAACATATTAAATATTTGAATCATATTCAAAAATTAAAAAAAAAACCCTTTGTTCCCATCTTTTTGTCGCGGTGTGTAGTTTTAAATTAGAAAAATTTTAGTCTTAAAATTTTGCTAAATTAGTCTTAAAACAAAAATTAGTTCGGGAAGTCTTATTTTATGATAATAATAAATGATAAGCACAATTTAGATAATGTTATTTTATGAAAAATCAAAGAAAAACCCCTTTGTCCCTATCTTTTTTCGCGGGGTGTATGTAAATTTGTTATTAATGTAACAAATATGATAGAGGAAGTATGTTGAAAATCCATCTAATTGCAAATATGCCAACGTTTTAATTTATTGTTACATTTGCATTTGTATTGTTAATTCCAGCCTTTTTTCACACTACTTTTCTTGAAGAGTATTTTTCTTCTAAATAAATCGTAATTACGCATTGGCGAAAATTTCCTTAAAAATAAATTGGCGTGAAAAAAAAGTGTGGGTACTAACAGTGCTCTGAAGTAAATTAAATTGTTGGCATGTCTATAATTGGCTAATTCAAAACATGTTTCCCTATGTATGAAGAAATATTCCAATAAGTCTGCTTCGTAGATATTATTTTCATGCAAAATCTAACTACGTATGGCTATCCTGAGAGCGGAAATGTACACGTGATGTATTATTATTATTATTATTATTTAGAATTTTTTCAAATGGGAAATTAATAAAAATTTTCAGAGAGTTAAACATGAAATAAAAGATCTATAATGCAGGGGTGAGTAGCATTAAAACGATGGATGAAATTCTGTCTCTGACAGAATTTAATTTAGTACGACAGGACTACTTGTATTTGTATTTTAAAACCCTTTCAAAAAAAAAAAAAAAAAAAAAAAAAAAAAAAAAAAATCTGAAAACCACTTGTCTAAATAATCAGGAAATGTTCAGCCGAGCCTGTTGGTTCTGCGGCCAGAGTACACAACTACGAGCTCGAATGTTGGGAGTTCGATCCGTGGGAAAAAAAAAAAAAAGAAAACACTAGTCGAAATAATCAGGAAACATTCAGCCAAAACCCGTTGTCTCTGTGGTCAAAGTACACAACTACAAACCCGAAGGCTGTGAGTTCGATCCTTACCGATGTAAAGTGATATATATATATATACACATAAATTTTTACGGATTTCACAAAAAATTTTAAGATAGAGTAAGAAATTAAATGGTAAAATAGGATATTGGCAGGCATTTTCGAAATGGAACACTGTAAATTGGTAACGACGCAAAATGCCAGATTGAAAGAAATAGTCCTATCCTACTAAAAACACTTACATCTAATGTTTAGTATTAATAGAGTCACTACCTGGTTGACATGCAAAGTGCTCCATCTTCTAACACTTTAATAAAAGTGCTGGGTGAACTATCCTCAAACATGTCAATCTGTTTGGCTGTCTCAAAGAAAATGTCTGGAGTCCAAATGTAGTGACGACATTCTGGGTAAATAAGCTGGGATCCTTTCCGGAACCTCTCAAGTTTCAGCCGAGTATCGTTCCAAATTGTTATGATAAATGTGTGAAGACGATAGTCCTGTAAAAGTAAACACACATATTTTAACTATAACGTTTACTTAAAAAAAATGAAATTTTATTGGAAATACAGCGCGTTAAAATTTCAGAAAGAGATTGTAAAAAAATATGTTTTAGTATTTATACTCTAAATCTTTTGATACAGATGTCTGTTATCCACTTTCGGATTGATTTCGCTGTTAGTTTCAAATAAACAGTTGCATATAAAAATTTCTGCTTAGAGAAACAGAAGAAGCGCCATATTCTCCGGTAAAAATATGAGATTCCTCTTAGCTAACCATTTCCTTTATGTGGATTGATTCCAATACAACTAAGCCCATCTCTATCTTTACAATCTAATTATTCTTTAAAAAAAAAAAAAAAAAAAAAAAATAAAATAAAAAAAAAATAAAGAAAAAATAAATAAAAATGAAAGAAAAAAGTAAAAAGTAAAAACGCACACAAATAACACAAATTTTTAAATTTCTAATTGAAGTGAGTAGTATTTTTCTTTTATATTACATTTATGTCAAATGTTTGGAAAAAAAAGAAAGAGAGAAAAAAAAAAAAAAAAAAAAAAAAACCTCTACCTTCTTTCGTTCTAAAAGTTGTAGAGTGCAAGAATACAGATCATGAAATTCCACCATAATCTGCAAAAAACAAATATATACGTATACACATACATCATACATATATTATTATTACTAGCAAACCTGTGCGAAATATTCGCATTTTATTTCTTTTCTTATTTAATGTTATACCATTTTCCCCACCCAATTAAAATTTTAATTTCCTAGAAGCCAAATTATTAATAAAACCAAATTAATATTGTACAATAGTGAAACCAAAATCATTCAAAGAAAGGTTTCCAAATAAAATTCATGGTTCACGACCCAATTTTCATACTTCTACAGGCAGCACAATTTTAATATAGGACTCTCACGACGCCTTTTAAATTTTTGCTGTCATGTTAGCGATAACTTTTTATTAATTTTTTTTAAATAAATAAATAAAATAAAATGAAATAATTCCTATTTTAATTATATATTTTATGATTGTGTTTTTTAGTCAATTTACGACACAAAAGTTCCTATTCTGTATATATCTTTAAAATATTGCTAGGTTTAAAATGACGCTTGCAAAGGTTCTGAAGAAACAACTATTAAAAATACATTTTTTTCGTAAAATAATCTCATCAGAAAAAGTCGTCATTTTTTCTTATTAGTCCATTGAGCTAAGTCCGCGTGCTTAAATATTGTTCATGTATAAACATTATTTTTTTTTTTATCCTCGCGTATCGTATCGTTTCCACAAAAAATAATTGAAACTGGTCCACGTTAGAGAAATATTATATAGATTGTAGTTCATTTTATGTATGAAACTTTCAAATTCTCAAAATTTTAAGAAATTTAAATGGGTTGTTTAGGTAGAGTCAATATTTTTTATTTTCAAGTTGTACAATTATTTCAAGTTGTCTACTTATAAGAAATTCCATTCTATAATGCAGCTAGATTTTCAAGAATAAACATTTTAAGCACACTACATACAGTGCGTACTAGGCGAGACGTATTAACCCTGGACGTTATATTTAATGCCCCAGCCCGCCCGTTCCCGCTCTTCGATGTCTTTTTCTAGTCAATTTTGTCCTTTTATTACTTCCGGTGTCAGTCTTTATTTATTTATTTATTTATTTTTTAACACACTTGACATTGTGAGTTTTTTTGGTTTTCGTCCCACGCTAATATACACATATACCGCACTTTAGAATGTAGAAAAAGAGAGGGGAAAAGCTAAAAACCCATAGAAATATATATATATATATATATATATATATATATACATATACATATATATACATATATATACACATATGTACATATACATATATATATTTCAAATATATATATTTTTCACATTTTTTCTTTTTTTAAAAGAAATATTAGATGCATTTTCTTTGAACTATACAGACTTAAAAACATTCTTGGACTCACACTTTCCAGTAACGATTAAGTCTCGAGTTAGAGGATCTACGAAAAATTGAAAAAAAACAAAAATATTTTGGATTACCCTGCATCATAAAAAGATACATATGACTTACAACGTTAACACGTGATTTTACTTAGTATTTACTGAATTTGTATGCTTTTTGTAGCAATAGTACAAATATATACAGATATATAAAATTTTCTCGTAACGAAAAAGAGTTTCAACCAAATTTTACCAAAACTTGCAAGACAAAAACGCAAAATGCACTATTAATAAGTATAATAAGTATAATAAGCACTATTAATAAGTATAAAATGCATGCATTTAATTTTATTCAGAAATGAGTAGTTGTAGAAAATATTTTTCACTACGCATGCGCGAAATAACATGCCTTTTCTTTATATGGAAGTTCCACTTCCCGTCTTGGGGTTGTAATTTTTCAACATGAGTATTTTTTAAAAGGACTCATAGATACCTATAACACGAATAGTTGAAACATGTATTTATGATAATTTGAAACAGAGTTTTTTTTTCTTTAATTAAAATAAAATAAAATAAAATAAAATAAAAAATAATAATAAGATGTTATTTATAGGGCACAAAGCTGACTTTTTTTTTTTACATTTAGTGCTATATTTCTCAGAAGTTAAATCGTCAGCACACATCATGGAAAATAATTCCATTAAATAATACATAAAATGACGCTTGCAAAGGTTCTGAAGAAACAACTGTTAAAAATACATTTTTTTCGTAAAATAATCTCATCAGAAAATGTCGTCATTTTTTCTTATTAGTCCATTGAGCTAAGTCCGCGTGCTTAAATATTGTTCATGTATAAATATTATTATTATTTTTTTTTATCCTTGCGTATCGTATCGTTTCCACAAAAAATAATTGAAACTGGTCCACGTTAGAGAAATATTATATAGATTGTAGTACATTTTATGTATGAAACTTTCAAATTCCGAGTGAATTTTTTTGTATGGAAATGTAGCAGGAAGTTTTTTGATGGCCACATTGAAATAAATTACAGCGATAGATTAGGGCTAGTGGCTAGCAAAAAATATTCTAGTCACTAACCATAAGAATAAATGCCCGTAAAGCTGTCGTGCCATTTTTGTTGAAGGAGGAAAGTGACCCTTTATTAAACGGTCAACATTCTGAATTTCACAGTAATTTGTTACTATTATGGTTATTGGATTTTTTTTTTTGTCGAATAAAGGAGTTAGCCGTATAATTTAACGGTAAACCTTTTGAATTTTACTAAAATTTCTTACAGCGCACAATATATTAATTTTTAATTTAATTTTGTAAACTGCCGAACAGTATTCGGACAAATTGTACACTCAAATGTTTGGTAAACATTTTATTCGAGTTATGCAATATATTTTAACGTCTTAACTACCACGGGCGTATATATATATATATATATATATATACGTCTTTCCGAAATACGATCATTTGCATTTTACTGCTACCACGGAAATTACCAACACGGTTTGGCAATGCAATAAAACACCTTGAACGTGATCTCGACAGTGTTTTTAAAAGTCATTTCAAAGTTAAAAAAGAGCTGCGGTACTTTGAAACGAATCTCGTAAATGTTCATCGGCAGGTAAGGGGTTAAAACACTTCTTAAATTTCTGTGCGGATATAAGGGCCGAAAATTTTGAAATCTTTAATAAATAACGATTAAGGGCTTTATTTAATACTAGCCTCCTTCGGCGACCAGCTGGTTCGCGATCCTTGAAAAATCCGACTTTATGAAACTCCCGCTCGGTGGCGACTGCGTCGCCTTTTTCCCGTTTTAGGCCTTACAACAGCTTATTGACATATAGGGAAAATAGCCTTATTGAAAAATTTAATCGCAGTAAATTCCCGCTCGGTAGCGCCTCCGGCGCCCTCTTCCAGTTTCAATATCTGAAACAGCCTGTTCGCTCACCATGTTATGATCTTTCAAATTTCTGACTTTAGCAAAGTCCCGCTCAGTGGCGCCTGCGGCGCCTTATCCCCGTTTTAGAACATACATCACCTTCCTCGCTCATTACAATTTAAAATATTTAAAATTTAAAATATTACAGCACCACCTGGCGATAGAAATTTCTGTAATCTACTGTTCAATTCTAAATTAACAAACCTTTTAAATGATGTATTACTTATGAAAATATTTTAATTAGTAGCTGAGATACAAAAGAAAACCTAATCAGGACACCTTAAAACGTGTAAATCGGGTAAAATCTCGAATTTCACTTTCGATAATATAAAAGAACTTTAAAATATCTTTCGAATGATGTATAAAAAATAATTTAATCATAATTAGAATTTGAAATATTGAAATTTTAAAATATTACAGTGGCATCTGGCGGTATAAATTTCTGTAATCTACTGTTCAATTCCAAATCAAGAAAGCTTTCAAATGATGTATTACTTATGAAATTATTTTAATTAGTAGGTGAGATACAAAAGAAAACCGATTCAGGACGCCCCAAAACGTGTAAATCAGGTGAAATCTCGAATTCCACTTTCAATAATATAAATGTACTTTAAAATATCTATCGAATGATGTATTAAAAATAATATAATCATAATTAGAATTCGCGGTATGCAATGGTTTTATGCATAAAATTAAAAAGTTTATTACTCATTCAGTTTTTGAAAAAATCTTTCAATCTTTTGATATTTGAATTGTCTAACCAAGATCTATATATAAAAAAAAAAAAAAAAAAAAAGAGAAGAAATAATTTATCTCTAAATGATTTTGAGTTATAAAATGTTTTGTGAAAAAATCGATGTTTCGTAAAATCTAAAAATATGGATCGCTAATCCGTATTTTGTTAAAATGTTTATATGGTTCGAAAGAGGATTAAATGACCTTTCCAAATATACCAATTGTTAAGAAATAGAACAGTTACTCGGTCGTACAGGACGATTCAAAAAAGACGATCGAGAAAAAGAGAAATTTTGGACCCTTTTTAAAATTTTTTTAAAAATATAAAATATCCGTATTCTAAAAAAAAAAAAAAAAAAAAAAAAAAAAAAATGTACCGTAAGAATCGGTAATAAATGCTCTTTCTCGTGGTACAGGTGTATTTCCAATATCTGCAACCGCTAAGCTGGGATGACTCTACAAATAAGCGCGAAATTTTCTCTCATTGTTTCTTCTTTTGAGGAACGCGCTGAATTCTACTTGGAGGGCGGAAAGTACGATCCGCTCGCTTTTTAATTAGACATTGGTCGACGTTTTAATTAATTTCTCCGGATGTAATTAAAATTTTTAAATTCTGTTTTCAGGAGCTCCTCGGGAAGGCTTCTGAGCACCCTCATGTTAAACTTTGTACTTCTGCGTTCATTAGGGGCTGAACGTATAGCTGCACAGACAGAGAGACAGACAGACATCTTCTTTTATTATTATAGATTTATTATTATAGATTGTTCGTTAATATCATAGCTGCCAAGTTTTTTAATTTATTCCGGAATGTTGTTAGCCCCACCCTTTTTTCACACCGTAAAATTTGCAAAAAAAATGTCTTCAATATATAATTACCATTAAATTCGAAGAAATTTACTCTAAAAGGATTACGGTGTGAAAAAAGGGCGGGGCAAACAGAATTCCGGAATAAATTAAAAAACTTGGCAGATATGGTTAATACGATAGCAATAACAACCACAAAATGAAGTTAAGAAAAGATATAAACATTGAACGCATAACTTACCATTTTTTCTTCATTTATTTCTCCTATATCCAACACTTGAAATGCAACAAATACTTCAACAGGTTTTCCTAAAATGTTAATATACAAATAGGATTGTTTAAAATTTTTAAAATGTTAACGATCAACATTTAACCATGGTGAATTAAACATTTAGATTATGAAGTTTAACAATGAAATTCAAGTAAAACAAAAATTTTGTTTCAAGAAGTTAGTAGTCTTTTTGAATTAAGTAATTGTGTAAGCGAGCGACGTAAAATGTTAATTATGACTTTTTTGGTGGTTCCTGTATCCTTAAAATTAGAATATCAAAAATTTAACAATGAAAGTTAAGAAAAACAAAAATTTTTATTGAAGAGGTTGGCAGTCATTTGGAATTAAGTAATGATGTTAGTAAATGACGTTAAAAATTAAGCATGATTTATTTTTATTTGAAATAAATTCAAATTTTGAAAATCAGGGAAACTAATTTGTTCATACTAAAGCTAGAATCCTTACTGAAAACTTTTTAAGATCTGCGATTATTGGGAATAGATCTAGAAGACTGAACGTGAAACTCTTTTCTACAGTCTGGAGAATGGGGCTGATTTTCTAAAACTCGCCGCGTAGCACATACTTATACTAATCGTTATTTGTTATATTTACTATATTTACTTTTTTTTTTTATATCTGGACACATATTTGTCTGAAATAGCACAAAGCTCATCTAGAAATCTTCTAGGGCGTACTAGTGTGCCTTAGCACACCTTTTGAGAAGTACTGGTGTATTATGAAGATCATGAGTCCGAGGTTTGTGTAGAAAAAAAGTAATGTTCGACAACAATTTACCTTGTTGCGTTTGACGCTTTTAGCTATTGATGCAACTGATTGCGTTTTAACGCCTGATGCAGATGCAAAATAATTTCGTTATAAAAACAACTAATGGACGTTTCTTGTTATTCACCAGCACAGTGACTGTGAGAAAATGATTTGTTGTTGTCATTGCAAAAAACAAAACTTGATTAACCAGAAGTTATTTAACCATAAAACAAACCTTAAGTAAACTCAAGATAATTTATTTTTTATTTGTAGAATATACTCTTTTCTTCGCTATGCGGAATTTTAATATGCCAGGGAAAAATATTAATGATAAATTATTGATAATAAACATGTAGAATTCTGCAACGTCAAAAGAAATTAGTAATATAAATAAATAAATAGACACGTGGTTATAAAATTTGTATTAAAGCATTACGATGTAATTTTTAATATCTCGGAGGCTTTTGGACTTCAAAATGCATAATTATCATGATGTTAAAGATGAATCCATTTGTTTTAAATAGCATGTAAACTAATGTATAGTAATTTGAACTATCAAGGAGAAATAAATTTGGAAATACATGTGTAAAAAGCGATCGCTAGGAGGGCGCAGACCGAAACATTTGATACCATATATCAGTATAATACACAACAACAGATCTGTATAATGCACATTTGGAGTTACACCCAGAAACGATCAATGTAAAAGTAACTATCAGCTTCTTGTACAGCCAGCTTAATTTTAATCATCGTCTATCAGAAAATAAAATATTGATTTTAATATGAATAATAACACGAAAAGTTAAACTTAAAACAGTCATTATTTTATTTAAATAGGTCATCTTTTCAGAATTAATCTAAAAAATACAATAACTTATAAACCTTGAATATTATATTATCTACACATTAGAAACCATGCTGATCTCGCGTAATGAATAATAATCACGAAAGATTAAACTTAAAACAGTCATTATTTTATTTAAATAGGTCATCTTTTCAAAATTAATCTAAACAATACAATAACTTATAAACTTTGAATATTATATTATCTACTCATTAGAAACCATGCTGATCTCGCGTGATAAAATGAGGCATTAATGCATATCGCGTGATGAGGAAAAATGCCTTAGAAATCAAACATCCGTGTACTCCCCTTATCATACAAATGTAGTTTTTTTTTGTTTATTTTAATACGGAACGCATATAATATGTGCACAAAGATCGAATAAACTCCCATCAGATGCAATTAATCTTGTATTTTACGGTCGAATAAATCTAATTTCAACGTTATTTTTAAAAATCTGACAGAAATTACCATTTAGTTATTAGAAGATATATAGAAAAAGGTTTTACTGGATCCTCACAAAAAGGAGCAAATATTGTTTGTTAATTTAGGTTTGCGTTACCTAGTGCTTTATTGATTTAGAAGTTCCTAGGAAGATTACGCGAATCAACAGATTTCCCTAAAGTTTGATGGATAAATCTTATGTTGAGGATTTATTCCCAAAGCAATTTCTCGCGAAGCTTTTACGTCTCATGTTTATAAGTTACTTAATTGTAACTTTCAATTAAATGAAGTTTGTTTTAAAAGGAAGTAGAATATTTTCAACTTAAATTGTTATTTTATTATATATTGCACAGGTTTACTAGCTGGGTTAATTTTGCTTCTAATGAAAAATATTTAAAGAGAAACTTATTAAAATTTCACGATTTCATAAGCCTTTACCAATTAAGCTCAGTTTTTTTAATAGTCTATTTCGATAACATTTATAAAATTTTCAAAATAAAACCGACTCTTGCTATTGATACATCTGCTATTAAATTTATTATTATTATTACTGTTATTTATATTAGTGTCTATATGATGGTGGTATTTAAGGAAACATCTCTAAAAACATTTTTAATTTTTAACATTTAATTCATTTCTGTGTAACAAATAATAATAATAATAATAAAAAAAAAAGATCTAAAGGCAATTATTTTTTAGTTATTATTCAGTAATTTTGCGTATGTTTTAAAAGAAAAAATAATATTTTTAATACAAAATCTTATTTATTATTTAGATATTTTACTTTTATTTTAATACATTACAAATTACTTCTTCATTATAATTAAACGTGTTTAAGTCTTTCATTAAGAAATGTTCTTTAAAATTAATTCATTGATTCATATTTATAGTTAGTATTTTCAAAGTTATTTCTTACATTATCCTGTTCATATTGTTTAACTAATGGGCTCTTCCCAGCGTCGTCTGCTCAATCACGTGATAGAGGAAAACGAATTATCGAATTCTGAGAATCGAATTCAATTAAATATTGTTCTTAAGAACAAAAATTTTAATATTTAATATAAAATAAAATAAAAGTAATATTGTGCATTTGTAAACAGTAGAATAGTTGTATTTGTAAATTTGATAATTTTTTAAAAACATTTTATGTGTTTATTTATTTTTACCTATAAGAATCGATTTTTGTAAATTGTAGTGTAACTGTAACATTAACTGATCTAGCAATAAATAATAGCTTCTTGTGGAATGTTTACGGATTATAAATTGAAATTTTAAAATGTTTTTATTTAATTTAATTGCATAAAGGTGTTACAACAAGTTAATTAACTTAGTTACTGGTCTAAATGGATTTACGTAGTACGATATTGCACTGTCACTGATTTAAGTACCAAAAATCAGAGTATTTAAACATGTCTTCATGAACATCAGTAACAGGTATAAACTAAATGATGATTGTAAATGTATACAGCAAACAAAAGATGATGAATAATGATATAAAATTGCTTAAAAATGATGATGTGTAAAAAATAACACAGATTAAATACGATTGATCAAAAATAAGAATAGAAAATATGTTATTTTAGCAATCGCTCTAGATAAACAAGACTTCGTCTGCTATTTGTTTTTCCTCTATCATGTGACCTCTGACGTCAGGTGGGAAGAGTCTATTTTGCTATCACATTTCTCCATTAGGAATAAAAAAATAATTTCTATAAGTAAATCACAATAGTCTGAAATTCAATAGTGGCCATGGAATATTTAATAAAAGATACTCTACAAACACTTAAAAATATAGCTGTAATTGGATTAAACATTTACACAAGATGGGTTTTTTTTATTACCGCAATAGGATTGGGTTGGCAATAAAGTTCTGTAGTATATTGAATTAAATAATTGTCATTGAAAATTTATCCTGACAACATTTATATAACTTTTAAGAAGGTATTTTGGGGAAAGTTATGTCGAATTGAATTAAACAACAGATACCGGAAATTTCACCGAGACTACATATGTAACTTTTAAGAATGTATTTCCCGTTAAAGCAACAAGATTGGAGCGTTGCACTGATGTTTACTGCGTATTGTGATGCTTGCTGTGATAACCCGAATATTTCTAAGAATTTCAAGTGTTTATAATATGAATTACTCTTAATTACGTTTCTCTTCTTAGTGTAGGACAATAATCTTACTGAAGTACACGTCAGAAAAACATACAATCTAGCAATCCTATTACAACGTACTAAAAATTGAAACACTTCACTGAAATTCTTCGGTAGTAAATACACTGGGTGTCCGCAAAGTCTCTATACAACTTCAAAAATTCATCAAAAAACTTTTTGATGAGATATTAAAATGAAATTTGTTATAGGTATTCAGTTACTACTTAAAGTTTTTATTAAGTATTGTTTTGTGTATTTTAGATAATATTTTGAAGATCTAGAAGCCCAAAAGGTCACAATGGCTATGCCTTAAGAAAAAATCCCAATGTTGAGTATGTTTCAGAGATGAGGCAATGTTTCATGTTTCAGGGAAAATTCATCCACATAATGCGAGAGTCTGAGGCTCAGGAAACTTCTATGCAAGTAGGGAACTCAAGAGAGAGAGTTCGAAATTGAATGTGTAGTGTGACCTGAGATGCAGCACAGTCAATGGACCCTTTTCTTCGTAGAGAAATCAATAACTGCAGGTGTTTACTTAGAACTTTTAACTGAATTTATGGTACCACAGTTGGATAATCTTCAACCAAACTTCTTTTTCAAACAAGGTGGTGCACTGCAACATTGGGATGTTCGTAATTTCCTTGATGAAACATTTCCAGGTTGGTGGATTGGACGACATGAATTAATTCTTTGGTAACCTCGTTAATTTGATTTCAAGCCTTTGGATTTCAGTCTGTGGGGGTACGTTAAAGATCGTCTACACCGAACAAGGGTGCGGGATATTACCGATCTGAAGCAAATGATCATAGACGCCACGGGCACCGTTGATAACACTCTATTACAGAAAACATAGCTGAAAATTGAGTACTATTGTCTTGATGTGCTTCGCGCAACTAATGGTGCGCATATAGAGGTTTATTAATTGCTGTAAAAAAAAAAAAAAAAAAAAAAAAAAAAAAACTTTAATAATGAGGAATTTGCACGTTTTCTGATTTTATTTTTACATAACAGAAAATGAAAAAGTAAGAAAATAAAAACGTACATTTTCTTTTTTTGAAATCTAATTACTGATTTATAACAATTTTAACATCGCACTATTTACTCTTTAGTTAAAACGCAGCATAATACATCGTGGCGTCACTCTTTATGACAATAAAGGGGAGTAATCGTTGTTTACATTCGATTTCATGCTTTGCTTTGCTTCTTGAATAAGTAAAAGAGTTTTTATATTTTATAATAATGACGGATATTATAAAATCGTATTATAAATATTGTATTGTACCACTCTGCAGTAATACAACGGCTAATTCTTCTCAAAACCTATTCTTTATTATTACACAAGATCCTATTAAACGAAAACATTCGACAACCACCATGAAAAGGAAACAAATGAAAATAATAATGATAATGGAAAATGGTGACACTGATATTAAATGATTATAAAATGAAAAAGAAATGCTCAGAAGTCACATAAACGATTAATAATTACGAAAGTTAAAACGAATTGCTGCTTGCTAACTAGGCTAACAAAATGCAAACATTGAAGAATCATAAAGTGTGACGTCACAGCGATTGAGGAAGCGTTTTGAAGTCAGGTGATTTTTGGTTAATTTTAAAGTTATTTTTAAAATTACTGAGGACTTTCTTTTGCATTTTAAATAAACGTTTTTAAATTTAAGGTCCTAAACCTACCAGAAAAATAGGATTTTGTTCAAATCCCCCTTGTCGTGTGCAAATTTCACATTGCCTCTTAAAATAAAATAATCTTCAAGTTTGTATCGGTTCAATATTTTATTTAATAAACGTCTGTATTTGTAAAGATACTTTGTGGACACCCTATAGTTTTATCTGTAGTTGTGAATAATTAATATAATGGACTGACCTCTATAGAAGTCGAGATTGACCATAATTTTGTACGAAAACCTGTATCTAAAATTCTAATGATCATGCATGTATAGCTCATAAAATCTGAATCGAGAAAAATTCAGGGTACTTCTTTTATAATAATAAAGTACTTTTTTTTATTTTTTATTGAAAGTTGAGAAAGAAATTATTTACAACCCAGTTTAGAACTGGATTTCTTACACATCGTCATTTATTTTATTTATTTATTTTTTATTCGAAGAAATCATGTGGGGAAATGATTTGAATTTCTTGTTGATTTATTTAAAAGATTGATTTAATTGTTAAACTGGCAATCAAAGTAGCATAATTACCAATGACAGAAAGTTCAAATTAATTTTCTCGAGAGCTCTTAGAATTTACTAAAATTGCGAAGCCCGTTCCACGCAGCCTCGTGGAATAGGCTTCTCTTTTTGGGGAAAATCTATGGTTTAATAAAATCTCATACAAAATATCGTCCATGTATTACAAGGTTGCCAGGAGGATACTAAAACTTTATTATTTTACCACCACTAATTTTGTAAACCATCAGTCTCTTAGTTTAATTACCACTTTTTGGTAGAATGGATAGTTAAGAGAAAAATGAACCTGTCTCGAAAATGGAGAGTAAAAAGATGTTTTTCCTCTGTTTTAATTATTTGGAGTTTATTATCTTATAGTCAAGATACGTTTTACCTGATAAATCTTGGAACTAATCTTCTACTGGAAAATACCTGAGAGATGTTTTTCTACGACACTCTTCTTTGGTATCTCTGATAAAAATGCTGATTTATTATATTTGTCTCTCTTGAGGGTATGGTTACTTCATTTATATATATTTCTTTTTTGAGAATTCTTAAAAATAATTTGGTTATTATCCTTGTTGAAAATTGAATAGGAATTTTTAAGTTGCTTCAGTTTAATATTGATTTATTAAAAAAAAAAAAAAAAAAAACCTTTTCATATCTGTTGCACTAAAAGTTGAAACATTGGCATACATATATTTTTGTGCAAATTATGTGATCAACATTTTTATTACAATAATTATATGAGTATCTTTGCCATTTGAGATTACAAACGTTAGAATTAAAAAAAAAAAGTTATTTATATAAAGATCTGATGAAAATAAATTTACAATTAATATTAATATCTAATCAATTAAATAAAACTTAAAATTTGATTAATTTCACTTATCGTTCAGGAGAACGTATTATGCAATATATATATTATATTAAAATATATATCAGATTGAATTTACTTGCCTTTTTCTATAAATCGAATAAAAATATATTAGTTAAGTATGTAAACTGGATAGCTTGATTTTAATAATAAATAATGAAACAAAATCTACAATCAGAAAAAAATACATAGCTATAATTATAATAAAGATCTATATATTTCTTTGAAGACCTAATTTAAATCGGGTGATTGAATTTTATGATGCTGGACCTTCCGGTTGCTGATTTCACGATACATACTGCCTGAAAAATTTTGCCACATTAAAAAGTACCAACCACGAAGAAAAGCTTACGACATATTGATATTTTTAGTGTAAATTTGTAATAACATTATGATCTTATGCTAAAGATTTTATACTAGTTTTAATATATCAAATCAATGTTCATTAATAAGTGCAATAATCTGAAGATAATGACATTAAATGCTAGTTTGGAATCATAGAAAATTTAAAATCTGTTGAAAAACTAGTATTCGAAACATAACACGCAACAAATTAGCTCATTTTATATGTCTTGAAATGAATACTACATATGGCACCTCCGCAAGAAAAGTGACGTAATTGAAAAATGCAATATTTGAGAAAAGTCAACTTAAAGATAACAATAAAACATTGGCTGGTTTGCAATAAAACTGACACAACTGCATCTCAAGTGAATAAATTGTCAGATAGAGGTATAACGCTTTTTGTGCACGTTAAGGCACTTCATACACATTTTCAATGATATTAACTCAAATTTGCCGCTATTTGTTGTGACACTTTTTTTTAAAGGGGTTGAATGTTATTAGCTTTAAATTAGACTTTCAAAGAATTTACGATATTCATAAATGATCAAAATGTAACATTAGAAACTTAGTATACTTATCGAGTCGAATACGTTTAAATATTCATTAATAGGTTTTTATTGACACCTATATAATTAAAAGTATCTTGAATTAAATTTTCAAAAACAAATTTTAAAAAGAACGTGTCTATTTAAAATTCAATTAAAAATGGAGATACCTATTTTTATTTTTATTTATTTATTTATTTATTAAGCAAATAGACATTTTCATTTGTACATGTGACGACGAGTCTAGAATCCCCATACCTTCAGGCGAATTTATGAAAAATAATTCAGCTTTAGGTAAAACTAATTTTAGATAAAAAGGGGAAAAAATCCCCACTTCAAGGGAACTAATGAAAAAATAATTTTCTTTCGGTAAAAACTGATTTCAGACGAAGAAAAAACTTACAAAACTTTAATATGCTTTATAATAAATCATATTCAGAAAGGTATACTCGATTTGTGCTTTAATAGTTAACTTTCGTTAATTTAAATATTATGATTAAAGTAAATATATATATATATATATAAATCTATAGTAACTCTAACAACTTTTCCAGGTTTTCTTAGATTAAATGAAAAAAAAAGCATGTAGTTAAAAAAAAGCATTTATTAAATAAAGTTTTTTAATAATTTGATTAATCTTATTCTTAGAAATAATTTTGTTTGCAGTATAGTTTTTATATTAAGTTTTGATTAAATTTCGTTGGATATTTTTAGCTTTTTCTTTCTTTCTTTCTTTTTTTTTTTATATATATATATGTATTATTATGTGACAGCAAACTAATTAAATTCCCACAAGAAAAAAAAAAAAAATCTGTCATTCAATCCTTTTGGATTAATTATGTTAGAAGAATTATGTTTCGAAATACATATATATGAGCTTACTTTTCAAAATTAAATTTTGCAATTTCTGAATCAATTAAAATATTTCTCAAATGGTTAGAAAAAACACGCCCCCATTAAAAGTGTTGGTGTTGGGGTAAAGGACAACTATCTGTGCTAGAGACCTAGGTCTGGGCAGAATACCCTCCGTGGTGGTCTTTCCAAGGGATCCCAGCCTGTATTTATTATCTATATAAATAACTAGCAGGCGTTGCCCGCTTCGCTGGTTACTATATTTAAATTAATTCTCAAAATTACATATAACTTATTGTTATAAACTTATCATAAAATCAATATATATATATATATAAATTGAAATTGGTTAAAAACCACAGTCTTTTGCCTCACTCCCCGCCAGAGGCGAGAATTCACAAAATTCCTCTATAGTATGTGTTGTATACAGATAACTAAACCACACATCCAAAAATCACATTCTGGAGACAATTTAGAACAGAACTACTATCGGAAACTTGCTTTTTGCCTTCAACCCCCTACCCCAAAAGGGGGATAATGGAGATTATTCATAAAATCACTTTATAATGCGTGTTGGGTATACGTAGCAAACGCGCTCATAACAAAATTGCTTTCCTGAGATAATTTTAAATAGAGCTACGCTTGGAAACGTGTCCCCCCCCCACCCGATAGCAAAGGGTGAAGGGGGATATTTCGGAAATTTCCTTTATAATGCATGTTGGGCACATAGCACACCCACATAACAAAACTAAAAATAAATAAAAATAAAAATAAAAATGAAAAATAAATAAATAAATAAAATAAAATAAAAAATAAAGAATATAAATATAAATAAATAAATGAATAAATAAATAAAAATACTTTTCTGAGATAATTTTAAATGAAGTTACGCTTGGAAGCGTTTTTTTATCCCTGCCCCCAAAGGGCAAAGGGGATAATTTTACAAAATCCATTTACAAAGTGTTTTAGGTACACATAATTAATCAATACACCGAAAAATCACCTTTCTGAAGTAAATTAGAAAAGTGTTACAATTGGAAACGTGTTCTTTACCTCAACCCCCCCCTCCCCTAAAGTGGAAAGGGGTTTACTTCGAAAAATCCCTTTATAGTGCGTGTTGGGTACACATAACACGCACATATACCGAAAAAATGTCGTCCTGTGATAATTTGGAACTGAGTTACACTTGGGAAACTTTTCTTTCCCCTCCTACCCCCATAAGGAGGAAAAATTGAGAATTTCGTAAAATCTCGTGATAGTTGGCATTCTAAGCAAAACACCAACCCACACACCGAAATTTGTGAATGCAGCTCCCAAAGATTCCCTTGGAAAAATTCAACGTAAAAACAAATTCCCCCCCCCACCCCCCACCCCCCCCAAAAAAAAAAAAAATCGAAAATTACAAAACATCTTAAATTGTTTTTTAGAAATACACTCCCGAAGACGCAGAGCCAATTTCAACTTATATGTGCCATTTTTGAAAGAGTTCTATGTAAAATCTGGATTTTGCAAATCCCCCTGAAATTAAAAAAAAAAAAAAAAAAAAAAAAAAAAAAATCCCTCTTCCTTCTTCCCGTAAAATAAAAAATTCGGAAACCGACAGATTTGTTTTTAATCTATATACATAAAATAATACTTCAAGCCACTCACTGACTCACTGACTCATTGACTCATCAACGCACAACAAAATCTACTGGAGCCACTGACTCGAAACGTGTACAGGTACATGAATTAAGTTTATTATTATATTTTTAAAAACTGTAAGCAATATTATCAAGTAATGTTGAGGGGGAGGCAAAACCCCTCACATAGATTCACATGTCTGATAAAACTGTTCCTAAATCTATTTTAGATTTAAAAACAAAGTAGATTAAAGTTTATTAACTTGCCTTATTAATCTTACGATTTAATCCTGTGATGACCCCCCCTTTCTTCACGGAATCTTGTATCGGGATCTCAAGGACTTGATTGAGAGCAGAGACACTAGTGAAATGATTTGGAGGCTAGCCTGCTCTTAGAGTGTTACCGACTCCATTGAATCCCGATTTCACGCTATCGTTTGATGCTTCCGATGTCCAGAGCATTCATCAAGGAGGGGCCGATATGAAAGCGCCAAGCTAACGGTCAAGCGAATGGCCGGCGAAAGTTCTTAGGTGTTGCCTGGAACCCCGGGAACCTATGAGACCTGAATGCATCTGGGGTGTTGACCCCCCTCTCTCAAGGCCAGGAGCGGAGAACCGGACGGGAGATTACCTCTAGATTTGAGAGGAGACGGATGAGGCCTTGAAGCACTTGCTTCAAGTGCAAAGGCAGGAGCCTGAGATGAACTTTACGTTCAATTGCGTATTTTAATCAGGCATGTTGCCTATTTATGTTTTACTATACATTTTTGTAATGTAAATATTGAACATATGTTTCTAATTAAACAAAGAAAGGCAATATAAAGGCTGATATAAGACATCCTCTAATCATTGGAATTGATTTCCTGAGGAAGTTTAACTTTAAATTGGATTTCAAGAATAATGAACTGTATTCGAGTTCGGAAGACATAGCTGTGTTGAACTCTGAAAATCAAGACATTCAGCCAATTTGTCAGATAACAGCCAAGTCTGAAATTTCTATCCCTCCACACACAGAGATAATAGTTTCAGGAACACCTCCTACCAAGCAAGACTTCCGCTATGGACTGATTGAATACCCGAAAACAGACAATAGCCCAAGAGGAGTTCTGGTGGCTTCATCTCTGGCTGATCTCTCAAAGAGCACTATTCCCATGAGAGTCGCAAACATCATCGATAAGGTCCGGAGAGGGAAGAAGGATGAGGTGTTAGCAACCTGCACTCCTGTTATATGCATCAATCGCTCCACGCAATTAACAGAATCTATGTCTTCTGAGGAATTAACAACGGAACTACTCAAGAATGCAGAATTAGGAAGTGAACAGAGGTGTGCTGCGGAGAAGCTACTCCAAGAACTTAAAGACTTTTTTTCTCGAACATCTGAAGACGTCGGGAGAACGAACATCACCCAGCACAGAATTGATACAGGAAATCATCCTCCAATCAAACAACATCCAAGACTTCCATTTGCTAAACAGGAAGAGGTCACTGAACTTCTAAATGAAATGCAACACAATGACGTCATCGAGCCATCAACGAGTCCTTGGGCCTCTCCCATAGTACTGGTGCGAAAAAAGGATGGCTCAACAAGATTTTGCGTGGATTATCGTCGTTTGAATGACATCACGAAGAAAGACAGTTACCCTCTTCCCAGAATTGACGACACATTAGACACACTTGCTGGCAATAAATGGTTCTTGACTTGGGATCTGAAGAGCGGTTACTGGCAAGTAGAATTACATCCTGATGATCGTGAGAAGGTCACCGTGTCCCAAAAGTTTAGACAATCAATAAAATTTGCATTAACATAAAAAGTAGTAAGGTACAGTTAAAATTCGTGAGATGGGTAATAAATAAAAACAGTTTTACTGATATACACATATAAATTATGATCAAAGGTTTGAAATTATAAAATGTACATTAAATTATATAAAAATGTACTGTCCCAAAAGTATAGACACCTGTAAGCGTTTTTGGTTTTACATTTATAAAAGTAACTAAAAACTTACTTTTAATATTGAATTGTTTTGCCATGACACTTTATAAAATCAAATACACGTTGTTCCATAGAATTAATTAAGCACTGCATTACAGAAGGAGATATTTCATACTACGTTTTGTCAATTGCAGTTTTTAAGTCATTTACACATGTATATTGCTCTCCATTTCCATATATTTTACGAGATAAGATCCCCCATATGTTCTCCATGGGATTTAAATTCGGACTAAGTGCTGGCCATAGTGTGATATTGTTTTCCATAAACCATGTTTTCGTTGATCTGGTGGTATGGATGGATGCCCCATCTTGTTGAAAAACACAGTCCAGCCCTGCTAACAAATCCACAATTGGTAGTAAATTGGTAAGTAAAATGTCCTGATAATTCTCTGATTTCATTTTTCTGTCCGTAAATCCTAGAAATGTTTGCCTGTTGAAGCAAAACCTTCCCCAGGTCAATACGGATCCTCGGGCTTGTTGCCTGCTGAAACAGTTCTTCGGTTCTTTACTTAGGTCATACCAGTAAAATTTGTAACCCTCAGGGACGTCCAAATTCCATTTCTTTTCGTCACTGAAGATGACAGAAAGCCCCTTTTCACCGTATGACATATGCTTTCTAGCCCACTTTAGACGTGCATCTTTATGTCTCTGCTTTAGGGAAGGTTTTGCTTTCATTCTCCTGTAAACAATGTGATTTGAAGCTTTAATTCTTCTGTGTACAGTGCTTTTTGAAATTCTGGAAGTTCATGCAATTGCACGCACAGATAAATTATTAACTGAAGCCTTTTTTTAATAACATTCTATTACCACGTAACCTTGTTTTCTTTGGTCTTCTGACTCGCTTTCGAGTATTCCATGTGCCACCTGATCTCAAAACTCTATAAATACTGCTCCAGTATATCTTTATTCTTCTCTCGATATTTGTACAGGATTTTGTCCATGCGCTTTTAACAGTAAAATCTTAATAATTTCATCTTTAAAAATTTCTTTAGAACATGGCATTTTTATCAGAATACGCAGTAAACGTCTTTTCTGAATCACAAACAAAACAGTACATTGAACTCATTAAATTATTATGCTGAAAATATAGCAGACGATATTTCAATTAAAGGGAAAAATTATTCTGCATCTATAGAAGCAGACGACAATAAAAATATTTTATTCTGTGAACAAAAATGTAAAAGAAAACATGTAATGCTGTATTGTGTCTATACTTTTGGGACAGCACATTTTTATATAATTTAATGTACATTTTATAATTTCAAACCTTTGATCATAATTTATATGTGTATATCAGCAAAACTGTTTTTACTTATTACCTATCTCACGAATTTTAATTGTACCTTTTATGTTAATGCAAATTTTATTGATTGTCTAAACTTTTGGGACACGGTGTAGAGCCCGTGATTTTATTGTTGTGAAAATTGTCGACATTTTAGCGTGTCGAAATTCTGTCAATTTCGACACGCTTTCAGACAGAAATAGGTTTCAGTCGACGAATGTATTTTGTTTAATGAATATTCAGCCCGTAGATAGAGCCTGTAATGATACTGCTAAAAAACGTTGTCGACATTTTTAGTGACCTTCAGAGGCATAATTCGGATGGGAATATGGAGGACATTGCGACAATGAAACATGAAACAGAAGGGTGTGTTTAATTTAAAGTTAATTTTTTGTTAATCAATTATTTTATATGTTAAAAATCAAAATGCATTTTCTGGTTTATTATCATTTATTACTTGAATCTGATACTACAAAATAAAAAATATATCGCATTAATAACTCATTTTACAAAATGAATTTACCCACGTTTTTCCTTTAGATAATTTTTTTTAAAAACTCATCGACTTTTTTAAAACTAGAAATCCTTTTCTTTTTTATATTGAAAATCGATATCTAAGATGTCATTAAGCATATTAAAATTTCTTTCGTTGCTCATACCACAGATATCGATGATATAATTAAGATATAAGATATAGAAATTTTAAATGTTTTCGTTAAATTGGTTGCTCTTTTTATTCAAATCTTATAACTTTCTTCCTTTTTATTTCTCTTAGCCAGATTTTCTTTTTTTTCTAATAGGCGAAAGTGCTTATTATTTTTTTTCTCATTCTTACCTTCTATGCAAAGATATTTAAATAAAGGCGAAATTTCAACCGAATATGGTAATGAGCTGTAGTATTAGAATTGTAAAGAAAGTTAATCTTAGACATGAAAGTCAAAAATATTTCCCAATACTTCATATACACAATGCATCGATGCCTCCGACTTTGCTATTCTCATGGATTGAAATTGAAACTTTAATATCAAACATTAGGAGCAATACTTGCGTTCGGTTACAAGGGAATAAAATTTTCAAACATATAATATTTAAGAAATGGCACAGATGTATACTAAAAATTAAAATTATTACTTATTCTGTGAAATATTTCCCCTTTCACGATTTCATTTTACTGAATCAAAAGTACTGAATAATATAAAAAATAGCAATTTACATTGTTATGTTTTAATATTGATTAGAGAAAATTTAGTGTTTTTAATAATGACAGCAATTCATGCAATTCACATGGATACAAGATTTGCATTCTGATGATTTTGTTACCAATAAAACAGTTACACTACTTGGAAAAACTAGTGTAAAATAATTATTAACTTATTTAAAAGCCTATTAATTGCACATTATAAGGTTAATAACATCACCACGTAGTTCAGAAATTCTAAATCTTATATAGTAGAGCACATAAAACTAGCTACATGTTTTTGATTTTTTTGTACTTCTGTAAGGCGTCTTTATAGTCTTTCAAACTTTTCAATAAATTATCGATAAAACAACCTACAACATCTAGTTCAGATTAAAATTTGAATAAAGCTACTTCCATTAAACCATTAAGAGAGGAAAATTTTTCATCTTTAAATTTTAAATTATTTTGTATTTTGAAAGTAGATTTTACTGGCATCTCTTAAGAAATATAGATATTATTGAATTTTAGAAAACTCTCACAATACTTGTTGTTCGACGTTTATTAAATAGACTAGTAAACCCATGCGAAATATTCGCACTTTATTTCTTTTCTTATTTACATTTAAAATTTGAAACTCATAAATCTTAAACCACCCAATTTTAATTCTAAGTCATCAGAAGTCAAGTTATTGTAAAAAATAAATTAATATTGTACGATGAAACGCTAATGATGTTAACCAAAATCGTCCAAAGAAAGGTTTCAAAATAAAATTCCTGTATGACTAAGCAGTTTTCATACTTTGTAAGGCAGTACAGCTTTAATATAAGATCCCAATGGCGACTTTTAGATTTTTGTTTTGTCGCCATGTTGGGCATGCATTTTTATTAATTAATTAATTTATTTTGGCACAATTTTTTGATAAAAAAAAAAAAAAAATGTTCCTTATCTATTGTGATTATATTTTATATTATTATGTTTTTTAGTCAAATTATGACAATAGTTCACATTCAGTTTATATTTTTAAAATATTGCTATGTTTAAAATGATGCTTGCAAAAATTATAAAGGTGCAACTTTTAATAATACATTTTGAATAAAATAATCAAATGATAAATTAACTGAGTCCTCTTGCTTAAATATTACCCATGATTATTTTTTATCATCATGTATTTTACTTACAATTTATTTTACTATCGTATCGTTTCAACATACTTTAATCATAACTGGTCCACGTTAGAGAAATATTTATATAGATTCTCAGGAAGCAGAAAAATAAATTAACTTCTAACCAGTACAGCCGTACATCCTCGGTTTTAAAGGTTTCTAATCAGTGATATCATAAAAGAAAAATGATCAAAATAGCAAAAAAATCTTTAACAAATAATCGCCAATTACGTTACAATTGACGTTAATCGCCAATCACGCGATATCGCGTGATGCGAGTTATCACCAAACAGCCAATCACACGTTTTTGCGTGGATGTCGCTATCATGTTTCTAAGTGAAATAGTATAGCGACCACAATGAAACGGCCCTGTGTAATATTTATAATGGCCTCTAGGGAAGGGATTTTTATAATTTCTATTTGTACGAAATTCCAATTTTGAGCTTGGCAATGAACGTGTTAAAAAAAAAAAAAAAAAAAAAACCTCTTTTACAAAATCAAACTTTAACAAAATACTTTTAACTTTAGCTCTGCAATGTAAATGAATTTTAATTATGATAAATTACATATCATCATTTGTACAAAAACACGATGTTTTCAATTTACAAATTTCTGAATATCAAAATTTCTCTTAAAATATGTTCCTATACTTTTCTTAAAAATTTAAAAAAATTCTATTTTTGGGGATTTAAAAAAATAAAAATCTTCGTAAAAATACTCAAAAACCTACAAAATTTAAAATAAAAATCTTAAATTAATGAATGCTTAACAGAGTTCTTTTTTTTTTTTTTTTTTATGAATTATTTACTAGTTGAAAGAATAACAACTCCCTTACTTAGATTTAGTTTTAGACTGAAATTCAGTGCCATTATCTACTTTACATACATACCATTGACATTATTGAAAACGTAAACTATCTTTTTTAAGATATCACGCAATGCTGAAAGCGTACTTTAAATAATGTGATTTAAAATATTTTCTGCAGCGTATAAAAAACTCATAAATTTGAGAGCATAAATTATGGAAATATTTGCATAGTACTTGTTTTAAAATGTACAATATTAAAAAAATATATATATATACTATTTTTCTTGAAAAATGAGTAAATTAGTCTATATATTTTTTAAATGCAGTTTTAAATGTCCAGTTCTAATTATTATTGTGTATGTTACATAAAATTTCTTAATAAATATTTTTGAGTTTTGCACGTTCATTAAATACTGAAATGTAAAAAAAAAAAAAAAAATAAATAAATAATAATAAAATAAAATCTGATTTTGAAAGAAATTTTCTGAAAGTTTGTATAATTTGACTTAATAATGAGACAAATTTAAAAACCAAATCTAAACTCATTCGGATGGTAATTTTTGAATTTATTATATGTTTAAGTCGAATTATGCGAAAATTTCTAGGTTTAATTATATGTATATATATATATATATATACTTATATACATTTTTGAATGAATCATTAAAGGAAAAAAAAAAAAAAAAAAGGTCTTTTTAACATTGCAAAAAAAAAAAAAAAAGGATTGCGTAATTAGAGATACAAAATCGTAAAAAAAAAAAAGAAAAAAAAAAAAAAAACTTTGAAATAAACACAAAAAAAGACAGAATTTTTTTCCTAAAAAGAAAAATACGTTCATGGTATATGTTAAATATGTTAATGGACTGTCAGAGAGGGTAAAGAATGGATTGTGCGATTCTGTATTTGTTACTAGACATTTTTTTCAAACAAAGAGTGGTTGTACTAATATGAGGAATATTTTCGAACGTTTCTCACATAGAAAAGCGCTATATCAGAACGGTGATTTTAGCCAGAAAAGCAAGTCTCAAGGAAGACTATTTGCAAGTTGACAACAAAATAAAATTTTTAGTGTGATATTTTTAATTGATAATTTCATTCATTAAAGTCTAAGAAATTCCAAACCAAACAAGTATTATATTGTGTTTTTCTATAAGTGTTGCTTGCTCTCGCGACCCTGGGAACCTTTTCGTTAATGAGGAAATAGGTCCACAGTCATAAAAAATGAGCAGAGGTGGCGGTAATATTTAACGGAATAGAGAAATACAGTTATAAGATTTAGAAAAACGTAAACAATTACAAATATTTTATTATTCTTCATGGAACTGTTCGGGAGATATAAATAAACTTTTGTATAAGCTTTTAGAAATATCTATGAACTTACCAAAATTTTCAGGAGGCTTATATATTTTGTAGTCTTCAGGTAAAAATTCATTGCAAAATGCATCAAGTGAAGGCTGGCTGAAAGAACAATAAATAAGTTACGACCCAAAAATATTAACAAAATTACAAACAAGTTAATTTAAAATTATAATACTTACAAATAAAATGCACTTCATTTTCTTATATTATTTTTTTTTTATTAGATATTTAAAATATTTTTATTTTAACATTGCAAAATGATCATTTAATCATTATATCAGTATAGTTTAAGTCTAGTAGTCAAGCAAATAAGTTTAATTTATCATATATTTGATTTTATTGTTAATTGTAGATGTCTATATATATTAATTGGGTCAATAAATCTTGCATCAGTCGAGCCTCCAAATGCATTGATGTTTGATTGTATTTTCGCTATTAGAATATTTTTTTAGAACAGGAAATATATTCTCTATTTCTGTAATAAATAGACACACACACAAAAAAAAAATTAACAATTTAAATTACCTGTAAAGGTGTATAAGGTACCGATAAAGGAATATGTACTATATGAAAAATTTACTTTTAAATTTACCATTCGACATGGTAGCTCTTTTAATAGCATAGCTGTAAATATTTACATTTTTTAAAATAAGGTTTATTACACTGAGAAAAAATATACCTCCTTCGTCTAGAACGAATAAGCAGTCATCTTCTGGAGTCTCTAAATGAGAAATATAGATTTCTGAGTTATGTGTACAAGGTAAAGAAATAAACTGAATAGATGATATGATCTAGTGTATATGTACTTTTCTAGATAGTGAAACAATACATTATATTATAAATCCTTTGCATTACGAGAAATTCTCGCTTTTATTTCCAGATTTGATTTCTAAACTAGAATTATAATTACTAAAAGTCGCCTCTTGTGTTCACATTTATTTGCAGAGATTTTTAAAAACTTTGACCACGATAATATAGAAAAACGCTCTAGATTTTTAATAGCTGTATCTAGAACTCGTTAGAAAAAGGAGCTAGAATTTATAAAGATAACATGGAACTATTTTTACTAGAGTCGCAATTTATTTTCCAGATGACAATCCCAGATTTGTTTTTTCAGTGTACTTTCATTACCCGATTGCCATAGATAATAGGAGTATTGTATTCTGTAAATCGAGTTTTCACGTGATTTTAAGATTTCCTGAATATTAAAAAAAGAAAAATTTTGTAGGTAATTGTTCAGCGTGAGTGCATGTGTGTGTGTAGAGAACCTTCTGATAAATACATCTCCAAAACGAAAAAAGATAGAACAACGAAACTTTATATAAAGACATGCTCGGTGTAGAGAGTTGCCAACTTTTGGTAAATATTGGAAAACCAGAAATAGGACTTGGAAAGCCGTCTAGGGCCATATTTCAATTTAATACCGTATCTCATAAACGACTTTAACGAATTTCTTCAAATTTGCGAAGTAAATCCCCCCTTTAGATGTATTTTCATACGGATTAGTTGGTTACTGCAGGGAAACTGGTAGGCGTCCTGATTTTATTGGACAGTTCCAGTTTTTAAAAATGGATATCTTAAAAAATGGCTCTACAGATTTTCTTCAAACTCCTTATATTAACTTCATTTTAAATATCTTTCTGTATTACTTGATTTTTGTTGTACACATGAATTAGTGAAAATTTCGTGAAAATTCGAAGTGGGGCTGAAAGTCGCATGTCAGTTTTAGATCTTGGAATGAGTGTTGCAAAAAACGACTTTATCGATAAATAGTAGGCGTCTGATCAATTAAGTCAATTTTACGTTTTCTGAACAACGATATCTTCAATAAAAGTTTATGATATATATATAGTAGCGAGTATTGGAAGTCATGTAGTTATTATACAACATTACTATTACTATTTTTAAATGGAAACCTTCGATATTAATATTCTGCGATTTAAAATCTAGAGTTTCACTATTATAACATTCAGGTATGAACTCTCCCCAGAAATTATAAGTGGAAAGACTTAGAAAATATGTTTTGTAGACATAATATTGTTGTTTACTTTTAAAATTGCATAAATATTTAATAAGAATATACCATTATATTAATGTCTTTTACTGAAGGAAGATAATAGACTCTGAAAGCAGATATAGAGATAAAATTTAAATTCTTATACATTACAAATTACTTTTCATAGAATGAATGGCGTATCGCTTCCAAACAAAAAGAATGAAATTAAATTTTTCGTTTAAAACCAATCATGAATGCGAAAAAAAAAAAAAAAAAAAACTGAACAGATTATCGAATTCAGTAACCTCTTTCTTTCTGTTTTTTTTTTTTTTTCTTTTTTTCTTTTCTTTTCTTTTTTTTTTTTTTTTTTTTTTTTAATATTCTACACGCAAAATATAAATGCAACTAGTTTATTTTGTATGCTTTTAGTCTATAAGTAAGATGTTAGTAGTAAATATATAAGAAAAGAAGTACATTTTATACTGCAGCATACTAATTTTCTAAACTTTGTAAAAAATAAGACAGCTCAATAAATAATTGTTTCGAAACATACAGAAATGTAGAAATGAAAAGTAGGTAAGTGTACTCATGATAGAAATTGTACCTGTAGATGACACATTTAAACTCAAAAACTAACATTTCAGTCATGCATAAGTTCATTTTGTATTTAATTTTGATGTTACGTCCCTCTACTAAGGTAAAACCACCAGTAATTGACACTGCACCAATAGTTGACACTTTGACGAAGAAAATTAAATATTAAGAAAAGAAAAGGAAGCCAAAGATCGAGATGGTGTCTGAGATATAGTATAGACATCTAGTATACAAAATATATACAAAAGTCGGTTAACAAACTCAAGACTTCAAATCAATTTAGTATTAAAAGAAGTCTTGATACAAAATGCTGGATTAGGCACAGGGAAGAGCGGTGAAGTACTCTTCGCTGTACTTATTCCAGTGATTTGTGTATTTACTTTCATTACATTTCTTTTTTGTGTACATCTTAATCTAAGCATACCTATGTCAACTACTGAAAATAAAAAGTGACAGCTATTAAATATATTTGTTTTCACTAGGTGTCAACTACTATAGCATAGTAACTTTATTTTATTAAAAAATAGCATAAAAATACACATTAGTTTTATTGCTACAATTCTTGTCACATTCTGGAAGGGGAATAATTTGCGCAACTATTACCAATTAGAAGTTCCCTCTAAGATGATTTCGTACCAAACTATGTCAATAAACATACTAATAGATCATTAAGGTGTCATCTACTGGGTGTTGTACCTTAATGTCCTGAATTACGAAGATTTCAAAACACAAGTTCTAGAATGTGGTCACTTTCACTGCAACCGATCATTAGAAGTAAATTTCAATAAATTCTCCTGGTACAAATAGGGGCATCAATGTTGTATGTTTTCTTGAAACTGACGGTAAGCCAAATTTATCATGGCGGTAGCGATTATGTTGAAATATATCCAAAAGTTTGTATCGCGTGGTTCTGTTTACAATAAGACTTTCTCGTGTAAAAAAAAAAAAAAAGAAAGAAAGAAAGAAAAAGCAGAGCAAAATTTATAATTGAAATGTTCCTCGTATAAAATTATTAATTTAATTATAATAGATTAATATTCTGAATGAAACTATATAAACATCAGATTTAGATTATAATTTAAAAAGAAATTTAAAGGTTTAAAATATAGGTGATTAAGATACCGCGATAAACCCATTAATTTTCTGTATAATTTTAACCTTTTTTTTTTTTTTGTCTTTAAAATCAGGTATTGAAAGGATGAATAAAGAATTACATTCTCAAATCAAATGATGTTTCTTTCAAAATAAAGATATATTTCAAACTGCTACGCAATTTGATCATTTTTTATGTAAGTACTAATAAAATTGCTTTCTTGATTTGAGTTCTTTGTGCTGTATATTTCCCCCTTGAAATTTTAAAATTATCGTTAGGGAATTTCTGAGTGTAAGGGTTATAGAAAATGCGCAGTATCTATATGTTTTTCATAAAAATAAAAATAAAAATAAAAAATAAATAAATAAATATATATATATATCCCTTGAGATTGTCGTCAAACTGTACTTATATTTTTCATGGAAGGGATTATTTCATGTACATAATATTTGTAACAATTTATAATTTTAAATGTACTTGCAATGCTGAAATAATGAAAAAAAAAAAAAAAAAAAAAAAAAAAAAAAAAAAAGCAATTGGAAACCAAAATTGAAATTTATCTTGTGCCGATTTTTAAATGTTTTGCCAACAATATCTGTTTATTTCCCTAAAAGTATTGAAAAATGTTTAAAAATTGTAAATTAAATAAAAAATATCAAATTTGTATGGGTTCAGTGTGACTGAAAACGAAAATGATAATCGAAACTGAAGATTAGCTCCAGTTTTCTTTTTACAAGCTTTGGTTGTAGAGAACTGTCATGCAATAAATGTTGCCGAGTGAAAATCATTTCACTTTAGTAAAGGTTAAGAGATAAATTTGATCATATAGGTAACACTGACGGACAGTGATTTTGATGCCTAAAAATTTCGACTTGTTTCTGGTTATATTTGGGTCAAAAATGTTTTAGTTTTGACTCGAAAAATATTTTCGGTTTTGCCCTATCAGCTCTAGTTTTTTTAAGTTTATCCACAATATGTAATTATGTTGGTAATAATGTGGAAATCACTTGAAATGACTGTGCAAGTAATGTAATTTTATGCTCATGTTATAACCAAGTGCGAGAAAAGTAGTGAGCATATTCTTCACTAGCTCTTCATAGTTAAAAGCCTTAGAGTTTTCAAGGAAATTCTTCACTACCATACAGAATGGCGATCATGCAGCTGCCTCAGTATCATTCATTGAGATTAATTATATTTTTATAGTAATAGTAATAATAATAATAATAGGAATAATATCACTTGTCTACAGTTTTTCAGAAACAACGGTCAAATTATTATTTTTATTATGAATTACAATTTTTATTTAAATATCTGCAAGCAAAAAAGTCCCACCGCGTCACATTTTTCTGTTAGAGTATCAGAAAATGGCAATTTTCACGTTTTTTTTTTTATCATTTTCACAGTATCACAGGTGGTAATCCTTTCTGCTGGCAACCCAGAGTTCTGGCAACTCAGAGTCCCGGAAACCATGTTTGTTCCATTTTTTTATTAAAGTATCAGAAAATGGCAAATTTCACTATTTTTTTATGATTTTTACAATACAGTCGACAGCAAAATTATCCGAGCACTAGCCAATAATTCCGATATCAAAAAAGTATATTTAATACTATTTTGTTAAATAAATCCTTGTCGAATCATGTTCTTAGACTGACTAAGAGCATGACTCGACAAGGATTTATTAAACAAAGCAGTATTAAGTGTACTTTTTTTTGGACAGGGATTATTGCTAGTGCTCAGATACTTTTGCTGCCGACTGTATCACAAATGGTAACCTTTCGTGCTATTAACCCTGCCTCCTGGTTAGCCTCTCTGCTGACAACTCCTGTTTGGCAAACTTTCGTACCTTATCTGTTTATTTATTTATTTTTTTTTCTGGTATTCTAATTAACAGATATTCTTTGTTAAGTATGATTGTGCTGTTTTATAGTTAAAGTTTCATGTTCAAAATGGCAAGTTTTCAGTGTAGAACTTGTAAAACCGTACCCGATGTTTTGCTGTATTTGTGAACTATTCATATTAAAATCACAAGGTAGACATTTAACACAAGACGTAAAAAATCCAATTTTTTGTATTTTGGTTTTAAAATATCAAATAATAACAATTATATCATTTAGTGTATTTTCCATGTTTCTATGTTCTGCTTAGTCTACAATATGTATATTATCTCCATATTAAAAGTATTCCATGCTAAATTAATAATATTGATAGTAATAATGCATGTTTTCTAAAGACTTTTGTACATTGCTTCCAGTACAGATTAAATAATCATAAAAAAAAAAAAAAAAAAAAAACTGTACGTGTTGCGGATTTTTCGCTATTATTTTTTAATTCTGCACTATAAAATTAGTTGAAAATAGTTAATTTCATTTCTGTTACTTCTCCCCAAATTTTGTTTTGTCGACCAGTGATATTTAAACATTAACTTCTTCATACACTATAAAAATAACAGCAAGCACTACCGATTCCTGACGGACGTGGTCATTCTTCTTCAGGTGCAAAGAACGCGTGTTACCTTGGAGGCAAAAACGAGACTGAAAGCAGGGGAAATCCCAAAGAGGGAGGGGCAATACAAACAGCCAATAGGACAACAGCATGCAATTACCAATCAGAAAAAAAAAAAAAAAAAAAAAAAAAAAAAACAGGAGACAAGAGAAACAAGCACACAGAAAAAAGGGAGAGGGGTAGAAACCGGTAGTGCTTACTGTTATTTTTATGGTATGAGAAGAAATTTTATTGTTTAAATATTTATTGTACACCAGTTCTTTGATACATTTTTGTTATGATGTTAATTATAATTATAATACCTCATAAACTAAAGCTGCTAGAACTAAATGGATGGCACTTTTGGGATTAGCAACACCAAAATACTCTGAATTAGTCCAAAAATTTTCGGCAGCACGAAAAATAAAAAAAAGCTATTTTTTCCCCAGTGTAAATCAGCATGTTACAGTTGTTGCTTGATTCAATTTTATGAATGAACAATTACATGTTGTCGTTTGTTTATAGCTGGTGATATTTAATTCTTGTTTAAGAATGCCTTGAAATAGTGTGAATTATCATGACAACTCTTGCTACGTTTTTGGTAAAGTATTCCTAGCTAGTCAGAGACAAGCTATAGTGCCACTGATTGAAATAACAAAATTATTATTTTGGTTGAAAAATTAGGGATCAAAATGAATCATGGGAGCCTCATATTATGTGAACACTTGTCCCAGTAACTTACATAATTGAAATAATAGTAATTGTCATTCAGTGATTTTTGCAGTGCCCATGATTTGAAGAGAAGCTACATATTATTCAACAAATTCAAACTGTTCAATTCATGCATGACACGTCCTATTTGGCATGAGATTCCAAAAAGGAATATAACCTATTCAAACACCCCTTCAGCTATTCTTTAACCACATTTCATGCGACCATGGAAGCTTCTGCGCAAGTGCAGATTGAACGAGTCCAGCGTTAAAATAGGGGTGACTGAGAGAAAACAAGCGATAAGGGAACACCGAATAACTGGATGTTTGCCAAATAACTATCTCTCGGCCAATTTTGAATCCCTCGAAACTTTTGGACTCGGCCTCACTGCTAGTCGTAGGAAACGTGGTCGCACTATATTCTCAATGAAGGAAATTGCAACAGAGGTAGTTATTTAACCACTTCTTATACATGCTGTGATATTTCGTCAGTGAAATTCGTGATAAACGTGAAGTTTTTTTCAAATTTCACTTTGTAACTATGAAATGCGTATTTCATTATTCATATTTCCTACTTCACATATTACAGTTGATTATTTAGTAATGTGGTAAATTTCTGTCCCTTTTATTGCAATAGAAATATTTTCTCTTTCAGCAAATAAAAATGTATTGGGCATTTCAGGAATTTATTTAATATAAAATACAACTAAAATTAGATTTTTAACATTCGAATCATCGTTATAATTTTTCCAAGTAACTTTACATTTCTACAAAATTTTTAACATAACATTCAAATATATTGTTGTGTATATTTTTTTGATATTTTACTTGTAATAAAAAAATCTGGTGTGGTTGTAATAAATAAGAACCACACGACTTCCATTGCCCTCTATTACACGTATTATATATATACATTTTTTGAAGATAAAGTGATCAGAAGTCATAAAATTGACCTAACAAAGTAAACACACAGAAATTGTCTGGTAAAAAGAAGCTGATACATGCATAAAGACATATAAAACAGAGTTTACATAGCGAGTTAAAAAAAAAAAAAAAAAAAAAAAAAAAAAAATCGGTAGAACCATTTCTCGAATCACCAATTTCTGAGATCTAAAACTGATCTACCTAATTAGGATGACTGTTAATTTTCCTGTAATAACCACGTAATATAAGAGAAAGGACATCTAAAATGGGTTTATGTAATAATTTTCAAGAAAATCGTTAGAGCCGTTATTGAAATACCAACTTTTTCTAAAAATTGGCATGCTAAATTGCTGCCCGAAAAACAATAATTACATACAAAAGGTATCTGAAAGGGGGTTAATATGGAGATTTTGAAAAAAATCCGTACAGCCGTTTTTAAAGGAACACACTTGCGAGATCTCAAATTGAACTATTTATATAGGACACCTATCAATTTTCCTGAACTAACCAATTAATTTATGCGAAAAGAAATCTAATAGAGTGTTTACATAGCAACTTTGAAGAAAATCGTTAGAACCGTTTGAGATAATGACTTACGGTCCCATTTCCGGTTTCCGTTATTCCACTTCCGATTTTTCAATTTTCACCAAAAGTTGGAAAAAGCTTCTATGTACCAGATCTGTCTCAATTCACACGTTTCGTAGCTCTATCTTTATCAGTTTAGGAGATATGATAGAAAATTTGCCACACACATGCATACACACAAACTGTCCTATTGCCAAAAACTACAGTTTAGGAATCTTAAAACATGTAAATCAGGTAAAAGCTCGATATCGAATTTTTGGACCGAATACAATACTTCCATTACCTACGGTAGTCGGGTAATGGAAGTAAAAATACAAAGTGAATAACTATTGATAATTGTAGTGAGTTAAATGCAGTGGGTGATCGAATTATTAGATTTTTTTTAAAAACATTTTTTCGATTTTCTAAAAAAAAAAAAAAAATACTGGACAAAATAGTTCGGGACTTCAGACAAAGGACATTTAAAAATTCACATTTTCCACTATCGATTTAGTGCAAAGTGCAATTAAGGGACCAACCATAAATTGAAGAAGAGCGCAAATACTTTGGATCACCCTGTATCATAAAAAGCTACAAATGACTTGTAACTTTAAAACATTGTTGCCCATACTATGCATAATATTTACATGTTTTGTTGTGTAACTTGTGCAATTATTTAGGCAGACATACATTTTTTTTCAAAAATTATTAATTTTTCTGAAAAGCGTTTTGCTTATAACTAGAACGGATTTCCATAAAATTTTACAAAAGTTGCAGAAAAATTGACAAAAAATTAGAGAAACACTATTCTGAAACATAAAATTCACACGTGTAATATTCTCTGAAGATATGAGCATTTATATTTCATATTAGTAAATATTACTTTATAGCGCATGCGTGAAAGACAGAAAAAATTGGATCTTCGAATTAAATACGCGGCATGTAAAAAACCCCTTATGAAATATCAGCTCTGGAAAATACCTAAAATCTAACTCGTTCTTATGCCGATAAACTGCTTAATTTTTACTCTATTCAAATGAACTTTTGACAAAAGTTGCCCAATATATCTAGCTTTCAACCTAATAAGTAATAAAAAAATTTCTGTCTTTCGTGCATGTATCGTAAAATATTTACTAATATAAAATATAAATGCTCATATCTTAGTGAATTTTACACATGGCAATTTTATTTTTCAGAATAATGTTTCCCTAATGTTTTGCCAATTTTGTAAAGATTTGTGGAAATCCATTCTAGTTATAATCAAAAACCTTTTCAAAAATAGATAAATAAATAAGTAAATAATAATACTTTTTGAAAAAAAAAAAAAAAAAAAAAAGTATATCTGCTTAAATAATTGCACAATTTCCACAATAAAACATAAATATTATACATAGTACGTGCAACAATGTGTTACAGTTACAAGTCATTTTTATAGCTTTTTATATAATACAGGGTGATCCAAAGTATTTGTGCTCTTCTTCAATTTGTGGTTCGTCGTCTAACTGCACTCTGAACTAAATCCATAGTAGAAAATGAGAATTTTTAAATGCTCTTTGCATGCCTGAAGTCCCGTTTCATATTGTTCAGCATTCTTTTTAGAAAATCTAAAAATGTAGAAAAAAAAAAAATTCTAATAATTTGATCATTCACTGAATATTTAAATAAAATTTATTCTTCTTCATTTATTGTTACATTTTTATTTTCTCATTGTGAAGACTTTAAAAATAAAAATAACAGATATTGATAAGTTTTAATAAAATTTAGTTGCCAGGAATACCAATATCTTTATTTAAAATTAATTCCAATCAATAATTATCTATAAAAGAAAATATAAACATTACACACTGCTACACAAGATTTCACCCAAGTTTTAAACTATCTAATAAATAAAATATATCGGAGTTCTTCAAATTCTAAAATTTTATGTATTTCAGCACAGATAATCAAGGGGCAATTTTTCTTCAAGAATCAATTCCATTATAATAGGCCATCAAAGTAATGGGTTTCTTTCTAGGACTCTCTCAAAGAATAATGATTATTATCATGGTTGTTATTATTATCTTTTATGCGGGTATATTGTGTTGATAAAAGATTGGTTATTTGTTGGTAATGTATTAACTAATTCTTCAAGAGAAGAAATCACATACGTCAAACGATAAAAGAGTGAAAACAATTTTATGGATTTTAAAAATTACTTCAAGATTACTAAGAAATATTTCTAAAAGTTACTATTATATATTGGAAATTGGTTTTTAAGCTGCAGAATATACTAATGGTATTTGGATATACTAATGGTATATGAATGATATACACACTCGCATGAACCAGTGTATTCAAATTTAGAGACTTTTATTCAACTATCACCAAAAATTTTGAGGAGTGATACATAATGGCGAATAACCTTTGAAACGATTAGGTAACCATTTTAGTTAAAATTTAGTGGTGGATATTGAATAAAAAAAGTCCCATTTGGCAACACTAGCACGCACTCACGCATGGATATATATAGCTGCTCTTAGGCTAAAGTACTATATATTATGTTTATATATATATTTTAAATTATTTTAAATATTAATATCTTTATTTAAATAAATTACAGAACATTAATCTATTGATTTTCTATAAAATTATTATTATTTATTTTATATCATTTATTAAAATTATTTTATAATGTATTAACCGTTAATATTATTCATTGTAACCCTTTTCTGTCAGACTACATTAAAATTGTTTATCATAATGAACTATTTTATTGTTAATTTCTAAATAAAATATATATTGTTCTTGTATAAATTTCAATTCTTAATATTTTTGTTTTTATTTATTTATTTTTTCTGCTGTCAAATTCTGTTCGAATTTGCATAGGTAGTAGGTCATATATGCATGTAAAATCGTAGTTTTACGCTGCCAGATGTACGAAGGCACTTATAATTTTACATGCAATAATAATTATGTGACTTATGAAGTATTGATTATTGTTATGCTTTCACACTTTTATAGATTTTGTTCGTTGTACCTCTTTTTTTTTTTTTTTTTTTTTTTAAATACCACGTTTTTATTAACTCGATTTCTTGTTTGTTTGACAAATCTTGCAATCGATTTTTAACTAACTTCCAACTACCTAGATTTTTTAAACTTTTAGAATAGCTCAGAACACGATGATAATGCATTCTTTTAATACTTTTATTCAATTAATAAATGTTTGAAAATTTCTTATAATTGCTCTCTTTATTACGCATTTGATCATTTTCTTTCAAGTTGGTGGGATAATTCCTTAAAAATAAATAAATAAATAAAAAGTATTTATTCATACATATAATTGTTAAGTTTATATGATTCAACAGAAAATTTAAAAATTTGGTACAAAAAAGTTCTTTTTATCTTGTAATTATTTATTTATACTTCTTACATAGTAATATACTTCAGGATATAAGTCTGTTGTAATCATTATGATCAAATAACGAACAAAATAATAGTTGATCCGAAGCAATTACACAGGCCTTCAACCAAAAAAAATTACATTAGATTTTTTTACTTGCTTTTTACTCGGTTTACCAAAGATAATAGTAAAAAGTTCCATTAAGTCTATTTTATTTACGAAACCCATATCTGTAGTTGATTTTCGGTGTGTGAAAAAGAAATATTAAAGTTTAAATATTCATTGTACACCAGTTTTTTAATTTAAATTTTGAACACGTAAAGAAATAATTTAACGCATTGACTTTCCACAAAGAATTAAAAAATTGTTCTCATATACAAGATGAATTAGACACAAACAATTTTTGTATTTGCTTAGAAAAGAATGAATTTTTATGCATATATTATTATTATTATTATTATTTTGTAAATAGTACCTAGTTTTCTTAGAATTTACTTTAGTTTACTTCGAACTTACGTAGTTTATCGAGGTCAGTTCGTGATACAATCAAGCAGCAATGGAAAAGAAAGCAATAATAATAATGTAAAAATATGAATAGTCATAAACATCAATTATTTGAGCTATCATGTTTTTAAATAACTGTGTTTTAGTCAAAAAGAGTTATTGATCGTTCTGTAAGATTCGTAAATGCCAATATTCCCTACATAGATAAGAATATGACATTACTGGATAACTCATGTTGCATTATAATAAATAGTTCACAAATACTACAAGATTATGATAATCACAATGTCTCAAAATTTTACAACAGAATCATAATAATATTTATTCGTGCTGTGTCTTCAAAATTATTCAACATGCAAAATCTTTTATAAACGTATCTTTATATTATTGTCTTGATTCTGCTTATTTCTTTTTTTTCTCTCCAGATGTATAATAAATATTTTGTGCTTTTGCGTGCAAAACAAATCAACTGCTAATTTTGGTTATGAAATTGCTTGTTTACGAATAATATTATTAGTAAAAATAAGAACAATAGAATAATATAGAGATAGGTTATGAACAAAGTATAAACATAAAACAATGCTTTAGATGTCAACAACGTTTACACCAGTAATTTTATTTTTTATTACAAATGAATTTATTTTCATCACATTCTTTTACATTATACACTACCAGGTTGGCAGTTAATGGGACTTGGTACCTTTGACTTGGCATCACTGAAGTGAAAGATTATATTTCATATTTTCTTCTCTGTATATATATTTCTTTATATGAAAGCTTATATTTCCATTCAATAATTATAAATTACAATACAATATTAAATAACGCAATTTAGTTAAAAAAAAAAAAAAAACTTCATAATTTACGAAATAATTATTATTTGATTCTGAACTAAAAACATGAAAAGAGTTCACATATTAATACAAGATAATATACTTGAATGCGAAACTGTATTCGGTGATCTTAAATCCAGACACTTTCTAAAAATGATCAAATCGAGCTTGAGACATCTCAAAACGTGTAAAACCATCAAAAACAGGAAGTCGATAATTTTCAGGAACCCAATATTTTCTTCTTATATACAGAAGAAAATACAGAACATTTAAAAATAATCCAAAAATATTATTTAAGCTTAATCAGAACATTCATGCATCATTTGAGATATTATATATTTAGATTATTTTTTAACCCGTTAGTAGTCGCTAGTTGGTCGATTTGCCGCCCATCTTTTAGTGCTGCCAGATTTTTTTATTCAATAGCCACCAAAATTTTTTAGAAGTGGCATTTGATATAGATAAAACGCGAATAAAATCAAAGAAACGTCGGTCACATCTCTTCTTAAAATTATTGGTGACAGTTAAATAAAAAGTGCGCAATCTGTAATAGGTGGCGCTGTCTATAGCGACTACTAACGGGTTAATAAATCTTATCACTATATATTTAGATTATTTTGTAAATAAGATAAATTTATATATTATATACATGCTGTTACCATTGTAATAATAATAAAAACAATTAAAACCTCAATATTATATCAATATTATCTTTAAATATAATACGCCACTCTCTTAGACATGACTTCTTTTATAATCATTACCATCAGATTTCTATAATATCTGCAATATATTTATTTCTTCTTTCATTTTTCCGGAAATGTCATTAAGGGCATCAAGATGATGAACTTTCATTAAACCCCATTTATTGATGATCATTATAGGGTAGGTGAATGGACGACACGTTTAATGACCACACATCCTACCGTAAGAAACGTAATCTTGGGATGAAATATATCTGTATTATATTATATAGGATTTCTTTTTAAAACATTTATTCGTTGCGGTAAATGAAACGACTTTAAATGCTACTAGTTGTTCTTCATTTTTATACATGTTTTTCCTCATGGTATGATATAAAAACGATATTCAAAATTTAAAATTTCAGTGAAGCTTTATTTAAGTTTAAATATTTTAATAAAAAAAATTTCTTCTGAAAATTTATTTCTTCATGTAAAAAATAAATAAATAAATAAATAAAAGAAATAAAAGAAATAAAAGAAATAAATAAAAGAAAAAGAAAAAAAAAATCAAAGAAAAATAAATAAAAATAAAAAATAATCTGAGTGCTATATAAGATAAATTTTACTTGAAAAAAAAATGCACTCGGTATACAAATATGATTAATAAAAAAAAAAAAAAAATAGTTAAGTTTTTATAAGTTAAAATTAGATTTTAAGAAAATAAAATATCTTTTGAAACTTTAAGGTATACATTTTTATGGAAATAAAATCTACGTGCATTGAAATCTGAAACATATTTTTTTAAATAAATGAACTGCTCACAAAAAGGGTTCAGCACAATATCAGTATGCTAGTTCATTTTTTTTCCTTTTTCAGATAAACTAGTATATTGTGGTCATCACAAAAAAATTCTCTTTTTGTTTTCCTATTCAAATTCACGCACTACGAATTATTTATTAAAATAAATTTCCATGATGAAAGCATATAATTTTTCTCTCGGCGTCATATAAAGCTAACTGTCGAAAGAAAGTGAATTTTATGCCCGACAGACCAGTGGTCACCAACCTTTTAAAGACCACTAAATTCATAATATTTTCTTTACCAAACCACTATATTTATATTGTAATATTTCACACATTACCCCCGATATATTTAAGATATAGCCACTGTCCAACTTAATTCGAATTGATCCAGTATTTTGGATGTTATCACGATGACAAATTTTCAAGTGGCGATATTCTGAAAGAAGATGGAGGAGGGAGTTAATAATTGAACTTGGTTGAAATCCTGAAATGAGAAGCTATTTCTGAATTTTAAGCAAATCCCTTTATTAAATACATTTTTTTTTTTTTTTTCGATGCGAGTTTGAAATTTTGAAGTGCCTGCCATTTGGAAATAAAATAATGGAAAGTTTGATTAGAAAAGTCATCTAATATATGTCTGAGATATGTTCACTGCCCAGCTTTAGATCGAATTGATTTATTATTACAGAATTACGGTCTATGAAATCACGTGACCTATGAAATTGGTAAAGATGCTTAACTGCAGACTGAAATAAAAAAATAGTGCATCTAGCACTTAAAAATTGCCTCTTTTAACTTGATGACCAAAGAAAGAAAAAGTTTCCTAAACCTTTTCTATGATTCTGACCAAAACGAATTAGGTTTTACTAATTTGTAAGTATCTTCTTGTTCAGAGAAAATATAGGAGGGCTGTAATTAAAGTTACTCTATTTTGACCTACATACACCCCGCGACAAAAAGATAGGTACAAAGGGTATTTTCTTTGATTTTTCATAAAATAACATTATCTAAATTGTGCTTATCATTTATTATTATCATAAAATAACACTATTCCCTGACTAATTTTTGTTTTAAGACTAATTTAGAAAAGTTTTAAGACTAAATTTTTTCTAATTTAAGACTACACTCCGCGACAAAAAGATTGGAACAAAGGGTTTTTTTTAAATTTTCATAAAATAACATTATCTAAATTCTAAATTGTGCTGATCATTTATTATCATAAAAAATATTATCATATCAAAAACATATTAAATATTTGAATCATATTCAAAATAATCATATTTAAAAATTTAAAAAAATACCCTTTGTTTCTATCTTTTTGTCGCAAATTAGAAATATTTTAGTCTTAATTTTTTTCTAAATTAGTCCGGGAATAGTGTTATTTTATGATAATAATAAATGATAAACACAATTTAGATAATGTTATTTTATGAAAAATAAAATAACAACCCTTTGTACCTATCTTTTTGTCGCGGGGTGTAGATTCTGTTTTAGCAGACGATTTTGAGTAACACAGTTGAAATAAAATTTTAAGTAAATTTGCCATTTTGAACTAAGCCATTTTTATTTTTATTTTATTTTATTTTTTTTTTTTTTAAAGACTCAAGTTGCTATCGAAATTGCGTAATTCAATTCCTACTGGTTGTCTAGTTATCAGATAGTAGGGATTTATGGTTTGTATCTGAAAAGTTAAAAACTTTGAGTTACGCCTATTTATGATGAGAGCGACAATATGGACAACGGAGAAAAGAAATCTGCAATAAAAATCAATAATTCAAATTTGATGGTACGTTTCATGAAACACACTAAAATCGTTATTCAAATGTGGAGCTTTTTAAATAGGTAGTGGTTAATGTTGTAAAATCATTACTTATTACACGCCTTTAGAAGAGAAACATCAAGATACACTGATAAAGTTGTTTTATCAGAGAAGTAGCCATTTTTCAACTGAATTGTGCGAATATCAATGTTTAAAAGGCCTACGACAAAGGCTTCTATGGAGAAAGGGATTGAGAAAAATAATTAACAGGGATTAACAGATAGGAGGGGCAGCTCACCACTCCAGGAGTGGTGTCGAGCGATTCTAGCTATGCTAGTCCCCTCCTCCGGAACGTTTATTTAAAAACTTAAAAAAAAAAAAAATTACAAGGGCCGCTAGAGACAAGGTCTCCCACGCGACAAGGCGCGGTGTTTAAGAAGTCATATTTCAACTTATTACTGGGTGCAGTAAATACACTATGATGAAGTATAGTAGGCTTAAACTCAGCTAAACTCGCCGAGCTTAAACTCATCACGACAAAAGGCACCAATGCAGAGCAGAGATTGGTTAAGATAGTGCCGGGCATAACCCTTCGCGACAAGGGGCACTTAGTAAAGATGCTGTTGAATTGCAGGCAAAGATTTACTGAAATTGCTTATGGTAAAATTGTGATATGTGCATTGAGTCAGTAGTAATTGAAAATCAGTAGAGGAGTAGAAAAAAAAATGAAAAGAAACATAAGCAGTGTTTAATCGACTTTGTCTATTAAGTTTGAAATTTCCATAAGAAGAGACAAAATTTTGTTTAGCTTTTGATTTTAAATAGGTATCTAGTAATTATGTTCTCTAACCAGTTGGGAGGTTTAGTAGGAAGATTCCTTAAGTGATAGGAAGAAGTAAGCGGACAACTATAATAATAATGCGAAGCAGTCCCTTCCTGACCATGTAAAATTTAAAGAGACTGGAGAGTTGGGTATCCAGCGAGGAAGATGATGGAAATTGATTTCTAATGAAACTCTGGAAAAACTCCGGCAAAAGAGCTTCCGGTTTCCAATAATCTTGAACATGTGCAGTGTCACGTTATTTGTCTCTCCCTTTATCCATTGTACGAATGTTTCTGTAATCTATTGTAAAGTATTTTATACTTTTTTACTTTAAATAGGCACTTTAACACACTTAAAAGTTTAAGAAGAAAAAACTAAAAAGGTACATGTTAAAAATTAAGACAAAGCTTTTCTCCTTAAATGTATGGCATCTTCAGGTACAAGTAAGGGCAGTAGCCTACAATACAAATTAAGTATAAGAGGAGATACTTTGTGCTAGTAATATAAAGAAAAATAAAATAATGTTAAAAAGAGCACAAATTAGAGAAATTCAAAAATTAGCAAACTGCCGTTTCGGAACTTGTGAAGTTCTACCTGTAGAAGCGCTTGTAAAAAAAAAAAAAAAAAAAAAAAAAGAACCAGAAAAAGAGAACTAAAGCACCCCGAAACTCGCTAAGCAAATGTGGTCCAAAGGTGAGCCAGGAAAGGCAAGTTGTGTAGTGTACTTTCATATATATATATATAAAAGTTACGGTGATGTAGTTGAAAAGAGAACCAATGAAAACGTGGCACAAAAACCATTTCCAATGGGGGGAGGAAGGAGAAGGTAAGGGAAGGATTATTTTTTAAAAATAAAATGTAGCCAAATTTTGGCAAAGCTTAGAACGCCTGAGGGATCCTTTACAAGGGATTTTAAGTTTTGTAGATATGGAAAGCTTCCCAAAAACCCAGATCGTGAGGTGAAGTGCATTTTTGAATAATTAAATGGATGTATCAGAAAAAATAAAATTGTGATTATTGAGCCATCTATGTTTAGCTGTGGCAGGACATTTAATATACTGAATTTTGGTTGCTTTTTTCTGAATGTAATTAATTCAGGATCTCTATTTTTGACATAGGCCTTGAGTTAACCCAAACGGAATTTAAAGGAGAGTTTTCGATCTAAGTACGCAAGAGCCCATTCGCAAGTTATAACTTGTGAATGATCACTCAGGCACACCAAGCTTTGCCAAAACTTGGCTACAGTTTATTTAAAAATATAACCGCTCCCTTATCTTCTCCTTCCTCCTCTCGTTGAAATTGTTTTTATGCTACGTTTTCATTGGTTCTCTTTTCCAATACATCACCGTAATTTTTACATATATACTGAAAGTACATTGTACAATTTGCCTTTTCAAAATCATCTTTAGACTACGCTTGCTTAGAAAGCTCCAGAGGGTTTTAACCTGTTTTTCTGGTTCTTTTATTTTTTCATGTTTTAATATTTTTAGAATTTTACAAGCACTGATGATGGAAATTTAGAAGTTCCAAAAAGTCCGTTTGCTAATTTTTGAATTTCTTTAATTTGTGCTCATGTAACTTTGTTTTATTTTACTTTATACAATACACACACACACACACACACACACACAAATATATATATGTTATGGTTAAAGTTAAACAGTGCTTTCGAGAAAGCAAAAACAGATTTGAACTGTTGGGGACGAAGCTTGTTTCAAGGTTTAAAAATCCGGTAGAGTAAAAAATTTGCAATTTCAGCTACAAATATTTATAGGAGGAATTCTCTGGAAAATCTTGAAAGGATGGAAATTTAGAATCCAGGAGAAACTTGAAAGGCGTCTAGATGGATCTCGCAAGATAAATAATGAGAATGACTGTAGATATACCACCTCGAGGTTGTCAGGAATTATTGTAAATTGGTCTCCATACACAAAATCAATGTTAAGGACCCTAAAAAATGCATCGAGTTTGCTTTTCTCCTTTTGGTTAAAATAGCCACTGTCAATGTCTTCGGATGCTCATCTGACTTAGGCCAAAATGAAACAATGGCTTCTTACATAGTTTCTCTTTAAAATTAATTTCCATAACTTCCTCGCAGTATGCCCAAATCTTTAGTCTCTCAATTTAATATTCATTTTTCTCAAGCCATAGCCGTGTCTCGACAGATTTATTTTTCATAAGCTTTCTAAGCGTAGCTATCCTCGCAATGTGGTATAAAATTTATATACTACCGTTCTGAATAGTGGCTTCATAAGTAAGACTCGACCTTTTCTTCTTCTTCTTCTGAAGGCTTGTAGAAGAGTGATTTTATGACATTGACTGCTGGTACCTTAAAATTCTTAAAATTTGCGTAATGTCTTATTAAGAATTCATGTAAAGCGCCATCTATTGGTCAAAATTTGAACTATTAATTTTTATTGCGGATTGCTTTTCCCCATGGTGCATGTAACGAATATGCCAAGTTTCAACGAAATACGTGTGCTAGAACGGTATCTACGTAGGTCTTAAACAGAGTCACTTTAATTATAACTTCTGTATATATTAATAAATAAAGAAATTAAAGCGACTCCACTTGTCCTCGCGAGCATTTTAGTAATTAATGTTTATTTAAATACATTTAAATCAGAGATTAAATCACTAAATTAAAAAAAAAAATAAAGAAAGAGTTATAATAGAGTGAGTATTTTTCGGCTAAATTCATTTGTTGCACAACGGACCTAATGTAGCCTAATTTTTTAGTGAGCCCATGTGAAAAAACTATGAAGGGCAAAGGCACAATTTCCAGTAACAATCAGGCATGAATACTGATTTCTCTAAATGTAGCGAATTTGCATAATGTATTTTCCACATTGCATGAAAAGCGCTATTTCGTGGTCGAAATTTCAACTATTATTTTTTATTGTAGATTCCTTTTCCCCATGGACCATAGAACAGATATACAAAGTTTCAATAAAATACATGTACTAGAATGGGACGTACATAGTTCTAAACATGTTAACTTTAATTATAATCACCCTGTATGTTAAAATGAAAAAATCTGGAGAGATTTCACTCGATTTTCCGAGCATTTTTGTAATTAATATTAATTTATTTAAATAAATTTGAATCACAGAATAAATATCGAAATATACAAAAATAACAATTATAACACGGTGTCTAAGTATTTCTTCTAAATTTAAGTTTGTACAATGAACCGAATGCATCCGAGTTCTTTTGTGCGTCTCTGTAAAAGAACTATAAATGGTAAGAACACAATTTCCAGTAACAGTCATGCAACAGAAAAATTCTAAAACAATATCCGTTTCATTCTCTTTTAAATCAGTAAATGTACTTCAGATAATTAACCCCCATACAACATGTTTCTTTCATGCTTCCTGTAAAAGAACTAACTATAAATACACCATTTCCCGTAATGACCAACCTTTAACAAATTAATGACACGCAAATCATTTTTTTTTTTTTTTTTTTTTTTTTTTTTTTCTTAAAACAAAATAATATTAAAAAATCAAATAAGAATTTGCCCAGAGACCGTAATATACAAAACTTTTACTTTGTACCCTTCTTCTTCTTCTTCTTCTTCTTTTTTTTTTTTTTTAAACTACAATATCTACATTTATCAAAATCTTTATACTTATTGTAGCGATGACCGATTAAATTTGATCTTGATCGAACGTAGAGTTTTAGATATCAGCGCACTACAAATAATTTGAGTCACAAAGCCGTACTGAATAATAATTTTTTTTTTGTATGTCCATGTAAAAAACAACAAGGCCTACACCCATAAAAACTTATACTGTCTGTGTGACGAACAACTATAACTTACTTACCAATTTTTAGCTTAATGGAATAAAATGTGCAGACGCTATTGTTTTCGCTCGCACGCATATGCATATAATACTGGGTGCTTGAAATAATTTTCGCTGTTGACGAAATGCGGGCGGTAGTTACGCTAGTGCAACATAATGGACAGAGACACCAGAAACATTTAAAAATAGAAATTAGCCCTTTAGATCCGTTTGTAATTTTTAAATGGAATGAGAAGAACACACCTATTAAATATGCTGGACAGTTCTGCCATTTTGAATTACTAAAATGATACACTGGTATTATTTATTTATTTATTTATTTATTTATTTATTTTTTAAGAATACATATATGATATTTTACCAAATACCTTCTTGAAAGTTATATAAATGCTATCCAAGAAAAGTTTCTGGTCTCAATTTTTTTAATTCAAAGCGTCCGAACTTTCCGGTATATCTAATATTTAGTGCACTGAATATATTGGGTTTGTATCTAAAGAACAGCATTTGCGAAAAATGTTACACTTTTGTTTTCATCACAAGATATCTGCTTCATAATGTCATAGTTTGCTAGTGGTAGCGGATAGAGAACATGCCTTGTCAGAAACAATGTTGTCTCGATGATTCAAAGACAACAATTTTATATAACAAAAGGCCTTTCTGGTCAATTGAAAAAAAATTGATAATTATGGAGAGTCATTGCTGGCGTAAGATTAATCTCAGACGCTTATACAGTTGATTGAAACACTAAATGTGGATTTATCAGCTCTTAGTAAGCGCTGAAAAGCAATGATTCAGAAATTGGGAAACTGGGTACAATATGAATTAAAAGAAAGAGATGCTGAGAAACGCTTAACCACTTGTAAAGTGTTGCCCAAAAAACGAAAATGGTAGCCATTTTTGCATCGCATTGTGACTGGTAATGAAAAATGGATTCGTTATGATATTCTGCAGCGCAAGAAATCATGAATGTGCCACAACGAACCATCAGCATCAGCATCAAAACCAGATAACCATGACAAAAAGATAATGCTGTGTATTTAGTGGGATTAAGTCGGTCGGGTGTTTCTTGAGCTGCTGCAACCGAGGTCAAACGGTAAATGTTAAGCACTACAAAGCACAAATACTCAACCTAAACCTCTCAACTAAAGTTAAATGCCCGAAATATACTTAGAGACATATGAAAGTTATTCTGCTTCATGAAAATGCCAAATCCCATGTTGCAAACCGATTGAAGGAAACATTGAAGGGATTTCGATGGGATATATTAACTTACTCGCCATATTCACCAAACGTCATCCCTTCCGATTATCATTTGTTTCTACCCACGCAGCGTGGTCTTTCTCAGCAACACTTCACGTGTTTTTAACGACATCGAAAATTGACTACATGAATAGATAAATTCCAATTAATCTGAGTCTTTTTAGTCGTGAAATTTATATGTTATTCCAAAAGTAGAAAATGCGTATCTGCCGAAAGACGCTACTTTCCGTAAATTACTCTGTACCATTGAATTAGAATAAACATGTTTTTTCCATCCAACAAACACCGAGAAATAATTCAATTGCTCAGTACACTCATGCATGCATACATCTCCGTAAAAATAGCAAGAATGAATTCAGGAGATCTAAAAATGAGAAGATAAATCAAAACCTTATAGTCAAATTTTTTCATGATTACAATGATTTTCTTACACGGTATATGTTTATAATATAAAAATCATTAACTCATTGTAAATGTTTTATTGTTGAAATCGTTTAAGTATAAAACTTTTATTTTAAAAATAAAATAAAATAAAATAAATATCCCATGTAATCAATAAAAAGTCGAAACGACTGAAAATGGCTGATTAAAATAAAAAAGTAGTTATATATTTAAAATATTTGAATTCAATATCAAGTGTACGTTAAACATTTGTAGAAATCAATTTATTTAGAGCGAGTACAAGCAATGTTGGTTGGTTAGCGTCTAATATTATAATATAAATACTATAAATATATTAGCTTTTAAGTTCCGTAATTGCAGCACATATCACGAAATTGCTTTTAGATTTTAGACTTTTAAACTAAACATAATTTTATAAGCACTTAGTAATGCTTTCGAGGTAAAATTATGAGAATTTGAGTGATTCGAAATACAGGCATATAATTTCACTAATGTATTTTATATGGACGTGGTTCCAAACATCTTAGTTACTGTATTTCACGATTTTATAAATGCTTTAAAATTATGATATCGTCCGCTTACAAACATCAATATTTAATGATATTCAGTTGGGTCCGAAAAACTTTTAAAGGCTAGATCGTGTGCAAAAACTGATCATAGCGTGACAAAACAAAGAAAAAGTAATACAACTATTAGGGTTTGTTTTAAATTTAAAGAGCAAATAACTTCAGGAAATGCTGATGATGTAATCACTAAGTGGTTCAGATTTTTTTTTTTTGCTTTTATTGAAGAAAGCATGAATAATATATATATTTTATGGTATTTAAAACTTATGTAGCGTCCTAAATTTAAATATAGTTTAAATAGTACATTTTGAAACACGCCATACAAAACATCTCGTGATTAAAATAATTAACTATCGAACTTCAGAGAGATATCAGGACTTTATCTAATACTTAATTACTAGGTTCTAATACTTCAAAAATTTAACTAAGCTTAACAGATACTTGATGAAAGGAAATACTGACTAAATATATTTCCTTCCTTTCAAAATAACTAAAAGTTAACCCTTTCGCGACTGGAGGCGCAAAAGCGTGCTTACCGCTTAGGCCGGCACTCTCTTTCGCAAGCGTCTATCCAGGGCCGAAGGGTTTTTTGCTGTTAAGCCTAAATCATAGTAGTGTTTCTACCTTCATGGCCTAAATGCATGAAATTACCGAAATATGAATGCATTGTTTAACAATGTTCTGTAGAGTTTAATAATGTTCTTGTCACTGCACTCAGGGTCTGTATCAGAATCAATATTTGAAATATTATGCATTATTTCCGCTATTTCAATTTCAGTAAAACATTTTAGACGCTTCGACTTTGTAATGATAAAAACAGAAAAAATTCACGTTTACAAGATCTAATTATCGATTAAAAACTGCACTGCAGACCTAAATACCCAATGCTCTAGAGTGAAAATAAAACTCCACTACTTACTATATATATATATATATATATATATATAGTTCTCATGCATTTAAGCATTCGAAAACATTTCTTTCCTGTTACGTTTACATAAACAAAATATACGTGCATGTGAGTCATGTTACTTTCATTTCGAGTAGAAGGTAAAATCTACATATGCCTCAAATCCCATGGACATACAATGCCATCTTGGGCCAAAAAATTACAGTTTTTAAAACGTTCCAAGACAGTGGCATAAATGTGTGCCACCATTGATAAACGAGAAAAAGCTTTGACAGGTTGACGTGCTGGTCGGGAAATGAGTGCGTTTCTTGTCGTTCTTTTTTTTTTTTTTTGTGATTTTCGATTTTATGGGGCATGACGAGGGGACAAATTCGAGACCTCTCCCTCTTTTAGCGATAAATTTATCCTGTGGGATCTGCGGTCGGGAAATGAGTGCATTTCTTGTCGTTCTTTTTTTTTTTTTTTTGTGATTTTCGATTTTATGGAGCATGACGAGGGGACAAATTCGAGACCTCTCCCTCTTTTAGCGATAAATTTATCCTATGGGATCTGCGGTCTCGAATTTTGGTGCGTAAATTGTTTATATGTATTTGACACCTATCGTAACGGGATTTTATGAAATTCCCCGTCTTACCCCCCTTGAAGTCGGGGAGCACTGAATACGTTTCCAATTGCAACCCTGCTCCAAATTATCTCGGCGAGATAATTTTTTTTTATGTGTGGGTTGGTTATGCGTAGCCAACACGCAGTATAAAAGGATTTTGTGAAATTGCTCCTTCTCCCCTCTAAAGGCTGGGGGAAACACGTTTTCAAGAGTAACTCTGCTCCAATGTTATGGAATTTAATTTCATACAAGTAAAGCGTTTTTTTTTTTTTTTTTTTTTTTTTTTTTAAATTTCAGAAAAGTTCACTGTCGTTAAATTTTAATTCTGTGGAAATTAAATTCAGGAGAGAAACGTTAGGAAATTTTAATAAATTTTTTACTCAAAACAAAAACCTGCATTATTATTATAGTCTAATTATGAAAAATTTAATGTTTTAGAATTTCTGCAATATATATAAATTTTCCTTTTAAATATACTTTAGCGAAAATATTTCTCTTAGAGTAGGTTCCTTTTTCCCGCCATTTGAGGAGGTGTTAAGAAAACATGCTTTTTTGCGTGTGTGTGTGTGTGGGGGGGGGGAACTGATTAGTTCTACTGTAATCGTGAATTGAAGTCAATGCGGAAAGTTAGTCACGCTTGACTGATTTTGGGACTCGTGAAGATAACCCCACTCGCTCCCACATTTAGACTGAGACATCACTTGAGACATCATCAGGCTGAGACATCATTTTTGCTCAATTGAATAAGGCGTTTAGATGCTATCGCACTTTTAAGATTTTGGTCCCATAGGCCATAATGATAAAGAATTTTTCTTTGTGTCCCTGTAAAAAATTATAAGTGCCAGATTCAACAAAATCCATAGAATTCGTTCTACGGTGACTTGTAGCATGCGTACCAACTTACAGCTCATTCGAGAAAAGCGTTTAGACGCTAGCGTGTTCACTCACACACATACACACACACGCACACATACATACACACATACATACATCATCGTAAAAATAGTGAAAATGGACTCAGGGGACCTCAAAACGTATAGAAAGACCAAAATCTCGAATTCGGATTCTTGACATGATTACAATACTTTCCTTACACATGTATGTTCGGAAATTAAAAAGAGAGACACACACAGAGACAGAGAGACATATTGATTTAAGTTGAGTGGATTTTACATCGCACAGTGCTGCACTATGATAAAGGGAGACGGTATGGGACTCACCCTTAAGGCTGGGCTGGAGATATGTTAGCACAGTTTTTACCTTTCATGGAGGAGATGGCTCCATCGCCCACTTCCGTGACTCCTAGAAGTATTAATTTCAATGGGAATATGGTGGACCTTGTGGACACGCCGGATTTTGCGTGCACCATCCACAATTAATGTATACCACGGTCTTCGGACGGCGCGAGTCTCAAACTCGCAATCTTTCAAAAAGAGCTCTTGGAGTTTAGATATGGATTAAAAAAAATATGTGTAAGTATGTATGTATATTATCCTGATCTGAATAAAACTCTGTGGAATTATTTCTTATTTAAAAGAAAATACAATTTGAATTAGGTGTACCTAGTTGATCTAGATTGGTAGAGGGAAAGAAAAAATAAATAATTTACTTATTTATTTATTCATTTATTATTTATTTATTTTATTTAAATTAAATTAATTAATTTTACTTTCTTCTATATTTAATAGAGGAAACTATTGGATTCGTAAAGTTTTCGACCTCGGGATTTCGGTGGATGTACACGCTGGTCTTCTAAAACACGATTTAACCATTTTTAGAAAATGTTTGTCTGTCTTTTTGTGTGTGTCTGAGCGACAAAATTTTGTGGCAATTGTATCTTAGCAACGGCTCTTACACTATTTATTTTTTTATTTCATTTGTTCATTCATTCCTTCATTTAAAGGCGAATTTTCTTTCTTTTTTTAATTTATTATATTTATTGAATATCAAATGGTAATGCAATAGAAAAATATTGTTGCGTTAATGTTTGATTTTTATAGAATAAAAACTTTTTATTTTTCATTTTTAACATTAATTCCTTTAAAAGAAAAATCCCTCTTATCTCTCTCTCTCTCTTTTTTTTTTTTAATTTATAATATTTATCGGAGGAAAAAAACAGTAGTACATAGTAGAAAGGATTAAACTGATTAAAATTTAAGTTTAATTAAAATTTATTTATTTAATTTTTTTTAAAAGAAAATCTACTTATTATTTCACTTATTATATTACTCGGAATGACGTGATAATATAGTGTAAAGAGCGAGGGTTATAAAATGCATTGTTCAAAAACTAAAATATTTAATAGATGCTGAGATACAGTCATCTTTGAAATCTTAATTCTTAAATAATGTCTATAAATACCCAAATTGAAGAGCCCCCGAAATACCTTTTTGCAGGCAGTGGGAACCTGGACTCGATGCAGTGCGGGCGGGAAAAGAGATGCCGTAGGCAATGGGTTCCCGATGCGAGGTTTAGAGCGATTTCAAATGTAGGTTTTTCTTTTTTAATTTTTTATTTATAATATGATATAAAAAAATAAATTGTGATTCAATCTTTTGAAAGAAAGGTTGGAATTCGAACACGGTTTCTCCCATCTACCAGCATAAAAAGAAGATATCTCAGCCACTCCGATTTTGCCAAATAAATAAATAAATGTAATTTATATACGGCTTTTATCCATATGTAGCAAATATTTTACATAATGTCATGCATATTATTTTCATATAACTATCATTATTCCTTAAGATATACATGCTATGAAATATATAATTTTATTTATTTTGGACAATCCAATGAAAATTATGTATTAAAATATAAACTATATTTAAACATAAATTATATTTTATAAGTGAAATATAATGATAGCCACATAAATGCGATGTTTTACTTATTGGGATACTAAAGCGCTTGTTTTATCCAGCAATAAATTTGTAATTTTAAAGATATGGAGAACCATAACTCATGCTCGTAATCCATATGTGCAGAAACAGTAATGGGTACATTCTTCAAAAGTTTTCTAAGGCTTTTATATACACAAGATTAATAATAATATTCCCAAACGACCACAAATTTTGTAGAGTAATGTCGCTTAATATTCATTCATTATTTAATGGAATCTATGCCCAAAGGATTTATTAAATGCTTTTCAATAGCCCATTATATATAAATCTAAGATAAATAATCATAATTTCTAGTTAGAGAAATTCGTGGCTATAGTTTATTGATATTACTGATTACATGTTAGAAAGGGTTAGAAGAGCCATAAAAGTACAAGTGGTGGACAAAGTAATGGAAACATTTCCGATTTCACACTTTTTTTTAAATACCTTAGAAAAATAAAGAATTATTCTGTGAACTCAGAGGTAAAAAAGACATGTTATATTTTATTTATTTCAGCGAAGGTTTTTTTCTGGAATGCAGATAGGGGGACAGAGAGGGAGACCGTCAATAAATAAATAAATAAATAAATATATCATGCCACCTTAAAGAAAAAAAAATAAAGTTTGAAATGCGTTGTAACTGAAGCTAAGGATTATAACGCTTCTTTAATTATCACTGTTCAATAACTTAATTCTGTAAAAGTAGCAAATTAGTATAGATTCGATGCTGCTGGAAACTAAAATGATAATAAAAAGTGAAGATTAGCTTTATTTATTTATTTATTTATTATCTTTTTTTTTTTTTTTTTTTTTTTTACAAGCGACGATTGTGAAGAATTGCAATGCAGTAAATCTTGCGGAATATAAAACACCAATTCACACTAATAAAAGCTAAGCGAAAAAAAATTCGCTATATAGAAGTCATTGCAGTTGCTGTTTGATTTGATTTTATAAGTGAACTAGCTACTGTACCCGTCCTTAACACGGGAATTTAATTATTATTCACAGTACATTATTATAAATAATATTATAGTTTTAAAAAATTAACGCGTTTATAGAAATGTAAACTAAAAAGCACAAAATATCTATCTTAGTATTAAAATGCAGGGTAAGAGAAATCGTGTGAGGGACACACCATAATATTTACATACATTTAAATATTTAATTAAAATAATTTAGAATTAAACAAAAACCATTTTTAAAAAATCTCCCCTGGCTGGGCTCGAACGCTGGACTTTTAGATTCCTTCTTTACCTCACAGCCGCAGCGTTCACGTAGGTAAAGTGTTTTTTTACAATATAGATTTTTTGTTTGCTCCCAGAGCGGTTACAAACATACATTATGCATACAAACATACATTATACATACAAACATACATACAGGAGAAGCTAATAAAAGCGTGTTAAAAATATATTTATCTTAGTTAAAGCTTACTATTCTAATGAAGATAGAGAATAGATTACTATAGTTAATGAGTACAATTTGTAAATTTTCACTCATATATATATATATCTTTTAATTTACATAACTGTTTGTGCGATCATTTGGACATAAATTTTTCCAACATCCAAAAAAACATAATTTCTAATGCCATTATGTTCTGAAAAACGAGAACAATAGCTAGTAAATAAAAAGTCTCCAAGAGGATCTTATACTAAAGCCTCTTATACTGTACCTATCCTTTACCACTGAACTGCATCGAAAGTATATTAGTTTTTTCTGCATTAAAGTTTCGTCAAATGGTGGATATATGGCGACATTTGAATCCGGTATTGATAACAGGTAATCACTATATATGCGTTATAATACAGAGAAAATAATTAAAATTTGGAACAGCTTTAGTAGCCCCACTAGGCGAAATTTGGCACAGAAGCAGAACGGTCGTTTCGCGCCAAGGTCTTTTCTAACGTAACTGCGATAGCCATTTTAATTTAAAGAATATAGTTTTTTATGATAAATTTATCATACTTTACTTACAAATTGTTTTAAAATTAGCAAAAGTACTGAAAGTCAATTTCCCTAAACATTTCTTAAATTTCTTCAAGGTCGAACATTTTTACGAATCCAATACTTTCTTCTGTTGAATATAGAAGAAACTAAAAATAGTATGGAAACGGGGTAAAAAGAGATGAGAGATAGTTTGGCTGAAGAAATGAAACAAATGAAAGATAGTTTGGTTGAAGAAATGAAGGACAGTTTAGGTGAAGAAATTAAATCAAGACGAAATGAAGAAAGAAATACCATCAGTATGAGATACTTGGTAACCATGAAAGAAGTGATAGAGAGCAAATTATAAGTTGTGGAAATTAGAGTGGATGGAACGGAATCTAAAGTCATGAAGATAGAAGAAAATGTTATGAAGGTAGAAGAGAGAGTTATAAGGATAGATCAGAGATTTGAGGAGAAAGTAAAAGAAAATGTCGATCACGAGTTGTAAGGAAGGTTTTCAGAGATAGAAAGTAAAATGAAGAAGATCTTGAGAGAGAAGTAGAAGTTAACATCGATGCCCCAGGAAGATGAAAAGAGAGATAAATTATACAGAATCAAGAATCAATTGAGCTATCCACATACGCTGGCAGTTCCTCCTGGTCAATGATGCCAGATTGGGGATTTTCTCCCCATTTTGGGGATTTTTAGGCTTCTGGGGACAATTTTGGGGACCAAATGTTTGTGGGGTCTTTTTCGGGGAATTCTACAATTTTTGGGGACAAATCTGGAGAGTTCTTCAACTTTCTCTCACTGTTGGTAACGTAATGATTTATCCCTACGACTAGAGACTTTCAATAGCTTTATTGTTATTTGGAGATTTTTTTCAAAAATTGAATTCATTTGGGGAAAAATCTGAGCTTAAATCATAGAAAAATCCGCTTAATATTTTTTTTTTTTTGGAAAAAAAAAAAAAAAAAAAAAAATTCCTTTTTTAGTTGGGGATTTTTTCGAAAAAAAAAAAAAAAAAAAAAAAAAAAACCCTGATTTGGGGAAATTTGAAGACCAGTTTAGGGAAATAATTTTCGATCGTCTGGCATCACTGCTCCTGGCAGGTATGCAGTTTTCCATCCAGTTTTCCATATACACAGTATTCCATCGTAGCGAAAGCTAACGGCTGGGACTCTACTGCTAAGATAGCTCATCTGATAGCATCATTACGGGGCGACGCAGCAGATACTCTGGAGATCCTTTCGAAGGAACAGCGAAATGACTTCGAGGCTTTGACCAAAGTACTGGAGCTGTGTTTTGGAACAAAATGGTCTAAAGAAACGCTACCGAAGTGTGACATCACTGTCCTTCTCTGGGCACACACCAACCAGTGTGTTCCCGTTCTAATTTGTTATTGTCCGAGAGTCAAAGGAAGCTAACTGGTCCGAGAGTCATTGGTGTGTGCCCAGAGAGGGTCAGTGACGTCATCACTTCGGTAGCGTATGTAGTCGACTCCTGTTAAAGTCCCGTTATCAGAGACCAGGGGAAAGCTTGAAAGAACTGGTATCAAATATCCAGAGGCTATCACACTTAGCTTTCTCGGACTGTCATACTGAAACTCGCAGTGATTTGCCCCTAGAATACTTCATCAGTGTGTGGGAGATCCAGAGATTCAAAAAGCACTCAGACTCTCCAACGTCAAGGATGTGGAATCAGCTTTAGTGTATACCCTGAAGATTGAAAAATCCCAACAAGCCTCCCGTAAAGACTGCCAGAGCAGCACAGCAGTAAATTTGGATGACTTTCAAGATGACCTGAAAGAGATCAAGAAATTTTTGGCAGATCTAACGAGGAGATTACGCAGTCTTGAGAGTAAAAAGGAAGCTAGGAATTAAATCAGTTTATTTACTGATGGTACTTTAAAGTACAGTCGGTAACAAAAGTGTCCGAACACTAGCAAAAATTCCTATGTAAAAAAGTACACTTCATACGGTTTTCTTAAATAAATTCTTGTCGAATCCTGTTCTTAGTCAGTGTAAGAACATGATTCGATAAAGATTTATTTAACAAAACCGTATGAAGTGTACTTTTCTTACATAGGAATTTTTGCTAGTGTTCGGACACTTTTGTTACCGACTGTACCATTACATTAAAAAGCGTGTAAAATCAAATTTATAGAAGAAATACTAAAGATACTTATGAGAATCAGACGTATATACCTTTTAATCTCACTACATGGCACTAGAGGCTTTATGAAGTCGTTTCTGTTTAAAAAAGAACTATAGAGATTGCTTTCGCTGTTTATGATTGACATATTCCATGATCTCTGTAATGTTTTATGATTCATTTATGTATTACCTGAAAATTCTACCACCAATCTTAAGAAAAATTAAAAGATAATAAAAACAAATATATTTTTATAATTTTTTAAAAGATCTAATCTTTTTTCGACCTCTATTTAACAATGGTGCACTAAAGTATAACCTCACTAAATACTCATAAATTACTATGATGAGATGATATGTATAATTTTTATTGCTTATATCTTTCAAAATTGCTTTTTTAAGAAACTAAAAATATATATTTGTAACACATTTCTTGTTTATTTCTCAATGCAGTAAATAAAAGATTAACTGAAAAAAAGCTGCAATTTCTCTTATTGTGTCTTTTTTTGCTTGTAGTTTGAATAAGAAAATAAAATTTTGTTTTTTCCATCTCTGCTTATTTTTTATTGAGGTCATGTAGACTTTGATCTCGCATGACAAAAATAAATAAGTATAATTCATTTAGTATTGTGCTAAAATTTAAAATTTTATTAACATATCACATTTTAATGTGTGTCCCAAATGGGAAAGTTTCTACTCTACTATCCCATTTGACTTGTAAAGCTAACGTTTGAATAGTAGAAAGAGCTCAGTATTCGCCCAAATATGGAATGGGAATCGAAAATCAATTCATTTTACTCAAAATTTCATCGGAATGCTTCCATATATTCATAAGAGATTTTTTCCCAAATATTTAGAAAATATTTGCTTTTTTTTTTTTTTGGGGGGGGGGGGGGGGGAAATGAATCTTAGACTGCAAATAATATCTGTGAGAATAAAAAAGTAGCTAGCTTTGTATTTATAAAATTACCACGCAAAGGAGTAATTAAGATATTGCATATTTATAAAATATTAGTTTAAATTAAAACAATGTGCATTGAAGCTGTTAAATATTTCAGAGATAAATTGTTTTTAATTTATGATAAAAGTTTATGCATTTTTTAAATTTTTTTTAAAAACTTATTAATGAAAAAAAACACCTTTTGTTAATTAAATATGCATTTTTAATCAGTTGAAATTTTATTTTATTTCGCCCTTTGTAATATATATATATATATGTGTGTGTGTGTGTGTGTGTGTGTGTATAAAATAATTCATCATGATAATGGTCAAACACCAGAAAGGGAGATTTGAATTAATCTATAAACGATTACGTATGGAAGTGAAACTTTTTACAAAGCGAAATGGATTGAAAGGGTTAATATATGTAGAAAAATAATTTTGAACCCCCCCCCCCCCTTCCCCCAAAAAAACTGGTATATCAATTGCAATTATAGTAGTATGGTAATGAAACTGAGTTGTATCTGTGACAGTGATGTAGAAGACCATATTTAATCACAACCATTGTCCAACAATTAAAAAGAATTGAACAATGAATTAAAAAACACCTAAGATGTGAAAAAAAAAAATAAATAAATAAAAATAAATAAATAAATATTGTTTCGTAATTGAAAAATATTTTCCAATAATTATTAGTAGTGATAATTAACTAGTTATAAATTATTATTTACGCATATTATATACCTACAAAAATTATTTTATATACTCTGTATATATTTGTGCATTAATTTAAATATGTAAAAATTAAATGTATCATAAATATATCGCGCAAAAATGTAACCCGTGCGACCAAATGAGCGCTTATTAGCGTGCGTTATTCACTGTCTTAATAATAATAACTGTTGATTATTGACTCAAAGAGATTAGTTTGTCATATAAAGCTTCAAACGTTCAAAATCAATTTTTAAGTGGGAAAAAGAAAACACTTATATTAAAAAAAAAACAAACAACAAAAAAAAAGAACAAGTTTAGAGCTATAATGACGTTAATTTTACCCTGCTAATTTAATTTTCGCAAAGTTTTATGTCCATTTTAATATTTAGGCGTGAATTTCTTTTCATAAAAAAAAAAAAAAAAAAAAAAATCAACTCGTAAACTTTTTTGGCAACAATTAAAAAAAAATCTGGAGTGACTCCACTCGACTTTCCGAACATTGAGTAATTAACAGTTTTGTAGATAAAGTAAAAAAAGAGGAGTCGTTAAACGAACAAAAGAGATAAAACCATAATAGAGTGTTTGAGTACTTTTCTCCATATATTACACGATGTTTTATTTAACGCTACTGAACTTTGAGCCCATAGATCATAATGATAAAGAATTTTCGTTGTGTCCCTGTAAAAAACCTATAAATGCTAGTTCACCAAAATGCTAATAGTTAGTGCAACAGCAATTTATAATATTCATATAAATTTTCAGCTCAATTGAATAAGGCGTTTAGATGCTATCGCACTTTTAAAAATTTGGTCCCATAGGCCATAATGATATAGAATTTTTCTTTGTGTCCCTGCAAAAGAACTGTAAGTGCTAAATTCACCAAAATCTATACAGTTGGTGCAACTGTGACCTATAATATGTGTACAAATTTTTTGCTCAGATTAATAAGGCGTTTAGACGCTATCACACTTTTAAAAATTTGGCCCCATAGGCCATATTGATAAAGAATTTTTCTTTGTGCCCCTGTAAAAAAACTGCAAGTGCTAGATTCACCAAAATCTATACAGATTGAGTAACTGTGACCTATAATATGTGTATAAATTTTTTGATCAATTGAATAAGGCGTTTAGATGCTATCGCACTTTTAAGATTTTGGTCCCATAGGCCATAATGATAAAGAATTTTTCTTTGTGTCCCTGTAAAAAAACTATAAGTGCTAGACTCTCCAAAATTTATACAGACTTAGTATCTGTGACCTATAATATGTGTATAAATTGTTTGCTCAATTGAATAAGGCGTTTAGATGCTATCGCACTTTTAAGATTTTGGTCCCATAGGCCATAATGATAAAGAATTTTTCTTTGTGTCCCTGTAAAAAAACTACAAGTGCTAGATTCACCAAAATCTATAGGGTTCGTACTATGGTGACTTATAATATACGTACCAAATTTCAGCTTATTCGAATAAAGCGTTTAGACGCTAGCGTGTTCACCCACAGACATACACACATACACACATACACACATACACACATACACACATACACACACACATACATACATCATCGTGAAAATAGTGGAAACGGACTCAGGGGACCTCGAAACGTATAGAAACATCAAAATCTCCAATTCGGATTTTTGACATGATTACAATACTTTCCTCACTATAGTGTTCGGAAAGTAAAAATCTGGAGTGACTCCACTCGACTTTCCGAACATTGAGTAATTAACAGTTTTGTAGATAAAGTAAAAAAAGAGGAGTCGTTAAACGAACAAAAGAGATAAAACCATAATAGAGTGTTTGAGTACTTTTCTCCATATATTACACGATGTTTTATTTAACGCTACTGAACTTTGAGCCCATAGATCATAATGATAAAGAATTTTCGTTGTGTCCCTGTAAAAAACCTATAAATGCTAGTTCACCAAAATGCTAATAGTTAGTGCAACAGCAATTTATAATATTCATATAAATTTTCAGCTCAATTGAATAAGGCGTTTAGATGCTATCGCACTTTTAAAAATTTGGTCCCATAGGCCATAATGATATAGAATTTTTCTTTGTGTCCCTGCAAAAGAACTGTAAGTGCTAAATTCACCAAAATCTATACAGTTGGTGCAACTGTGACCTATAATATGTGTACAAATTTTTTGCTCAGATTAATAAGGCGTTTAGACGCTATCACACTTTTAAAAATTTGGCCCCATAGGCCATAATGATAAAGAATTTTTCTTTGTGCCCCTGTAAAAAAACTGCAAGTGCTAGATTCACCAAAATCTATACAGATTGAGTAACTGTGACCTATAATATGTGTATAAATTTTTTGATCAATTGAATAAGGCGTTTAGATGCTATCGCACTTTTAAGATTTTGGTCCCATAGGCCATAATGATAAAGAATTTTTCTTTGTGTCCCTGTAAAAAAACTATAAGTGCTAGACTCTCCAAAATTTATACAGACTTAGTATCTGTGACCTATAATATGTGTATAAATTGTTTGCTCAATTGAATAAGGCGTTTAGATGCTATCGCACTTTTAAGATTTTGGTCCCATAGGCCATAATGATAAAGAATTTTTCTTTGTGTCCCTGTAAAAAAACTACAAGTGCTAGATTCACCAAAATCTATAGGGTTCGTACTATGGTGACTTATAATATACGTACCAAATTTCAGCTTATTCGAATAAAGCGTTTAGACGCTAGCGTGTTCACCCACAGACATACACACATACACACATACACACATACACACATACACACATACACACACACATACATACATCATCGTGAAAATAGTGGAAACGGACTCAGGGGACCTCGAAACGTATAGAAACATCAAAATCTCCAATTCGGATTTTTGACATGATTACAATACTTTCCTCACTATAGTGTTCGGAAAGTAATAAAATATATTATGTATTTTTGTCTAAAAAAGGGCTTCTTCAACTTTTTCGTTACTTTCTGCTTCGATATATTCTGATATATTCTGTCTGCTTCTGATTATTATTAATTTTCTTTCAAAAAAAAAAAAAAAAAAAAAAAAAAAAAAAGATTTTTGAAATTCTGGCAAAAGCAGGATATAGTTTAGTACGGAGGACTTTTTTTTTTTTTTTTTTTTTTTAAATCAAATTATAACATTATTTTCAAATTATTCAATTATATTTCTGATTTCGATAAATGTCCAACCATTGTAAAACTGGCGACAACGTTTTATCCGTAGATTGAGACTAATAGTCTTCCACCCTATTTCATTTTTAACAAATAATAATAACAATAAAAAATCTTTTGAAACTGATAGTCCTCCATCCTATTTCATAAAAAAAAAAAAAAAAAAAATTATGTAATATCAAGAATAAAATGAACTTTTTTTTGTATATTTAGTGTTATACTACTCTTCTCTAATGTGGAAATCGTACTGCATTATCATGGAAGTTTATTTTATTTTTACTGAGTGAATTTGCATAGGAAAATATAGAAGAAAGTCATGTGGTGGCTACAACATTCTAGTTTAATATATAGATATATTTATTCAAAGAGTTTTTTTTTTTTTTTTAAACATGGCTTTTACTAAATGTGTTGCTTATTTATTTATTTATGTATGGAAACCAAATCTAAGAATTAAATTTTTAACCACTTCCTATAATCCGATTAAGACATAATTTTGCATTCATGTACGACTTCGATGATAATGCATACTCAAGTAGGAATGGACTGAAGAAAATTGACCCTGGGTTTCCTACTCCAGCTCAAAAACATATTTTATTTTTTTTTTTAGTTTTAATCCACATGTTCTAGTTCGATTGAGACAAAAATTTTCATATAAATCCGACGACAATATGTACTCAAGTAGTAACGTATTTATAGGTGGTGCTGTGGGTCCCTAATTCCAATTCAAAATTTATTTGAGGCGTGAGAGCCTAGGTCACCAACAACAGTTAAAAATTTCTTTTCGAATTTTACATCCAATTGAGAGGTTATTTTAGTATATTACATGTATATTATATCCACATCTGTTGAATTTGATTTTTAGTATATTTTGAATTATATTCATGTCTCTAATTATTTTTTAAACCTTATGTATTATTTTATATTCTATATCGAAAGTTTCATTTAAATGTTATGAATAGCTAGATTTTATAAAAAATAAATTTTCTTAATGTTAACCGCAAATAAAATTTATAGAGAAATTTTATCTTGTTTCTTTTCAAAATAAAAATACACTGATTCAAATTTACCCTTACCTTTTGCAAATTTGGAGCAAGAAAATCACGCTTACGATGCTTAGAGAAAAGAGAGTTGAAAGTCTACGTTTCATCTCCTGGCCGTAGTCCAATAAAACTGCTTATAAATTAGGAAATGTCTCGTTTGCATGGAAAACAGAAAGTATTGATTCTCAAAGTACAAAAGCCGTTATGAAGTTTGTTCATTGATTTCACTTCCATAAAAATATTTAATTATTACTATTATTTCTTCACAAATATTATTTTCTGCTGTATGATTTTTTACTTTCTCTTACCCATAAGGTAGAGAAAGTATTATTTTTGGATCAAATTTTCGAAAGCGAGATTTTGTTATATTTACACGTTTTGAGGTCCCCTGAATACGAAAATCATATTTTTAGCAAATGGTCTGTGTGTGCGTCTGTGTGTCTGTGCGAGTGTCTGTCATCAGTATATCTCAAGAACAAATAGTAGCAGACATTCCAAACTTGGTATTCTAAATGTGTATCATATGTAGATGCTACAGTAAGCTTTTCGTTAAGATCAAGCAAATGGTTCGTGTACAGGGACAATCAAGAGAATTCTAATACATTACGTCTATGGGGAAAATTGCAGGTAAGTAGAGTTTAACGTGTATAGACTGCACTAAACCAAATGAAACGAATATATATATATATATATATATATATTGTAATAGAGATAGTCAACTGGGAAATTTTTTTTGTGTATGTAGGAGCCTCGCCTCCCCCCCTAGGGGGGAAGTCCCCCCTCGAAGCGAGTAAATTTTCATGGTGGGTATCTTTCAAAAGAGCTCACCAATACCTTTAAAACGAATGGTTGAACCATCGATCTGCGATAATTTAAAACAAAGTTATCGATTTTTTTTTTTAACTTTTAACAAAAAAAAAAAAAAAAAAAAAGAAAAAAAAAAAAAATCGTTTTTTTTTTTTTTTTTTTTTTTTTTTTTTAAATATTGAGAATAAAATGGATTTTTTTAATTGATATTTAGTGTTATACTACTTCTCTAATGTGGAAATCGTCTGCATTATCCTAAAAGATATTTTTTTAAAATAATAATTTTAATAAATTATTTTTAAAAGCAGAATTATTTTTTAATAACCCGAATTGAATTTTATATAAATCTAGGTGTGTTAATGAAACGGGGGGTTGAGGGGGCTGTAGCCCCCTCACACAGAATTAATTATCATGTAAAACTCTTCCAAAGCCTAATTTGAATTGTTTAACATAGGTTTACATAAGATCGTTTTCTTACCTCTTAACCTCCAACCTGTATTTACAGTATTAAATTTCAGGGTAAGAGAAAGTCGTGTGAGTGACACACCAGATTATTTTCTGTCATTTTTAGCATTTTGACAATTGTTAAAAATGATAAGTGAGTGAAATGCTTTTTGCCAAATGCATTTCGCTAGAAAATTTGCATGCTAAATTTTTTATTGTCTCCGGAAAAGAATTCCTGATAGTTAGAGTTAAAAGTATGAATTTTTAAATTCAAAGTTTCATTACGAATTAAAAAATGAATTTCAGGTTCAGTTCAATAATTTTATTTCAGATTTCAGAAAATTTTACTTCTTAATCCGTTGAAGATTTACTAAATAGTTTGTTTCGAAAATTGCTAAATTGATTTTAAAATTGCTTACCAGACACATAACTCATAATAAATATGTAACTAGTATGACTAGTATGTTGTGGCCACTACAAGACTTTCTTCAATATATTATCTTCTCTCTCTCTCTATATATATATGTATATTCAAGCAGTGCAAAGTATTTATTAAAATATTTTTAATTAAAATTATTTATGCATGTTGAACGAAGAGGTTTTTTATCTCAGGAAAGTATAACACTAAATATTCAAAGAAAGTCAAATTTATGCCGGCATCAGAAAAAGTGAGTGTTTATTTTCCTTTAAAAAATGAAAATAAAAATCGATAACTTTGTTTTAAATTATTACAGATGTATAGCTTAACCACTCGTTTTAAAGGTATCGACGAGTACTTTTGTATGATACACATATTGAAACACACCTCTGGTTGGTGCCCCCCCCCACGTGGGGAGCGATGCTCTTACGAACACACATGTTTTTTCCTAGTTTGCTATTACTATTATTAATAATTTTACACTCGTTCGTTAAAAATAACTCTAGTTATGTACATTTATACGAAATTTGGTCCTATATTCGCATAATAAATATAATGAAAAATGGGATCATAGCGCCACTTTTTGAGTGACTGATACCCAAATGTAATCAACACCTGTTTAGATGAAGGTCTAACTAAATAACAAACTTGGCTAAATTTCGTTCAATTGTTCGTGAGATACAGCGTCCAAAATATTTGTCATACACGCACAGACACACAGACAGACATTTTCTAAAAACGGTTAAACGATGTTCAGGACATCTTAAAACAAGTAAACTCGTCGAAAACTGGAGTTAAAAATTTCACGAGTTCAGTAATTTCCACTTATATATATATATAGAAGAGGGTAATATATATATATGTATATATATGTATATATATATATATATATATATATATATATATATATAATTTCAGAAATTATTTTTAATTGAAATATCATTATGTTAATCTGATTGACTTTAGCTAATATTTAATTTAATGAATAAATAACCTTTAGGTGAACATCATAATTTTCAAAACCTTCACACAAATGTCAAAATAATAATACGACCATTTATCAAGTGAAAAAACTAGTCACGAATACGTCTCTAAACCAGCTAGGTGCAGTCGTGCCTATTAAGAAAATTCAAGTGACTATTGCATTTGGCTTTTTCTCAAACACAATTTTTTTAATTTTGGAGTAATTCTGTTATTTACCGAACAGAGAACGAACAAAACTTTAAGAATCAATTAAAACAAGAAAAAGTCATTGATAAATTGTTGCACATAAAAAAAAAAGTCAAATGATTATAAATGTTTGATTACAAGGCGATACTAATATATGTTAAAGGGTTAATTTTAGATTTCACGTAAAATTATATATATATTCTGTCCCAAAAAATATAGACACAGATAAAAAATTACATCTCAAACTAAAGTACTTTTCATGTAATTTCAGAAACGATTCAGATAAATTTTTTTAATTGGTTTATTAGGATTTTTTGTAAAAAGAATGGGAGAATGCGCAAAAAATATGTAAACTTTTTAAAAAAATGTAATGTCGCGTGTCCCATAAATGTAGGCATCGTCTGACTTTTCTTAGAAATATTATTAGTAAAATATTTTTTCAGCAGACAATTATTTATTATTTACATTTTTTGAAGATATGTATAGTCTGCTATTCTGACTTTTATTGGTTTGGAATCATTTTTTGGCTAGTTTTCGACTGACAAATTTTTATAAATTCGACAAAATGCCTAGAGGTAAAGATATTTAGGAGAAGGAGATCATCAAAGATTTGGATAATCCGAAGGTAAAAATCCGAAAGACATATCCAAGATTTTAAAAAGATCTTTAAGAAGTGTTCACAGATTTTTGCATAATGGCGAAGTCTAGTATGGAAACACCTGGCCGACAAAACATTACATTCATACCCGATGTCAGAATCATTCTAAGCATGGCATATAGAAAAAAAAAATATTTCACTGCAAAAATCGCATCCAAATTTGGACTGACAAAAAATACCATTCATAGAAGGATACTGGAATCTAAACGAATAACTTTCAAGAAAATGTTGAAAAAACCATACTTAAAAGTAAACCACAAAACTATACGTTTAAACTGGGTCAAGGAAATGGTATTTTATAGTGATAAATGGCTGTCAATAATATTTAATGATGAGAAAAAATGGAACTTGGATTGACCAGATGAATATAGATTTTACTGGTATGGTTTAAGACGCGAACCAAGAAGTTTCTTTTGTAGACAGCAAGGTGGAGGATCACTAATGACTTCGGGGTGGTTCTGGATGTAATGGGCAAACATTTTTGGCAATTTGTAGCAAGAAAAGGGACTCACAGGACTTTCAGCAATCTTAGAGGACCATTTTATTCCACTACAGGATTTGCTGGGAGGATCAAGCTATGTATTTCAATAAGACAAGCACTGTAAAATTTCAGTAACGTTACTCTTATACATCGGATATGTTCCTGGTTTTTATAAGTTTGAAGCAGGTTCCTGAGAATAACAGGTTTTCATCCGGGAAACGTTTCTGATTTCAGGAATGTACTATTATTTTGTATGGGTGTACATTTGATGGTTGCTGATACATTCAAGAAACATTACTGGTAAATACTGGGCACATTAGCTGCCCAAAATTTCCCAGGAAAGTGCCGGATTTTTTTTTTTTTTTTTTTTTTTTTTTTACAATGAGGCGTCTATTCATGTGTCTAACTCGACAAAGATGTGGTTTAATATGAATAATAGCAATGTCATGGGTTGACCATCGCTTAGTGTGGACCTAAATCCAATGGAGAATGTGTGGAGACATCTATCACGAAAAATATGTGAAAATGGACACCAATATTTTTCGACCAAGAACCTCACAACAGCGATACAGCAAACATGGTATGAACTGTCACAAGAGATAATGCAAAACTCGGTACTTTCGATGGAAAATCGTGTATTTGATGTAATTAAAGAAGATGGAAACGCAATTAAATACTAACATTTGTAATTGTGTTCCTCAACCTTAAATATATACCATAAAACAAATATTGACTATAATTAAGGCACACACTATTTTTTGTTTTTTAAATACATTCAGCATTTGTTATGTTTTGTAATACAAATTAATCCTAACTTGTGCTTCTTGTAGTGTTTATCACATATAAAAAAAAGTTTCATCTTATTCTTATATTTACTGTGAATTGTACATATTTTATGCTTTTGTCTATATTTTTGGGACAACACTATAAGTCAGATACAAAGTACTATAATAAGAGAGAATACTTTTGTACATATTTGCAAACAATTGGAAAAAGAAACCTTTTTGAAATACTCCAGTAATCAGATAATATGCAAAATATTAATCAGATTTCCTGAATAATTTAGAAGAAAGACATTTAGAGGTTTTTTTTTTTTTTAATATAATATTTTATAATCTCATCCTTAAACACAGTAAAATAAATCCTTTATTGCGCTCTTTTAATTTATCAGAATAATGGAAAAAATGTGAATTAAAAAAATATTAACTTACCGAAAACTGATCCTTGCAGTATCAACGCGTTGATGGTGGGAATATCTTTTGAATAATTTCTTGACTTCATGCTTTTTTGACAGGATTTTTTGGGAAATGATAAAATACCCTTATTCAGCATTAATCATGCATTTTGTGTAGAAAGGTGCTAAGAAATTACTCTAATATTCATTATTAATGATTAATAAATAAATGAACGAAATATATTGAAAAAAAAAAAAAAAAAATAACGTACATAAAAAGGGAAATTCAAATACAGACTAATGCAATGAGAAGTTGTTTCCCTGTATAGCAGGGGTCGTTTTTGAATACAATTTTTTTTCTTTCCAACATAGAAAAATATAGTAATCGTTTGCAGTAGCTGTCTTCGACTAATACGGATACTGATTTATATTTTAAGGGTATAAAAATGGGGTATAAAAATGGGACTGTACCGACCATTGTAGGACGTCACTAGAGCTTTCAAAACTTGATGCAGAATTTTTGCCTCAGTATAAAACATATGAGATTAAAACTAATTTAATACATAATAAAATTTTTAAATATGTATGAAGTGGAACAAAAATACTTTTTTAAACATGCTGTGCTCTACTCGATACAAGGGAATAATAATAATAATAATAAAATCAGTGGTAAGACAAAAAAAAATTAAAACTTGTAAAGTATTTGATACTTTTTAGTTACTCAAAATAATTTGATGTTTCCATGTGATTCATGATAGCTGAAATAAATATGAAAGCCAGATATACAGATAGACAAAACAACAAACAAAAATAATTTAGTGGAAATGTCGTGTGCTTTTTACATTTGAATACATTTAAAATATTTTTTTAATTGATAAATAATAATGATTACTATTTCTAAAATTTTTATCAAATACTTTAAATTTATTTGAACTTTCATCACGACAAGATATAAAACAGAACATTTGTTGGTTCATAGTAAGCATATTTACCACCAAGTTCATAAGTTTTAAATGGAAAAGGTATTGTAAGCTATTTTACCACTATATCGTTTTTACTCTGCTAAAATACATGATAAGAGAACAAAATATTTGCATAGTAGGATATTTGCTATATGTTGATTCCTATTTTTTAGAATTCTCTTTAAAAAACAATGAGAGTCTAGAGTAAAAATAGTAGGAGAGAAAAAGTAGCATGCACTCTTTTCTCATTATACAAGAAAGAAAAATCATGCAGTAACGCATTGATTAGTAACACTTTCCAACTGTACGTAATTGTTGTATCGAATAACTTTTAATATTCTTTGCGTACTTTATCACACAACAGACAGAAGGACTGAAAAATATACAGATAGACTAACGGATTTTAAAATTACTCTTAGGCATTTTGGAAAGCGTTAAAAAGGCTTAACGCAAATAAAATGCAGCCTGTGATGTTGAAAAACATCACATATCCCTTTTTAAAATAAAATAATAATAATAATATAAATTACATTTTATTTATTTATTTATAATACAAGCAAACATTATATTTCTTATCCTAAAAGAGTTTAATACAATTTCGTTTATTTCGCTTATGCTATTTTATTTTTATTTCTATTTCATTAATCTGTAATTTCATATAATTTATTGTTCTTTTTCCTGCTCTAAATCTCATCAAGTAATAATTAAATAAAATAGCAAAGAAAGAGAAACCCATTCATTTTATGCTTTAAAACCGCAGACGATTTTTTTTATTGTAACTTCCTGTCTCCAATCAAACGTTTATAGATTCCGTTGAATCATTGTAGCTGAAAATAATTTCTAATATTTTTTTATCAATTGATTTTGCACTTTTTCCCTATTTCTGGACACCTGACAAAATTTAATCACATCGTATGACGTAATTTAATTTTTAGCCAATCTTTTAACTATCATTTAGGTTTACCAGACATAAAATTTTAAAATGTGTTCAGCCAACTTGATTTTTGATGCCAAGGAGATTTGGCGAAATAAATTAATTAGCTTGCTGTCTGTCTTTCTGTAAAGATGTTATTTTTTTTTTATCTTTGAGTCAAAAATGTCGAAATGCTTTCTGTTTTAGAAAAGTATATAAAAATGGCTTCCATTCTCCATTCGATGTCTCTCTGATTAATAAACTGAAATTCTTCATCATGAATGTTTGCGAATCTACTCATTCGTTTGTGTTCAAAAATGCATTATATATATCTTATAAGAGTAATAAAGAAATGTAATTTTTCTAAATGGAAAATGACTTCATGCTACATTTTACGGAGCTGAGTGAACCTGGTTCGCGGTTCGCTGTACGTCATGGCCGCTTCATACTTTAGATATCTCCATCCCAGCTCTTCATTAAATATATGTGGTGCCAGACTCAGGCCGGATAATATATCCGGATATCCAAAATTTTTTTTTCGTCTTGAAAAATTTGGGCATCAACATTGAACTACTATATAACGAATATAAGCTCGAATTTCTGTTTAACGGATCTCTGCTTAGTCACCTAATATCGGCGTGATATCGACTACGTTAATCATTCTACACATCCTGATTAATTCATGAATGTGACGTTTTGCGTTGTTGAAGACTGTTATGTTTTTAAAACAGCTGCCCCGGTGATGATCCAAAAAGAGATTAACTACGTTACGGTGAACAGCACCGAATTTACCGATTTGTTCTTCATCTTTACTAAAGGCTAGTGTGCTGCAGGATGTCATCTGGGATTTTTTTTTAAAAAAAAAGAGATTGCTTGGTGTCTACGGTACCGATTCTTATCGCCGATATTGTGTGATGCCATGCCGGTGGACTTTCTACGGTTTCATTGAATAACATCCTCTCTACAGTCTGCAATGTTCGCAATTTGTGACCGTCTTATGCACTTACCGTTCGGTATTAAATGATCGTTGATTCATCGGTGCAAGGAGAATTGCCAAATATGGGTCGTCTTTCTAGAATCTGTGCAGTTAAATTACTGTGTTCATTTTTTTTCTCGCGCACTCATACAGGAGAAGAGCCTTACAGTTTTAAATAAAAGAATAAATAAAATACCGTAAATAAATAAATTTATATCTATATATATTTTTGTTTTAGCTAAAAGAAGATTCGGAAAAGGGGTAAGTTTCCTTTGCAATCAATTTTTTGTGCCAATAAAAAGAAACATTTCTCACATATTTTTCTTAAATACTGACAATAAGAACTTTTCGTACATTTTTCTTAAATATTGACATTTATTTAAACTTTATATATAAATTTTTACTTATAGGTAAAATCTTTTATTCTTCATATGAGTATTATATTCTACTTTAACTTTTCATTTCAATTTTTAAGAACAGTTAAAAAGTTATATAAATGATCAAAATTTGCTTATATTATTTTTGAAATATCTAGGTTTTGGATATTCAAGTAAAGATTTATTTCATTTGTGAAATTAAATACCAGATCATAGTGATATTTTTTTTTTCTTTTCATCATACTGCATAAAATTTTTTTAATTTTTTTCATATTTTGATTTTTGTGTTTACAATTTAATATATCTTGACAATTATTTTCATTTGCATATATATCCATTTTTAGTATTATTCATTATATATTTTTAAATATATCTATAATATATATATACAACAAGACGTATATAAGCCAATTTCATGGTTGCAAGGCATAATGTTATACAGGAAAATATTACAAATAATTTATACATATTTTTATTAATCTTGAAACTTTATCATCCAACTTTTGCAGGCTTAATTAAAAAAAGAAAGTATTTAACAATTTTATTCATTTTTAAGTGTCTTGGTAACTTATTTGTTTATATGATATTCAATTGAATTCTTATGCATATTATTTTTATTTAACTTGGTTAACATTTTTATATTTGAAAAACATGGCACAGAATCGAAACGCGTTTTGCTCCGTTCCTAATTTCGATGGGGACGCGAGATTTGTCAAATTTTTCTTTGATCAATTAAGATCCTTTGCCATGTTAAATAAACTAACAAATGACGCGACGTTACATGTAATGAAAGAAAAACTTCGTGATGCCGCGTTGGCATACTTTATTGAGAATGAAACTTTGTACAAGTCGACAGATCTTGAATATATCGAGGAAAATTTCTGTAAGTTTTTCAAGGAATCGTCATATAATACTGGAATATCAGAATTTCATAATTTAAAAATTTTGCCGGGAGAGTCTATTAAAAATTTCGCCCATCGTGTAAATGTTGCTGTACCTAAGGCTTTCCCTGACCTTAAAGACAAACAATCCCTTGATAACATTAAACTTCCGAAGTTTTTAGAGTGTGTACCCCCAAATATTAAAATTAAATTAATGGAGGAAAACATAAGAGACTATAATAAGGCAGTTGAACGAGCTCAAACATTATCCGAAATATATGATTCTTTCAACAACACTACTAATACTAAGACTGTTCTTTCTTGCGATAATAAAAATGACTCTGTAATATTAAACACATTGAAAGATTTATCTGAGAAAATTAATAGCATTTCACTTACAAACAACAATCCACCCTCCCATAATGAATCCTTGAACGTAGTTCAGTCAAGCAGACCCAAATTTGATCAAAGAAATTATAGAAATAATTACAAAACTAGACAGACCAATTTTCGTTCTTCCCCTAGAAGAAACTTTTCTAGAAATAATATGATTTGTCAACTTTGTTCCAAACATGGCCACGTTGCTTTAAATTGTTACAAATGGAGAAATAGAGATAATTTAACTTATAAAACACGTAACTATGAAAATCGTAATTTAAACTAGAAAAGAGGTATGGAGATGCTGATGCTGCCATATCTCGAAAACTAAGGGTCTCATCAGCGAATGAACATAGATTCACAAATATGTCATCTTCAAATTCTCTTCCGAAAATTTCACATACTAGACTTGTAAATTCAGTTGGATCTCAAACTGTTGCTAATATTACTGTAGCAGATAATAAAGCTACCCAAACATTTCAAAACTTTAGTCATATTTCTAATACAGGGTATATTCCAAGTGACAGCAATGAGAGTTGCACAGATAATATTGAAGATCATATTTTATTTAATGTAAACAAAAATTCTTATACACTTCCTATAATAAAAGCTAAATTAGCCAATAATGATATAAAGTTTCTTATTGATACCGGAAGTAGTTGTTCACTTTTAGCCCAATCAACATTTGATAATTTAAAAGCAAATTTAAAATATAAAAGACTAGGTTCGTCTATTACTCTTAAAACGGTCAATTCTTATGTTGAATTTTCTTCATGTATTCGTGCAGCTTTCAAAATTGAAAAAAAGTTTTTCCAACACAATTTCTATATTATTGACATACCACATAACTCTAATTTTCATGGAATACTTGGTATGGATTTCATTAAAGAAAATCATGTCACTATTGACTTTTCGAAAAATTCCATGAGAATTGGAAAATTAGACTTTACTTGTTCTTTATTTGATTCGGGAAATGAAAAATTAGATGTATATAATGTTAACTCTGACGATAATAACATGAATGTTTACCTTCTAAAGAAAGTTATAATACAAACTGGTGAAAATATCTACATTACTGCAAAAACAAATAATAAGTTACAAGAAACGAATTACATATTTTGTACTGACTTAAAGGATCCTGATATAGAAATTTTAGATTCTATTGTATCACCAAATTACAAAAGTGAAATTAATTCTGAAAATAATAATTCTCTTTTTACGTTACTTATCTCAAATAAGGGTAAAAATTCAATTCATCTGAATAAAAATATGCATATTGGCAAATTATTTTTAATTGATGAAATTAAAGAACCACATTTAGATAAAATTGAAGACTCTTGCTCTAGTAATAATAATATACAAAATATTGAGGACCATATCCACTTAATTCAAGCTTCAGAGGATATATTACTAAAACGTAAAAATGATTTATCAAGTAAAGATTTTTGTTTGAATCATTTAACCCTTGATCAACGTAACACACTAGAAAATTTATTTTTAAGCAAATTTGCTGCTTTTTCCAAATCTCTCAGTACTCTAGGACATACTGATAAAATAATTCCTAATCTTAAATTAATTAATGATTTCCCTATTAAAACACTTCCATTTCCGATTCCACAAGCTTTACAAAAAGAAGCCCAAGAACAGATCAATGAATTAGTAAACGCCGGCATAATTGAGCGTAATTGCTCCGAGTGGGCTTGTCCCATATTGCTGGTAAAGAAAAAATCTGATGGTTCAAAGAAACAACGTTACAGACTTGCTTTAGACCTTAGAATGGTCAATACAGTCATACAAGGTTCCTCATATCCACTTCCTAATATTCAAAATATTATTTCAAATCTTTCGTCATTCAAATACTTTACTTCGTTAGATTTCATGCAAGCGTACCACCAAATTGACCTTCCAAAAAAATATCAAGATATGTTAACATTTACATCTATTTTTGGCAGTTATCGATACAAACGTGTTTGTTTTGGTTTAAAGAACGCCAGTTCTATATTTCAGTCTCTAATGGACACAATACTCGACGAGATAAACATTAATGGCATATATGCTTATCAAGATGATCTGATTATTGGATCAAATTCATTTGAAGAGACTTGTGAAAAAGTAAATAAAGTGTTAGAAATTCTTATCAAATATAATTTAACATTATCCCCATCTAAGTGTGAATTCCATAAATCAGCAGTTAATTATTTAGGTTTCCATATTGAAAACCACACTATTTCACCCATCACCGCTAACATCGTAAAGATAAATTCTTTTCCACCACCAACGACAAAACGACAATTAAAAAAAATTCTTGGACTTGCTAATTTTTACAAATGGATTTTACCATCTTTCTCAGAACTTGCACAACCCCTTGTGGAACTCACAAAACCCAAAACAACATTCAAATGGACAGAAAAACATCAGAGTATTTTTCAAAAAATTCAAAAATTATTCTTTCTTCCCCCAATGGTTCGACTTCCAGATTGGGAGAAAACATTCTATGTCAACACCGATGCATCAAAAACAGCCATTTCAGGAGCACTTATGCAAAAATTTAATGGTAAATTACTTCCTATAGCATACTTTTCCAAATCTTTAAAACCTTCTGAAAAGAAATATCCTGCGTTAAAATTGGAACTTATGGCAATTCATAAAACTGTCACTGCCTTCAAATACTATTTATATAATCGTGAGTTCGTAATTTTGTCAGATAGTGCTCCCCTTGAAAAATATAAGAAAACTACCAATCCCGCTGACGTAACCACCCGCTGGTTAATGGACTTATCTGAATATACATACGTTTTTAAACATATTCCTGGAAATTTGAACATCTTAGCGGATTATTTATCACGTTGTAATTTTGAAAACAATCAAGAGGATCTCAAAGCTAATCCAAACTTAATTCATGACATACAACCACTACCAATTGTTGATGTTGATGAAAATGAAAACAGACTTGAAATTAACAGTAAGGATAAAATTAATAATGAAAATCAAAACAAATGCTCAGAATATGTTAATTATATGATTTCTGGAAATTCGAACTCTAAAGACCCCTTGCTAGAAATTTCAGACCAAACATTTGTGTCCGAACAAATTAAGGATTCTGAATTAAAAGCAATTTACGAAGAAATCTTAAAAAACGGAAAGTCAGAAAAATTTCCCAATTACTTTATAAATCCTGATTCTAAAGTATTAATGCTCAAGAAAGAGAATATTCATAACAATTCATTCAGTTATTTAATTATTGTCCCAAATTCTTTAAAAGCGAAAGCATTGTCCATTGCGCATTTATCTCACTTCGGTTTGGCTAAAACCTATGAATTTCTTTCTAGAAGATACTTTTGGAGGGGCATTTATACTGATACCCTTAATTTCGTCTCTTCATGCACTAAATGCTTACAAGCGAAACATCACAAAACACCCCCTGCTCCATTACAAAAAACATATACACCCACTCATCCAAATCATACAATCTCCACAGACTTGGTGGGTCCTTTTAGTAATGGTCAATACGTCTTGACAATAATTGATCATTTCAGTAGACACTTAGAACTTTACCCGTTATCTAATATTACTACTCCAAAAATAGTTCAATGTTTGTTTTCATACATTACGACCTTTGGTCGGCCTGCATGTATTCTATCAGATTTAGGTCCACAATATACATCTCAAGTTTACAATACATTTAATGACACTCTAGGCATAAAAATATTACATTCGTCTGCTTTTCATCCCCAGTCGAACTCTATTAGCGAACGTGTAAACACATCAATTAAGTATTCAATTAATATATTATTAGAAGAAGGTCATTCATTTCAAAATGCACTATATATACACAAATCTCTCTACAATGGATCTACGCATTCTTCCACTCAATTCTCGCCAAATCTTCTACATTTTGGTAGAGAACTGGCACTAATTTTTGACACTTATAATTCAAATTATAATTACACTTACCTGGACTCTAATGTAAACATCTATAAATTAATGCAAGACCTTCAGGAAATTTATAAAAAAGCGTACAATAACATTCAAGATTCCCAATCAAAAAGAAATAAATATTTTCAAAGAAAAGCTAAACTAAGAAGCATCTGCACAAAAGATATTGTGTATCTGAAGTCTATGGATAAATTTAAACCTAAATATACAGGTCCTTTCATTGTCACAGTTAAACATTCCCCTGTTTCATTTTCAATTAAACGGTTACATGCTAGTGATGATAAGGCATTTCGTGTGCATATAGATAGAATTTTATTGGCACCTCCACGTAATAATCACTTATTTGACATTTATAATAATTCTAATTTTAATAAGAATCTCATTATTTCCAATGATAGACATCAATATAATTTACGAAACAGAAAGTAATTTTTCATCAATTTTTTTCCTTAGGTTAAAAGTTACACAGTGTAAATTTTTAAATATTTATAAAGATTAAAGATAAATTAAATAAATTTGATGTATACTTTCATTGCAACAGACCTGATCAACCTGTTGCGATTTTTATTTGTTGTGAAATTTCGCAGCTTGGATAATCAATGGCTGGTCCAGGAAATTATATTCTAAGCTGCATTGTCTTACAACAGCAGTGTATATCATTTTAATATTTTTCTTTAACTTACTTGTTAATTATAATTGCATTTTATTAAAAGTTAACATACTCGAACAATATTTTGATAAAAAAAAAAAAAAAAAAAAAAAAAAAAAGAAAGAAACTTTGGTGCAGATAATATTTTTATCATACATATGCATATGTCTCATATATTCCAATTTCAATTACCTATTAAAAAAAATGAATAAATAAAAACAAGTGTTATTATTGCTTTCTTTCAACATGTATTATTTGTTTAAACCTTTTAATGAATATAAAAGGCTCACTATATATTTGATAACATATAAATATACTTGGTTTTTATTTTGTGAAACTTTCATATAAAGATTGCTTATACATTTGAACTATGTATTTATTACAACGAATTCTTGTCCTCTATGAACTGAAATGGATTCGTCAAAGTTTCTCGCCATGCATGGTAACATAAAAATTTACTGATTTCAGCATCTTACCACGAACTAATAATATATATGATGACTGAATTAATATGATTTTAAATCAAAGGACTTGAGCTCATTTTGTTTATGGATATATATTCTAACGACTTGTGTACACAGATTTATGGCCATACCACATTATATCTCATCACCATATAATATCCTTATTTTCTGTATTTGTATTTGTATTTTAATATTGTATAAGAATATTATTTTTTTTTAAGTATGCATACTAGATTTTCTATTGATAATATGACAATGTACGTATTTTATTTGTATTGGAAGCCATTCGTTTTTTGTTTTTGTTTTGTAATCAATCTATTTTACAAGATTGGAGATAATTTGATTTAATTTTTGCTGAGCTGTCATATCATAGACGATGTAATGGCTGAACCCATTTTTTTTCGGTCGACGGGGAGAAATATGTGATGTTGAAAAACATCACATATCCCTTTTTAAAATAAAATAATAATAATAATATAAATTACATTTTATTTATTTATTTATAATACAAGCAAACATTATATTTCTTATCCTAAAAGAGTTTAATACAATTTTGTTTATTTCGCTTATGCTATTTTATTTTTATTTCTATTTCATTAATCTGTAATTTCATATAATTTATTGTTCTTTTTCCTGCTCTAAATCTCATCAAGTAATAATTAAATAAAATAGCAAAGAAAGAGAAACCCATTCATTTTATGCTTTAAAACCGCAGACGATTTTTTTTATTGTAACTTCCTGTCTCCAATCAAACGTTTATAGATTCCGTTGAATCATTGTAGCTGAAAATAATTTCTAATATTTTTTTATCAATTGATTTTGCACTTTTTCCCTATTTCTGGACACCTGACAAAATTTAATCACATCGTATGACGTAATTTAATTTTTAGCCAATCTTTTAACTATCATTTAGGTTTACCAGACATAAAATTTTAAAATGTGTTCAGCCAACTTGATTTTTGATGCCAAGGAGATTTGGCGAAATAAATTAATTAGCTTGCTGTCTGTCTTTCTGTAAAGATGTTATTTTTTTTTATCTTTGAGTCAAAAATGTCGAAATGCTTTCTGTTTTAGAAAAGTATATAAAAATGGCTTCCATTCTCCATTCGATGTCTCTCTGATTAATAAACTGAAATTCTTCATCATGAATGTTTGCGAATCTACTCATTCGTTTGTGTTCAAAAATGCATTATATATATCTTATAAGAGTAATAAAGAAATGTAATTTTTCTAAATGGAAAATGACTTCATGCTACATTTTACGGAGCTGAGTGAACCTGGTTCGCGGTTCGCTGTACGTCATGGCCGCTTCATACTTTAGATATCTCCATCCCAGCTCTTCATTAAACAGCCATTACATTATAATAACAGATTTAATCTCTCTGAATATTTTACTGTAGCCCTGTAAATCAGAAAGTTAATCATATCATATTCTATACAAAACATTATTTTAGAATATTAACAATACATTTCAATATTTTTATAATTTTTACAGTAGAAATATTTTTAAATATAACTTTCAAAAAATTCTGTCCTAAAACGTAATGCAATGGCATTTTTTTCTTCTTTTGTTGTTCTCCCTGTAAACAAACTAGCTATACAAGACCTATTAATGTCATTTTAAATGGGGAACATCTTATACGGAAAATATTTATAAAAATAACACTCATAGAACGCAATGCTTTCGAATGATTTTGGGTGTCCCTGTACACAAACTAGAAGAGATATTCACTCCATTTTCAATATGCAACATCCGATAGTGAACTTCAATAAAATATATCAGTTTCGAGAAATTTCATAAATATTTACGGGAGTTAGAGCGCGGACAGACAGACAGACAGTCAGACAGAGAGATGAACAGATACACAAACTGAAATCATATTCACACTTAAAAATGTTAGAAGTGTTAAAAACTCTTAATGTCAACGAAAGTACAATTCTAGCAATTTTTTATTGCTAGCTCTAAATATAACTGGCTATTTCTGTGCCACCCTGTATATATAATGCTAATCATGCTATATTCTATGCAAAGCATTTTTTTGTGCATATAAATAACATATTTTAATTTCCTAAAACTTCGTGGAAAGTAAAGTTATTAAAATTTGACTTATAGAAATATCTCTCATAGAACGCAATGCTTTGGAATACTTTTGAGTGTCCCTGTACATAAACCGATGGTGGCATTTCCTCCATTTTATACAGAAAAAATTCAATAGTGAACTTGAATAACACATTTCAATTTCATTCAGATATGTCTACTGTAAAGGTATGAAAATATGGTTTATAGAAATAAGTCTCATAGAACACAATGCTTTGAAATACTTTCGGGTGTCCCTGTACACAAACCAGTAGAGGTATAAACTTCATTTTCAATAGGGAACGTCCGATAGTGAACTTAAATAACATATTTGAATTTCATTAAGATATGTTTACAATAAATGTATGAAAATATTGTTTATAGAAATACCTCTCATAGAACACAATGCTTTGAAATACTTTCGGGTGTCCCTGTACGCAAACCAGTAGAGGTATAAACTCCATTTTCAATAAGGAACGTCCGATAGTGAACTTGAATAACATATATCAGTTTCAAGAAATTCCATAAATATTTACGGGAGTTAGAGCGCGGACAGACAGACGGACAGAAAGACAGACACACAAACCGAAGTCATAAACACTTTTCAACCTTGTTGGAAAGTGTTAAAAATTAAGGAGTTTAGTGGTAAGTGTACTTTACTTGGCTTTATAAAAGATTAAAAATTAAATGAATTTCATCTAATAATCTAAATGGATTTATTTTTTTCTAAATTCTTCTCAATTTCAAAAATATTTTACTATTCCATTACTAGAAAAAAAAAATGGCCTTATAAAAGTTTAAATATCAACATTAAAAACAATATGAATTTTTCAATTAAGAAATATATATTTTTTTTTGATGAATGAATTACGTAAGGTAAAAAAGTGTTGTGTTGCCTGGATATTCACAGGTAAATTGGTTGTTGATGAGCAGGGATATTCTATCGCGTGACATATGAAATTGATTTAGGGAAGTTTTCATGGTATGTTTTACATTTTTTCGATTCAATTTCAATTTGTATAAGTTATAATAATAATAATAATAATAAAGTGTTTTTCTCACTGTATATTGCTGAATGCTATTGCGAAATATATTTTTATTTAATGATTATGCTCAAATATTTATAACCTATTTCGCATGAAATGTTTTTTAAAGAGTTATGAACATAATTGGAAGCATAATAATATTGTAATTGGTTAGTTGCATGTGACTTTTAACGGAGTTTGCATATAACGTACTTGTATTTTATAAAATCTCTGAAATTTGTAATAAATAGGTTTTTAGAATAAGGAAATCGTCGTTAATGCATTATAAATACCTCTTTAAAATTGTATTTCAATGCAAAATTGTTAGATTAAAATTACATATACACTGGTTCTCATAATTATAAGGACACCCGTTTTTATATATTAACTCAACACTGAATGCTATTATTTAAACAAATATATTTTTTATTAATTTGAATTTCATTAATAGACTATATTAAAAAAGTTTGATCGTTTTTCTATCTTAAAAAACTTTAAATACGGCGAAAAAAGAGGATTTTTCAGGTGTTCACTATTATAAGGACAGCTTGAATCTTAGTAATTTCTTTTCAATTATTCTTTAAATTAATATTTTATGGGGTCTCTTTTTAGGGTGAAACAGTCAGACATTCTCTCTGGTATATATATATATATATATATATATATATATAATTTTTTTTTTTTAAATATTCAGTTTAAATACCATTTCATACAGCATAGATGATATTCTGAATACATTTAAACTTCCAATATGATAAGTTAAGGTGTTTTAAACTTTCAGGCAACGGGAAAGGCAATAACACAGAAGTTTCTTTCTTCAAACTATTTCCTATTGCTTTAGAAGTAGAGCAAAAATGTAAGTCTTGTTGAAAAAAATATTATTACCCCCAAAATTAACAAAAGTCTGAGATTTCTACGCTTAAAATTTGCGGATATTCTCTTGATGTTCATAATAATAAAAAAAATTACTAAATTCATTCTGCCTTCAGTAGAAACAGCTCCCCAGAGCACCATAGATTCGCCTTTAAAATGCCCGATTCATATCTGCCTTTAAAAAATCTGCTCTGTCTTTCGCTATCTTCAGATCGTGCCAATAACTGTTAAAACCATTTGGTTAATCAAGGATAAAATGTTTTTCATCCGAAAATGCAACATTTTACCATTTAATATTATTTTTATTCAACTTTAACACAGACGTTCTTTCCCCAGTTAAATGCTTATTAAGTATTACAGGTTTTTTTATTCATTTTAACATATTATTAATTATTTTAAACATGCATAAATGTGGACCCCAAAATTTCGTTAAAAATTACGAGCAAATTCAGCAGCAGCAATTATGAGTAGAACAGTAAGAGGAATTATGAGTCTTTGATCTCTGTAAAACAACTCTGATTTTACATCAGATCTCTCTCCTATCGAACCAGCAGTTCAACATTTGATCGCATTTCCTTCAGCAATTTTAGATCTTCGAATTTCATTAGAAATTCGGCGGATTGAAATTATCCTACCACTTAAAAAACACATTTATCATACTTCACTACATGAACGTTCTTTTTTTTCGAGGAATTATCAGTAATGTCCGTCCAAGAAAAATTGAAAACTTATATAGGAATTAATCTAGCCCAGTAGTTAACAAATTCGCATGTCAACTGTAATTTATCAGCTAGTAAGTTAAATTAAATGAAAAAAATCTTGATTGTCCCTATAATTATGAACATCTAAAAACGTGGAGAAAAGAATATTTTGCATTATTTTTTATTAATTTTGTTTCATATTAAAAAAATTATAGCAGTTTTGGTTTTTAGAATACTATATATATTAAGTGCACTTATTATAATCTTGCTCACAATTATTTTTACATTAGTTATTGCAAAACGTAAAGTGTCCTTATAAATATGAGAAGGAGTGTATATATGTATGCATAAAAGATAGACATATTACAAGCAAATTCTTTTAAACCAGAGATGATATATAATTTTAAAAACATTTTTTTCTTTATTCATTATTGCGTCTACGCATTGTTCTAAACAATATAGTACGTTAGTTGTTTTTCTTTCTTTCCTTTCCTTTCCTTTATTTTATTTAATTTTTTTTAAATATTTAAAATACTACAAAATTAGAAAAAAAGGTTAACCACTTTAAGGTGATTTAAAATTATTAAAATTATGACTATACACTATGTGACAGAAATACAGTTATCGTAGTTATTTTTATAATTTTTAATATTTCAAACATTAGAAAATTAGAAAAAAAATCTAGTTAAAGGTATAGATATAATTATCAAAATAATTTCATCTCGTAATTAGACATAATAGCTAAGGAAAAGTTTTATTTGTATTTCGTAGATCTGCTCATGTTAGATTGTTGATCTAGATATAAAGAATCTGATTACAATATTTTTTATAATAACTTATTCATCGTATTATAACTCCTCAAGAACATGTGTTTTTCCACATGTAGCGAAATTTAATTCGGCAATTAACCAAGAGATGGCAGCAATTTTCCATTTTTCTTTTTTTTTGCTGTTTCCAAACTTTTTTACTTCTTTATACAAAGTATAAGGAAATATTGTATTCCCGATTTGCAAAATGGATTTTATATCTCGCATAGCTAAACGAATAATTGTAGAATTTTGTATATTTATATGTGTGACTGTCATGATGTCTAGTTGTACACCTAAAAGTTTCGTCTTAATACGAGCTCTCTTTTTAGAGATATTAGCGACTTTACACGATTTTTCGTGCCGTCTGTATGAGTGTGTGTGTGTGTGTATGTGTGTGTATGTATCTCTCATAACTCAAAAGCGGTTTTACATAGAATGTTGCAAATTGGTATATAGGTTTGTTGTAAGATCTAGTTGTGCACTTCCTCTTTTGGTCTTTCTGTGCCTTTCAGTTTTAGATATATTTACGAAAATTATATTCATAATGACCAAATATACAAAGGTTTTGGCCATTATATATGACCTACCATCACAAAGATTTCAAAATAAGCTAATGATAGAGCCCGTAATGATGTTATTATGGAAGTTGTCGACAGTTTTGCGTGTAGAAAGTAATTTGTAAATATATAAACAAGTTCTAGTCGACGAATGCATTTCATTTAATGAATATCTAGCACGTAAATAGAGCCCGTAATGATATTTTTATGAAAGTTGCCGATAATTTTTGCGTGTAGAAAGTAATTCTTAATATATAAGCAGATTTTATTCGACGAATGCACTTTATTTTATTTTAGTCTTGTTTGTCATATAAAGAATTTTCTAAGAATTTAGTTCAGCGCTATAAACCAATGAATCTTTCCGGAAAATTTCAGAATTCTGTTCTTATTAAAGTTAGAGCTTCCAAACTTTGTCAGCCCTAAACTACAAATCATTGTCAAATTCGGTCGCCAAGTCATCAAATTTGATGCAAAATCGCCAAAATCGATGTCAAGGCAAAAATCAGCTTTGGCTACAAACTTGGGGAGATTAGCGATCAAATTTGGCGGCAAATATTGTTTCAGGATATCCAAAATTAGTAATTCCTTTCTCAATTTTATCTGAATTAATTGTTCGGTAAAATGTATCATTTTTCACTTCTACTTTTCGACAAAGAGAACAAAAATAGGCCATCTATACTCGAATGGTTTTCATTAAACTCTAAGCTATGAATTTGCCAATGAGGGATTTTTTAACAAGCCCTTCATGAAAAAACTAGTATGTTTGTTTGGCGGTATACATAATCCTATTATCATGACTCTTGTGGCTGAGTAGCAGTTTTTTAGTTTTTTTTTTGTCGTGGTTAGAACCTGTCTGTTTATTTACGAATGCGTTACCTCACATAAAAATGTCAATATTTTCATAACAATATGTATATTCCATTGGGTGTATAAGGAAGTCATGTGGTGTCCACATCGGATTTTTTTTAATGCAAAAAACAGCATTTTTTTTTTTTTTTTTTTTTTTTTTTTTAACATTAAATAGTCATTAAAGGTTTTACCATTCTAATTAGGCTTTTTTATTTGTTTTTAGTATTAAAATACACAAGAATGATTTTTTTTTTTTTTTTTAATATTCTTAAAAGACGAAAAAAAAAAAAGAGAAATGTTTCTTGAAGGTCTACGTAGAGAATTTGATTGACAGGATAAAATATGATTAATTGTCTCTGAATAGGAAAATTGTTTTTTGGAAGTTGAATCTAGTTTGAAAGGAAATGTAAAGAACTGCAAACCTGCGCCTGGCGTAATTCAAGTTAGTTATAACGAATTTTTTCGATTTATAATGCACACTATTCCATTATAACTATAGTTACTTTGAAGATTTATATGTACGAAATATTCTAAAAAGTTATGGACCATTGAGCCATGTTAAATTTCAGACCCATGTTATAGTAGTTTTTGTTTTAATGAATTAAAGACTTGAAATACAATTGTATATATAAGTTATGTATTATATAGAAGTTACATAAGCATTAAGCATCTAGTAATAGTGAAAGAATTATGTTATGAAAAATGTTCCTGAACAATTTTTGGGGCAGGAAGCTATTTATTTATTATATCCATTTTCATTTATTTCAACCAAGAGGCCTTCAAAACTTAGCAAGTCAGCTACAGATGTATCATGGACCTACTAATTTAATATGAAAATCATGCATAAACATATTATTTTATTAAAATCTTAGGAATCCATCTTGTCTAGATACTTAACTCTGTCTGTCTAACTTAACACATTGAGCGCTACACACTAGAATTACGGAAGGTGTCATTTTGACCCCAAGCAAACTTTTTTCTTCAATGTTTCTTCTATTTTTTCACAAATATTTTAATCCTTTCTTGACTTTTCCTAAATCATTGTGCTTTTCAAAAAATATAAAATTTCCAAGAAAACCCTATTTAACTTTTAGTCTTAACAAAGGTTTATACCTAAAAATACGGGCAGGTGTCATTTTTGACCCCTGTGAGAAAGAAATATATCTGGATATCTTTTTCTGCGGTAAACTATTTTTGTTTTCACCTGCTAAACAAAAAACAAATAAAAGTAAAGGAAGTGATGTGTTTGTGTAATATCTCATCTGCCAGGTACTTGATTTGAATTTTCCAAATGCATTAACTTGTGAAATGAGAACAGATAAAAGAGCTTATGTTCGAGAAAACAATTGTAGATTTTGCTAGGCATTTTGTTTCTAACATATAATAACAATTTTTGATAAATTATTTTGTTATATTTATGTGAGTTTATTATATACTAATGGCTCGTAGAAAAGGGCTAATGCAAGAAGAAATAGTTAAATTGATGCAAGAATTATCTGATTGTGTGTCTGATTTTGAAATGGATAACAATTCTTCAAATAGAGATGAAAATGAAACCTCTAGTGACTCAGAATTTGTTATAGTGAGAGATCATGTGATATCATCTTCTAGCTCATGCGAAAGTGAAAATGAATTAGCTCCCAATAATTCAAATTCTGACATAACTAAGAATGCCAAAGCAGGAACTAGTAGCATATGCTCAAAAGGGAATAATAAGAAATTAAACGTTATTCAGCCAGCTATTTGTCCATACCCTTTAAAATATATTTTAATCATTGTAATTTAGTTTATTTTTATTGGATTTTCAATAATATATAATATTATACAGGGAAATATGCAGATTTTGTTTTCCAGGGGTCACAATGACCCCCACCGTATTTCCAGGTATACGAAGATCACCGTAATTCTAGTGTTAACACATTGAGCGCTACGTGAATTCTTAAGGAAATCCACGTCAAGTCAAGTCGACGATGTGCTTCGGAGTACCTGCAATTGGTCGCAACCAATGCTTACCTCCAACGAAAAATGCGAAAAACATAAAAATAATTTTCCATAAAATAAGAAATCCACGTCAGGCCGCGCGCGCTGCTTAGAAGCGCGTTATGTTTACCGTGTTTTTTTTTTTTTTTTTTTTTTTTTTAATATATATATTAAAAAAAAAAAAAAAAACTAATAAAATTCCTTAATGATATAATCCTGTTATAAATAAAAATTAAGCACTGAGAAAAAAATATACCGCCTTCCTCTAGAATAAATAAGGGGCCATTTTCTAGAATCCCTTAACTAGAAATATAGATTTCCGAGCTATGCGCGTAAGGCACGCCAATAAACTGACTAGACGAAATTATCGAGAATTTCTAGTGTACATATTTCTAGATGGTGAAACAATATTCTGAATATTCTAAATATTCTGAATCATTGTATTGCGAGAAATTCTCGCTTGATTTTCTAGAATTTGGTAATAAACCAAGATTATAGTTGCTGAAACCCGCCTCTTGTAGTCTCATTTATTTGCAGAGATTTTTAAATAACTTTGACCCCGAGAATATAGGCAAACGCTCTAGAATTCTAATAGGGGCTTCCAGAACTCGCTTTCCAAGGGGACTAGAATTTATAAGGATGGCATGAAACTATTTTTTCTAGAGCCACAACTTAGATTATAGATGTCAGTTACAGAATTTTTTCTCAGTCAGTACCTCGAAGCCCGATTTTCGAATTTTTGATTAGTTTTCTTTTAATTAGAAGTTTTTATTTTATTGAAATTGGATTTTGCCATAATGTTTCCGTGATTTAAATATTAATTTAAAATTTAATTGTTGCCAAAAATGTTTTCCAGTTCATTTTTTTCGACAATAAATAAATAAATATATTTTCAGGTGAATAATGAAATATTTGCTACTGAATAATGAAACTTAAATATTTAATAGATGCTGAGATACAGTCATCTTTGAAATCGCAGTTCCTAAATAATAACAAATCTACCTGCCGTCGATAAATACCCAAACTGAAGTACCCGGAAAAGACCTTGCTGCAGGCAGTGGTAACCTGGACACGATGCAGTGCGGGCGAAAAAAGACCTGCCGTAGGGTGTAGGTACCCGAAGTAAGATTTAAGGCGATTTTAATGTAGGTAATTTTTAAAAATTTTTTATTTATAATGCGATATAGAAAATAAATAGTAATTCAATTCTATTGAAAAATCATTTAATAATAGTGACCAGCGAAAGGGGCATAGCCTAGTTTTAAATAAATGTACAGTAATTTCTTAAAACAATGTAATTTTTTAAATTTAATATCATTATTTACACTGTCAGCCATCGGTAGTTGACGCGGTCTAAACGGAAAGTTAATTTCAGCCACCGATGGCTGACATGGCACACAACGTGTTAATTTACTCTGTTGTTAAGTTTAATTGGTTGTTTAAAGGTACAATTCCTTATGTTCTAAAATTAACACATACTTTAAAAACTAACTTATTCTTAGTTTAAATATTAAATTTGAGGGTAATTTTTTGCTCGCGGAATTGAGGAATAAACAAACAAAGAAACAAAAAGAGCTAAACATAAATTTTCAGTTAAAAATACGCTTTTAAGCATGCTTTAAAAATATATACATATATACATGAGAAATTACATTTTCCGGTTAATACAAATAGTATACCTTCATAAAAAAATTTCTAGAATCTGAAAACTATTATTCTGTATGCATTGGTTAGATTCCTAACTTTTTTGGCTTCACCAGTTGTCGAGCGAATCGGCGTTTAAAGCTGGCAGACAGGAAGTGCCGGGTTCGATTCCAGGTCGCGCTCGTCGACCTAGCCATTCGGAGTTTCTTGTTTTCTCCGAAACTCGCGTGAATACGGACTATAAAATTTTAGAAAGACCCCTCCTCGCAGGGCACTCTCCACTTAAGCGCAGATTCGTCGTGTAGACAATTGACCTTAACCTGAGCAGCAACAACAGTAATCACTTTTTTGTTGTGACTTGAATCCATCAATCGCAATTCAATTAGGGCAACGATTTTATCGTATTTCCTTTAAAAACTAAAGTTATTTTTCAAAGAAAGTAAAAATTGCAAAATTATTTAACATATTCTTAGTTTGTAATACAAATTGCAAAATATTTTAATAAATAAAATATTTTGTTATATATGAAGGCTTCAAACAAATAATCTTTTTTCTTTGGTTTTGCTTTTAAGATTAATATAATATAGAATACACTGCTATCAAAAACTAGCATGATGTGGCCATAACAAAACTTTCTTCTATATTTGCCTACACAAGTTCGAGCCGTACAAGTTATTTTTACTTTCTTCTATATGTAATATAGAGAAAGTATTGGATTCGCGAAAATTTTCGAAGTCCACTTTTTGATGGATTTAGATGTTTTGGGATATGGAGAACACGAATTAATAGTTTTTAGAAAATGTCTGTCTGTCTGTCTGTCTGTATCATTTTTTTGTGGACGCTGTATCTCACGAACCAATAAATGAAATTTAACCAAACTTGGTATTTAGTTGCACCCTGACATAAACTGGTGCTGATTAGATTTTGGGATCAATCGCTCAATAGGTGGCGTTGTGATCGCATTTTATGCAAATTTTTAACATGGCAGCATAGGACAAAATTCCGTAAATGGACATAAAGAGAGTTATTTTACACTTGTGATTGTAAAATTAATGTGAATTATTGATAATAGTAGTAGTTAGCTAGGAAAAAAATTTTGTGCATGTGGGGGCATCGGTTCCCCCCCTGGGGGGGAAATACCCCCCGGCGAAGTAAATTTTCAAGGTGGGTATCTTTCGAAAGGTCTCGTTGATAATAGTAATAGTTAACTGGGAAAAAATTTTTGTGCATGTGGGGGCATCGGTTCCCCCCCACCGGGGGGGGGGCAAAGTTTCAAGATGGGTATCTTTCGAAAGATCTCGTCAATACCTTTAAAACGAATGGTTGAACGATAAATCTGTGATAATTTAAACCAAACTTATCGATTTTTTTTTAGTTTTAACAAAGTTATCGATTTTTTTGACTTTTAACAAAAAAAAAAAAAAAAAAAAAAAATAAGAAAAACTAGTATGTTGTGGCCACCACAAGACTTTCTTCTATATTTTCCTATACATATTCAATCAGTAACAATAAAAAAAAAAAAAAAAAAATATGATTTTTTTTTCAAAGTTTTTTTTTTTTGGTTAAAAGTAAAAAAAATCGATAACTTTGTTTTAAATTATCACAGATTTATGGTTCAACCATTCGTTTTAAAGGTATTGACGAGATCTTTCGAAAGATACCCATCTTGAAACTTTGCCCCCAGGGGGGGCAAAGTTCCAAGATGGGTACCCCCCAGGTTCCCCCCCAGGGGGGGGAACCGATGCCCCCCCATGCACAAAATTTTTTTCCTAGTTAACTACTACTATTATCAATAATTCATATTAATTTTACAATCACAAGTTTAAAATAACTCTCATTATGCCCATTTATACGGAATTTTGTCCTATGCTGCCATGTTAAAAATTTGCATAAAATGCTATCACAGCGCCTCCTGTTGAGCTATTCATCCCCAAATATAATCAGCACCAGTTTATGTCGGGGACCAACTAAATACCAAGTTTTGTAAAATTTCGTTACGATTTTTTTTACGCTATTGATCCCCAAATCTAATGGGCACCAGTTCATGTCAGGGTGCAACTAAATACCAAGTTTGGTTAAATTTCATTCATGGGTTCGTGAGATACAGCGTCCACAAAAAAATGATACAGACACACAGACAGACAGACAGACAGACAGACAGACATTTTCTAAAAACTATCAATTCGTGTTCAGGACATCCCAAAACGTGTAGATCCGTCAAAAAACGGAGGTCGAAAATTTTCGCGAATCCAATACTTTCTCTATATTACATATAGAAGAAAGTAAAAATCGTACTTTTTTTTTTTTTTTTTTTTTTAAATATTGTTATTGATTGAATATGTATAGGTAAATATAGAAGAAAGTCTTGTGGTGGCCACAACATACTAGTTTTTTTTCCCATTATGAATGCAGACTATTTTCCACTCAGTACTACCATACGAAATGTCCAACGGAAGTGAATTTTTATCGCACAGATAACATCCTTCCCATTCTCTGGGAAATCTACAGTATAGCAGAGTCCCCTATCGGCCAATATGCATTCAAGTTGAATCAGCACAATGTCTTACAATGACCTTTCCATCCACATATCAAGTTTTATTTGATTATACGCAATAGAACTTGAGAACATTTCCCTGAGACTGAGAAAAGTCAATCTACAGCAGCGCCACCTGTTAAGCGTTTGGCACCAAAATTTGTTATTCACTATTTTATGTCAAGATGAATCTCTATATAAATTTATATACAATTCTGTGCATAAGTTTCTAAGATATAGTCTACCCTTGAGTTGCGGATATCGCTGCATAGCAGCGCAACTTGAAAGAAATTGGCATAAAAAATTGATAGGCACTAATTTATGCCAAGGTGCAACTACGCATAAATTTATATGTAATTCTAATCAGTAGTTCCTGAGATACAGTTGGAACAAAATTTTTGTTACGCACACACAGGCACACATTTTCTGAAAATGGTCAGATCGTGTTCTGAATCTCTGAAAGTGCGTAAACCCATCGAAAACTAGAAGTCGAATTTTTTTACGAATACTATACTTTCTCCTACTGAATATAAAAGAAAGTAAAAGTGGTATTCAATTAAAAGACGAATGAAAGCCCTGAAGAAGTTACAAATTTGATTTTAAAAATACAGATCCTAACAATTTTGTGTTAAAATTATATACATAAATTTTAGTTAAAATAATATACCAGGAATAACCTAAACTAATATTTGTTCCTCAAAGCATGAAATTTGTCGGCAAGTTTAATAATAATTTAATAACTAAATAGTAAAGTTGAAGGAGAAAACACATTTCTGACTTGTTAAATATTTTTCATACATTGTAAACAGCTGGATCAAGCGTCACTATTAATATGCAAATTACTAGAGTACAGAATTCTGACAGGGAAAGTAAATAAATTTTAGAACTAGTAATGAGCATTGCTCAAATGAGCAAATAAAAATTCTTAAGATTACGAGCTAAAATCAGATTCATGTTTGCATAAAATTTTGAAATTTTCATTAGGAAAAGTAAAAAAAAAAGTATTGGAGTTTTTGATTAGATAGAAAAATATTTCAAGACGACGTATTAATAAAATGATTTCGATCTCGCAAATGCAATGTTTCTTAAAATTAACTGATTTGAGAAAAATAAATTTATTATTTATTTTTTGTTACTGTAGTGTTTTATGAAACTAAGTAGGATAAAAGCAAATAATATTTTAAAACCACGATTCAGATATTCTCCTGTGGGAAAGGTAAAAGAAGAGATACTTTCAAAGGGTAAACTAGACCATTTACGAAAGCGCTACGAATTTTTTAAATAAATTTATGTAAGATGAAATTTTAATTTTTCTGTAATGAATAAACACTCAGACAGTTGTTATAATACTTTAAATCTTTAACCATATGGAAACATAATGAATATTATAGTACTGGTGCTCAACTTATGATTCGATAAGATATATAAGTACTGTTTCAATTATATTTATTTAATAAATCTATAAATATAACTAGCAGACCCGGCCACGCGTTGCTGTGGCTATGTTATACGTTGAATTATAATGTAGTAAAATATTCAATATATTAAAATTATTATTTACGAATAAAGACCATCCTTGATAACATCCTTGATCTTAGCAGACTTAGCCCGCTTCGCTGGTCCCTATTTTTAAATGATTCACTATAATTAAAGAATTCTCAAAATTGCATTAATTTTTAACATGTGAAAAAAAAAAGAGAAAAAAAAAATCTGATCGGGAAAAATGTTCGACACTCATAATGAATCCATATATTATCGAAAGGAAAATGATATAAAATACAAAAAAATCTCCTCTCATTGGTGGAATAATCTGTTCGGACCCCCACTGCCTGCGGCAGTGTATACCTGCGCAAACCATGCGCACCGTTTCTTCATCCACCGTTCCCGCCCTTCTTAATAACTCTATACTTTCGAAAATATCCGCAATCGATTTATCGGGCCTTAAAACTTAATAATACTAATTTTCAAAGTTCTAACTCTTATTTCTATTATTTTGCCCCTTTGCCCTCCCCCCTCCCACTATTCTAAATAATTTTACAAATTCGAAAATATCTACAGTTTATTTGTAGGTGTCAAAAACCTGTATGCACTAATTTGAACGATCTAACTATATTTTTATTTTTTGCCCCTCTGCCCCCCTTCCCGCCCCTCCTAATAAATTTACAAATTCGAAAATATCCGCAATCGATTTGTTGGTATCAAAAATTCTATGCACCAATTTTGAATGATCTAACTCCATTTTTATATTTTGCTCCTCTGCCCCCCCCCCCCCCCCTTTCCCGCTCTTCTTAATAATTTTACAAATTCGAAAATATCTGCAATCGATTTGTACGTATCAAAAACTTCTATGTACCAATTTTTAGCGATGTAACTCTATTTTTATTTTTTTGCCCCTCCGCCCCCTTACCCGCCCGCGTATCTCCGAACTGTTGGCGCACGCAGAACAAATTCACAATTTTTCGCCAGAGAATGCGATTTTCGCCAAATCTGGAAGTGCAAAGAGAAACTTCACGCCGCTTAACCTGTATAAATAAACATCCGGCGTTTTTCTTTCTTTTTTTGTTATTAGTTTTTTTTCTTCTGATTATTAATGTAGGATTTAAATCGCAAAACGAAACATATCTTGAAATTAAGAAATAGTTATCCGAATAGAGAAGTAGATAATAATAATTGTAATATATTAGCATTGAGATCCGATTTCATAGTGGTTTCCTCCGAAACTCGCGTAAATACGGGCTAGGACCCCTTAGAAAGGCCCCCACGGAGGGCATTCCCCCCATAGGCCTAGGACACATAAGGAGTCAATCGGCCTTAATCCTCCAACCAACCAACCGATTTCATGTATAAGGCCAAAAAGTTTGTAAAAATTGTTCAAACAAATTACAAATTCTTAGTAAAATGCATGAAAAATGTTCATAAGTCCAAATCAGTAGTACGCCATTTTACATTTCAACTATTTTTATTGTCATTTTGTATTTAAATTTTTAAAATGTATGACTTTATAAAATATCTCTCTTACGATGCAGTGCTTGAATTTTCATAAATTATCACCTTATATTTATCTATTATGTATTTTTAAAGAGCATCTTAATCATAATAAAATAGATATTTCGTGTTAAATTTTATGGTTGAAATTCATAAAATTTTCTAAGTATAATTTCCTCCTCGGACATGTCCATTTCTCATTCTTTACCCCCCCCCCCCCCAACCCCAACATACAAAGTTATAAAATAAAACGTTAAACATTTTATTAATGCTATTCTATTTGTTTTTCAGTAATCATAAACAATCTAACTTAATATATTATACAAATCAAAGTAATAATGATGCGCATAACCATTTTCATCCTATATTTATTGTTACTAATTTCTATTGAGAGCGAAATGTATTCATATTAAAAGGAATGAGTATGATAGAACACTCAACACAGTCGCAGACTGAAATGCCGCACCTCATAGGCTACCCTCTATCCGATTCGATAAATTTGATTTATCGTAATTAAATGACTAATTTTATTAGGATTGTTTTCGTACATTAATTTCCAACACAACTGATTCCCATATTGCAAGTTCGTGGTAAGTATTGGCCTAATTTGTCAAATGAAGGAAACACAATATTTAATTACTAAAGTTTCAAATTAAAATGTTCATATTTAATGAAGTGTATTAAAAAATATATTTTAAAATATTAGTCTGACATGTTTACGACAAAATATTGGCATAATGGACGTTTAAACGGAATTTTGCTCTATTTTGCCATGTTAAAAAGAAAACGTAAATTTTGAATAACATGTGAAGTTTACAACTTACATTGTTCCAAAGCAATATTGTCCTTATCAATGACATAAGTGATATTTAAAAACTGATGCATCCATTTTACAAACTCAATATCTGTAATACACACAGACAAGTCACATAAACCAACCACTAAAAACATAATTTTTGGATTCAGGAAACCTCAAAACATATAAATGTAAAAAAAATTCAATTTCGAAAACGTGATCCGAAAACAATACTTTCGCGACCTTTTACGGATAAGATAAAGTAAATTAGAATAAGAGAATAATTTTAAATTAATTAAACTTTAATTGCATTTATTACATTGATTTTTATTTATAAAAAGAAATGCTTTTATTTAATTTGGGGTAGACCTGTATATTTACTATATATTTTACAAACACAATATAGTGTACTAATTTAGCACAGAATTTAAAACACATAGCACGACATGAAATGACCTTTCAGCAATTCCATTGTATGAATATATCTGAATTCTTTTGTGGGGTTCTGTGTAAACTTCTAATAAAGGATATACATTCTACATTGTATACGAAACATTCTTTCATGCACATAAAATAAATGTTCAATTTTTTTTTTTTTTTGTTTCATCCAAAAATATTAAATTGTATTTACCAGAAAATTCACACATAGACTTAATGAATTTGAATTCTTTTCTTAGTCACTGCACACGAATTACTTAATATTTCATCCGAGTCCCAATATCTATTCTTGAGGTATGGTGATAACAAACACACAGACACACACATTCAGGCAACCGCTAAAAACCTAATTTTTTGTTTCATGATATTTAAGCAAATGTAGCAAAAACTCAATTTCGAAAATCTGAATCAAAAATAAAACTTTTCTTACAATATATGGGTAAAATAAACTAAATAATGATGCGTAATAATGATAATCTGGTGTGTCACTCACACGACTTTCTTTTTCACCCTGCATTTCAATATTATAATGACAGATTGTACATTAAAGCTTAAGATCAATAGCGTAAGAATGTAAAGTTTAATGTACTTTTCAAATAATCTAAAATAGGTTTAGAAACAATTTTATTTGACGAAGAGAAAGTAAATAATAATAATCATAAAAATAATAATAAAACAGAATAAAATAAAATAAAATAAATGTATTTCAAGGATAATTTTAAAAGCTTTAAAATCATAATATTACAAATATACTTCTTCATTAATCTTGATAAAATAAATTTAAAGGGTTTTCTAATAAATTTTGGCATTAAATTATATTATCTAAAAATAACGATACAAAGACTCCATTGACACATTTTTAACAATTATGATTCAGGGAGCCTCAAAACGTGTATATATAACAAAAATTCAATTTCGAAAATTTGACCCCAAAACAATACTTTCTCTACCATATATGTTGGTAAGAGAAAGTAAAATAAATAAATAAATGTATTTCAAGAACAATTTTAAAAGCTTTAAAATTAGAATATTACAATTTTATTTCTTCATTAATCTTGCAAAATTAAATTTAAAGGGTGGAGGATTTCTAATAAATTTTTGCATTAAATATATTATTTAAGAATTACGATACTAAAACTCCACTGACACATTTTTAATAGTTTATTCTCTTGGGAAAAAAAAAAAAAAAAGATTGCTCGAATCCTTAACGAATCATGAATGAAGTGGAAAGAAGGGTTGCTTTGCGACAGAGAGGGTTTTGGCGCGAGCTACAAAAATTCGCCAGGTTGACCTGTATGCGCCAACATTTCGGAGATACGCTACCCGCCCCTCCTAATAACTTTACACTTTCGAAAATATCCTCATTCGATTTGCAGGCCTCTAAAACCTCTCTATACCAATTTTGAACAGTCTATCTGCATTTCTATTTTTTTTTTTTTTTTTTTTTTTTTTTTTGGTTGTTGTTGTTTGTTTGTTTGTTTGTGAAATCACGTTTTGGCCCCTCCCCCCCCTTTTGGGAGGCGAATTTTGCAATAAAAACTATCCTATCTCTCAAGTTGGACCAAATTGCACACAGTGTCCAAATTTCATTAAAATCGGCTCATTAGTTTAGGAGTTCATCGCGGACAAACATAATAAATTTTATATATAAAGATATATATATATATATATTATATTAAATTATAAAGTTTTGATCAATGAAGCACAAATAAGTAAAAACATGATTAATTTCACTGTATTATCTTCATTATAATATGAATTCAATTTACACTTCAGTCTAAGTAACACGTGGCCGGCTATGCTAACACCAAAAATTTAAAAAGTGGAAATAATTGAATTATACGAAATTTATTAATAGGTTAAAAAGTTGAAGATTCTTTGTGTAGATGGCAGCACCAAATATATTTCAGCTTTCATTTCAACCCAGTCGAAAGGTATCGACATCTGTTAAGTGGAAATAATTGAATTATACGAAATTTATTAATAGGTTAAAAAGTTGAAGATTCTTTGTGTAGATGGCAGCACCAAATATATTTCAGCTTTCATTTCAACCCAGTCGAAAGGTATCGACATCTGTTAGAATCATTTGGAGTTAACAGATAATTGTGACTGTCAAATAATAACAGACAAATAATTAGCAATAAATTAAAATTGCGACTATAATTTGAGATTTAAACTATCCTATCTCTCAAGTTGGATCGAACTGCACATGGTGTGCGAATTTTATTATAATCGGTTAAGTGGTTTAGGAGTCCATTGAGGACAAACATTGTGACACGAGATTTATATATATTAAGATTTCATAAAAATTGGGTATTAATTTTCTTATTGTAAATAAGAAATTTAATAACAGTTATGCAAATATATGTAAATCGCATGGACCATGGTAGACGTCTTTCCCAGTTAATGAAGGTCATTTAAAGTTAACATGTTGTGTATATTATGAAAATGGTTTTGCGCAACAACTATTGTTCTTTCCTGGAGCACATAAAATACTTCTTATGCTTTAAGGTTTACATGCAACAACTTTTTAAAATGCATTGCAATGATTTCATACAAAATAAACAGATCTGTGTTACAGAAAATTGCATGAGCATGTTTATTTTTAAGTTAATGCTCATAGCGCATTGCGGCGAACTAGCAATAATTCCGTTAAATTGAATTATTTAAAGTGATACAAATCAGTAAATGGTGAATACATTATTGCTTAATACAAATAATTGTTCAAAATTGGTTTTAAGGATGTAAGTTTACCTTTTGAATTTAATATGATTCTTTATAGTGCATATTCCTGCCAGAAAAAAAAAATTAGTAAGTGAGTAAAATTCAAAGATTAAATTACACAAAAAGACAAAAAAAAAAACGAAAATAAAAATCCGCATTTGGACGTTTTTCTTTTCCCTTTTTGCAGCCGCCAATTTTATCGTTTTAAAAAGCAAATTTTCGAACAGATTTTATTACTTCGGCCTCCACGTACACTTTAGGATTGAGGCAAAATAATTAAATGTCAACGAATTATTCGTGAGATAGTTATTGTCAAGATATAATTTTTTTTTTGTCTGTTTAAACCGGAAATTTGGCTTTAGGTGGCCGCGTTGCTCATCTAAGCGAGATGATCGCCAGTTTAAAAGCAAATGTTTCTAAAATCTGTTTGTATCCTGTTCAGAACTTAGAAAAGATTAAATATAAAGTGTTTAGCAAAATATTTTCTTCAAAAACAATACAGCAGCAATTAAACAAAGCAGATGAAAAGCCAGAAGATCTAAAAAAAAAAAAAAAAAAAAAAAAAAAAGGCCATTAAAAAAAAAAAAAAAAAAAAAAAAAAAGAAACAATAATAATAATTGACTAAAAAATAAAAAATATTATCAGTTAATTATTCGGCTGAACTTGTTCTCTCTGATGAGTCAAATGTAATTTATTTCGAGAAGCAAGATAATAGGACGGCGAAAAAGTGATCGACTTAATGAAAATTGTACTCTTAAAACAGTGACACATTATCTGTATATTGCGGTATGGAGGTGCATAACTTTTCAAGGAATCGGGCAAATTTTCATGCTCAAAGGATCAATTAACTCGAAATAAAACACGGCCATTATTAAAATGGTGCTTGATCGACTATTTTGGAGGTATCTCAGACTTTTTCACAATCAACATTTCAAGATGGTAACGCACCTTTCTACAAGCAGTCTTTGGTACGTTTATTTGATTAAAATCGTTAAATTTACCTATCCACTTTCCTGAGCACCTATAGTTTTGAAGTAAATCATAACTTTTTTGTATTTTAAGTTAAATCCCACAAAGAATATCGTAAAATTTTTTCTTTATCAGACCTGGTAATAGTCTTAATCTCAATCCACTCAATAATAAAATTCTTTAAAAGGGGAGGGGGAGCAGAAATTTTTAGCCTACAACTTTGCAATAGCTTGAAAAAATTATTTGTGACATTTGGCACAGTAAAATTTCTGAGGTTTATGTAACAAAACTGTATAATATTATGCCACTGTGCATTAAAGCAATAATTCCATATAAAAGTGGAATTACCCAATGCAGAGTACATATTTTTATTAAGTAATTGCTTAGATCTAACAAATAAATAATTTCATTTCATATATTAAAATATAACATATTTATTTCATATAATAAATCATAATAGAATACAAAGCATATGTTTATTATATTACGTTTAAAAAGAATGTTTTATGAAAATTTTTATAAAGTACTTCGTACAGTTTAATAAAGCGAATTACTAAATCAAAAATGTACACAGATATCAGTTTTCGGTCTATAGTATTATGCAAAAATTACAGTTTTATTTGTTTTAATCATTAGTTTTTAAGTTATTTCAAATAAAAAAGGTATAAGTCAATATTTCTGCAGGGCGGCTTTTTTTTTTTTCCCTTAGTGTATTTACTATAACTGTTTGTTCAGCTTGAAACCTTCTTTCAACGAATATTGCGTTTGTCTATTCAAAATACACAACTTTCTATCACTATTTATCTGTATTTAAATAAATTAGTGAGGAATAAAAACTTTGTATACAGACATCACAAGTATGCGAACACGCAATATTTGTTTATAATGAAAAATAAAAACTTTCACAGACATCTCAAGTACAAAAACATGCTACAGTTGTTTATTGTCAAAATATTTAAGCATGAATCATTCATCATAATCCTTCATGATTTATCACAAGTCTCTCAATGCTTTTTACTTCAATTCAAACAGACTGTTGTGCTTAAATGCTTGTATCACGGAAAAGTGTTTTAATACAAATTTACGAATAATATTTCATAAGTAAAGAAATTGAACTGCTACCTTTAATTCATTATTAAAGTTACACATTGAAATACAAGGGCGCGTCAGTAAGCAAATTACGTAACATAAAAATAAATAATATGAAAAAGCAAATAATGGCAAATGAAAGAGATATGAATGTATTACACATTTATTACTTTTCCACATAATTTCCATGCAAGCTGAGTCATTTGTCCCAACGACTGATAAATTTGAAAATCCCGGTTTCATAGAACTGCATCGGCTGCGAGAAGAGCCATTTTCGCACGGCCTGTTTGAGTTTGTTGGCAGAATCAAATTTCTTACAGCCAATGAACTTCCTCATAAGTCCGAACATCTAGAAATCGGAAGGTGCCAGGTTCGGCCTATATAGTGGTCTCCTATTTCGTGAAAAATTTCAGGAATACCATTAAAGAGTTTTGAAATTCCCACCATATAACCAGGACCTAGCACCGTCCGATTTCCATCTGTTGGACCTATAAATAAATTATCCGCCAGTAAGATGTTTGACTCTGACGACGGACTCAACGAGCCGTGTGTTGGTGGTCGACGCAGTTCTAAAATTGGGAGTTTTAAACTTATCCATCGTTGGGACGAATGCTTCAACAAGCATAGAAATTAGGTAGAAAAGTAATAAATGGGTAATTCTTTCTTTTATGTTTCATATTGCCATCAGTTTCTTTATTATTATTATTGTTATTATTACATTAAGCACATGACTTATTAACACTCCCTCGAAATAGAAAATAAATCGAGTTTTTATTTTCAGTTAAATTAAGTTCAAATTTATTTCATCATACTGAACTGTTAGACTGCGTGAAAAATGGTTTGCTTCATGATAACTAATATACGTGACGAATTTTAGTGTGGACATCTATGGTTAATCTTTCTAAACATTAGATCAAGTATTTTTATCTTATCTCTAAAATTGTTTGAAATATTTTCTCAGAAACAGGGTAGTTTGATTGTCATCCTTTATACGTAACTCCGTTAAAAATTTTAAAGGAAATTCGACAAATGGTATTTAAGGTTTTTATTTACTTTTGAATAAATTATTATTATTTTTTTTTAATGAAAGAGTTTAATAAAGGTTTTATTAAGGTTAAAATTAGACTATGCCCATGGTAACAATATATATTTTTAAAGTAAAAACGCTATATATTCGTGGATCTGCAGATCAGGAGCCTGAACGTCCTATTTGCACCCCTCATTATTTGAGCAGATCGCTTTTACTTATTCCATATTATTTGAAATAATTATATATATATATATATGTGAACGCCGCATCTCTGAGTTCGAGAGTATCCCAAAACAAGAACTGAAAAGTTTGGTACGAAAGTGTGGCAACAGTGTGTGCGTATGTGAATCAAGATGGACTAGCGTTCCATTCTATATGTTGTTTTAAAATACTTTATTTGATGTTAGTTTATGTGTTCGTTATGTATTTTATGTTTGTGCCGTAAGTAAAAGTAAAATCTTTAAAAGTAAACCAAGCGTGATCAGTGTCTTAATGTGTCTCGAAATGAATTTAGTGGAAGAAAAGAACCGGGTGCGAAAAAGAAGTCGCCACAATTGGCGCTGTCGACAAGCATATGTGAAATAGCTAGTGCACGTACGGATTATTTCATGATAGTGATGAAAAAAAAAAGGGTATGTTTTTTTTTAATGTTCCATCAAGAGTCATATTTTGTATAAGTTTATGTTAAGTGATTAGGATTAAGCACTTAGATATTTTGTTCCGATTTTGTATTCCAACAAGGTAAAGAATAGGTAAATGGAAATTAAATATTTCGTAATGTTGAAATAATAATAATTCTAGTGTTTGAAAAATGAAAAATAGAAATATATTTGTTTATTTGTATTTAAAAAGCCGGAAAATGGTAAAAAGAATGTTGAAAAGAATATATTTTTATGCTATTCAAGATCATTGTTGTTAATTTCTGTGTGTTCTTTTTATTCATCACGTGATTTAGAATAAATAAGATTTCATTAAAGTAGATTGTGGGAAAAAAAAAAAGTTCTGTTTTGATTTATTTGTTCTGTTTTATTGAATGATTGTTTATTTGTCAGACGTTGATAAGGATTTATATTTATTTATCTTTATTATTATTAGAATATTAATGAAATATCTCAGTAAAAAAACTAGTGAATTATTCTTGTGAACGTCCGGTTTTGTTTATTTTTTTTACTTTGAGGAATGAATCGGAAATTGTTTTTTTTTTCTGTTTAAAAGTAAGTTTGATTAAAGGTTGCTATAGCAACATGATTTCTAATTTATTGAAAGTTGGTTATGTAATAAAGTATATTCTGATTTACTTAATGAAAGAGTTGATTGTGTAAACATCTTTTTAATTTGTTATTTCGATACATATTTTTTTTTTCTCCTTTTATGTATGCATTCCGACTTAATGATTATTTTATTTAATTTGGGGGAAAATGTTGTTTAAGATAAAAACTAAGATGTCAAATTTGGCGTTCTTAGGAACGAAAACAATAGAGTTTGTGATTATAAATATAAGAAAATTTATTTTATTCCCGGAAAATTTGAACTTGATTTGATTTCACCCATCCGAAGATGGCATTTTTGGGTAAAGGGGATAAAAAAGATTTGCAAGATGTTGCTACTGAGCTTGGAGTGGAAGGAGTTCAACATTTAAAGTTATATGAGTTAAGAGATGCTATTTTGGCTTCAAAGAATTACGATGAAGAATTTGTTAAAGAAACATTAGCGAACGTACTTGAAGCACGGAAGAGGAAAGAAGAGATGGAGGAACGCATAAGAAGGGAAGAAATAGAGGAACGTAAGAGAAAAGAAGAGATGGAGGAACGCATAAGAAGAAAAGAAATAGAATTGGAAAAAATGCGTTTGGAAAATGCAAGAATAGAACTTGAGAAGAAAGGAATTACAAATGAAAATTCTGAGAAAACGCGCGAAAAATTACATAACATCTTACAAAAATTTGATCCTAAAACATGCGAAATTAGCCTGTATTTAGTTCTTTTTGAGCGGCAGGCAAAACGTGCCGAAATTAAAAGAGATGACTGGGTTTCTCATCTCATTGGGCTACTGCCATACGAAATCGCGGAAGTTATAGCTCGGGAAGACGAAGAAATCACGAATGATTACGGAAAAGTAAAAGAGTTATTGTTAAAGAGATATAAACTTATTCCTGAAAGATTTCGACAACTTTTCATTAAGCATACTAAAAAAGCTGATATCACATGGAGAGATTTTGCTGACGAGTTGAAAAACTATTTTACTGAATGGATTCGGGGATTAGAAGTTAACACATTTGAAGAATTATATGATTTGATTATTACAGATCAAATTAAAAGGAAAGTACCTCCAGAAATTAAAGAACATTTCATCGATGAATGGTCATTGTTTAAGTCATCTGATGTTATTTCCAGTAAATTAGATGATTATGAAAATGTCAAAATGACTTTCAATAAAAAACCGAAAGAAATTTCTCATAAAAAAAAAATTGGAATCTTCCATCCAAAGGGGCGAATTTCGGAAATAAAAATAGAGATGAAAAAATTGTTTTTACTAAGCCACAGCAAGAACAAAGAGACATTCGTCCGAAATTCTCCTGCTATTTGTGTGGAAAGGAAGGCCATATGAAAAAATCCTGCCCCAAGTGGAATTCAGCAAGTACATCTAACGTGAAAACAAACAAAAAGAGTCAAGAAAGTAAGGGCCTTAATAAGGTCAGTGTTAATCTAAATAGCGCTTGCTTCGAGTGGGAATTACCAGTCAACGAGAAAGATGGCGAGCTTCTGAAAGTGGATTTAGGAATCGGAGGACAAAATTTTCAAGGCATCGTGGACAGTGGTGCAGAAATCACCGTACTACGAAAATCAGTTGTACCTGAGGAACACTTACAGTCAAGTGGGAAAATTCTTTTGAGACCTGCTATAGGTAATCCAGTGGAAGCACAACTTGTGTCAGTTCCGCTAAGTCTTCATACAGATGAAGAAATCATTCCATATGTTCAAGTGCATGCTGCAGTAGTAGAAGGGCTGCATGAGGAAGCTTTAATCACTCCCAGGGTATATGAATGGTTGAAGGAACAAAAGCGTTCTTATTTGGGAGATGATACAGGAATCACTTCAGTAAAAGAAGCTAATGAACAGTCCTTGTTCAGTGTGGAGGGAAGGTCTCCCGGAAACTATTCTTCAGAAGAAGAGGTTGAAGTAATCACAATAAATGAAGTCGGTGAACAATCCTTGTTCAGTGTACCTGAGAATAATTCAAACGACAATTATCTTGGGGATGAGGCAATTAGTACCCCACTCACAGAAGATAATGAAAAGTGTATGTTCTGTATGGAGGGAGAAAGTCACGAGACTATTCGAAAGGCAAAGCTAAACAACAGCGAGTCGCATCATCCAGAAACCAAAGTCTTTAATAACTCAGTAGTTAAACAGACATTGACCGAAACCGATAGTAAGGATGAAAGAAATGAAAATATCCCTGTTCCACAAGCACAAGTGTTTAGGAATGAGCAGTTAGCCTGTCCTACATTGAAAAAGTGCTTCGAAGAAGCTAGGCAACATAAAAATGGTTACTGGATTGAAAGAGGTTTATTATATCATATGGGTAAAGTAGGCGGACAGAAATATATTCAATTGGTCGTACCGGCAAGCAGAAGAAAGGACATTTTGAAATTAGCTCATGAAACTCCTACTGGTGGACATCTGGCAGCTAAGAAGACCAGAGACAGAATTGCAATGTCTTTCTGGTGGGAAGGAATGCCAAAAGAAGTTAAACAATTATGTGCTTCGTGTCATGATTGTCAAATGCGCAGGAAAGGAAAAGTAAACGATAGAATACCTATCGAAGCTGTTGGAAGACCAGAACTCCCATTTCAAGTGGTTAATGCCGATATTTTAGGCCCAATAGAGCCAAAGTCATCACGTGGCCATCAGTATGTACTGTGCGTTATGGACCAGCATAGTCGTTGGCCGGAAGCAATACCTCTGATGTCTTTAACAGCAAAGGCAGCCTGTGATGCATTTATAGAAATATTTGTACGAACTGGAATCCCTCGAGTAATTGCAATGGATAACGGAAGAAATTTTGCCGCACAGCTGACAAAAGAGTTTTTAAAACGATTAGGAGGTGTTCCTAAATTTTCCACTCCAGGTTATCCACAATCGAATGGTTTGGTTGAAAGATGGATAGGAACTATGAAATCCATGCTACATCATGCAATTAATTCACAAGGTCGAGGCTGGGATAAACAGTTGCCATTCTTGTTATGGGCATACAGAGAAGTGCCTAACGCTACAACGGGTGTTGCTCCATTCCTACTAGTTCATGGGCGACCACCTGTAGGACCTCTAGCCATCCTCAAATCAAGTTGGGAAGATGAAGTCGTACTTCCTCAAGGGATTGGAGAATCTGTAGCTGACTACCTGTTGAAACTCCGGAAACGTTTAGAAGACGCGGCACAGTATGCGAATAGCATAGCTCAAGAACAGCAGCAGAAATATGTACATTATCATAATTTACGGTCAAAAGATACCGAATTTTCTGTTGGGGATGAAGTTGTAGTGTTAATCCCTGATTCAACAAATCGTCTTTGTTCAAAATGGAAAGGACCAGGAGAAATAGTAGAAAAGAAGTCTCCACATTCTTTTTATGTCAAACTACCTGATGGAAGTGTTCGACATCTTCATCAAAATAAATTGCGTAAATATATTCAACCTGTCAGAGCTGTAGGAATTATTTACGAAACAGATGAAGAGTTTGGAGATATACAACATGCGCCCGTAGAATCACGGCAAGTAACGGATGAAGAACTAAAAGCTGGTATAAAATCAAATTCGATATCAGCAAAGCAACATAAACAGCTGTTGAATTTGATTAAAGAATATCTAACAATATTTGATGGGGAATTAAAGAAAGCCAAAGTTCCTCCACATGTTATCCAGTTAAAGTCTGGAGTAGAGAGGAAACAACCTCATCTTTATAAAGTTCCAGAAACATTAAGATATAATATAGAAAAACAGATAGCAGAATTATTAGAAAAAGACCTGATAGAACCCTCTTCAGCAGAAATAGCATATCCATTGGTATGTGCAGCCAAGAAAGATGGAACTGTCCGACTTTGCGTGGACTGCAGAGAGCTGAACTCAGTTAGTAAAATTCCACCTTTTCCTATGCAGAATTCAGAAAATCTTAGATTTAAAGCTGGTGGAGCTCATTACTTGACAACTTTAGATATCCTTAAGGGATATTGGGAAATACCCTTAGCAGAGCAAAGCCGAGAATTAACCAGTTTTGTATCTCCAAAGGGTCAGTATCAGTGGAAGGTGATGCCATTTGGGTTATCTGGAGCACCAGCAACATTCCAAAGAATAATGAATCAAGTATTACGACCTCATAGTGACTACGCCGAAAGTTTTCTTGATGATATTATCATATTTTCTTCAAACTGGGAAGATCATCTTAATCATATTAAATGCATTTTAGAAACTCTGAAAAAATTGAATTTTTCGGCAAATTTACAGAAATGCTCGTTTGCGATGTCGAAAGTAAAATATTTAGGACATGTGGTAGGCTCAGGAGAGCACGGCCCAGATCCGGACAAGATATCAGTTATTAAAGATTTGAAAGCCCCTAAAACAAAGAAAACATTGAAGTCACTCCTAGGATTATTTAACTATTACAGAGACTATGTGCCTCGGTATGCCAATATAGCAAAACCTTTAACGGACTTAACTCGAAAAACTGTGCCAAACGACCTTCCATGGTCAGAAGAAGCCGAAAGCGCATTTAATTCGTTAAAGAATTGTTTGTGCTCTATAACATCTCTGTATACACCTGATATGTCGAAACCTTTTGAAATCGATACTGATGCTTCAGTGACCGGAATTGGAGCCTGTCTAATGCAAAGAGATGAGCAGAATAAACTGAAACCTATAACTTTCGCAAGCCAAAAACTGACCCCTGCTCAATCAAAGTGGAGCACTATTGAAAGGGAAGCTTATGCTGTAATATGGGCATTAGGTAAATTCGAAATGTGGACTTATGGAACCACTATTATCTTACACACGGACCATAACCCTTTAAAATATTTGACAGAAACAGTTCCTAAGAACGCCAGATTACAAAGATGGGCATTGGCTCTATCTCGCTATCAAGTGACTATTGCTCATAAGCCAGGAAGCAGTAATACTATTGCAGATGCTTTATCACGCATTCATGAATAAAGTCATAAGTTAGTTTAATATTGTATTTGTTATTACATATATATATATATATGTGTGTTTATTTTGTTTCTTATATTCAAGTATATTAATTCATTAAGATTATTTAAAGTGCATAAGAAAATCCATGTCAGGATAAATGTTTATTCATATATATATTATATATATATTTTATTTCTATTATGTGTTTAAATGTTACTTATTTTATACCATAGAAAATATTTAAATTTTAAGTGAAATATAAATGTTATTGCTCTTGATGGAACATTGCATATTAGATCAAAGATGAGACAATAATTAAGAATTTAAAAGGACGATTAGACTTTCATGAACATTTATTTAAAGATGAAACAATAATTAAGAATTTAAAAGGACAATTAGACTTTCATGGACAGTTATATAAATTATCCACAAATTTTTGTTAGGAGTTTCACTGTGAAGGCCATTGTCCCTCAAGTGAAACTGGAGGGAAGGTGTGAACGCCGCACCTCTGAGTTCGAGAGTATCCCAAAACAAGAACTGAAAAGTTTGGTACGAAAGTGTGGCAACAGTGTGTGCGTATGTGAATCAAGATGGACTAGCGTTCCATTCGATATGTTGTTTTAAAATACTTTATTTGATGTTAGTTTATGTGTTCGTTATGTATTTTATGTTTGTGCCGTAAGTAAAAGTTGTTACTTATTCCATATTATTTGAAATAATTATATATATATATACATTTATTTATTTATATACACACACATAAGCACACATACATATAGATGATCAACTCATTATGTAACCAGATACGTTTCTGAGGGGAGCTGCTGTCTCCTCAACCCCCCTGTTTTATCTATTTGTTTATATCTGTCTGTACATCTCTTTAAAGGTCCCAACAGTAAAATCATTCTATAAAACGAAAATCTGCAATAACAGCCCGTCTGAATCTGTTTTAACCTTTTATTTACCAAAATTAGATTTCAGACACACCTTATTTTGTGCGACTCGTGAACATATGTACCAATTTGCAAGTCAATCGGGTGGTTTTTGTGGCCACACAGAGAGACAGATACACAGACACACAGAACCCCAAAAACATTTTGAGTCTCAACAAGGAGTTCTCCACCGACGTTTCGGCAATTAGTCTTCGCTATTGTGGGGCACTGGCACAATCTGTTATTTGTACACAGAGTCAAGTATTCGTATACAGGTTACACAGTTCAGTTTCATTAATTAGTTAGAAACTTTAAGTAGTGTTGCACTTTTATATGTAGAGATGTAACGGGCTTAATTAAAAGACATACCAAATGTAGAATAGCTTTTAAATTGAGCTATCTTCCCTTAAAAAAAAAATAAAAGAAAAAAAAAAAAAAAAAAAAAAAAAAAGAAAAAAGAAAAGGCAAATAGAGGATGCTGTTTACATTCCTGGCAAAATATTGGATAATATTTTGTTAATGTAAAAAAAAAAAAAAAAATAATAACTTGAAGTTTGCAATCTGTTCTGAAAAATTGCAATGATTATTTGTTGTTTAAGAATGTAAAAATATCACTTCTATTGCGTGTTAGAAGTCTAAGTTGCATTTCTTATACAGGGTGTCCCTATATTCATGGGCCAAACTTTTAAGGTAGATAAAACACAGATAAAGAAGCATTTTTTGCATAGCAATATGGAGTCGGAAACCAAAAGTGTAGGCGGAAAAACAAGAAATGCCGAGAAAAAAAAAAAAAAAAAAAAATCTTTATTTGCGTAATATTACAGTAATTGCTAAAATGTGTACAATATTCATATCAATTACCTCAATTGTTTAAATACAACGATTAGTAGCAGCATTATTACTATGCAAATCCTTTTACGTAATCATTTGCCAGAAAAAAATAAAAATGTTTATTAAACATTCAAAATCCACACTCATATCTCTTAAAAAGTAACAAAAAACACCCGGTTTTTAAAGGGTTAAAATGACATTTGCAGTCGTAAGTTCCAACGCAGTTTTGAATCCTTATGATGTGCCCTATCTGCCCTTAAAGTTTGGTCCATGAATTCAGGGACACCCTGTATATGTTGTGCTGTGTTTTACTAAAGAAATATTTCTAATTCAGTAGTCCTCGTCTTAGAGTGAAGTGATAGTGTTATAGAATGAAACCTGAAGGCCTACATATTTAGACGAAGAGATTGTAGCAATTTCTTCTGTGTGTTGAAAAGTTGTGTCACTGATTCGCTTTAACAGGCATTATAAAGAAATTTGAAATAAGTTGAAAACAATAGCAGATCAACATGTCATAACATTTTTTGTTACCCGAAAAGCAGTGCAGTTGTTCATGAAATCTTGAAATTAAATCGGGCCATGGTTACTATAGAAACAGTAGGGTTCTTGAACCAACTGATCTCCGTTAAATAAAGGATGTTAGTATATTTGAATTCTTGCATTGAATTACCATTCTAATATTCACATCGGCTCTTGGATTTTTGTAATAGATCATTCCACATTACATAGAAGATTGTAGATTATTTGAAATTACCTATTGAATAAATTCGGTAAATTATGTTTTATCTGGTTATCGAATTAACACTGTCTAATCTTTCGGACGGACGGACAATACGACGTTTTGTGACTAACGAATAAAATGTATTTCATTTAACCATGAATAGAGGAATTATGTATTGTAAGATTTGATAAATTTGAAAGAAATTTGAACCAACAGAATAATGTAGTATAAGTTATTCATGTTGAGTCAGGTAAACATATACAGTGTTAAAAATTTCAGTTCTATCTTGAACTACTATATGGAGTAAAGTTATAAGCAACACCATAATATGGTTTAACCTCACTTTTAAGTTTTCTACTTCTTGCGATTGAATTTAAGTTGTATCAAAACTTGGAGCTACCATACATCCATTTACAATTTAAGTATAAATCAGTGAAATTCCTATTGAAACCAAACCAAGTTTAAATTAATGAGCGTGGTCAAAAACATAGGGTAAAGTGCAAATCTTGTGCAACAACTCACCCACGGTCCAAAATAAGACGCTAGAAAATTTAGAATTTAGCCCCTTTTATCAAAATCAACGAAATATAGAATTAGCTGGCAAGAAAGCATGGCGCAGAGCCAGATGTATACTTGAGGCAAGAAGGTCTTTAGTTCGATCCCTGTCTTGGTCGAAATTTGAATTTATTTTTATTTAAAACATTAGACCAATATTTGGTTCAACATAAAATTACCAAATCATGGTAAAAGGTTAAACCATCGGGTGGTTCTAGTTACTTCAATATCCAGTTTTGTTTCAAACTAACACTAAATTTTTAACCGCGTAGGATTATATAAAATAATTTTTGAAAGTTCTACATTATAAAATAATTAAACAAATTAATAAATTAATTTAATAATTAATGTATAAAAATTTCTTTTCCGAATTTTATACCATCTATCTAAGACAATTTGTTATTAGCGCATCTGTGTTCTCACTTCGATACCAGTATTGTTATATGGTGATTTTAGACGGGACTAATCGGTGTTATATGTTGACATATAATTAAAAAAATTCTGTATAAGAATTCTGGTATCGATGCCAGTATTCTTATATGGTGATTTTAGACTGGACTAATCGGTGTTATATGTTGACATATAATTAAAAAAATTCTGTATAAGAATTCTGGTATCGATGCCAGTATTCTTATATGGTGATTTTAGACAGGACTAATCGGTGTTATCTGTTGACATATAATTAAAGAATTTCTGTATAAGAATTCTGGTATCGATACCAGTATTCTTATATGGTGATTTTAGACTGGACTAATCGGTGTTATCTGTTGACATATAATTAAAAAATTACTATATAAGAATTCTGGTATCTAGATTTCTATGTGAAAATCCTGTAGCGCATATCTATAATAAAAATTTATTTCACTACCTTAAATTTATTTCTTTTAAGTAATAGTAATTAAAAGTAAAGTTTACAATAAATTTTTCTTTTTAAAGTTCTTTGTTGAATCAGAATTCCATCCATTTTTTTTATTTAAAGATTTATTTTTCAATGCTATTAAAAAGAAAAATTATATCATTTAAAAAAATATTTTTGAATAAAAATGGTTAAATATATATATGTAAGGCATATCTAAATTCCATTTAAAGTTGAATATTATATGCATTTTTTATCTAGTTATGCTCAAAATCAAATCAAACTGTCGTTTAAAAATTCTAATATATTCAATACTACCAGAGTTTTATGACATTTCCCTCAGAGTTTTAAAAATGTCATTTAAATTTTCACTTTAAGCAATATCAATAAAAAATGGTGTCTTTTTCGAACTCTTTAAATGAAAACTTCCCTAGGAAAAATACACCCTTCACTGTGTTTGATTCTATGAAATGAGATAAGTACTCATTTGCATTTCAAAAGCCGTTTTGCTTAAAAATTTATTTTGCAACGATAAGAATTTACTAGGTTCATTTACATGGGCACAAAGAGAGCAATAAATAAAGAAATATGAAACGTAAAGTTAGTTTCATACGGATAACCCTACAAATTGTTTTATTTGTGCGTTGCTTTAAAGAAAGAAAGAAAAAAAAAAGATGGAAGAGACATTTAAATGTTTTTTTATTTCCAAGCGAAACCTGAAGTTCTTTTTGCGTGGTAGTTCAAAACTTTCAAGCAATTTTTTGTGTTATTACCATATTAAGTGAAAATTATATTGCTACTGAAAAAGAAAAATGAATTATCTTTAAAGTTGAAATTTTTATATATATTGCTTGTATATATAAATTAACAAATAGGAAAATAGTACAGTTTTTAATAAACTGTTCATGTTTATTTTAATAAAGAATAATTAAATTTTTATTTATTCATTTTGTACGACAGTTTGTAATATTTTTTTCGGGCAGCGATTTTTCGTTATTATAATTTTTTATCTGTCTCACTGAATGATCGTGCAAACATTTTTGTTTTTATTTAAAAATATAAAGCTGGAAGTTTTTCATTGTATCTGTCTGGATTCTTAGTTCAGATTAATAGATTTTGTCGAAATTAGAGGACAAAATCTAGCTAACGCCGTATTTTTTTAGTTCAATCGGATAATTGATTCAAAATAAACCCCATTTTCCCATTAAATTTATTAAAAAGAAAAGAACAAATTGATTCCAAAAATAAATAAAAAAATAAGTAAGTATATTTATTTTTATGTAAAAAAAAAAAAAAAAAAAAAAAAGAAAAAAAAAGAAAGTGCAAACTCTTTTTTTTTTTTTTTTTAATAAGAAAAATAAAATTGAGAGAAATCGTGCTTAAAAAATGGAACAGCTTCAGTGCAGACTATCTTGGTGAAATTTGAAATTTGGCACTGAAGTAGCTCGGACATTTCTCGCTAAGATCCTTACTTACTCAGTTACTATAGCCATTTTAATTAATCGCTGAAATGACAACAAAAACTTAAAAGCCGCCAAGGGAGTCCTATGATACAGCTATACCAAAGAAAGTTTAAGAAATGAATGCAGTAACCAATGATAGGGAATGAAATACTGTTACTGCATGCCATTATATAGAAAAATTAAAATATGTCCTGTCGTACTAAATTAAACTCTGTTTTGTGTGGAATTATATATCTATCACTTAGAAAACAAAAATATGCTTAGGCTTTATTTTTCATTTTCCATTTTTTAATTTCTAATTTTTTTTCTTTCTTTTCATATACTTTTTTTTACTTTCTTCTAAATTCAATAGAAGAAAGTATTGGATTCGTAAAAATTTTCGACCTCGGGTTTTTGATGGATTTACACGTTTTGAGAGATGTAGAACACGATTTGACCAAGGCTGCATATCAGTCAAATCATATGCACTCTTTATTCCTTCCCATATTATCCTATGGGATTTTTGTCGCTTTGAATTATAAGGATAGTTCATTGAAAAATGAAGTATTTTTAATTCTGTTTTTTGAATTACACTTTTTGAACATGTCGCTTTTTAGCTTATTGTGTAATTTTTTGAAAAAAAAAATAAATAAATAAAAATAAAATAAGTAAATAAAAATTAATAAATAAAAATAAAATAAAAATAAAAATAAATAAATAAAATAAGATAAAAATAACATTTTTATATTTCTATCAGAAATTGGAAATTAGATTTCTAAGATTACTTGAAATAAAATATTTTAATTTATTTTTTCAAAAAATTGCTTCTTAAACGATATGCCTTAAGGGTAAAAACTAAAAAAAAAAAAAAAAAAAAAAAAAAACAGAATTCGAAAATTTTTATTTTTGAATGAGATATTTCCTAACAGCACATCTTCTCCCCAGGATATCTTCAAGATGTCTTTCAGAATGAAAAGACGTTTCAGAAACATCCTGAAGATATACTGTAGATAAGTGTACTGTTATGTCCTTACATTACGAAGCACACCCCCCCCCCATCCCCGACACACATACACACATAAGATTACATAAGGAAAATAAAAGAGTGAATGTTGCTGCTGTGCAGACTTAAGCACATGTTTATTTGTTTATTTATTTATCAATTGCAGTTCTACGATATTTTTTTTTAAACAAATATAAATGGTATTATCTTTAAAAATTTACTCGAATTAATATTGAAAAATTGTTAAATTGACATAATATTCAACAAATGTATACAATGAAGAGTATTTTTATATAGAAAACTTTCTCAGGGATAAAATATTTTTAAACATATAAAGATTTTTTTTTATGTAGAATCTTTGGAAGCACGATTTATTTTAAAATGACAGTTTATATAGTAGTATTAAAAAAAAAAAAAAAAAAAAAAAGAGTAAAATAACTTATATTTCATATTTTTATAAATTAAGAAATTTTTCGGTCACAGAAAAAGATGCAATGTTTAATGGAAAATAAAACCAAAATAACATATTTCTTTAAATATTAATGTCATATAGAGAAGAAAATGTGAAACTATTGACAGAAAAAAAAAAAAAGAAAAGAAACATTTTGATTGAAATAAGTATTTGAAAATTCAAAATTTTTAATCAAAATTATCGATTTCATCCTTGTTGGGACCTTTTACTTTTCTTTTGGAGAGGAATTTTTCGTTATTGAGTTCTAGAATACTGGAGAATTTAATATCAAGACTACGCAAAAAATATAAAATATCAGAATGTGGCAAAATATTTTCCTCCAAGTTTACCACCCTCCTCCTTTGAAATATCAAAGATAAATATATATATAAATTATATTTAAATATTTCCCTTAGGCAATAGTTCATTCTATATTAGAAATTAGAAAGTCTATTGAACCATTTTTTAAAAATAATGCGTAACTTTAAGCTGAAAAAATATAACGCAACATTAATTTATTATTTTATGTTTTCTCAAAAAGCTCTTTACGATAATTGGTCATTCACAAATGAAGATTTGTATCAGAAAAAAAATTCCTTTTTCTTTTTCTTTTATAGGTATGTAGTACATTCCATTCTCAATACATATATTTCATTTTCTTTCTTCTTTTGTCTTGACTTTTGTTTTCTTTTAAGATACAGTTAATGAAGGATAATAGCATTCGTATTTTTATACTTGCTTCGTATTCTTTTCATATCTACCAAAACTTATTAAAATATTTAACATAATAATTTCCGATTTCTTTAAAAAATAGACATCTTTTATTAAGAATTAGACTTCATTAAAAATTAGACATCTTTCAAGTTAATATGATTTTTAAATTATATAATTATAGGCTACAAAATAATGTTATGAATATTCTAATAATTCGTTTTATTATGCAACCAAAAAATGTAGAAAATAAAGGCTTAAAAATTATTTATATGAAGAGTTACGTAGGGGTTTCAAAAAGTAAGGTAACAAGAGCTCTGACGGGTGTACATATTATCCATATGAATAAAATTCCCACTGAAGATAACTAAGACGATCACATGAATCAAACATGTCAGTAGATGGAACAGAATGTCCGGTAATATGACTAAATCTCAGTTAGAAGATGGCTGCATTGGTGGAAACATGGTCGGCGATTGAAATGAGAAGTGTGATAAGATTCTCCAGCTGAAATTCATCGGCAGTTGGTAGAAGTGTGCGGTACAAGTGTTATGTCACGAAAACAAGTGTGATTTTGGTGGACGGAATTTGACAAAGGCAGAACAGATGTGACAGATGAAACAAGAGCAGGGCGACCAAGCACGTCCACCGCAGATAACCGAAGCGTCAATTGAAGGTGATCGTCGCATTACCCAATTGTGCAATTTTACATTGAGTAAAATTTCACAATAACTTCATATCTCATTCAGTAGTGCACAAAATATTGTGCATGAACAATTGGGCTATCGGAAGACATGTGCTCGTTGGGTTACAGCGTTTTCGGCTTGAGGTATTGGGCCACCCTCCTTACAGTCCCTACCTCGCACCAAGTGATTTCCATCTCTTCGGACCTTCAAAGAAACACTTGGGCGATCAGCATTTCAGAAGCGATGCTGGGGTTCAGCAAGCTGTCTTGATGTGGTTGCACAACCTTGACGCTGATTTCTTCAATGACTATTTCAATGTTTTTTTTGTCCCGATACAACAAGTGCCTGGATAAGTAGGGTGATTATGTAGAGAAGTAATATGTACCTGTGCCTTCCTACATTGTATATCTATATTTTTATTTGCAGAATAAACGTTCTGAAATTCCCTCGTAATTTCTTTCTTTTTCTTTCTTTTTTTTTTTTTTTTTAATGTTATCACCTTACATTACTCTTCTTTAACCCACTAACTTATAAATAAGCAAATTATATATCGGCATAGTGATAATCGAATTTTTTTTTTTTTTTTTTTTTTTTTAACTAAATATAGGATGATTATTTCTTTTACACAGTACTATGTTCACATTTAAAATTTTTATGATCAAAATACACGAACAAAACTCAAGGTTATTATATTAATAAAATATGAATAGAAATGCATAACGGTTACTTGTAAACGTGAATGTCATGATACACTAAATATAAAAATGTTGTGTCTGCTAAAAATATTAAATAATTATCTTTTCAGGCGTATAATTTCATACTACTAAGTGCAGTAATAAAAAGTTTGATCAGCCGTGCACGGGATGATATTTTAAATGTGATAAGTTTTTGTCACGGCATGTTTTTCAATAAATAACGGACTTGTGAATATTTTCACGAAAATTGCATATGTGTACAGTAAATGGGTATAATGATCAAAACCTCTTCCATTTATTTAAAAATTCATAACCTTTTCTCAATGCACAAAATAGTAAGCTTTTCAAATATATCAGTTTTAATTGAAAAAAAAAAAAAAAAAATGAAAAAAAGAAAGGGGAAAACGTAAGATGTAAAATATTCGTTTTGAATTTTAGACAACTGCTTAAATTTCACGAAACACTAATTTATGAAATATCGTCCAAAAACTGTCAAGCGCTATTTTTATTTGTAGTTATTAAAAGAGAAATTATATTGCACTTTAAAATTTTTTAAAATTTTTATTTAAATATATATATATATATATATATTGTTACAAAATTGTAAATAATTGTGTTTATTTTTGTATAAATTCTTTCAAAGAGGCTTGGTAAGTTGTTAAAGTGCTAATTTGGTACATTTCTAGTCGTTTTAGCGTTGAAATAGCCTTATTTTCCCTTAAAAACGCATTAAAAAGCCCCAATAAGGCAGGTAATGGATTTAGCGCCAAATTTGGCGACTTTTTCTCACCTTGGCGATTTTTTTGGCGACCTTGGCGAGAAAATCCTTATTTGGGATATACCAAATATGGAAGCTGTAAGTTGATTGGTTGACCACTTTCTAGAGTTTTCTCGAAAAATCTGGGTTCCATGGAACAGTATATAAGCCTGTTTTCTTCACCAAGGCCAGTCAGTTCAGTTCAGTTTTCAGCCAGCTTCGCTAGTGCTTGCATTGCTCTTGAGCCTCTTTGGAAGAGACTAGTTTTATGTGTTATTGCTATACAGTTTGTACTGTGGATTTGCTATTGACAGCTGTTGTTTAAGCTGTGTTTACTGTTTGAATTGAAGCTGATACTTGGTTTATAGACCTGTATTTTTCTGGAACTTTCTGTGAATAAATTACTGCATTTTTGTAAGTTTGGCCTTTCATTCTTGGACAATTCACGAACCCCCAAGCACGCAACAATATATATATATATTAATAAAAAAAAAATATTGTTCACGAAAATTTAAGAATTTTAATTTTAAAAAGTTTTTGGATGTCTTTGATTGATATTTTTTTGTTTGAGATATTAGTATGGTTTAGAAGATAATGAAAAGATATCGACAACTTTTGGAAGTTCATTTGTAATTAAGTAAATCTTTCTTACGGGACACTGGGTTTTATGAGCATTGTTACGGAAAGACTTAAAGTTCCTAGTTAAGAAAATACTTTACATTTGAAGAAATGTTGATGTAAGGTACTCAAATGAGACTCAATAAGTTTTTAGTATCTTTGATTATGTTGTCTGTATGTATCAATATATCAGAAAGAAAAAATACCTAATTGACTTAAGCTTTGGTAAAAAATATTTATGAGCCACATGGAATAAGCTGTAAAACTTTTGATGTACATAGTATTTGTATTTCGTTAGTGCATTTTAGCTTTTTATACTACATTCAGCATAATGAAATTAAGATGCATTATTAAGTTGTTTAAAAGCATGGCTTCTATAGAAATTTCTATGAAGAGAAATAATAATCATTGTTCAGGACTACAAGGAAGAGTTCTAATGCATTACATATTTTGCGTACTAACTATATGATGGATAATTTTACAATCATGTTGTCCAAATAATGCAAAATTTTAACGGGAATACAGGAACGAAATGAAAACTCGCAACAACCGAAAAGACTTCAGTAAACCCCCTCCCCCTAAATCTACAGAATACAATCATAATTCATTGTTAAATAATTTAATCTTATACACACACAAACTATTATTTTTTTCTGTGAAATGTTTGAAAAGATTTTTCAAAAATATATATACCCCCCCCCCTTCCCCGCCACACACAAACTAGAAGATTATGCCCACTTCACTGGTCATTATATTTAAAATTCGATTCATTTCTATCATTTTATACAAATTAAAAAAAAAAAAAAAAAAAAAAAAAAAAAACTATTTGCCCTTTTCCCCGTCTGGAGGAGAATATCTAAAACAGGATTTTAGATGTTTCTTATAATTGTTATATTTTGTGTTTGGCACATTTTAAGGCAAAAATCTTATCGATAAGTTTTTTTTTTCTTTGAGCTGTGAAGATGTGTTAGAATGTTAAAGACATTTTGCTCTCCTTTCCAACTAAGGGAAGTAAAAAAAAATATTTCAAATATTTTTTTATATAGGAATTAAGTATTTGCGTTTGTTATGTTTTAAAGCATAGAATGGACAAATATTTGTTTTCCCTCTCTGTGAGATATAAAAGGATAAAAAAAAAAAAAAAAAAAATACCGTTTTCTCTCTCCCTTTTTTTTTTTTTGAGGCGATTTTTTTTTCCCTAAATTGATTTGGTGCATTTGTGCTTATTATATTTTAAAGCAAGAATCTTTTGGATATCTGATTTTTTCTTTGACATATGAAAAAAAGTGGAAAAATCATGTCTTGTCCTCTCTCCCCTTAGGGAAAATTTTTCTAAGATGTCTACGACAAGGAAGGTCCACCAAATTTCATGCTTTTAGGTGCAAGGGTTTGGATTAGGCAATTATGAATCAGTCACCTACTCCTCAATCACTCAAGAACCAACAATTATAGATATGTAATGTTACAACGATTTTTTTTCCAATTGTGAGGCACTTGCTTCTAAAATTTGGCCGGTTTATTGCCGAATTAATGGCCATTTGTGAAGGAGTACCCAGTGGACCGACATCGCTACTTACAACAGGGACAACACAGGATGAAAAATCCATGCCTTTTCCGGGATTCAATCCCAGGCCCTACCGTGTGAGAGTCAGGAACGCTAACCACTACACCTTATTGGTGGACGTTACAATGATTGTAGAAACAGATGATCAAACTCCAAAACTATCCACGAAAACAAAAAATTAGATAGATCCAAGAATAGTTTTATTAAATATATGGAAAATCCCACAATAATCACTTGATAATGAACTATAAAATCCTGTATTGCACTAATAAGAAATTTATTAAAAATAGGCTAATAGATAACATTCACAATAAAAAAGAATGTCAATACATATTAGATCCTTTAGCACAAAAAGAGAAACGACGAGATACTTATTTAAAAGATGAAAAACGCTCATAAGCTGAAGAATTTTTCTCATCAGGAACGTTCAAATATTCATAGAGCGTATAAATAATACATGCTGCAGTTCCACCTTTTTCCCTAGACTCTTCCACCACTAGATTTATATTTTAATTTTCTATAGTAGGTTCCTACGATCAGTTAAAATGAAAATTTTTATATATAGTTGTGCGAGAGTCAGGGAAAAAGGCGGAACTGTACCATGTTTAATAAATCCATGAAAATATTGTAGCGATATTAAGCCAAACATTATAGGATACGTTTGATCTTGTGAGGAAATGTAAATGGAATTTGAAATAAATTATGAACAAATAATAACTTACATATATATAAATATTATGAGAAAATATAATTATTCATCTCCGGTAAATTTTGCTCAGCAGAAGGAAAAGGTAAAATAAACGTTGAAAACGCCCCATTTCAACACATATACTATATACTTATATATAAGTATGTATATATAAGTATTTATAGTATCTTTGTTATGTGGTTTATCATATATGAGTCAAAGAAATGCAGATTTAAATTCTATTCAAAAGAAGACATGGGTATTATTCAGAAACAAAAATCTGAATAAATAGGCCATTGCTAAATTTTTATGGAAGAGTAATCGTACATTTTTCTTTAACTCAGATAAAATAATCTGTAGGCTTAATATATAATTAAACTATTTTCTTAAAAATTTCCACATTTAAAAAAAATATAAAAATATTGTTAGTTGTGACTTCGCAAGACCCTCTCTATCTTACTTTTAGAAATCTAATTTCTAATCCAAAAATCGAATCCAAATTCTCTTAATTTTCACGTAATGCTTACTTAGCAGCGTTCTCATTTTTCTATTGGCTAATCTATCTGAATTCCTTCAATACTATTGGCTGTTAATCCGTCTCTAGACTCTTCTTCCGTGTTATGTTTAAGAGCATGAACCCTTCTTGATATTCTGCATGATGACAGTAAGCATAAATTTATCGAAACTGCAGTGTGGTATTATAATACTTTTTGTTTTAGGTGTTTTTAACACGAACGTCATCTTGCTTTTTACCTATGTAGTTCAAATCTCTGATTCCTATTCAATAAACGGAACTTCTGAGCAGTATGTGTCATTATTTGATCGCTAGATATGTTTCAGTTTACAAAAAATTTTACAATAACACAACTTTCATAAAATACTATAGGGACTGAATTTTGATTTTGAATATTGGGCATTGATACTGTCCGGTTTGTTATAAATATTATCTATATAGATAAAGCAATGAGTTTGTCGGCGGAACACATCCGGATGGACCACTCCTATTTTTGATTGGTCTAGATTTAACTACTTTGGTGATGAAAGTCGGCCATTTTTTAGTAAAAAGTGATGCATTTTTTTAAAAGATACTGCACAGATGTTATACTTTTTTAAAAGAGCTCTAAAAAGTGTTCATGTTTTGTGAGGACACTATATACATCAAGTTATTATATTTAAAGATGTTATGTTGCGAAGTTTCACAACCCGATATCATTCAATTGTTTTTATCTTAAAATAAGTGTATAATTTTAAACAAAAAACAGTCTAAAATTAAAGAATAATGAATAACTTATTAAAAATTATCAATTTTGAAGTTCTAAGAGTTGCAATTTTTAAATTACAGCGTACTTATTTCCCATACATAATCAATTAAATTACAAAAAAAAAAAAAAAAAATGTTGATTCTTTCTTGAGAATTATTCACATAAGACCATAGAGCACTGTTGCAAAACGAGTGCATGGTTGGTCGGTTGTGTTTTACTTAGCACCAGTGCTGAGCTACAGGTAATTGGCGAAGGTCTGGGATTCACCCCTACAGGTGGTCTAGAGACTTGTCATCACAATTTTTATCCTCCGCGGAAGCAAAACGGAAGAAATATTTTATTTAATATAGTACAGTCAAACCTCGTTAAAGTGAATCACAATGGGAATAAAAAATTTGTTCATGTTATCAGTAGTTCATGCTATTAGTAACTAATCTTCATATATCTAAATTAATCTTCATTTTGATGGGGACTGTGGAAACAGTTCATGTTAAAAGTAGTTCACGTTAACAGTGTTCACGTTAACGAGGTTCGACTGTATAAAGAGTGGGGGACATAATAGGTAACTGCGAGGTGAGGTTTAGAGCGATTTCAACGTAGGTTTTTTTTTTTTTTTTTTAAGTTTTTATTTATCATGTATTATAAAAAGTAAATAGTGATTCACTTCTTTTGAAAATTCATTTAAATACAGTGACCTGCGAAGCGGGCGTAGCCTGTTAGTATAAAATATATTTGTATTTAATATATATGGTACTAGAAATAACACAATCATGCTAATTAAATTTTTTAGAATAATGTAATAGATATAATAATGTAATAGTACGATATGCTAATTTTATTTAGATTCATCTATGCCTAATGACTAGTTTCTGTATTCTTAAACGTAGTAAAAATATTATTTTCTTTAAATTTCTTTTTTTCAAATTTTTTGCCCATTATTTCTACAATAATTTCGCAGTTTTTACTATTAAACTAAGTTGTATTCTCATAGAAACAAGAACCTAGAAAAATGGATGCGAAATATTCCAGATTTCATAAAAATTCTCGGTTGGCATTTCACGTGAGTTACGGGGAAGCCATTTCCTTGACAATCTGGAACATATTTTCCCTTCCAGGTGCCTCTTATGAGCAGTTTGTGCCGAGAGCAAAATATACTCATTTGCGAAAAGTTTGGGGAAAATTTATTTTCCAGCTTTATTTCCAGATTTGTTTTTCTCTCTTTCATTCAGAGCGTTCATTTATTTTATTGCCACTTAACTACTAGATAATGAAGTTTAATTCTTTACGAGAACGTATATATAAATATATAAAATTTTATTTAAACATTATAAAGTATATCAAAAATCTTTATATAAATACACAGAAGAAATGTTATTCATATTTACAGAAAAGATGCATAATGTTTTGTTTTTATTTCGAGATAAAATTAGTTTAGTTAAAACCATGTTTCTGAGTTAAAATTCGAAGCGGAGGAGTGGAGAACTAAAATTTTGGAGAATTAAAATTGTGAAGGCATGTCTCCGTACGACCCTCAGGGATGAGTCCCAGAACGCCATCAATTGTCCACAGTGTAGAACTAATGCAACGCAAAACTCGCTCAACTTAGCCTGAGTTAAACATAAAATACGCTAAAAATTGCTAGCTGAAATGTAATAATTTTTGCATGTAAATGATTCTTTATATTTTAAAAATAGTAATGATAATAAAAATATATTATCATTGAATATAATCTATTTTTTTTTCTCTTTTTTTCTTTGCCATGTTATTATTGAATAGATTTTTCTTTGATGAAGTATCTCTCTAGAATAAACTCACAAGGAGAGGTCACGATATGGAAAATTCAGATTGAGACGAAATTGCGCAGGATTGTAGTATACTATGAAGGTAACAACATTAAAGCAGTAGCACCCACTAGCCACAGAATTTCAAGAAAAAACGTTTAAAGTTTCCGTAATCTTGAAATGCAAGTTAATTCACAAGCGAGTCAGCTCCCTGGTAGCGTGAGCGTAAATCGCTTGGCTGCCACCTAGACGACTTGGTTCAAAGCTACCTGCGGAACTTTTTTTTTTTTTTTTTTTTAAATCTTCTTACTCAATTTTTTACGTAATATAAACTTTTTATTTATTTTTGCTTTATTTAATAATTCAATTCAATTCAAAATCTGAAAATTTTAATAAAAGATTGTATAATTTTCTTGAATATAAAATAAATAAATTTTTCAATTTTTAATATTTATAACTTAAAAATACAATAAGTTTCTATAACTTAAAAATAAATGCTAGTTTTGTTTTAACTATAAAATAAGGTAAAAAAAAAAAGCTAAAGAAACTGTTTTTAATTATCTAAATATTTTATTTTATTTTAGGAATAATTAAAGCAATTCTAAATTTGTTTTTTAAATTACAAATAATGAAAAAAATATTTCAGAAAAATGATGATTTTAATTGCATATATAATTACTATCCAACTTAAATAATTACTTCTCCAATCAATACAGCTTCTTCAAAAAATATAGTATAGGTTGACGATGCTATTAAATTATTTCAGGCAAAGAAATGTTATCTTTAAATGTAGATTTTAAATGTTATTCAACATACTTTCTTCTTCGACAACGACTTTTTTTTTTTTTTTTTTTTTTTTTTTTTTTTTTTTTTTATCCATCTGTGCACGAAATAAAATTTCAGCTGCTTTCTATTATTAACAAGTTAAAAGCCTTTACGTAATTTATACTCATTAAATCCAAATCATGAAGCTCAAACCAAGATTTAAGTACACCTGCGAACTATTTTACACTTTGTTTTACAGCTTGCTAATTTTTTCAATTTTTTCAATTATTTAAATTATTTGTCTGTTTTTCTTTATATTTGTTATTTAGGGTATTGTAAAGCTAAAATTTATTTTTTAAGTTACAGAAATTTATTGTATTTTTAATTTATAAATATTAAAAATAGAAAAAGTTATTTATTCTATATTCAAGAAAATTAAATACTCTTTTATTAAATTTTCAAATTTTGAATTGAATTATAAAATAAAGTAAAAATAAATAAAAAGTTTAGATTAAAAAATTAAATATGAAGAAAGAAAAAATCCCGCAGGTAGCCTCGAACCAAGGTCGTCTGGGTGGCAGCTACGCGCTTTACGCTCATGCGCTGGCTCGTTTGCGAAATAACTTGTATTTAAAGATTACGGAAACTTTAAACGCCTTTTCTCGAAATTCTGTGGCTAGTGGGTGCTACTGCTTTAATATGTTGTTACCTTCCTAATATACTACAATCCTGCGCAATTTCGTCCCGATCTGAATTTTCCATGTCGTGACCTCTCCTTGTCAATTACATTACATATAAATCGAATTTTTGAGTTTATTTTCATAATTATGGAGAGTAAGAACTTTGTAAATAAATAATAAAAAATTGCTGATGCACCAATGATTGTTTCAGGTCGAAATAATTAAGCACAGTTTTTTCCCGAGGAATTAAGTAGGCATTTATGTAGTGTGGAAGCAAGGATTGAACATAACTGAACGCTATAATTGTTGCAATAAAATGTAAAGTTCAATTCATAATTAACGACTTGTATATGTCTTGAAAATTGTAACGTGTTATAAACATAATTTAGTTTAAAAAAAGTACCTTTAATTATAGAAAATATATCTTCATATTCTTCGATCATAGCAAATGAGAAATTAATGTACTTGCACAAATCAAATTTTCTTAGCTTATTTTAATAACTAATAATTGCCAATAATATAAGTAAAGAAAAAAAAAAGAAAATTAAATATCAAATTATGTCATTAAACAATTTATATATTACTATATTTCATTATCCAAATAATTTCATGGTAAGCCCATACCCATTTTTCCTTTTCAATTTATGTATACCTAAAATATTCAAATACTTTTTAACATTATTTGTAATCTAGAGAAAAAAAAAATATATATATATATTTATTTTAATTCATTTAGAGTATTTAAGCAACTGATTAAATGCAATTAATGTTCTCAAAATATCTACGTGTTTGTGCAATATGCAATTATTAATTATGACAGTGCTACTAGAAATTTAGCACAGAGGTCTCTTTTCACTTCTTATGATGATGCATCAAGAAGATTGGTTTTAAAATGTCGATTAATTTTTTCTATTATTTTATGCTTTAATTAAAATTCCTTTTCTTGCGTCTGTATGGCAAAAAAATGATAAAAATAGATACCCAACTTCCTTCTTCGAACAATACATAAAATCTTATTTTATCCTCAATGAATTCTTCTTAAAAATCGTATCATAAATTTTGTATTCCACAAAAATATTTACACCATAAAAAATGATGAAAATACATCAGAAAATGTTGTAAATATAATTATTTTTGACCCTCAAATACCAAAATTACAGCATTTTTCGGTAATGTTTCGATAATTTGCGGTGCCAGCGTACCTCATTTGCTTTTCTTTCCATCAACCTTTCAATATCGTTCAAGCTATCATTTAGAATATGTTGAGACTCCGATTCCATATTTGAAAATTTTGTGCAAAAGTCACCAAAAGGTCTTAAATTCGGTTGCAAAATTGTTGGTGTAAATTTTGAAGGTTCAAATTTCCGACTAAAACTGATTAAAGAGGATTTTTGCTTCCTTGCTGAATTGAGGAATAAAGCCTAATGAGGAATCCTTAGATTAATATTTAAGTATGTTTATCTAAAGATACCGAATACTGTACTCATTGATTGGTTATATAAAAAATGATAAAAGCCCATTTTTTAATATTCCTATATCAATTATATATAATTATATATATATTAGTTGGTCTGCACCCGCCTAACGTTCAAGTTTTGCGCATGTAACTCCAAATTTATTTCTCCTTGCCAGTTAAAAATTTTTAAACAATGGTTTACACAATATTTAAAACGAATGGTTTCATCTTTTACATTATAATATTTACAGGATTTCAAATCCAAACGTCTTCAAAAAATTAAAAATGATATTCCCATTTAACTCATATTTTATAACCATGTGTCTATTTATTTATTTTTACCATGTTTTTATTAACTTCGATTCTTGTTTGTTTGTTTATCCAGTACAAATCTTGCAATAAATTTTTAACTAACTTTCCGACTAGCTAGACATTTGAAACTTTCAGAACAGCTCCGAACACGGTGACAATACATTTTTTTAATACTTTTAGTCAACTGTTTCAGATCCCTACTGCCTTTGGCAGCGTTTATATGTTTCAACAGAAAATTTATTTAACTAACTTTCCGACTAGCTAGACATTTGAAACTTTCAGAATAGTTCAGAACTCGGTGAAAATGCATTTTTAAAATATTTTTAACCAACTGCTTTGGGACCCTGCTGTCTTCCGCAGCTTTACCAATGCAAAGCTTTGAATCGATTTTTAACTAACTTCTCGACTAGCTAGCCATTTGAAACTTTTATAATAGCTCAAGACACGATAGCAATGAATTTTTTTTAATACTTTTAGCCAATTGTTCTGGGTTCCCGCTGACTTCGGTAGCGTTTATATTATTCAACAGAAAATTTAAAAACATGGTATATAAAGAGTACTTTTTATCTTGTAATTATTTATTATATTAACTTCTCGTGACGCAGTTCAATTCTACATATTTCATTTATTATTATTACTTTCCCTCGACGTATTAAAATTCCGCATGGTAACGAAAATTTTTTATTCAAAAAATATTACATATTTTTTCTTTTATTCAAACTTTATGGATGAATACGTTCTGGACAATAATGCGGTTATTCAAGCTTGTTTATTGCGTTGATAACAACTATTATACACTATACTGAAATAAACTTAAAAAAAAAAAAAAAAAAAAAAAAAAACTCTGTAAATGGACCAATGAATTTGAATGTTTATTATGTTATTTGAACCAATGAACGAATTTTCCAAAATCGAGAAAACCAAAGCTACATTTCAGTACATTTTTGCGATTGTGATATAAGTTTTTCCGTTAAATTATCCTCTTTTCATTATTTTATTCAGATCAAATGCACGCATAGAAACCATGGACGAAATTTTGCTTTCTTTATTTCAATAAATTGTTCTAGCAATGACATTTTAAGCATTATCTTCAGGAAACTTCGGCTATTATTATGATGAAGATTGGGAGGGAAATAACATTTATTACACTATTTCATATGATTTTCACTGTAAAAAAAAATTTCGGCATTTTACAACAAAAGTTGCTGGCACCGCGGCTGCCAGCACAGTTGCTGTAAAATTCACAAGTTGCTGTCTTTTATGGTGCTGTAAAATTAACTGCACTTTGCTGTAAAATTCACAAGTTGCTGTCATTTATGGTGTTGTAAAATTAACTGCACTTTGCTGTAAAATTCACAAATTGCTGTCTTTTTTGGTGCTGTAAAATTAACTGCACTCTGCTGTAAAATTCACAAATTGCTGTCTTTTTTGGTGCTGTAAAATTAACTGCACTTTGCTGTAAAATTCACAAGTTGCTGTCTTTTATGGTGCTGTAAAATTAACCACACTTTGCTGTAAAATTTCCAAGTTGCTGTTTTTAACGGTGCTGTGTAATTTACTGCAAGTTGCTGTATATTTTACAACATGCTGTTTTTAACAGTGATGTGAAATTTACTGCACTTTTCTGTTAATTTTAAAAGTTGGTGTTTTTAATAGTGATGTGAAATTTACTGCACTTTGCTGTAAACTTCATAAGATGCTGTTATTAATAGTATATTTTATTTAAAAGTTTGTATTTACATTTAATATTTATAAATTTCGTTTGTTCAATAAAATATGTATTCAGGCAACAATTCTCGTGGTTTTTGAGAGACTGTTTTTACAGATTTGAAATCTTTAAATAGCGTTTTCTCAGTTTACATTTTTTCATGAATTTATGATCTTCAAAATCTAAGACTTCCAAAGATATTTAAGAATATACTTAATGTGTATGGATGTTTAATAGAACTTAAAAGAATTGGGCATCGATTTTTGCAGTATCTTTAAAAGAAAAATTAAGAAAAATCTTCCCCCCCCCCTTTCTTCCCAAATTTTACCAAGCACTTTTTAAGCTTTTTTTTTTTTTTTTTTTTTTTTTTTTTAACTAATGAATAAATTTCAAAACCCATACGTAATTCTTTTTAAATTGTTTCTCTTAAACATGCAAAAAAGTTGCCAGTTCTTTCCTAAATATCTCAAAAAGTTTTAGCTGTTTGAAGATTTGAAGATTATTAATTCATGAAAAATTGCAGACTGAGAAAACATAATTTATAGATTTCAATTCTGCAAAAAAAAAAAAAAAAAAAAAATATTAAAACCACAAGAATTGGTTCCGGAACATATATTTTATTAGACAAACCTAATATAGTCCAGTTTAAAAATATTAAGTGGAAATATAGGCTATTGTATAAAACTTACTTCAATAATAATTATAGAACTTTGGATAAACACCATAAAATGCAATAAACTCGCAACAGTTTTTTGGGTCGAAAGAACTCACGATCCTTCGTCAGACGTACAAAGTAGGCACGAGTGCTGCATTCAATAATGCCGTCAAAGGGGCCATGTCATCTTAATTCAGTTGCTGCTTCAGATTCTGAGCATTTGTTGAGAATTGTACAAGATCTCATTTTTTATAATTCTGAAAAATTCACTACATTTTGTAGCAAATTTTACAGGATGGTGTTCTTATCGGAGCTATAAATTTCACAACACTGTTGTAAAAAAAAATTACACATGAAAAGATCGGTTTCTTTCTTTTTCATCTTTCTCTCCACGTCTCTCTCTCTCTCTCTCTCTCTTTTTTTTTTTTTTTTTTCTTTTCTATAAAGTCATGTTAAGCCTGAAATAAAGCTTCAGAAAAGTATAACTGAAGACATAGACTAATAATTTAAACTATTTTTGGAATGTAGTATTTTACACTTTTCCTCACTCAATAGAGAGTTAAACCTGTTGATTTCGTATTATGGTTTAAAGATTAAAGAAGCATTTTAGCTTGGTTTGTCAAATTTTAGGTACTCTGATTAAAATATCTTCAAAATTTAATGCCATGGATAATTTTTGAAAAATATTTTTTTTAATATAATATTTATTTTCTTATTGTATTTGTAACTTAATTTTTTGTTTGACAATAATAATAATAATAAATAATAATTCTTCTTCTTCTTCTTATTATTATTGCTTGAACGTGCTTGCTTTTCATGTTTATTGTTACAGATTTAAATTCCGAACCAATTATAATAAATTTTTAATTCTGCTTCCGATTTTTTGTTCAACTTTTTGCATGGTTGCTGCATCCTTTCTATAATTAATTGTTCAATGTTTTTTTTTTTTTTTTTTTTTTTTTTTTAAATGCAGGGTTTGACACAATTACTTTTTTTAAGTACAATGTTTAATTTATTTTTAATTTTTTTTATTTATTTTTTTTTTTTTTTCAAAAAAAAAAAAAAAAAAAAAAAGCAATGATTTTTATCTTTCTAACAGCAGTTATCTCTGGTCGAATATTACAGACATTACTTTATAAAAATAGTGTTATTGAAGAAGTGATAGTGCCGATCCCTGTCTTATATTTAATTGCAGAGATCACAAAATATTTCTTATTTTTATTTATTTATTTATTTATTTATTTATTCTGTTTATGACGAAGTCATGAAAAGAATAAAGTATTTTCGCGCAGATGCCCTAACAATACACCACCAGTACATCTTTGTGATGTCTCTAGGGAATGTTCTTTATTTCTCAAGATATCTCAAGGATGTCCTGGGGAGAACACCAGGGGAACTGCAATGTAGGTGCGCCATCAAAATTATAAAGATAAGAATAGGGAAAAGATGTTTGATTCTCTATGAAAACATGATTCTGCTAGGAGTAATTTACGTTATGTTTTTCCAATGTGAATATTAGATATGTTAGGTCTACCGGAAAGTTTTGTATTTTTTAATTAAAATACTTACATCGGAAAGTTATCTTGGATAACATTTAAGGTATTCTTGTGTAACTCTCAAGATGATAATTGTTAAATGAAAATTTTCATTTTATTAATTCAAAAGGACAGAACTTTCCAGTAAACCTAATATTTTAATGACAATTTTCTAGATGACACATTTGTTATTCCTAATCACAAAATTGATGCCAATTATTCCGAATGGAGATAATTGTCGTTACACTGACAGGAATCCTACCTATTTAATTATTCCTTGTTTATTACCCTTTGATCATTTTCCAATTTCTAGAAAATTCTACCCAGTGTTGCCAGATTGAGGACTTTTTTTATTCAACTATCACCAATAATTTTGAGAAATGATATTTTATATAAATAATAGATGATTTATCTTCGAAGCGATTAGGTAACCGTTACAATTAAAATTTAGTGGTAGTAATTGAATAAAAAAAAAAGCCCCCAAACTTGTAACACTGATTCTATCTCACAAAATTCTATAAAATTACCATTTTAATTCTTTCTAAAATATATCATTTAAACTTTATTATTCCCAATCTAACTGTAGTTATGAATGTCATTTTTTTTACAGTGTCACACTTGGTCAACTAAAAAAAATATCCCTTTCTGTAAGTGAATAGTTAAATGTTATTCTTTTGGAATGCCACAATGCTGCTAATTTACTCTCTTTTTATTATCATTTAAGAACATAGCAATAATTTTCACTTTTTCACTCCTGAGCATAGCAGGATGAGTAAACTTAGAATCAGATATATGTTCTATTAAGGATTCAAATGATACAACTCTGGGGGAAAAAAAATAATAATAATGTTTTGTATAGAATATGATATGATTAACTTTCTGATTTACAGGGCTATACTAAAATATTCAGAGAGATCAAAGGCTGTAATTATAATCTAATGACTGCATTTTCTTTTGCGTTAAGTCTTTTTAACACTTTCCAAAATGCGTAAAAGTAATTTTAAAATCAATTAGTTTATCTGTATATTTTTCAGTCATTCTGTTTGTTGTGTGGTAATGTAGGCAAAGAATATTAAAAGTTATTCGATACGACAATTACGTGCAGTTGGAAAGTGTTACTAATCAATGCGTACTGCATGATTTTTCTTTCTTGTTTTTTTTTTTTTTTCTTCAATATATTTTCTATACATACTGTATAGTTATCAACTCTTCTGCTATTCCCGAAAGATTACTCTCCATATGAATATATACAGTCTTAAAATAATAATAATAATTTCCTTCCCCGACTAATTTCGCCGAAAATTAACATAGAAACCGGCAGTTGATGCCTAACGATTGGTAATAACATCTAGTTTTTTATTCAATTGCTAAATTTTGTTTAGGGTGTCATGCACATATTAAAACTTGTACAAGCTTCTTCGTCTTCCTTTTTTTTTTTTTAATTTCCCGAATTGTAACACCCATTTTTGACTACGTATTCGAACTTCTGAGGTCAAGGCGATTCGAAAAAAGGAATATTTTATATTCTTTATATCAAGTTTTCATCGAGCAACAAGCAAAAATTTATCAAGGGTAAATCTCTATATTTAAAAAAATAAAATTCAGATATCACACAGAAAAGTATTATATCCATTCAGATAATAATCGGAAAATAAATATAACAATTTTAAATATAAAATAATGTAAAGTAATGCTAATTAAGAAATTATGTGTACGTCTAAACTTACTTCAATAACTATTATAATCATGCGCAAGCAAAGTAGTATATGACACAAAAGATAACGAGTGACAGCCCGCTAAGAGCAATAAAAATTGAAATATCACTATAATTCGAAAAATAATGATAGGAATGAACTGTAACCCATATTTTTAATGATGCCCATTCTATTCGTGCAAAAATTAAGGCAGGTCGTAACTCATAATTTTTTGAAATATGATTTTATTAATTATTTTCATAATTCAAAAAATGTTTTTTAATCAAAAATATGCATGGAATATATTTGGATTAATTCATAATAACGTTAAAAAAAAAGAAAGAAAGAAAGAAAGAAATTTTAATCTATTAGTTTTTTGGGAAGACATGAATTAATGTTTATTGCATTCATTTAACATTAGCATCTCCATATTTTAACAAATTATAACTCTGAGAAAAATTGATAGAAACATATAAACTATGTCATTTTCTGAGTTGATTTGTACCAAGTAATCCAAAAAGCTCGTCGAAATTGGGGGGTTGCCTTTGAAAAAAAAATGAAGTTGATGCCAGTTTTAATATGTAGACACCCCTTAAGCAAAATCCAACTAAACCGTTCTAAACTAGATCTTATTACTAATTGATTGGCACCAGCCGCAAGTCTCTACACTAATTTACGGCGAAATTAGTCGGGAAAGGAGGGGGGTGATGGCTTTTTTTTATGATTGCACATACAGTGCGGCCCGAATGAATAAAATAGATTTCCAATGCGGCTCCAATGCTAAGTGTTTTGGGTTGGACAGGTCTGATCTAGAGAGTTTTAAACGAAAATTACTCCTACTTTCAGATAATCTGAACAACACTTTTGAAATAATATACTACAATTGGAATACAAATACCTTTCTATCTCAGGAAATATGAACATTTTTATGAAAAACGCTTCCATTGTGCATGCGCGAAAGATAGAAAAACTTTTATTACACAGGGTTGAATGCTAGATATATTGGGCAACTTTGTCAAAAGTTCATTTATGAACAGAGTAAAAATTTAACAAAAAGAACTAGCTAGATTTTAGATATTTTTCTAGAGTTGAAATTTAACAAAGGGTTTTTCCCGTGTTGTGCAATTAATTTGAAGATGCAGTTATTTCAACCACGCTCCAAAAGTACTCTTTTGTGAAAAAATTTTTATAAGCCTGTAGACCTAACTTATTTTTGTTTATTTACTAAGATTTGCGAGATCATAAGGGGCTTTTCCCACAAAAAAGAAATTTTACAAAGAGATGGAAATAATTGAATCTTCAAATTAATCATGCGCCGTGTAAAAAGTCCTTATCAAATTTCAACTCAAAAAAAAAAAAAAAAAAAAAAAAAAACCTAAAATCTAACTCGTTCTTTTGCCGACAATTTTCTTACTTTTTACTCTATTCAAATGAACTTTTGATAAAAGTTGTCCAAATATCTAGCTTTCAGCCTACGTATTTTTTTTTAATCTTTTTCGCATGCGCAGTGAAAACGTTTTTCATAAAAAGACTCACATTTAATGAGACGTTTAAAATATTTGTATTTCAATTGCAGCATATTGTTTCAAAAGTTTTTTTTTTTTTTTTTTTTTTTTGAGTAAATAAATGCTTATATCTCCGTTATTTAACTTGCTATCGTCACACAAATTCATCCACAAATTGTAATTGGTTTAAAATAAAACATCCTAAAGTTACAGATCATTTCTTTCATTTAATAATACAGGGTGATCACAAACATTATAGATTTTGCTCAATTTGTTCCTGCTTTTAAATGTTGTCTGAAACCAACCTTCACAGAAAAGCATGAGGAAAATACACTTCTTTAAACACCCAATGTTTGAAAACATTTCATTAAGAGATAAGTTTTTAAATTGAAAAACTGATCGTTTGCAAATCTTGTTAAACTTTTGAGCAATAACGTATCAAGCTTTCAACCCGCGTAATTAAAAAAATCTACTTTTAGCGCATGCATAGTTAAAAAAAACTTCAAATACTCAAATCGTAGCGAATACTACCCATGTTAATTTTGTGTTTTGGAGTACTATTTCTTTAAGTTTTGTAAAAATGTTTTGAAATGCATTCTTGTTATAAACAAAATATTTGCCAAAAATAATTTAATGCTTTTTGAAAAAAAGATATATCTTCCTTAATAATAGTACGATTTAAAAAAAAAATAAAATAAAATAAAATGCAAATATTGTACATTGTACATATAGAGTGCAATAATGTGTTAAAGTTACAAGTTATTTCTAGATATTTATAATATAAGGTGATGAAGAATGTTTATGCTTTTCTTCAGTGTATAGTTTGTCCCCTAATTCCATTCGTGACTAACTTGACAGTATAAAATGTAGTTTATAAATGTTCTTTGCATGTTTGGAGTTCCATGCCACTTCATCCAGTATTTTTATTTATTTATTTATTTATTTATTTATCTTTGAAAATCGAAAAAATGTCAAAATTACAAGTATTTCTAATACTTTTTTCACCCACTGCATATAATAAACCATTTAAAACAAAAGGACTCATACGAAGAAAACAAAGTATCCAAATTCAACATAAAAGTAAGAAATTATTCTTACACCAATTGCATCTAAAAATGTTTTATTTAAAGCAAAAAAATTTATAAAGAAAAATTAACGTGAAATTTTTTTAAGGCCGTATATGTACAGGTTCCTTCAAAGAAATTTCCAAAACACTTGTCAATGAAGAAGTCTTGTACCTTAATCTTAAAAAGTAAAAATATAAATAAATAAATAAATAATGAAAATAAAGCTTTGATACATAACAATTAAATATATATATATATATATGTATATATATATATATATATATATTTTTTTTTTTTTTTTTAAGAATGTAATTATTACATTTAATCCTATCAGGATTAAATTCAGGATAATTTGTCTTCCTATCAGGAAGTTCAACCTTTAAAAAAAAAAAAAAAAAAAAAAAAAAAAAAACGAAATACATGATAATTTTACAACTTATGTTTGAAGTACTGAATAATTTCGTCGTTAGATGTCAAAATTTATGTTTAAAAATGTAAATCATTTCCAAAGTTTACAATTTTTTCTCCAATCTCATCTATAAAATTCGCAATTTTTCGAAGTTGTTTCCCGAAATATGCATCAATTATGCAACCTATTAAAAAAATGTGCAAGCATTTCACTCTTTGTTAAAATTTACGTTTAATTGCAATTAATTACTGAAGCAATTTTTTTTTTTTTTTTTGTTAATCAATAAAATTCGCACATTTCCCCAACTTTTGTATCAGTTTGTACTATTTATATTTACAGCTTTAGATGGTAACTACTTTACTGAAACCGCTATTATTTTTAAAGCTAAGAGATTAACGGTGAGAGAAGCTCGATCTCGTATAGTTTTTGTTGATAATACATATAATGTAATATGTATAATATTGATGTAATATATATAACAAAAATGAGATTTCCTAACACTAATTACCATATCAATTAATTTGAAAAAAAAAAAAAAAATAATATATATATATATATATATATATAATAAATATATATAAATATATATATATATACATAAATATATATAATAAATATATATAATAAATATATATAATAAATATATATATATATATAAATATATATAATAAATGTTTCTGTAATAGAAACAAGGGTAGTTAAAAAAGAAAAAAAAAATGTCGAATGTTATCCGTGATGCATGCTAAAATTCTTATAAAGAAATAATTGATTTCATAATTAATATAACGATAGATATATTTCCAGTGTTATATGAGACAGGAGCAAAAAGTACTTGCTTATAAAGCAAAATAGAAAACTAATGCCTTTAGAAGTTGAAAGATTGTTTTGTAAAATTTCTAAATTTAAAATCAGGATTTGACTTTAATATTACAGTTCCATTAATGCCTGACTGTTTTGTTTTCAAATAAAGTAAATTTGCACAGAAATTATTATATTTGTGTTCGAAGTAGCAAATGCTTATCTACTCAATTTAAAATAAATAAAAAGAATCTTCAATTTATATCTAGCTAGAAATAATTTAACGAATTTGACCTAAAAGTCTGTAGACTAGACTACTAGGTTCAAACATAGTTCATAGCCATCATCCTAGTCCTGTAAAATGTTCTGTGATTTCCCCCAAAACTCACAGGAAAAACGCCATGAAATGCACTCCTCCAAAGACCTGGGTCTCAAAGGCAGACAAGCAGGTTAGATTCTGCCATTATTCCTGATACGTTTAAATCAGTCCATAGATAGACGCAGAATAAATTATTAGACATTTTTATTAGATTTATTAGATTACACAGGCCTACAAAAATGAAGTTAACAAAATTTGATTCGATGATTTCAGCTGATCTTTGTTTTTTGATATGATGAAACCGAAAATGCAGCCCATTTTTCTCTATCACGAAAATATTTTTGTCAATACAGGGTGTTTACCAACACAATTTCTTACATATACCATCATAACAACAGGTTGGTTGGTTGGTTGATATGTTTTTAAGTCGCACTAGTGCTTCGCAGTTACAACAATAGGTATCTATGATTAATTAATAATAGAAACATACTATAAAACTTACCATATAATTATATTGGTAGAAGAGTAATGGAAGAAATTGTATAGGCAGGCACCCTGTATTGACAAAATTCTATACGTGATAGAGAAAAACTGGCTTCATTTTCGGTTTCAACGCACCAAAAAACATAAAGATCAGCCAAAATTATTAAATCAAAATTTTACATGTCGACCTGTGTTATCATTTATACCCAGATTCATATATTTTTTTTTTTTTTTTTTTTTTTTTTAGAAAAATGAAATATTTCTTAATAATTATAGTAGTTTTTATATAAATTTATCGCACTAAGGCTATTATGAAACCTAAAATCGTTATTTTTTGGCATGTTAGAAAAAATCTCTTTCATTCGTAATCAGAAGAATAGGCAGGTATCTTATTCATTCACTAAAAATCTCGCTGTTTTTATTTAAATGTAAAAACAAATGATTTTTGACAATAGCGTATCAAAAAGATTATTATTATTATTTATTTATTTTTTTTTTTGTGTGTGTGTGTGTGCCGAAATATGTTATATTCTTGATTTACAAAATTTATGTTTAATTACAGCTAATTACTCGAACACGGATTTATTTTTATCATCCATTGCTAAAATATGGAATTATATCTGTGTTTAAGCGTCAAAAATCGAACTGTTTTGCTGATTCCAAAAAAATTAAATATTTACCAATAAATCAGCATATTTCAGAATTAAGGTGTATGCTTACTAAAATATGCCATTAGATTTTTATTAACTAACGCTTAATACAAGGAAATGCTATTTATTTATGGGTATTGTATTATATTGAGGGAAAAAAGAATAAATAAGTGAACAAACAAATAAAGAAAGAAAGAAAAGGAAAAGAAAGGAAATAGTATTTAAAGTCCTTATTATCATTATTAAAATCTTAAAACGTGAAAAAAATTAAAAAGTAGTACTGTGTAAGCCGAGTTTATATATATATTTATATTAAACGCGCAATAAAATGCATTAAATCTAATGATAGACAGTTATTTTACACTTGGAAATAATTTATAGCAGGCTTATCAATACTATGTGCAATAGATTAAAACCATCTGCGTCTGTGGTTAGTGGTTATCGTCAAATGCCCTTGATAGAAAAACTTCTGAGCTCGAGGCAATAAATGATATAATTGTTTAGGTTGGGACGTTGGGAGTGGATGACCTTTTTTAACCTTTCGTACAGTATTTGCTGATCTTACATTCGCAAATTTTTTATTTTTGTTTTTCTGTCGTAACAATTACTCTGTTTAATATTTAATATCAAATTAATATTGTTTCATTTAAACAATATATAAATATCTACGTCTTAAAACCCCCAGAGAAGCCTGTTCGCTCCCCTTAAAATTCTGATCGTAGCAAAATTGCGTGATTTTACACTCAAAGAATTCATTAATAGCATTACTATTTTTATAGTTCCAATCTTTAATTTAAAATTTTACAAATCTACTTTCACCGCTTTCCCTACTTCGCTGTAATAATTTTAGCTCTTCGAAAGTATGTGTCCACATTTATGTACCCCCCCCCCAAAAAAAAAAAAAAAAAAAAAAAAAAAAAAACTCTGTTGCACGGATTTTCTAAGCCTAACACTTAATGTCGAAAGAAAGTCAATTTTATGAAGACATCTCAGTCTATATATATATATATATATCTTTTTTTTTTTTTTTTCAAAAAAGAATTTTTATGAAAAATAATAATAATAAATTTGTTTTAAACAAATTATTCGTTTTAAGAGTATTGACCAGTTCTTTTGAAATATATCCATACTGAAAAATTACATACTTCCTGGAGAAGGGCGCAATTATTCTCTCGAAAGGAGGGGGGAGATGCCCATACACAAATAACTTTTCCTTGCTGATTATCACAATCATATATATGTATATATATACATAATACATTGAAAAATAAAAATAATTCTCATTATGTACATTTATACGAAATTTTTCCCTACACTGCCGCATTTAAAAAAAAAAAAAAAAAGGAAAAGAAAAAGAAAAACAGTATGACAGCGAAACCTGTTGAGTGAATGATCACTAAATGTAATCAAAACTAAGCTAAGTCAAGGTCCAACTAAATATGATTTGGTTAAATTTTGTTCATTCGTTCGTAAGGTATGGTGTACATAAAATTTTTGATACACATTGACACACATGCATACTCATACATAAAGAGAGAGATTTTCTAGACGTGGTCTAATCGTGTTCAGAACGACTGAAAACGTGTAAATCCATCGAAAACCGGAAGATCGAAAATTTTCAAGAATTCAGTAAGAAGAAGAAGAAAAAAAGATAGTTTTCTTTTGATTAAAATATTCCAAAAGGGTAATAAATAAATGAATAAGTGTAAAAATAGCTCAGCCTTTTTCTTAAAATATAAAATTACGTTCATTGGCAACGGTTACTTATATAAACCTTTTAAAATTTGTTTTACACTTTTCTATTTGGTGCCAAAAGAAAAAAAGATAAATCGTTTTCAATTGCTGTATTTTACTGAAAGAAATAGATTTCTTGTCCTAATGCTTTTCTTTATAATAGAAATTCAGAGCTCAAAGTCTCCACCGTTTTCATTCACATTTTCCATCACTAAATTTAACCCTTTCATTCCCCGTGATATCAGTTGGAATCATAACAATTCAGATTTTATTTCTTACCATCCAACACTCACGCTGATTCAGAATAAACAATATTAAAATTTCTATACATTTTCCCACCGAAAATATATATATTTTAGATGATTTCACTATCCTTGTTGATAAATGAAAGAATATATTTTACTCTATTCTGATAATATTATTGGAATCAGTTTCCTGTAATCTAAGTAAATTAACTGTTTGAAATATTCTTTATTTTAATATTTAATTTTTATAATTTGTTTTTCAATTAATTAGAATATGTATTTCTTCCAAAATTTTGACATTTTTATTCATTGAAAAGTTATGATTTTAAGTGGTATCAGTTGTTATATTAAACATAAATAAGTACATTTCTAGTTGCTATGTTATCTATATAAATTCATACTCTGCTATTACTCCTATTTTAAATACATACATACATACATATATATATATATATATATATATATTACCTTTGAAATAAATTTATCACTAAATATAAGATTTATTGTGTTATGGATGGAAAAAGTTGGGAATGAACGGGTTAAATACAATTTTTATCATAAAATTTTATCAGAATATATTGATACTGAATTGGAAAATGTCCTTAAAAAAGGTGGTATTTCGAGCTCTACAAAAATTAAAAATTCAAAGAAGCATTAAATGTAAGACAATATAAAATAGCACATAAATTTAATAAAAAATAGCTTCAAAATAAGTATATCTGTTCGATGGCAGATATCAATTTTGAAAATTAATTAATTAAATTACAATAAATAAATAAAAGTTAGAGAAAACTATTCTGAGATTCAAAATACCATATTATCTCATACATTTCCCTTCTCAATAGAATTCCTCGCTATGTCATCTTTCGGGAGTTTTCTCAAGGATCGCAAACGACCTGTTTCCAAAAGGGGTTATTAAGATATACTGAAATAAAACAATTTTCATTTTAGTTTAATTAAATTATCTAAAATTTGTTATATTTTTACCTCTATTTAAACTGGAATTAATATTCTTAAAATGAAAGAAAATGTAAAATTTTGAATTATATTTTCATTTTAAATGACTCAACAATTTTCAAACTGATCTCTGCGCAAGTTAATATATTTGAAAGTAATTCATTTTAATTAATCAACACAAAATATTAATATTGTAAAAATTAACAACAAACCTTTTCCACGAATTCTCATTCTATGAATGCCTCGCTCGCCGTCAGTTAAGAAGACAAAGAGCATCTACTACAAAGAGACAGTGAGACAGATGTTATGTACCCGCGCAGATGTTTCAGTCTAAAGTCCAAAGGAAGTCCCGCTGCTATTGGTTACGACAGTAAGAAATAAATTTTTACAAGATTTTCTGCTGTATTTTTATTTGATAGTGCAGGTGCTTGAAAAAATACAGCAGAAAGTGCAGGAAAAATTACAACATTTTTTTACAGTGAATTATTGACTTAAAAGGACCAAAAGTATATTTTGGGCAGAGTTTTTGCTAGTCTATTAAAGTATTCAATTTTATATTCAAATTATTTAAAAGTTAAATAAGCTTAAAAAGTTTATATAAGTTACATAAAATATTATGCAAGAGTTTTTCTTAAGAATTTGAACTCCGTGTAAGAGATTTTAATAAGTCTAGTGCTGCACTGCTATAAAATAGTTAATAAAATCGGTTTTTTCTTTTCTTTCTTTTTTACTTTCCGAACATTATAGCGAGGAAATTATTGTAATTATGGCAAAAATCCGAGTTTGAAATTTTGGTGTTTCTACACATTTTGAGGCCCCCTGAATTCATATTTACTATTTTTACGATGATGTATGTGTGTATGTATAAGAATGTATGCATGTCTGTATGTATGTGAGTGACAACGATAGTGTCTAAACGCTTTGTTCAAATGAGCTGAAATTTAGCACATATTTTACAGGTCTCCATAGCAAGAACCTTATTGATTTTTGTGAATCTAGCTCTTATTGTTTTTTTTACAGAGACAGAAAGAAAAATTCTTTATCATTTCGGTCTATGGGTCCAAATTTTGTAAAGTGCGATGTTGTCTAACCGCCTTATTCGTGTGAGATGAAAATTTATACACATGTTATGAGTAACAGTCACATGAACTGCATACATTTTGGTAAATCTAGCGTTTATAGTTTTTTTTTTTTTTTTTTTTTTACAGGGACACAAAAAATAATTCTTTATGATTATGGTCTATATAAGCCAAAAATTTAACTGCTATAGCGCCTAAAGTTTTTTTTCAATTGAGTTGAAAATTTACACACATGCTATAGGCCATTGTTACACGAAGGGCATAAATTTTGGTGAATCTAGCACGTATAGTTTTTTAGAGGGATACAACGAAAAATTCTTTATCATTATGGTCTACGGGCTGAAATTATTCGAAGTGCTATAGCGTCTAAATGCCTTATCAGAATGAGTTGAAAATTTACATACGTGCTAAAGGTCACCATTGATCGAACTGTATAGCTCTTGGTGAATTTAGTGCTTATAGTTTTTTTTACATTGACACAAAAAAGATATGCTTATCATTATGGCCTTTGAGCTGAAATCATTAGCATCTGAATGCCATATCCAATTGAGTTGAAAATTTTTATACGTACTGTAGGTCACCGTCGCATGAAGCATAGAGATTTTGGTGAACCTAGCGTTTATAGGTTTTTACAGGGTCACAAAGAAAAATTCTTTATCATTATGCCCTATGGGCTCAAATTATTTAAAGTGTGATATAGATTTTGGTGAATTTAATTCTTATAGTTTTTTTTACAGGGACACAAAGAGAAATACTGTATCATTGTGGCTTATGGGCTCAAATTATTTTAAATGCAATAGCATCTAAATAACTCATCTGAATGATCTGAAAAATTATAGATTTCAGCCCTTATAAATTTTTACAGGGACACAATGAAAATTTATCATTATGATCTATGGGCTCAAATTATTTGAAGCGCAATAGCGTTAAACTAAACAACAAACCATATGGAAAAAAAGTACTCATACACCCTATTATAATTTTCTCTTTTGCGTATTTAACGGTTTCTCTTACTTTAATATATTTATACAACCATTAATTAATAAATATTCGGAAAGTCGAGTGGAGTCACTCCAGATTTTTTTAAATTAAAAGTGTAAAATTTAGGAAATGAAATTCAAATCGTTAAAATGAAAAGTATTACATATTTAAACTATTGATTGCATATAAAAACGCATTTAAAAATCTTTAAACAAATCTTTAAAAATACGCAAGCATTTAAAAAGCATTTCTTTTTTAAAACATTATTTTGAAACAATTTTGTTTTATTTATTTATTTATTTTTTTAACAATGTGTAACGTTTTATATTTATACTTATTGCTGAAGAGATAGTCTTATACTGTAGTTCAACTGACTTCTTTTCCTTTGTTTTTCGAAAAACACAATGCATTTTTTACATAATTGTAAAAAAATATCAAGTATGAGCTGAAAAGTCTTGTTTTTTAAATAACAATCGTTCTGGAGGAAAAATGTTTTCGACGAATGATCTTCCCAAGAGCAATCAGAGTTTAAAAAAGGATAGAAATTCTTAAAATATTTTACTTTCGTTTCTCAAATCTTTTTAAAAATGTTTTTGTTTGGAGTTTTTCAAGAATGTTTGTCTGTGTTTTGACACTAAATCATTTTAAAAAGGAATTTTGAAACCCCAGAGAAGTTCTAAAAGTGAAGAGACAGATAAGAAACCGGGTGAAGTATTAAATAAATATTTGAGAGCTTATTATATATTTTAAAATAAAGAAAATTGTTAGATTAGCTTTACTTTAAGTTAAAGTTTTTAAATTAGTTATTCTCAAATGCGGCAAGAAATATAAATTTTGCTATTTGCTCATGCATTATTGGGTGCTATTTATGGTGAAGTGTTGCTGTATTTCAAATCTGTTCCATATTTAATATATATATATATATATATATATATATATATATATATATATATGTATATATATATATATATATATTTAACTGCTAAATTGCTTTTGGAATAGGTTTTATAATCCTATTGGTTATTTTTCAGTGTTACTGTTAAAAGAAAATTTATTTTTACCATTTTATGAAATAAATGCTTCTTGAAACCTGTACGATTGGCTGATTAGAGTAAAGGGTACATCTACTTAGCTTTTAAACTACTGAGTTTCATAAACGTTTTCATGTGCATATAATTTTTACAATGCAAATTCAGCAAAAGTCCACATCTATCAAAAACGACTGCAAATTTATATAGTTCCAGTTTTTTCCTTTCCCAAATTTTTTCCTTTAGGATTTAACACTAATTTATCTCCATTAAAGAAACGTATACAACTGTGTATCTGTCATAAAAGTCACATGATAATTTGTAATTTGTCATCATTACTAGTGAATTTATAATTACCATTTACGAAAAAAAATGTGTCTCTTAATCCTTGTATGATAGGTTAATTAAAGTAAAAGGCACATCTACTTAGTTTTTAAATTACTTAATTTCATAAATTTTTTAATGTGCATGTAAACATAACTGTGGAGTTATTCTAAAACTCAATTTCTATTGAAACGAGACTACACTTTAGGGCTAGTTTTTCTTGGTCTTAAACTTCCCTTATAGGATTTAATACTAATTTACCCATTAAAGGCTCATGCATAATTGTGTATCTCTTTTTAAAATCACATAATGTGCGAGCAGAATTTTTTTTTCTCTTTGAATTGAACTGATTAATGTCCAACATGTAATTGAAGTTAATTTTCATGTGAGTAATAACAGTATGTATGTAAAGAAAATAAGTAAGAGATCAGACTTCATATTTTTAAATGTGCATACTTAACGATGAAGTTCAAATTTTGGAGAGGGAATTTTTGAGTCATAACATTATTTATCCAATAAATTTAAATGCAATGATTTATAAATGGTTAATGTTGACTTTACGTAGTAAAAGAGAAACATTCATTTCAACTAAAATAAAAAAATGTATGCTAAAATTAGTATTACCCGCAAAGAATGTTTAATGACATTTATAGAATAAAAGAGACTTCTTTTTCACTTAGAAACGATGCTAAGCTGAACAACTTTTTCAGTGTAACAGAAAACGTTTTGGAAAACAAGTTATTACTAAAACGTTTTCAAGATTCAAACAAACGAGCTACAATTATTGGGTTATTTGGAAAGTAATTTCGTTTTTGTCTTTGAAAATGAAAAACGATTTTCTTATAGTGTATAAATATTTTATTGAATTATATAGTCTTTACTTTGATCGATCTCTTAGCGATCTCACGAGTTGTTACTTGGCGGTTTTCATAACTCAGTACTTTATTTTGTCTTCACCAGCATCAACTGGCTTTCCAGAATGTAATGTATCTTCAACATAAAAATTGCCAGAACAAAATTTTCTAAATAGTTTTTGACACTGGCGTTGCGTCAATAAATCTTCTCCATACACACTGGATACTTTTTTCCTTGCTTGAACAGTATTTTCACCTTTTGGATAGTGAAAAGCAAAATATGCCGAAAATGTTGCTTCCGATTTTCTTTCTTTCATCCGATTTTCTTTATTTCAAACAAAAACTATTGGGCAAACTTTTTCACAAGCAGGCCTTGCTATATCAGCTGTCACAATATATAATGATAATGCAGCTTAATTAGGAAGATGGTGTGTAAAAAATACAATTACGAGTAAGTCCTCTGTTAGGAAAAACGAAATTACTTCCCGAGCAATCTAATGGTATTACATACATGTAATATTATCTACATGTAAATTTGTATAATTAAAATAATTTGATTTATAGAATTTGCTGCCCGAATTAAAATTTTCTGAACTACACTCTATTCAAAAGCCACCTCTCTAAAAACGTCAAATTTTCAATGAAACAATGTCTGGCACCTTTTAGGGTGTTTCTTTTGTATTTAATTAGGCTATATTTTTAAGAATTTTTTTTTTCCGAGTGAGTGAAAATAATGCCTGGACCGGGAGTCGAACCCTGGATCAAGGCTCTACCAATTAAGCTATTTAGGCCGACAACCGGTCAGCATTACTCACTCTGACAACCTTTAGGCAGAAACATCTGTTCTATCATGTAGATAGCTGGACAGAAATAAGCCGCAGGTAAAGGAAAACACCATTAAACAATGGGAGAAAGAAAAACAATTTTTATTAAAATTTATTAAAATTTAATTTTTATTTATGTCGAGCTATCTACATGATAGACCAGATGTTTCTGCCTAAAGGTTGTCTGAGTGAGTAATGCTGACCGGTTGTCGACCTGAATAGCTCAATTGGTAGAGCCTTGACCTTGTAAGTCAATGATCCGGGGTTCGACTCCCGGTAGACATTATTTTAACTCAGTCGGAAAAAAATAAATAAATAAAATTTCAATAAAAATATGATTTTCTTCCAATCAGTTGATTGTGTGATTTTAATAAAAATTATGTTTTTAAGGTTTTTTATCTGAAGTGACTATATTAAGGTCGATCGTTATCAACTTTTTAACTTGAGTCAGTTCGCTACTGGGAATAGACATCATGATATAAATGATTTAATAAAAATATTTCTAAAAACAAATTGTTTCTGGAAAAAAAAAAAAAAAAACTTATTATAGTACTTTTTTTTAAATTAAACTTTTTAAGTAAATGTAAAAACGAGTAGAATAATCTGAAGTTTTTTTGTTACAAAAATATTATTTCAATTTTATATTATCCGCATTTATTAAACTTTCTACAATTTTTTTTTTTTTTAAACTTGTGGTAACGATAAAAATACGTTGATTAGAAACGACATTTTTTTTTCTGCGTTCATCGGATTTATTTTACATATTTAAATTTTCAATAATTTGTAATACTGAATAGAATCAATTTGTAAAAAAAAAAAAAAAAGATAGAATTATTTCATAAAAGCAAAATAAAGCGTTAAACGTCTATTATAATATTATTTTTAAAGAAAAAATAGATAAAATCCTTTTATGATTTGGAGTGTTTCTTCTCAAAAAAAATTTCTTCCTTTTATAATTGATGTTCATTAAAAAAAAAAAAAGACGAGTTGCACCAAAATATCTAAAAACTGAATGCATTTCGTGCTGTGGAACGTTTTGAAAGAACAGAAACGAGATTTAACAGTTTGTAATAGACTTTTATAGTAACTACTGCAATAGTAAAGTTAACTACAGAAAGTTTTAATGCAGAATAGTAACACTATCTAAATTATCTAAATTATGTTTAAAAATTTATATGACATATCTTTAAATTAATTCACCAAACCTTTTCTTATACCCGCTCTATCTGTCACCGGCGGTGTCCGATTGTGTCACATCTTTTTGCTTATATCTCAGCAATGAGACCACCTAAAGACTTCAGGTTTTCAATAAAATATTAGTCACGTCTGACACTACAATTTAACCAAAAAAAAAAAAAAAAAAAAAAAAGATTAGTTTTTTTTTTTAATTAATAAAAATATGAAAATAATAAGCTAATAATAGCAAAAAATTAGCATTTAAACTTTATCTATTATTTAATTGTTGCCAAAAAAATTTACGAGTTCATTTTGTTTCCGACAGGAAAATAAATACATTTATCTAAACGTGAACAATATAAAAAAAAAAAAAAAAAAAAAATCCCTTTTCGGCAAGCTTAAATGCAAAGGTAGATTCCTTTACGTTAATGTTACAAAAGTAAAGAAGTAATATATCCATAGAAGTAATATTATTACGTATGCATTAACACACATTTAGCCAATAGCTTTGTTCCTATACACAGCATTATTCACGTTGCTATTCCGTTTTCGAGAAATTTAATTTTCAAGTGCAAAAGGATTTTATTTATTCTACATAAAATTTTAGGCTAGATTTATTAATCAGTAAATTTTTCCTTTTTTTTTTTTTTTTTTTTTTTTTTTTTTTTAAATCTAAGCTAAAAAGTAAAAAATACATACAAAATGGTGCCCTGATTCAAAATGTTTCGTGAGAATTATGATATATTTCAAGACTCCTTTTTTTTTTTTTTTTTTTTAACCACGTTTTCATTAACTCGCTTTCTTGTTTGTTTGTCCAGTACAAATCTTGCAATCAATTTTTAACATCCCGACTAGCTAGACATTTGAAACTTTTAGAATAGTTCAAAACATGATGAAAATGCATTCTTTTGACAATGCAGTTTTTTGATACTTGTATACAATTAATAAATGTTCAGAAATTTAAAAACAGGGTATATAAAAATTTCTTTTTATCTTGTAATTATTTATATCTCAATTATAGTATCAATTACAAAAGATATATGTATATATATATATATATATATATCAATCATTTTACCTGGCAAATTAAAAATACAAAGTTACTCTGATTAAAGTTGTATTTAAAAAAGTTTGCTTTCTTAAACTATTATTTTAAAACAGAATCCTAGTTAATTTGTTAGTTTTTAATTTTTAATTAACTATTACATATTCATGCATTTTTTGTTTTTTCATATTTAACATAAAATATCTTGTGTTATCCATTGGATCTTTTTAAGGCATGTCAGAAATGCATAAAATCAAGATTAATGATGTTCAATGGATCTGGACGTTTTTCTTGATAAAATCAATCTTTTTTTCCTTTTCTAAAGCATATGTGTAATTAAAGTTTCTGAAGCGTTTAAATTCTAGAGCCTTTTCTTTCATATATTTACTTAATAATGAGTTTCGAGAGATTCTAAAGGCTTTTAATTATTTAAATTTTGATCGGTTTGTGAAAGAAAAAATTAAAATACTTATATTAACAGTTTTTCTGATTTTCTAATTTCTGACTTTATCTTCTATATTATCTCAAAACACTTTAATAAGTTTTGAACACAGAAACTATTATCCCATTTATCGTGATAATGCCAATATGACATTTTTATTTGTATCTCGTAATTAATCGTTATCACGTATTTTATCTAAAGTGTTTTATTACATATCTGTTTTACTTTTTAAAAATAATTATTGTGATTTATATATTGTTAATATAATAGTTTTAGAAAGTTATTCAATTTTACGATGTATAAAAATGAATGTAAGCAACTTTTTTGAGTTATGTTCAAATATTTAATCAGATTTTCGCTATGTATATTGTTTCTATAGGATAATGCACTCAAATTCACTGTCGGCTAACACATATATAAATTTTCAGGAATTAGAAAGTATAATGATGATTTTAAATCGTAGTTACTATGGTTAATCTAAGACCAGTTATTAAACAATATAAAGTACATTTTAAGTTCATATAAAAAAAAAAATACTGATTTTTCTTTATTCCATCTGATTAATTGAGCGAATCTAAGAATATACTTACATTTAAAATTTTTTTACTTTCTTCTATATGTTCGTGAAAATTTTCTACCTCCGTTTTTTGATGGATTTACACGTTTTAGGATGTCCTGAACAGGAATTGATAGTTTTTAGAAAATGTCTGCCAGTCTGTGTGTGTGTATCACGATTTTTGTGGATGCTGTATCTTACGAACCAATGAATGAAATTTAGCAAACTTGGTATTTAGTTGTACCCTGACATTAACTGGTGCTGATTAGATTTGGGGATCAGTCGCTCAACAGGTGGCGCTGTGATCGAAATTTTTGTAAACTTTTAACATGGCAGTATAGACAAAATTTCGTATAAATGTGCATAATGAGAGTTATTTTACACTTGTGATTGTAAAACTAATATGAATTATTGATAATAGTAGTAGTTAACTAGGGAAAAAACTTTGTGCGTGTGGGGGCATTGGTTCCCCCCCCCCTTGGGGGGGATTTTCGAGATGGGTATCTTTCGAAAGGTCTCGTCAATACCTTTAAAACGAATGGTTGAACTATAAATCTGTGATAATTTAAAACAAAGTTACAGATTTGTTTTACTTTTAACGAAAAAAATCGTATACATATATATACATACATATACATACATATATATATATATATATATATATATATATATATTGTTACTTAGTGAATTCGTATAGGAAAATATAGAAGAAAGTTTTGTGGTGTCCACAACATACTAGTTTAATTTAATTTTGTTTAGTTATGTTTGTTTATTTCATTTTATTTATTTTATTTGTCCGCATATATATATATATATATATATATATATACATATAGTTCTTTATCAAATTTTCCAAAGAGGAATTTCCTATTAAATATTTCCTTCTGAATTTAAATTAAGTATCATTTACTGCAATATTGTTTTTAAATAAAAATTTCTTGGTTTATTCAAATACAGGGTGATTGTAATTAAAGTTACGATTTCAAAACGCTATAATTTTAAAACTACCCATCAGAGCAATTTGATATTTTACCAGAGGAATCGTGAGGAAATGAAATTTTGTTTGGCAAAAGAAAGAAAAAATAGTTCCAAAACGTGCCGTTAATTATCCGTAAAGTATTTGTTTCATAAAGCTTCTCTTTTTCTCTTTTCACTATGTCTTTTACAGCTGTAAACACGAATTCTTGTCTTTTTGCTAAAAAAATTGTAGTAAACCCTTGAAGTCTATTGTTTCCTGCTATTCCATTGTGTTGCTAACAACATTCCTGTGTTTAATGAGTCCATTTAGGCGTTTCCCCTGACATTCCCCTGACAGCGCCATCTATAGGATAATGCTGGAACTACTTCTTTTCCTCCCCCAAACAAAATTTCATTGCCTCACGATTGCTCTGGTAAAATATCAAATTGCATGGGTAGTTTTAAAATTATAGCGTTTTAAAATCGTAACTTTAATTATAATCACCCTGTACTTGCTCTGCAAATAAAATGTTTTGTTTAATTTTAAAGTACGCGTTACAAACAATTATTCTTGCAGTTTTAATACCCATATATGTAGCATGTTTGAGTATATAATAATATCCACTTGAAATCATTCAACTTATTCCTCACAAAAACAAATAATTACAACACCGAAATTGTCATGAATGGCATGGGAGGCATTTTCATGCAAGACATGGAAAGTGGTTTAGAGTCAAATTCTTTGATTCATCATACCTCTGTGATTTTTTTTATTATTCAATGCTAAATTTTTTTTTAGCACTTATTGTGCTTGCAGTGCCTTTTACTAATTTTATAATGTATTTGTTTGGAAGTATTATGAAAATTTAAGTTTATGTATACATTTTTTTTTTTTTTTTTTTTTTTTTAAAGCTTTAGAAAATTTGATTGATTTTATAAAAGTTTTTTTTTTTAATATTGCAAATTATAATATGTATGTGTGATATGAATATTTCAAAAATTAAAGCCTAAATTAAGATTTTTCAAAATATACTGAATGTGTGTGTACTTTTATTTACTCTTTGGAGAGATGGGAGTGATTAGATTTATTATTACAGAGGCTGTTCGCACATTTTTTAGACGATTTTATTTCGCAGTAAGAAAAAATCGTTTGCATGGAGAATTTTATTTTCACAACAGTTATATTTTTGGAAGTTTTATTTATTTTCTGATATTTAGAATTTTTGTTTACATGCAAAAATGCGCTTTTAAAATGGCAGTGGATGGAAGGATAGGTTACCGCTCTTTCCAAAGATAGTTTTTAATGAAATCTTTATGAAAAGCATTTATCAGGAGAAAAATGGAAAAATGTTGCAACAACAGATGAATCTTGGGTCTATTTAAGTGGTTGCAATAAAAAAAGGTCAATTTATTATCACAAAAGTGGAGAGAAAAAAAATTGCTACATGGCTCAAAGCATCAAAAGAAAGTTTTTCTAAAGGATTTATGATTGCCACTGGTTTTTCATACAAGCGCAAGATAAAAGCAAAAAAATGTGACAAAAATGTCAAAATCAACTCTAAATACTCTCAAAGACATATTTTAATTCCAATTTTTAAAAATGAAAATCCAGATCTTTATCCACAATGCTATCAATCCGTTGAACTGTATCAAGACAAAACAAGCAGCCACACATCACAATCCGCAATTGCTTTTCTAGAAAAAAAATGAAACAAAAAACGAGAATTAAAACCATACCCTTCACTGACATTCCTGCTAAATCTTCTGATGTATCACTGTTGAATTTTTGTGTTTTTCGACTCTTAAAATCAACATTATCCAAACACCGACGTACAACGCTTTGTGGACTTTGGAAAGCCGTTCAAGAGGAGTAGAAAAATATACCTCTTCCGATATTATAAAAAGCATTATTATCATAGAAATTATGATGTAGAATGTTAGTTAAAAACAAGGGTTATCAAACTGAACAAATAAAACTCGAAATATGAGTGAAATTGCTTCAGTACCCTCCATCAAAATCGTCTAAAAAATGTGCGAACAGCCTCTGTATTATTATTATTATTATTCAGAATAATGACAATTTATCTTTAAAAAAAAAAAAAAAATAATAATAATAATGTTCACTAAAACAACTTCAATGTTTTACGAACGTCTAGTTTCTAGATTATAATTTTATATTAGTTTAGATAAATAAATATCCAATAGCCAATGCAAAAAAAAAAAAAAAAAAAAAAAACTTTAGACACTCTTAGGTTATTTTTAGCTATATCACTGACAAATTTAATTCATTATAAGCTATATTTCTTTATAAAAACGTTTCAGTTTTTGAAGACTCAATATTCTCAGCTCGTTAAAAATCCATTACTCACTTGTCATCACTGGAGAGCACTTAAGAGATGAGAAATCACTGAACTAGCAACACTTTGTAAATTTAATCACATTTACACTACATTAGCGGATCTTCCGATTAGTAATGACGTGTGTCGTTTGATATTTTTTAATGTATAATACGAAATATTCAGTTTTTCGTGCTCGCATACTTAAGAAGAAAACGTAATAGAATGCACACTTTTCGAAAGTGAAAAATTAAGTTATAAGAAGCATAGCATGATAATTACTCAAATATGAAGCAAAACGTTTTTTATATTCTTACCTGAGGTGCATATAAAAAAAAAAATGAGATATAATTCAAGTCTCTGGAAAAAAATATATGGTCGCCAAATATATTAACAAAAAATCTTATGTGGACACCACGTGACTTCCTTATACAACCATTGGAATGTACATATTGTTATTGAAATTGTTATGTAATTTTTTTTATTTGCACCATATTTTAAATGTATTTTTCCCATAATAAGAGATCTTTCCATCTCTAAAATTACTTTTATCATCTAAAATATGCAATGCGTAAAAATTATCGTTTTCATACCAGTATATGATTAAGAAGCGATACAATGTAAAATAAAAATAATTAATTTCAATGTCACTTGTCCTTTTAACTGATGAGAAATTGTGTTTAATTATTTGAACCCGAAATAATTGTAATGTGTTTGTAATTTATAGTGTTTGTTTTCCAAATTTTATTTATCATTCTAAGGCAAATCGGTTTCTTTTAAATCTTGAAATTATCAGATATCAGTTCTGACAGCGTATAATTATATATGCAAAAGTGCTTATATTAAGGTATTTTTAAATTCAGACAGTAAAATGTTACAGATTTCTAGTACAAATGGATAGCTCTATTATGAAATTTATAACTCAAAATTGTTAACAACAAAACACTATTTTAATTAATGAAATACTTTTAACAAAATTTTATGAATTTTTTTTATAAATTCAACTAGCATACTGCAATTAACCTTTTTTCATCAGCACAATATATTATCTAAATAGTCTCTTAGAAAAAGCATGTATTTCCCCCAACCTTTTATGTTAAAAAGTTCCTTAACTATTATGTGAAAAATTAAAAACTTTTTATTTAATTATTTATAACACATTTTACGCTTAAATTTATCTTTTAAAATATGAAAAAATGTTATTAAATCTTAATTAAACATAATTGTTTTTAATAGTTAAAAATATCCTTAAAAATTTCATTAATTAAAAAAGAAAAATAGTCAGTCATTGTAAAAGTTTCAAGTAATTAAAATTATCGTGTTTGATAATAATTGGTGAACTATTTCTCTAAAACTTAGCATATGCATATTTTTTTATAGTTCTTAAATTTTATGACACAATTGCATTAAAAAACCAATAAACATTCAGCTAATTTATAAGAATAATAAATACTATAAATAATGCTAAAATGAAAAATTGAAATTTTTAAACTAATATATTTCTTTTTCCATTTAAAATTAATAGTAAAATTAAATTGTTTAATACACAAATATTTTTAAATATTTATAATATTTAAATTATTTATATACTTTAAGTAATATAGTCTTATTATAATATACAGTTGTATTTATAATTTAATCATAATATTTTTAATGCAAAAAACTGTAAATAAATATTGGTGAAATGATTTGAAATCATATCATTTGTTGAAGAACCATTGTTTTTATGCAAAAATTATCAGTCAGTATTTTGATGTCAGAACGCAAAGAAATTGGCTTATGGGGGCATATGCTATTCAAATAGGTTTCGTACTACTGCTTTTTAAAATATTTTTTTTAACTATCACAAAGAACAAATGATCACACAAAGACACCTAGAAGATATATTTTGTGAATGGCAGAATCCTTGAAATGTTGGAATTCGTACGTTCACAAATTGAAGTGCTATGTAATTTCATTGTGACTCATCCTGGAATCTCAAACGGTGGCAGTAGTTGCAGAAGAAGTAAGGAAGATGGTAGCCGAAGACTAGTATCAGCTCTACCAAGAGTCACAAACATTAGCTTAGACTGATATCTGGCAAAAGTGTTGCGACATTAGATGTGCAATTATAGCAGAGACTTAGGTTCAGCTCTTAAAGGAGCCGCAAGGGTGCACGTTTCCAAACAAACTGCTTGAAGAATATTCTGTAACGTTGACTTCCCTAATAGCTAATCAACATCCCCCCCCCTCTTTTTTTTTTCGATTTCTGTTCGTTTAAACTTGTTTTTAAATTACCAGTAATGGAGTATGGGGATGGAGTATGTATGATTTAGATTTGGGTATCACCCTACGAATATATATATACATATATATATATATATATATATATATATATATATATATTGCATATCAAAACTCATTAGAGGGGGAATCTATGGCTTGAAGTGGATTCTCAACCACTACAAACATCCATGATAAAACCCGGATTTGAACCCGGCACATGAAAACTGAAAGACTTAGAGCTAATCATTTCGAACCACATGTGTGCTATGAAGTTTGAGACAGCTGTCTAGCGACGAGTATTGCTTTAGTATGGACATTAATTCTCATCTAATAATACAAAGAGAATGTGGAACACACTATCACTCTAGAAACAACACGAAAATTTGAAGTCGAGGGGATTCATTATGTATGCAGGCATCGGATGGGATAACTGCACACATATTTTTGGCATCAGGATATGTGACTACTAATTGATTACAAAACGAACTTTTTGAGCTTTATATTATTTCATATCGAAATTCTTGTCAATCCTGACTTCGTATCCATGAATGTTAACATGCGTTGTGGCTCTGATCTTCCCGTGGCCCTAATCAACGATTTTATTGAAACAGAAGATATCCAAGCATAATGCGAGATTAGCGCGTGCTTAATAAACTGATGAGAATCCTATTGATTATTGTGGATATGCCTGGAAGACAATTTTCATTCTTTCAGTACCTGTGGTCTTCAGTCCCTAAATACTGGATTCGGATACATGCACAGTCATGAATGTAGTGGTTTGTAATACAGTTTTAGCCAAAAGTTCTGGGAAATAAGCTTAATGTGCAAAATATGACCACAGAGCGACAATCCAAAAGTAAAATTCTGAAATCCTTCAGCACTTAAATTCCGCTCCAGATCTGAAAGGATGTCTTCGAGATATTTGGATATATTTGAGCCGACGACTCATACACAGTGTTCTAGCAAGTATCGGAAATACTTGTACAGCATGCTTGGCTACAAAATATGACCATATATCTTATTAGTAGTATTAGTTTAGTATTTTTATTTCATACTTATTTACTAACAAGTATATTTCTCTTATGCTTAGTTTTCTTTTAAGCAGTTTACTTGGATAATAAAAGTAGTTATTATCGTTCTTTTGCATTGATTTGTCTTTCTGACAGTTTTACATTCACTTATCAATTTCCGGTTTAGAATTCTTTCATTATTTTCACAATTACCAACTGAGCTTAATTTTTACATATCCGTGTATTTAATTAGGCAGTAATATAAGTGAAAAAATTTGGTTTATTTAAAAGACTTACTAGATATACTCAATAAAAGCAGATTTATCACAGAATTCATTTTCACATTAAGAAAAGAAATTTTTAGACAGCACTTTATTTATGTTAAAATGTATTGAAATGGTGGTGTAGAATGATGATTTATAACAACTTTGTAAGCAAACCTAGAACACCTCTATCAGTAAATTGCCTACCGTTGCTAATTGCCTATCCCTACAAACACATAGTTGCCAAATTTATCGATTTAGGCGGGAGACTTTACACCAGAAATTTTCTACAGCAAATTTCACTTTAGTTAATCGTAGAAAAATAAGAACACATGCGTCTATTAAAAAATGGTAGTGTCAAATCTGATTTAAAAATTGAAAATGTTGGCAAGTATCCAAACATGAGTCGTTGATCCATCAACAGATATTTGGTTCCAGAGGTTGGCATATTTTAGTTAAAATAATGTCGCACCCAACAGTATATTTTTATATATAATGGCTCAACAGCATATTTTTTATCCACTTCATCGACATTTAATTTGTTCGGTAGCCACAATTGGCCCACCATAATAAACAACGTTACGAATCCAAAAATAATTTATGTGTTAAATTTCCATATAATGGCAGATTTATAAGCACTGCGTAACTTAAGGAAGTATATAGTTTTATTAAACGCACTAAAATAACACCGAGAACGTTTTTTATTCGGGAAAAATATAAAAATACAAAAATACTAAAACGCATAGCTATCATAAAATTCTGCATATGTGCTAACGGTTTGCCGATGCATTCTGATTCATTCAGCCAAGCGCCGAGCTATTTATTCAGCCAAAGGCCATTTATAGTCATTAGCCGATAAAAAGTCCAACGAAAGCAACAGTTGTTTCAATGTTGGCCATTTATATTTTGCTTGTAGGAATTGTGTAGCTCTAGTTCGATGTTAAACCTATACAGCTTCAATCAATTTTGTAAACAAACACCAAAATTTTTAAAAATAAGAGATTGTTTTGGATCGAAATGATTTGGTTTGGTTTGGTTTGGTTTGATGAGTACTGAGATTTATTGCTTGCCTCAAGGGCCGCTTATATCTCGAAAATCCACACCACAAGGGTTTACAAGTTTTTATTATAACAAGAACAGATACATGAAATACATATCATAAGACATCACAAACATCCATGCCCGCGCCAGGATTCGAACCTGGGACCATAAGATTCGGAAGGCAGCGCCCTACCGACCGAACCACCTGGCCGGCAGAAATGATATAAATGACCTAAATAAATAAATAAATAAATAAATAAATAAATAAATAAATAAATAAATAAATAAATAAATAAAAAGTAAAAGGAAAGGAGTTTTTTTTCTTTCCTTTTTTAAACTCTTTAATGTTAACTACATATATTCTTATAAAAACTGGTGAAACAAATTTAAAAAATGGCTATTAAATACATAATTGATCATATATATGTAAAAGCAAAAAATTCCACATTTTTAATTTTTGAGAAGTTTTAGGTTTGAAACATCTATCCTATTCACGAATAGAGAGCTCTCCTTAGAGATCATTTAAAAAAAATCTGGACGCTTATTCAGTTTATTTCTCGAGAAAACCGTGGAAAACTCCAAAGTTACGCCAACGAGCATATCTGGGTTCGAACTCGGCACTTTTTGTGTACAGTCGGGAAAAAAAAAACGCAACACTCACTGTAACTTCGTTATTTATTGACGCAGGAACATCTAATAGACATAATTCAACAGGAAATTAAAAGCACTTTCTGAATATGTCGTCAAATTTTGAATTAGGGGTCATCTACATATTGAAATGAGTGCCAACTTTGATTTTTTCAATAGCAACACCCAATGTTGACTTCATTTTCGAATTTTTGAGAGTCTGGCAGTGCGGAAAAGTATACTGTTTGTATACTTTATCTTTAGTATTTATAGAGTTATAATCAAAAATAAGTTAGGGGGTTATCTGTAAATGTAGAAAAATGAAATTAAGATCCTATAAAAAACAGACCAAATTTTAAAATTTCACACCGGAAATCTTTCAAGAAAAAAATAATTATAAAAATTAATAAAACGTTGTGTCTTTTCCAGTTCCTTAATTATCCTGAATTCAAATTTTTAGATTTGAAAATACTTCAGTACTTATTTAGATAATTTTAGGTCTATTTAAATACATTATACTTGCGATTAGTCCATACAGTACTCTTTGAAAAAAGTCCAATATTTTTCAAGGAAAAGTGTCTATTATAGCTGTACTGATCACCAATAAAGCTTAAATTTTCTTTCGTAGGTAACATAATAGACGAAATGAAAAAATATATACATATATATACAACAACGCCAAACTAAACCTTTTCGGATAAATTATTGTAAGGGTTCATGAAGTAAATATTAAACAATTTTAATCACACTTACCAGTTTTTGGTCAGTTGAACTCTTTAGAACTGTACGATTCGTTTTATAATTTCTATGAAAATATATTTTCTTAATTAACCCTTTCGCGACTGCTGACGTAGATTCACGCCATTTGAAAATCTGTAACTCTGTCAGTGGGCGTTTCTTTCGTAATTTGTGTGTTACATATTTCTTAAGTGTGTACCCGGTGTTTATATTTTTGCAATAAAATATACTACGGATAGAAGTATATTCATTAGAAAGAATATAATTATAATGTATATCCATTTAAAATATAATCGTGAATACAGAAAACTTTGTTCTGAAATATTATATTTTGAGAGTATAATGCACGTAGGCGGGTCTTACTGTCAAAAAGACAAAATCCTGCGGTCGCAAAAAGTGTTAAAATATATTTATAAAAGTTATAGAATGTTTTTTAAAATGTATAAAGTTAAAATATATTAATAAAATTTTAAAGACTAAAGTGTCCTTAAAATAATATTCCTCCCCCCTATAAAATAAATAAATAAGTAAATAAATAAAATAAAATAAAGCAATATATGAAGCAAATGATTAAGCTTTTTTTAAACTATGACAGTAGTTAAGAAACGAGTTTACAAGTCTGTCTTGCATTCCAATTCCATTCGTTATTTATATTTGACAATTTCACCTTAAACCTATTTTTCTATTTAAAACAGTAAACCCCGCCTATTTAGTTAATTTTTTTTCTTCTAGTGTAAAAGATTCAAAATTTATCACCAATTAATCGATGAAGTAAATACCACTTGTGCGTATTTTTGTCAACATAAAATAAGGTGTTTAACACGAATACTCAATGTCACATTTACTTTTTTTTTTTCTGTATTGTTTTGTTTTGAAGAACGATGAAGGCGGGGCTGGTCTTCTTTAGAAAACAGGAATTCTTGATGCTAACACAAATATCTAAAAATCATCATTTTTGTTTCATTTCTTTCCGTTTGACGTTGTTGTTGTATAATTTGACCCGTAAATAAAAAATAAAAATATTTTGTTTAATTTTCTTTGTTATTTTAAAAGATTTGATTCGTTATCTCATGCAAAACTTTATAAGAGACGGCCCCCTAAACCACTCCTAAAGAAAGATTTATTTATATCTCGAAAACTAATAACTGGAATAAACTGCAAATTTGCACACCCATATTTTTCAGCATTAGGATTCATTTTATGCAAAAATTAATATACGTCATAATTCATAATTTTTATGAATATGAATTTATTAATATTTTTCAGAATTAAAAATATTTTTCAGAATCAAAAGTAATGATGGATTATGTTTGGGTTTCTTCACTGTATCTTGTAAAAAAGAAATTATATCGATCAAGTTGTTTTTTGTGAAGATATTAATAAAAGTTTGAAATATGAATTTAACATTAGCACCTTCAAACTTTGAACGCTTATAACTCTGTGAAAAAATAAGTAAAATATACAACCAATATACTTTTTCGCGTTGTCGCGATTCCAGGAATTCAAATATAAAATAAAAGTGGGGCATTACCATTGAAAAAATCAAAGTTGCTGCGCGTTTTAATATGTAGACGACCCCTAATTCAAAATTTCAGTTCATTTTCTGAAACTACTCACAATTCCCCGTCGAATGATACCTATTACATTTTTCTACATCGATTAGCAACGAAGTTACGTTGAGTGTTGCGTTTTTTTTTTTCCCCGACTGTACATACTTTGAATGCAGAAACTTTAGGCCACTGAAGGGATTAGGATTTGAGGAGGTTTAATCTAAACTTTCGTCTTAAAATTGATTTTGGCTGACAATTCCATCATCATATGTAAATGATTAATGAAAACCATTTTAATAATATAGTGGTAGATCAACCAGTATCGTTATGCTAGATCAAAATAATTAATTTGTTATAACATATTTCTTAAAAAACATTTGAAGTTATATACAGATCATAATGCAAGTCTAAAATTATTGTTTGGTTTTTAGCTTAGTTTGTAATAAAATGTACAACTTGAAAATATTTAATACTATATGGTATAAAATAAATGACAAGAAACTTTAATCTTTCGAATGATTACTGAAACCGAAAAATTTCATTTGAATTTCCGATCAATACCAAAATTATTTATGCAGTAAGGCTTCTTATATGCAAATATATCTATCACAAACCATTTTCCTATTCCACGTAATGCTATAACTGAATAATAAGAAAAATAAGGGTTCTCATGAATATAAAATGCTCTGAAAAACTTTGTGGCTAGAGGGATCACGTATAAATAAGATTTTATTTAACATAATATCTGGTTATTACTTTATTGATTTAGCATTTATATCATGCTTGCATATTCAAGATAAACAACTTAATTATTGATACCGAAAACAATTAAAAAAAGTTACTAGTTACATATACATGAACTGCAACAATATGTACTTTTTCAGAATTGATTAACAAAAAATAGGGTAAGTCAAAATAATTTTATCATGTTACATCATATTGAATTAAAGGTATCATTTGTACTATAACGTTTCTGTCAAATGGTTAATTCATACAACACTTCTTAGAATAAGCTCAGTTTTATTTTTTCTCTGATTACATTACCTATAAATGAATTTAGTAATAAAGCAAGGAACTTAATAATATGGACATATGTTTGTAAACACTCTGGAAAGTAAACAGTCAGTTCAGGGAACATTTTTTTTTTAAATTCCACTTTCCCCATTCTGCATTCAGCTTTAGAGTTTATTAAAAAAAAAAAAAAAAAAAACTTTATCCATTACCACTTTTTTCAATGCCTGTGAATTCTAAGTTATTCTTCCTTCTACTTTACTTCTATACAAAACTTTTTCTTTTCAATTATCTCTCTTTAATTTAATTATCTCTCTTTTTAAAGATCATAAATCGCAGTTTTACCATGTGGCGACTGTGGCATCATATATCCTGTTAGATTACCTTTTACATTCCTGAATGTATTTTTATACCTGACTAGCAGGCTTTGCCCGCTTCGCTGGACGTTAAACTTAAATGATTTATCAAAATGTCATATCTTTATTAATAACCTAAGTTCTCGCTGTGATTGGTAGAGGTTTTCTCGCTCCCAATGTTAGGAGTCTGGGTCCCCACTGTCTTCGGCACAACTTACCCACTTCTTACTTCCCCACCCTCAGCGGGTGAGTTCGATGTTTTGCAAAATCCCACTAATGTACATAATGCGTACACTTAATCAATATCCACACACCAAAATTCGCCATTCTAAGATAATTCAAAGCGAATTCAAACGGAAAAACATGTTTTTGCACATGTTTTTTGCCCTCCGACTCCGAGAAGGGGGGGGGGGATTTCGAATTTCGTGAAATGCAGTTACCATAAGTGACGGATGCATACAAACAATTTACGCACCAAATTTCGTGACCACAGAAGTCTTAAATAGACAGTATTATAAATAAAAAAAATAAATAAAAAATAAAAATTATACAGACACGACATTATTTCATTATTTAAAACATGAAAATCTGACATTGACAGATTTTAATTTAGTGCCAGAGGCCTACTGCTAAACTTGTTAATATCGACAAATTCTTCTTTAGTTAATTAGTGACGATCTAAATTCCATGATAAAGTTTTCATTAAATCAAACCAATGTGTTTCAGCTGCAGATATTGTAACAAATAACGTTGGCAGTCCAAACTGTCTTATGGCCGCAAAACAACGTTTTTCCTCTTTTTCCCAATGAGGGGGAGGTATGCCTTGGAGGGACTCATGTCAAAGGTGTGCCTTGGGGGGGACTCATGTCAAAGTTGTACCTTGGGGGGGGCTCATGTCAAAGTTGGGCCTTGGGGGGACTCATGTCAAAGTTGGGCCTGGGGGGGACTCATGTCAAAGTTGGGCCTGGGGGGGACTCATGTCAAAGGTGTGCCTTGGGGGGGACTCATGTCAAAGTTGTACCTTGGGGGGGGAGTCATGTCAAAGTTGGGCCTTGGGGGGACTCATGTCAAAGTTGGGCCTGGGGGGGACTCATGTCAAAGTTGGGCCTTGGGGGACTCATGTCAAAGTTGTACCTTGGGGGGGACTCATGTCAAAGTTGGGCCTGGGGGGACTCATGTCAAAGTTGTGCCTTGGGGGGGACTTCATTCAATAAATCCCCATTCAATAAACCGACTGAAATAGGCCCTTAGCACTATTAAGAGTGCATTATAAAAATTCGACAACGCTGTACCGACTGAAATAGGGGTACCTTGGGGGGGGACTCATGTCAAAGTTGTGCCTTGGGGGGACTTCATTCAATAAATTCCCATTCAATAAACCGACTGAAATAGGCCCTTAGCACTATTAAGAGTGTATTATAAAAATTCGACAACGCTGTACCGACTGAAATAGGGGTACCTTGGGGGGGACTCATGTCGAAGTTGTGCCTTGGGGGGACTTCATTCAATAAATCCCCATTCAATAAACCGACTGAAATAGGCCCTTAGCACTATTAAGAGTGTATTATAAAAATTCGACAACGCTGTACCGACTGAAATAGGGGTACCTTGGGGGGGACTCATGTCAAGGTTGTGCCTTGGGGGGGACTTCATTCAATAAATCCACATTCAATAAACCGACTGAAATAGGCCCTTAGCACTATTAAGAGGGTATTATAAAAATTCGACAACGCTGTACCGACTGAAATAGGGGTACCTTGGGGGGAGTCATGTCAAAGTTGGGCCTGGGGGGGTCTCATGTCAAAGTTGGGCCAGGGGGGGACTCATGTCAAAGTTGTGCCTGGGGGGGACTTCATTCAATAAATCCCCATTAAATAAACCGACTGAAATAGGCCTCTAGCACTAATTAAGAGTGACCTATAAAAATTCGACAACTGTACCGACTGAAATAGGCCTCTAGCACTAATAAATACAAAAAGCACAGCTTAAGTATCGGAACCCTTTGGTGACTTTAAATATTTTAAGCCATTTTTGCGATGAACTGAATTGGCTATCTCAATTGTGCAAATAAAGATCTTGGCGAGAAACGTCCGAGCTACTTCGGTACCGAATTTCAAATTTTGCCAAAGGGATCCAATACTAAAGCTGTTCCATATCGAATCTGGGTTGAAAACGAAAAAAGGGTAAAATAAATTAGAAATATCAGACCTATATTTATAAATTTGATACCGAATGAAAGCGGCGATTTTGCTGAATCCAGGGGTTCAAACAGGTTTTCAATGCGACAATTAGATTTTTAAAAAATAACTAAAGTATGAAATTTAAGTGGCAACGGAAAAACGGATAAAGGGAAAAATAAATTAGAAATATCGGACCAATCGTTACAAATTCAGTACCAAATGAAAGAGGTGATTTTTCTGAATCCTGGGGTGTAAACAGTTTTTCGATACGACAATTAGATTTTTTAAAATTAACTAAAGTATGAAACTTAGATGGCAACACTTCATTTCAATCTTTTCATAATTTGTAGTGAAAATCACGCGAATACAAAAGTCTTTAACTTAAAAATTTCTTTTTATATTTCATTTTTTCATTCAAAGCATTTTAGTGAAAAGATATTTATGGCGCATGCGCAGGCGTTTTTTACCCACAATTTAAACACTAATTATAATTTTGAAATTTCTATATATATAATTTCAAGTTGGGTGAAGACCTAAGTTTCTGCCAAGCGCCGTTGAATTCCGTCCAGCCGTTCTCGAGTGATGCCCGGACAAACGTGTTTTAGTCTTTTACCCCCAAGGGGGGGGAACGGGGAGGAATTTCCGAAAAGTTGATAGATATAATTTTAAGTTGGGTGAAGACCTAAATTCCTGCCAAGCGTCGTTGAATTCCGTCCAGCCGTTCTCAAGTGATGCCCGGACAAACGTGTTTTAGTCTTTTACCCCCAAGGGGGGGGGGAACGGGAAGGAATTTCCGAAAAGTTGATAGATATAATTTTAAGTTGGGTGAAGACCTAAATTCCTGCCAAGCGTCGTTGAATTCCGTCCAGCCGTTCTCGAGTGATGCCCGGACAAAAAAAGCGACATTCGGACACGATGACATACACACAGACACACACACACACACACACACACACAGGCAAAATTTTCTGAAGTCATTTTCGGCTTTCATGGGGTGTGAAACGTGAAGATATCGCAAAATTTTTCGATTCCGACAAATTTACAGACAAAACTCTGATTTTATTAATATAGATAAGCCACAGTGTATATATTTTTCAGTTATCTTATTCTATTTGAATATTTTTTTCATTACTTAGTTATTATTATTATTATTATTATTATTGATTAATATAGTATTTAACAAATAAAAGTTAAGCCTGAGTACTTAAAAAAATGTACCAGCTAAAAATTACAAAACTACTAATATATATCAGTAAATTAAAACAACATCAAAATTTAGTTGTATATTTCGAAAGAACTATTACTTAAAAGAAATATCTTTTAAATAATAGTTCCAGTTAACTTTTAAATAATCTCTCTCTCTCTCTCTCTCTCTGTGTGTGTGTGTGTGTGTGCGCATATATATAGAGAGAAAGAGATTAAAAAAAAGAAGAGGAATTAGAATTGAAATCAAACTATTACAGGTTAGTCTTTTTTAGGAAATTTATTAAAAGCAGTTGGAAAATGTAATTAAGAATAATCTCTGAGATTTTCTGGTAAAAGAAATATTTACATTAAACTGCAACGAATCCAATAAACTCAAAATTTTTGATTAGTTTACTATATTAAAAGTAAGTTTATTAGACTTTTAGACAACGTAAAGATTCTATAACATGTAAAAAAAGAGAAAAAAAAAAACTAAATATATAAGCAAAGTAACTATTTTGTCGATAATTGATTAAGATAAAAATAACCTTTTAACAATACCTATTATGTAATACAAATAAAATTGCCTAAAGGAATTATAAATTATAAAAATATGCAAATACTAAAAATATCATTATATGTATTTAATTGGTAGGCAAAAGATTGTACAAAGAGTATCTTAAAGTTTTAATTAATAATAATTAAGGGAGATAGAAACTTATTACTTTTTAATCTTAAGATATGTCTTCTTTATTACAACCCACAATTATTACATTTTACTATCTCAGGAAATATTTTCAACGTCTTAAACGCCAAAGAAAATACTAGAATAGCAAGCAGCTGTTTCGGTAGCATTTAGCGTATCGTCTTCAGTGCATGAAAAATGTGTGGAAAAGGTTCCTACTTATATAAGAAAGGAAACTCACAATAGAATTAGCTAGGATGTGGAGAATTACACAAAAGGAAATTCAGAAATGGTAGTTGTGAAAATATGTAGAAGAAATTAAGAAAATATGGACAATGAAAAATTTACAACAATCAGACAAATGGAGTGTGAGAAAGGTCTTAGAGATGATTAGATAAAAATTAAAGAGAAAGAATATTCTTTTGGTATTTATTATTGAGGATGGCAACAAGGCAAGAAGAGAAAATGAGATGAATGGAACAAGAAAAATATGGAACGTCATGTTAAAACTTTTTTTTTTTTTTTTTTTTTTTTTTTTTTTTTTTAACTAATATTGAACTAAATTTTTTGTAAATAATTTATCTTATTAATATTGTGTTAAATATATATGAGTCTTTTTTTTTTTTTTTTTTTTTTTTTCATTTATGAAGTTTGCGAATTTTATTTCAAACAGTGCATGATCACTTAAAATTGGCGGCAGCAGTGAGATAAACTTTATGTTCTTTCAAGAAGGGTTTCCTTAATGAAAAAAAAAAAAAAGCATAAAAACTGGCGAGTTAAATTAATGACATTGTTATTGTTATTGTTATTATAAAACTACGGGATGAATTGTTTTTGATCCAAAACCATTTTTTTTTCAAATAGTTTCGAACTGAATAAAAGTGATTTTGTCAATACCGACATTAGTAGTTATATATTAAAAAAAAAAAAAAAAAAAAAAAAAAAAAAAAAAACGAATTTCTGATTAATTTGTTATTGTTATACAGAGATGCAAATTTTAGATAAGGAGGACATTCTGTTTTAAAATTCTGAATTGTGATAGTGAATTACAAAAGCCTATAAACATATTCAAAAGTTGGTTAATATGATTCATTTGATATACCACTGAATTTTGGATAAAAACAAAACAATTGTTTCAAAAGTTTACGCACGATTACGTGTGCCCGGAATTTTTTGTTGACGTATGCAAATTTGAAACAGATGATATCACAAGCTTAGAGTAGTTATATTCTCTGGAAACGATAAAACTTCGTAGCTGAGATGAAGTGACCTAAAGATATTTAAGCAGATGTAGTTACAAAGATCTGGTTGTTGAAAGCTGAAGATAAGCTCGTTTCTAAATTGCAGCTATTAGTAGTAATAGACCACGGGAATTTATCGAGTTTTATCAAGAAGATGTAAGTATGAAGTAAAACGCAGACCTTGGAGACAACATGTGATGAATAAATGTGACGGTCGTCCGATTATGTTAACTTTAAAATAAAGATTAAATAATTTTAAATAAATGTCAACGCCGTTTCATTATAAGTTATTTTTACCTTGCAAAGTGAAATTTCTAAATCAGAGTCAAATTAACCCTGCATGCACTTCTAGATATATTGAAATTTCCACCATACTGTTCATAAATACTGAATAATGAGCATTTCTTTGTAAATGTATTACTAAATTGAAGTTTTTGATATTATAAGACCTCTGATATGCGTAAAAATAAATTCTTGTTTTATGAAGACTAATGTTTTGTCATTCCTATGAATAAAATTTAGCTGAAAATCATTGCGTAGAGCTTTTTAAATATTTTATGGTATCTAACATTTAATTCTAAGTAACTGCATTTTTAATTTTCAACTCCATAATTTGCCCCAACAGTGTCCGACAGTTTCGGTTCTCAAAACTCGTATACGAAAAATATCTGGCACAAGCCTATGTCAACATGAAAGACATGTCAACATGTCAGAGTTTTGCGTGTTTATCTCCGAAATTCTTGTGAAACTTGTTGGCATAGGTGGACTCTGCTCAGTTCCCCATCATATTTATGCTCTCATAAATTTATAGTGCGAGACATATTATTTATAATCATGTTAAAAGAAATGAATTTGACCAAATCTTGATACAGTGACCGAATGAAATCCCCGCCTAACAGTCTATTCATCGTTCATTTCGATATGCTTATGTTATTCTAATCTATTAATTTATTTTATCAGGGTCAATTTCGTTGTTTAGTTTTTATGCTACTATTTCCAATGCAATAATCCTCAAAATTCCTATTTATATGAAAAATTTATAATTTCGCTATGTTGATAAAATCGTAAATTACGAATAATTTACGAAATTTTCCAAGTAGAATATTTGTATTCAATCATGTTCAAACAAATATCATAAATGTACTTTTGAAGTTGTCTAATGTATTTATGATCCTCCAAATGGAAGTTTATGCTCAATTTTGCCTTATTCTGACATGTTAAGTAAATCGTAAATTCCAAATAACTTACGAATTTTTTAAATTGGAAAAACCATAGTCTATGATATTCATGCCAGTATCCTAAATAATATTTCGAAAGTGGTTTGACATCTTTACGATGAAAATATCCCTCAAAATTGACGTTTATGCGAAATTTTGCTCTATTGTGCCATGTTAAGAAATTCGTAAATTTCCAATAACTTGCGAAAATTTCAAAATAGCATATTTATAGTTACTGATGTTCATTCCGACATCAAAACTGATATTTTAAAACTGGTCTGACATTTTTACAGTAAAAAGTTTCCTTTTAATGCACGTTTAAGTGAATTTTTGTCCTATTCTCCCATGTTAAGAAAATCTTAAATTTCGAATAACTGCTGAAGTTTTTTAATTTGAATGTTGCAAATGAATAGGGTTCTTGCCAGTATCGAAAGTAGTATTTTAAAACTGATCTGACCTCTCTGCGATCATTTTTTCGTGAGATATCGTATAAACAGACTAACAGACTAATACACTAACGGACTGACACACTAACGGACTAACACACTAACAGACACCCTACAGACAGACACCATACAAATTTTGTCATTTTCGGATTCCTCACACCTGAAAACGTATAAAAAAAGTCAAAAAACCGGGTTCGAAAATTTTCACGATTACCTAAGTTCCCCATACCTATAGTATGATGGGGAACTAAAAACGGAATAGGACGCCCTTAGAACGACCCCACATAGAGGTCATTGGTGTAAACAATTTGCGTTTTGTCACAAAACCAACACCACCAGCCCCCATAATCTTATCGAAAACTAACTAAATAAATCAATGAATAAATTAGCGTGCAAAATTTAGATAGTCATGTACTTTATTAAATATATCTTTAAAGTCTTGATTCAATGATTTGACTATTAACATAAATTGCTCTATAGAAAAAAAAAATATACATATGAGGCAAAATTATGTAGTTTTCAATTTAATATATTGTATTTTTTCCAATTATTTAAATTAAAATAAATCTGACGTTCCGTGCAACTTCTATTCATAGAGATTTGGTGTCTTTACAAGATTATATTGATCTCAAACTATTAACGTAAACAAAATAAAACAAAATACTCGTTTTATTTGTATCATGTAAACATAACAGAAAACACACTTTTTTATTTGTATGCTTTATCTATAATTTGTATTCTTGATTCTTTTTTTTTTTTTTTTTTTTTTGAAATTGTTACATTATATACGAAATATTCATCTTTCATGTTTATTTTAAAAATAAATATTCTGTTTTCATACAAAATATGTCCGTTTCTATTACCTAAGTATGATGTTATTTGGTATCTATTTAGATGAATATGAATATCGAATATTTTAAAAAGTATGTCTCATTTTGACCTCAATAAATTGTTTGTCCTTAAGTATTTTTCGTTGTGGTCCAATAATATTTGCACTGATTATAGAGATGTCAAAGTCATTTAAGTAAGCACAGAGTAAAAATAAATAAATAAAAATATACATGGAGAAAGAATGATTTTAGTATTACATAACAATAGTATTAGACTAAATTTTGAAAATAAACAGAAAATTTATTAAAAGTAAAAAAAAAAAAAAAAAAAAAAAATTATAGCCCTATCTGATTTACTTCTTATAATTGTTTTGGAATGTTTAACTGAAAATATTCCAATAATACCTGATTCAATTTTAATTTTTTCTATGTTATTTTTCTTTTAAATGCTTCAAAAAGAAGGGAGATCATCACTTACAACTTTGATATATTTAAATAGTCCGGTTCTTATTTTCCTTTACTTAAATATTTCTTAAACATTTAAAACAAGAAAAAGTTTTAATAGCTAAAACCCTGGATAGTTTATAACACAGGTATTTACTATAACGTTATGAGTTACTTTATTGATAATCTTTATTTTATCCATAATATGTTATCATTTTTTTTTTTTTTTTTTACTTTTCAGTTATTTTATATCGCTGATAAAAATTCCATAGGAACAACAAAATTGAAAAAAATGTTTTTATTCATAGAAAATATACAATTTATATGGATTAAAAAAGAAAAAAAAATACAACAATAAAAAAAGTACTGAGTGGGCCACAAATCTCCGATTCTTTATTGATTACATTTTAAACTTTAAAATAAAATCAAGTAATTAAAGCACAGGAGTGCGGCTTAAACTAAAATGCTTTTTATGATGAAAATATTTGATTAAGTAAATAAAAATAAATAAATAAAAATGAATAAATAAAATAGTCTTAAAATTTGCCCATACGTCAAAAGCAGTGCGCGAAACGTCAGAAATACAATATAAGCTATTAAAGAGCATTTAGCTCAAAACACATTCAATTCAATGCATGAATACGATAGAATTGATTGTGGAAGACTCTGGATTACACGTGTTATTCGTGTCTTTAATACTTTTAATGTCAAGAATAGGTTTAATATTTTGTCTTTCACGTAGTCCTTGAAGAAGAAATAAGCGGAGGGCTAGTCTGTGGATTGAAGTGGCCATGGCAATACTGCAAATAAAGAAAACAAAAGATAAGTAGTGCCAACCGAAGGGAAAAATTTTGAGCTAATTTTTCCACTTTCTGAAGTCATATTTTCCCCATAAGAAGTATCATAATGCAATGCGTACTGTTATACACCACTTACCTCATTTTACGTATAAAAAAGGTTAAAATGTATCAGGATTTTAGCAAACTCTCCATCAAATAATACGTTTAAAATTTCTTTGTCTGAAGGATATTCGTTAATGGAAAGTTTTTATAATATGTTAGCAGGTGAATATGCATTTTTAAACAGAAAGTAAAAATTCTTTTACCATCTTACTGTTTAAGTAATTTATTTATTCATGAGATATGTTGCTATCCCACAAACACAGAGACACACACAGACTAATCACTGAAAACCTTTTTTAGGCTTTAGGGGACCCCAAAAAGTGTAAATATAACAAACTTTCAATTTCGATATTTGACTTTAAAATATTACTTTTTCTACCATATATAACGTTAAGATAAAGTACAAATATCTAAAAATTGTGATTTTTGTTTTAGGGGGGAGGGGGAGGAAAAGAGAAAGTAAAAAGCTTGATGAGAATGTTTTAAAGATTTAAATTCAGATAGCAAGAGTCTAGGGTTAGAAGAGTATGTGGCAGAATTCTTCTAAAGTAGTCCACCGATATTGTTTTCTGTAATCTGATAGCTCGAGTAATGTGCAAGTTTTTGATTAATTTGATTTTTGATTTAATTTGATAAAATGATTTTTAAGTAATTGATGGTTATAAAATTTGGCGGCAATTCGATTTAGAACATTGCCAATGTTTCAGCGTATGCAGCATACTGTTAATTTCAAACATCCTGACGTAAATGGTATTACTTTAAAGAATATCTTCTGCATTCTCGAAACATGTGAATATTTTTGAAAAATATACACATATCAGGTACACTATGCACTTGAGCATATTCAAGTATGATCTATTTATATATAGTACCGCTATATTATAGTGACCATATTACAGTACCTTCATAATATTTTAGGCTTAATAATCGTTAAAATTACTGAATTACAGAGGTATAGTTCATGCTAAATAAATGAGAACTAAAATGGTAATAATCCTGATAAATAATTTCCATTTTACCATTTTTCAAAATTCAGAAAAACGATTTCAAAATATGGACTGTCTTCGAATTTCGAGGACATATGGTTATCATAGCTATATACAAGTAGATCTAGCAGAAACTTTGGTGTTTTGGAAAAAAAAAAAAAAGCATAATATTTTTTTCATGGCTTACATAACACGGAAACAGTTCTAGATAAGACTGAATTAATAACTGATTTTGGTTCCAAATGGATTCTTTGTCATTTCTTTTGATTTGATAGATTAGATATAGCTATTGTTCTACTACTAGCGTAATTTTCATCATTAGAAAATATTTATTCATCACCAGATTTTGATAAGAAATTTCTTTTAATTTTCGATTTATTAAAGTCGCAATCACACAGTTTTATAAATTAAATGCAGATGATTAAAATTATTCAAGCTTTTTTCAGTGGAAAACAATTTAAAATGTGACTGTAAGGAAATATTTTGGCGATGATAATGTTGTATTAAATAAAAGAAAATATGTAATTTATAGAAAATCATAAGAAGAAATGTGCCTCTGACAATAGAAATATAAGCATAAGAAATATAATATATAAGAAGTTCTTAAGCATAGTGAGTAAAAAATGTTAGTTTAAAATAAAGCGTGGATAAATTTAATTGTATTAAAGTAAAAATACTGGTAAACATATAAATTGGCTGCAGGACTGGTTGGTGTATCTATTCATCGAGAAATATCGATTTATTGTATATGTCGAAAATCCGATTTCAACTTGCGTCAATGTTTGCTAATATCGATTTTACATCTATATTGCTAAATCGACTTAACTTGTACTGATTCATGATAATATCGATTTAGGTTTAAGCTGTTTTTTTATATATACATCATCGATTATGGCAGTATCATTAGCGTATGCATTATATAAAAACCAGCTGCGGATTTCGGAAAGTAGACATCGATTCAGCTTGACTGTCGATTTCTGGTATGAAAGGGTTTTATGGTATAATAATATCGTTTGTAGTTGTTCAGTGACATGATTATATCGATGTGACTATCGACCTTTTGACCACTTAAGCTGGATGTGAGAATTCATTTCGATTTTGGAGTTCAACAAGAATGATTTATTTGAGTAATTTTTGACAATTTTATAGAACATAAAAATTTTCGACAAAATACAATACTCTTGAAAAAATAATTCTCTAAAATATTTTAAATTTAAGCATACTGTTTAATGTTAGATGTATTAATATAAAAACATTCTTAAATGTTAATATAAATTTTCTAATATCGATATATCTTTATATCGTGATATAAAACTGGTTATCGTAGATTTTCAACATCGCTCACTCCTAATTGGCTCATATGAAAAAAATGGAAAATGCTTTAAATGCTTTAAATGAACTTTCAATTTAATACAAGATAAATTATGCATCTAATGCTTTATGAATGGCACTAGTAACAGATACATTCAGCTAAAATTTCTAAAACCTTTTAAATATTCATGATTAAAATTAATGGTCTCTAATCACTATAAATTCTATAGAATAATGTCATTAACTTCATTATATGTATTCACCACTTAATGAAATTTTACTCTATTGAATTCCTAGATGCTTTTCAAAAGTTTCGTGTTATCAATAAAACTAAGATAAGCGATCGTAAATCTTAGTTAGAGAAATTTATGGCTGTCTTTATTTATCAACAGCGTTTCACGAAAAGATTTAAGAGCTATAAGGGCTATAAACACATGCAATTAATGTGAATAAATATATTAGTATACGAGTTGTTGCCATCTATAAATACTGAATATTACTCCTCGTTTATAGAAACATTAAGTTGTGCTGGAGAACAGTTAGAGAAATTATTATTTCATAAAGAAAAATATTCTGTTAAAGGGAATAATTCCTTTATGGGAATTACATTAAAACCAATTAAACATAAAATACTCTAAATAATTTAATGATATGAAACAATTGAACATTGTACAATTTCAAATGTTTTAACGACAAACGAGTGAAACTTATGAAACAATAAGTGTGGGAAAGAAATAGATTCACAATAATTTTTTTAATACGTAGACATGTAAATAATAATTCAAAGACTGAAAGACTGTAATAACAATAATTTTGATATTATATATATATATATATATATATATATATATATATATATATAAAGAGGATTGGAACTCAAAAATGCATTATATATTATACGATCATTTTATAACCAGGAATATATGAACCCCTTGTATATGAACCCCATGCAATCTCTTGTATGATTTAAAATACACTAAATATTCAGACACTAAAATTTTCAGATACATTAAGGGGTACAACTGGAAATTACTGGAATTGCATTTTCGTTTGCGTTAAGCATTTTTAACACTTTCCAACAATGTTTAAGAATGATAATGAATTCAGTTAGTCTGCCTAACTGTCCTTTTCTCTTCTCTCTGTCCGTTGTTTAATAACGTAACAAGAGAAACTTGAAGGTTAAACGAAGTAACGAGTACGTACAGTTCAAAAGTGTTAATAATCAATGCGACCTTTTTTGCATTTAGATAAACTTCGCAAAACTGAGTTTCATATTGAATGAAGTTAAAAAAGAAAAAGAATTTGACTACTAAAAGTGAAATTTAAAATAAATATGTAAAATATTAATGGGATCTTAAAAAAAAAAAAAAAAAAAAAAAAAAGCGTCATTTATAATCGATAAAATACCATAATATAGACGGTATCTATTTACATTATATTAACCATTTTTTGCCAAACTTTAATTATAGATTGATATTCAGAGTTTTTACTACCACTTAATTTTATTATAGACTAATCGTTGATATCTATTTAAAAAAAAAATAAATAAATAAAAGAATAAAATATATGAAATTTCTGGTTTCCAGATTTCCCTTTGGGAGAACCCTGAAAACGTTCTCCGGTTTGAAAAATTTAAATGTTTTGTTTTAATAAAATTCCTCTACTAATAAATAAATCTCTATTTACTTTCAAAAAGTGACGCGCTATTTTTTGTCTAAAATAAAATTATAGTGAAAATTATCTAAGATTTTTTTTCCTGCTTCTGAAATTAAACTGTAACAGAAAAAAAGAAAAAAAAGTGTTAAAGTTTTGCATAGAAATATTAGTTTGGCAAAACTAAAATCAAAAACTGGCTTACAATCAATAGAAAGATATTAAAACTTCTTCACACACCATAAATTTTAAGTCAGCAGAACCGGTTTCGAAAGAAATCTTGAATGTCGTTTACGTGAACATTCTCGATATGTTGTTAATCAAGAAATTTCTAAATCTTCTATTGCAAAGCACAGTTGGGAATATGATCATAGTTTTAATTTTAAGAGTGCCAAAATTATCTTTCATGCCAAACGCGTTTCCGAACTGGATTTTTTGGAAAATTTAGCTATTTACCTTAATCATGATAAAATTGTCAATGAAAAATCTGATTCCACTTTGCTGTCTACAGCCTGGAAAAATTTGTTTAATTCAATTAAATAATTTCCTTCATTATGTTTATAACATAATAATAGTTATAATATAGTAATTCTAATAAATATTTATAATAAAATAATTCTAATAAAAAAAATACAAAAGTAATAAATAAATAAATTTTATTAAATTTACTTATTAGTATAATATTAATTAAAAAATAAAACAAATAAAATAAATTTAATTGTTTACTCCTTCCCTCCCTCCCCCCCCTTTTTTTTTGTGTGTGTGTGTGTACGTGTGTTCCTGTCTGATTGATCCTGCATGATGCTTCTTCCTATTGGTTGTTTGTGTTGCTCCCCCCCTCTGGATTTTGCCCTGCTTTCAGTCTTGCTTTTGCCTCCAAGGCAGTAGTACGTGTTTTTTGCACCTGATGAAGAAAGGCTACGTCCTTTCGAAACCGGTTGTGCTGACTTAAAATTTATGGTGTGTGAAGAAGTTTTAATATCTTTCAAAATTAGTTTGGGTTTATCATAAACTCTTTGTGCGTTAGAAATGATGATTTACAGATGAAAAAGACAATTAAAGGGATGTCCGCATTGTTTGGCTGTTTGTATAATCGTAATGTATACTTCTGTTTCTCTTTTGTAATTTAATTTGAAATTCGATAATTATTAAAATACAAATTGTTTAAGAATATGACAATTTGTTAATTGTCTTTAATTAAAAAAGTATTTTATATATTCTCTAAGCTCCGAAAACTCTAACTGAAAAGAAAAAAAAAAAAAAAAAAAAAAATATATATATATATATACGTGTGTGATTGTTTAACGACGCATTAGAGCTGTGCAGTAGGTAAACGGCGTCGTTCAGGGATTAACCAGAGATATGCCCCCATATTTTAAATCCTATGAAGCGAGTATGACTCCCTTCCTTTGGTAACTGCAGAGAGTATTCATGAGAAATGAATTATGATTTCAACTTTAATTTAGCTCACATAATTTACAAAGTTAAATCTATACATGGATATCACTTCTTTGAAGCTTTCCACGTGTATAAAAGTCATACAAATTATCAGTTGTGACTTTTTTCCCCTCTCTTCTGTCTGATTGTGCGAAATCTCCTAATATTATTAAAATCTGTACGCGTGTGTGTTTCTGTCTGTGTGTGTGTCTGTGAGAAACGGCTTGAAACAGCAAAGGCTCCGCCGCTAATGGTCGCACGGACTTCGAACAGGTACCGACGGACAGAGAATTTATCGCAGATGTACGTTATCTAATTTGCTAAACGATGCGACCCTAATTAGCGGAGATATTAATTAAAATGTCGACCCAAGTCTAACTAAAAAACGATTCAAAATGGCACGCGATCATCATTTTCGACCGGAACCGCTTACCTCAAAAGAAGAAAGAGAAAGAGGAAATTTCGTGGGTTTTTGTAAAGCGATCGCTGCCGATCTGTTGGAAATATCGAAAATACACCTGTACCACGAGAAAGAGCATTTATTACCGATTCTTACGGTACAATTAAAAAAAAAAAAATACGGATTTTTTATATTTAAAAAAAAAATTAAAAAGGGTCGAACATTTCTCTTTTTCGCGATCGTCTTTTTTGAAACGCCCTGTACGACCGAGTAACTGTTCCATTTCTTAACAACTGGTATATAAGGAAAGGTCATTTAATCCTCTTTCGAACCATATAAACATTTTTACAAAATACGGATTAGCGATCCATATTTTTAGATTTTACGAAACATCGATTTTTTCACAAAACATTTTATAACTCGAAAGCGTTTAGAGATAAATCATTTCTTTTTCTTTTTTTTTTTTTTTTTTTTTTTTTTTTTTTGTATATAGATCTCGCTTCAACATTTGAATTCCCAAAAGATTGAGAGAAAATTTCAAAAACTGAATGAGTTTTAATTTTTTTAATTTTAGGCTTTAAAGCATTGGAAATCGCGAATTTCATTCCAGATTGAATTCCGTATTCAAATTAAGCAGCTGTCGGTTTTCGTCACCATGGGAACCTGTTTAGAGAGCATTTCTCGACGGAAGCGAAGAAAAAAAAACAGCGATAAACATCTGGTATTTAACGATGTCACGTGTTTTGGTACTGCGATTAAAAATTGCAATTTTGAAAAGGCTTCAGTTTTTCAATGTCGAACACTAAACTTGGTACAGAGAACGAACATCACAAGACAGCCTTGCAGTTCAAAATTCATCGACTTTGCAAAAAATTTACGTTTTAATTGGAAATTAAATTTTATTCTAATACGCGTATTTCAATTTCTAATTATGATTAATTTATTTTTAATACATCATTCGAAAGATATTTTAAAGTTCTTTTATATTATACAAAGTTTTCAACAGATTTACACGTTTTGAGGTGTCCTGAAACAGTTTTCTTTTATGGCGCTGTAATATTTTCAAATTTCAATATTTCAATTTCTAATTATGATTAAATTATTTTTAATACATCATTCGAAAGATATTTTAAAGTTCTTTTATATTATCGAAAGTTTTCACCAAATTTACACATTTTGAGGTTTCCCGAATGTTTTTTCTTTTGTATCTCAGCTACTAATTAAAATAATTTCATAAGTAATGCATCATTAGAAAGCTTTTTTGATTTGGAATCGAACAGTGGAATACAGAAATTTCTACCGCCAGATGGCGCTGTAATTTTTTCAAATTTCAATATTTCAACGCGTATTTCAATTTCTAATTACGATTAAATTATTTTTAATACATCATTTGAAAGATATTTTAAAGTTCTTTTATATTATACAAAGTTTTCAACAGATTTACACGTTTTGAGGTGTCCTGAAACAGTTTTCTTTTATGGCGCTGTAATATTTTCAAATTTCAATATTTCAATTTCTAATTATGATTAAATTATTTTTAATACGTCATTCGATACACATTTAAAAGTACTGTTACATTATCGAAAATGGAATTATATTATCGAAAGTTTTCACCAGATTTACACGTTTTTAGGTCTCCTGAATCAGTTTTCTTTTGTGTCTCAGCTACTAATTAAAATAATTTCAAAAGTAATACATCATTAGAAAGCTTTGTTTATTTGGAATCGAACAGTAGATTACAGAAATTTCTACCGCCAAATGGCGCTGTAATATTTTCATATTTCAATATTTCAATTTCTTATTATGATTAAATTATTTTTAATACATCATTCGAAAGATATTTTAAAGTTCTTTTAAATTATCGAAAGTTTTCATCAGATTTACACGTTTTGAGGTGTCCTGAATGAGTTTTCTTTTGTATCTCAGCTACTAATTAAAATGATTTCATAAGTAATACATCATTAGAAAGCTTTTTGGAATTGGAATCGAACAGTGGAATACAGAAATTTCTACCGCCAGATGGCGCTGTAATATTTTCAATATTTCTATTTCTAATTATGATTAAATTATTTTTAATACAAAATTCGAAAGATATTTTAAAGTTCTTTTAAATTATCGAAAGTTTTCTCCATATTTACACGTTTTGAGGTGTCCTGATTACGTTTTCTTTTGCATCTCAGCCAAATGAGTTAGATCGTTCAAAATTGGTATACGTAGGTTAATTAAGAGGGCCTGAAAGGGTGGAGAAGAAATAGGCGTGCACAGCGCGCGTATCCTTTAACTTGTGCACGCGCACAGCGCACGGGACTGCGCTGCCGAAGGCAGTGGGGACCCGTCCCGACTTTTTAACCAATGAGAATTGATTTTTTTGATTTTCTTCTTTTAAGAATAAATATTTGATTTGAGGAGGAATATGTGCGCGCAGCGCGCGTATACCTTCACACGTGCGCGCGCATGGGACTGCGCTTCCGAAGGAAGTGGGGACCCGGTATGAGTTTTTACACGATCAGAATTTTTTTTTTTTTTAGGAGGCACGAAAGGTCAGGGAAGGAATAGGCGCGCGCAGCGTGCGTATACCTTAACTTGTGCGTGCGATGTCGAAGGCAGTGGGGACCCAGTCCGACTTTGTACCCGATGAGAAATGATTTTTTAAATTTTCTTTTCTTAAGAATAAAAATTTGACTTGAGAAGGAATATGTGCGCGCAGCGCTCGTGTACCTTCTTACGTGCGCTCGCAGCGCGCATGGGTCTGTGCTGCCGAAGGCAGTGGGGACCCGGAGTGAGTTTTTACCCGATCAGAAATGATTTTTTTTAGGGGGCACGAAGGGTCAGGGAAGGAATACGCGCGCGCAGCGCGTGTATACCGTAAGTTGCGCGCACGGGACTGCGCTGCCGAAGGCAGTGGGGAACCGGGCCGACTTTTTACCCAATCAGAAATGATTTTTTTAAAATTTTCTTTTCTTAACTCTTAAAGTTACTGTTAGTGATTCATTAATTATAGTGATTGAGAGATTTTGAGAATTCAGTCATTATAGTGATTCATTTAAAAATACTGACCCGCTAGCGGGTGAAGCTCGCTAGTGTTATATAAAATCCCGAATTTCTTAAATGTTTCCAACAGTTTTCACAATATCCATCCTTGAAACTCGTAGAAATTTTGAAGGATTATCAAACACAAGTCCGATTTCCTTTGTGTGTGCTGTATAGAAGCACAAATCCAACTAACTTTGTTGCCCTGATGGAGATATTCTAAATGCTACCGAAACTGCAATCTGTTATTTTGTTTATTATTTAGCCCTTTTTGCGTATTAGTATTTTTATTTTGAATTTTCAAATAGGTGTGTATGTATAAATAATGACTGAGTGTAATGTCAGATATATGTATTATAAAATAGTTCTTGTTATTACATTTTAGTTTTTACCCCAATATACAAAATGTATAGTTGTTGAAAGAAAAAAAAATGTATTTTTCTTTTGTTAAGTATGTTTTAAAAATGAATTTTAGAAATATTATTTTATAATAACGTATATATTTATTTAAATCTTGCAAAAACTTTGATTTAGAAATTCTTCATAAAAGGTTTTCCAGAGAGTATCTATATGAGCGCTTTTATAAATCAATTTTACGGTAAAAAAAAAATAAGGCATAAAATTCAAATCCATGTTGATTCAAAAACTAAGATCAACTTTTAGAAGTAAAATACGAGTTTTAGTAGAAGAAGTGATAAATTTCATCTTCATCATCTTGAAAAATTGTCAGTTTTTATTAGAAGAAATATCATAAATCTCAAACTTTTTATGACTTTTTTAGCTCGTCCCAACTTTCAGAGTCTTCGTGCATTAATGAAGTGTTCATAAATTTACGGTTCTAAAGTAATATGATTGAGTATAAATTTATAAACATTTTTATCGCGTACTAACATTTTTCTTTCGTTTGTAAAAAGTTGAAATGTTATGCCTAATTGAATGTATCTTCATTTCTATCTATTGTGAAGTGAGTGGAAAAAGTATTTTGTAGTAATTAAAAATTTCATAATGACATGAATAATAATGGCAATCTTTTTATTATCGCAATATTTGAAATTGTTTGAAAATAACACAATTAACACTTCTACAAATTTTAAATATAATTTTGTTGATCTCAGTCTTTTCAGTTTCAAAAATTGTATTAATACATGTGTAAAAAAAAAAAAAAAAAAAAAAAAAGAGAAAGTATATACAAAATGAAATTTTTATTTTACCATGTTATGATAAATAATGTGTTGGTTAAAAAAGCATTGTATTGAGCATTACGTGGAATTTACAATATAGCATGTTCCATGAGCGATCTTTAATTAGTTACAGCATGACGGAGACAAATGCTCTCACGTATTGGAGAGCATTTATATTAATACTCTGTATTTGTATTTTAATGGTCTTAATAATGCTGAAAAGCTTGCTAGTTTTTCCATATGCACTCTGTCCTTGACATAACCCACGAGGAAAAAAAAATATATTACTCGAATAGAGAAACAGTGAATATGAAGACCAATTAACGGCTAAACTGTACACATTTTTGAAATTCTGTGTAGTAATCAGATTATATATATATATATATATATATATATATATATATATATATATATATACATATATTATTCTTATTGCCAGTATATATAAAATCCCAACACGTTTTAGATTTCTTTTGAAGTTTGAGGATTTTATCTCCAACGAACAGCGAAATATAAACGTTTATTTGTGGAGAGTTATGTTTTTAAAGCACGCATTATGGTGCTATATTATTATTATTTATTTTTAGATAACTCACGTCTCTATAAATATGATTCGGATCTCAAGATGCATAGAGTATTTATCAACATCTTATTCCAGTTACTACATAATATTTTTTCTTCACTACGCATATATGCCATCATTAGTTTGGGTTAATTAGTTTTTAAATGACAGCTATTGTATTTCAATAAGCAAAAATTAGAATCCATTATTTATTCGTAAACATTTGGCTTTGATTCAAAATTTTCAAAACATATTGAAATAATGTATGTTTAACATATAGTTATAGAAGAATATATAGTTATAGACATTCTACATATATTTAATTTAATGCTTAAAAAAAAAAAAAAAAGCAGATAATGGCAGATAATGTTAGAGTAATGCTTACAAGGGTTTTTAAGGAGAACGAAATCTGTTTGTGAATATAAAGAAGGTATATTTTTTATTGTACATACTCTGAACAAATTTTATAATGTTGGTTTAATATAATGGAAATTAATTGCGTGACGGATATAATTCTTTTCAGTATTTACTATATAAATGAACATAAATTACTTAGCATTTATGTCTGATGTTTATAATATGGTGGAAAAATAATTAAAACATTAAAAAATCAGAAATTCAGAATGCTGTGGTTTGAGGTAAGGTTGTTTAGCTTAACTATGTACTTTTTTGATAGATAAATACCTAAGTGGCCAAAATAGTAGAAACACTTATAATTATACACATTTTATCGATTATATTCAAACATATGTGGTTTTAACCAGGTTTTTATTGCAATTAATTATAATACAATATACATTTTTTTAATGGAAACACTGCAACTTTATTTTTAAATTAAAACATAATAAATTTAACCGCCTTTCTTTGAAGCTTCAATGTAATGCCGTTAAATTTATTATGTTTCAACATATTTTATTTCAAAATAAAAATCTGGATAAAACCCTTTAAGGATATGTCTTTTACTACAAGCAACTGAATTTCAATTTATTCTATCGCACAAACCTTTCTGAATTTTAATGTTATTTGAGTGTTTTTTTTTCTTTTTTTAGTGTACCTCTATATATTTCGCTAATAAATTATGTAAATGAAATTTTGTTAACATACGCATGTTCATGTACAGTTAAAAATTATTTAGTAAATACCGGGTTATTACAAATAAATCATCGGGATTTGATACATTACTACGTCCGAACTTGGAAACGTATATGTTTCCATGACAACGCAAACGAGAGGGCGTTAACTACAGTTTCATGCTGTGTATGTGCGTGTGGTTACCATTAACACTCCTATAATACGTGCTGACTCACAGCTGATCATTGTTGCCCAGCGGTGACGTAGCTTGGTGACGTTTAGTTGCAGACGTATTACTCGGCGTCTTTATCGCCTAAAATGGCGAGTTTGCCTGAACAGAAGAGCGAATTATTGTTTGTACTTGATCAGTTTGGCGGTAATATTTGGCGAAATTTTCTTATAACCCTTGTAAAAAGTAGCGATCACTGTTGCTGTTAAATTAATTAATTTTAAATATTTATACACGTTGAAAAGTAGTGTAGGTTGTAAAATACAACATTTAGATAATCAAACAGCAATAAAAATAAATAATTGATACAAAAAATACAAGAAAGCATATCATAATTATATTTCATATTTGTGATTGAAAGCTAAGCGTACAATTTTCTTTTGGACAATTAATAGCCCATTTCTTTCGCCTTTTTTCATGTGTTGGAAAAGCAGTTCTGGTATGATTTGAGGAATTTTCGACTGCAAAACCTCCATTTTATGTGATTTAATAACACTTGAAATTCGGACCGCATGGGCAATAATCGCTGAGTGGGAAACAGAATGCCTGATGAGCCAGCCTGTATTAGAGGAGCTCTAGTCGCCATGGTTGCTGCGCGAACGTCATATTCAAAATAGCGACTGGACAGCAGAAAGCGTTTTGTGTACTAGAATTTTCAGTGTGGATCGCTCATAACCGTTCAGAGAGCATTCCGGCGGGCATACAAATGCAAACCTCTAACCCAACAAAGAATTCTGCACTGGTATCGACTAGGGTGCCTCGATAAGATAAGAGTGGCGGCAGATCTGTGACAGATTCTCATTGGACAAGAGTGGCCATCAGCCGCCCGGGGCGATTGTTGGATGATGCTCCGTAGGTTTTACATTGAGAGTTTCGGATATGTCGAAAAAATCATTTTTATCTCTTGATATTAAATAAGTTTGATTTTTCTTTTTTTTCAGAAATACATTAAGAAAGATTAATTGTAATATATCAAATCATTTTTTACTGAATAAGGTTAATTATTAATCTGTTTTATTGACTTTATTGATGGACGCGATAGGCAGATTCTTTTATTAGCCTGTTTCATAGCTTATAAATTGATATAAATAGAGAAAAAACTCTATGATTATTGTCATAACTGATCTGTAATCATCTTATTTATTAAATATATTACTTTTGTCCTATTTTTGTGCTATTTTAAATTAAAAAAAAATTATGATTTTATTAATAAATGAAAGTAGAAACTTTTAGCGATATTTAACATGGTTCTTGGCGAGAGATTCTTCGCCACTGTTTTGACATATTTTCTTAGAGAAAGACAAAAACTTTATAAGTATGTACCTCTGTGTGTGTTATGTGAAAGTGTATGTACTAAGGAATATATAAATTAATTGTTTCTTATTTATCAAGTCTGACTAATTACGAATTAATGTTTAATTTTCTTACTTTAATTACTTCTTTAATTACTTTATGAATTGTGATATACTATGATTATTTAAATGAATATTTATTATAAACATAGAAAAAAAAAACCGCTGTTCTTTTGAAATAAATCGGTTCAACCCAACTTTTAAAAATTTGTTAGAAAGATTGCTTCTTGATAAATATACACACACAGTAAGAAAGAAAAAAAATCTGGAGTGGCTCCACTCGACTTTCCGAACATTGAGTAATTAACAGTTTTGTAGATAAAGTAAAGAAAGAGGAGTTGTTAGAGTGTTTGAGTATCTTTCTCCATCTATTACACGATGTTTTATTTAATGCTACTGAACTTTGAGCCCATAGATCATAATGATAAAGAATTTTTCGTTGTGTCCCTGTAAAAACCTATAAATGCTAAATTCATCCAAAATGCTTATAGTTAGTGCAACAGTGATTTATAATACTCATATAAATTTTCAGCTCAATTCAATAAGGCGTTTAGATGCTATCGTACTTTTAAAAATTTAGTCCCATAGGCCATAATGATAAAGAATTTTTCTTTGTGTCCCTGTAAAAAAAACTGTAAGTGCTAGATTCACCAAAGTCTATACAGTTAGTTTAACAGTGATCTATAACATGTGTACAAATTTTTTGCTCAGATTAATAAGGCGTTTAGGCGCTATCACACTTTTAAAAATTTGGCCCCATAGGCATAATGATAAAGAATTTTTCTTTTGTGTCCCTGTAAAAAAACTATAAGTGCTAGATTCTCCAAAATCTATACAGATTGAGTATTTGTGACCTATAATATGTGTATAATTTTTTTGCTCAATTGAATAAGGCGTTTAGATGCTATCGCACTTTTAAGATTTTGCTTCCATAGGCCATAATGATAAAGAATTTTTCTTTGTGTCCCTGTAAAAAAACTATAAATGCTAGATTCACCAAAATCTATAGGGTTCGTACTATGGTGATTTACAATATGCGTACCAACTTTCAGGTTAATCGAACAAAGCGTTTAGACGCTAGCGTGTTCACTCACAGACATACACACATACACACATACACACATACACACACACATACATACATCATCGTAAAAATAGTAAAAACGGACTCAGGGGACCTCAAAACGTATAGAAACATCAAAATCTCGAATTCGGATTTTTGACATGATTACAATACTTTCCTCACTATAGTGTTCGGAAAGTAAAAAAAAAAAATACAGCTTGATAACTAATAGAATGATATGACAGCTACTAAAGGGGACTGAATTACACTGAACAATAACTTAATCTGAGCATTTAAATTATTATTATTATTATTATTATTATTATTATTATTATTTGTCATTTGTTACTGTGTAAATATATATTATTATTATTATTATTATTACTATATATATATATATATATTATATATATATATATATATAGTAATAATAATAATAATAAACGTAAATTTTATTTAAAGTGCTTTCCATGTAAAAATACATCCCCAATTTAAATTTGTTGTAATTGCAAAAACTTTTCTATCTTACTTATTGTTGATTTCCGAAATCTTTCTCTCTCTCCCCCCCCCCCTCCCTGTTAAATTGTAAACATAATATCAAAATGAAAAAAAAAAAAAAATCTGTAAAGCATTAGAAATTACCAATTTATTCTTATATTCTTATTATTTCAAAAAATTAAACTTAATAAGGAAAAAATATTAAAGTTTATTTAAAAGAACTTTTGTGCTACAAAATGAAAAATAATGAAATTAAACCGGGATGCATTATAAATTCTCAAATCAAAAATTTCCTTTACCTCACTATAAACAAAAAAATTCTTTAGTTCAGTATAACGTTTTTTGTTTTTAAAGTTCTATAAATAATGGTTTAATAATAATAATAAATCGAAAATTAACTCACTGAAAAAATAAAAATAATTATTAAATAAAATTGTTAAGTCGTAAACTTGTGTTTCTAAGAGCAATTTTTTTTTTTCTTTTATAAATTTAGCAATTAAAGCCTATTGATAACTTGTTATTTGACAAAACAAAAAAGAAAATGCTTAATTCCAATAGAATTTAAACGAATTATGAATAAATTAAGTCTTTTTTACTTCTAAGAAAATTAAATATCCCGCCAGAAAAGTAAATGTTTACCAGAAGCGTTTTCTCGCCAACGTAAGATAAAGGTCATATCTAGAAAGAATCAACCCCACTCGTTGCACACGCAAGTAACCCAAGATTTCATCCACAGCGGTTGCGCACTGAGAACTGTCGTCACTCTAGTAATATAGGCACCCTAGTATCGACAATTCAAAGAAACCGGTTGTTTATATAAAGTCAAAAGTTCCAGCCGACCAAGCGTTACTGAAGAAAGAGTGAACAGAGAGAGAGTTTCATCCGTAGTCCCAAGAAATCAACAAACTGCATACAACATCTATAGTATGGACGTCAATCTTGGATGCTTTCGGTTTATTTTCATGTATTACTCATTGTTGTAACCCAATTATGTCCCGAAATAAATGCTTCGGAAACCCGATGATTCTTTTGTAATAACTATTTTCATATTTCATCACATATTTCATGTTTTTATATTTTTATTTCACTATGATGTGTCGTATTTAGCATATCAAGTTTTCTAAAATGGCACTGTATTGCTTTGAAAACCCTGCATGTTATAAAGAAAAAGTACTAATTTTTTTTCGATTTTATCAAGAAAAACCTTTCTATCTCCATGAACATACGTTTTATTTTCATACAAATGAATATAGATAATTAAAAGAATTATTGTAATCATATGATACGGCTACAATAAATTACAAGCATTGTTTTTTACAGGGAGCTCCCAAACATTACCTTTATTTATTTTGTTACTGGTTCCCTTTTTGCCTTCGGGACAAAACTTTCATTGATACATATGAAGTATAACAGGATCATTCACATTTCTGAAGTTTCAGGATAATACATTATGTATTTTGGAAGGTAAATGACAAAATGTGTAAAATTGAAAGTATTTTCATTATTTTGTCTTCCGAGTATAATTATAAAAACATTCATTTTATAAATATTAAAAATTAGATCACTCTATTTTAAAGAAACTTAAATAAACAAACAAAACGTATATATTTTTTTAAGCATACAATTAAAAATTTAAAAAGGAACACATTTATCTATCTGAGGCTATTTTGCATACTAGAATTATTCTACATTCTACACTACACTTTTATGCGGGGATAAGGATAATCGAAAAATTAAAATGGTTTTTAACCAACATCAGAATGTATTATTGGAAACTTGTTTTTTACTAGAATTTTTAAACTTAATAAATAATAAATACATAAAAAAAACACTCATTTAAATTTAAATTTAAAAAGAACTGGGCATAATAATCCCTATTTACAAAATAATTTCGTGTTTTGAAATTTTTGTTTTGAAAAATGAAATGTAATACATAGAAAAATACTATTTTATTTCTTATAACTTTTGTACCGGTGATTAAACTAAATATTGGTTCAACAGAAAAGCTTTCAAAAAGATGAAAAATTACACGCAATATTAAGTGCACGAACTCATAGGCTGTCACGTCATCTTGCGATTCTCTTCCCAAACACACATTTTTTTCCCCGTTGCATGAGCCCTTTCATTTCAAACAACAGTTGACTAGGAAAATGACGAATGTTTTGACTTTTGGATTATTATATTTATAGTATTTGTTATGCATGATATTTTACGTGATTCGTGAAAAAAACAACAGCTTCGCTATTATACCAAAAACCATATATATAAATTAAACTTTCATTTTTGATTGCAAAACTTATTAAAGAATGGACTTTATCCGCATTACGTAATAAACCCCTGACACGTGACTATTACAGGGAAAAGTGCAGGATTATAATGTTTACATTTATGTTTTATGGGGAAATGTTTGCATTGTGTAGGGAAATATTTGTATCTAGAGGGAAATTCATAGGGAAATCGAGAATCAGAAGTCACATGTTGGATATGATTTATCCCCGAACCCAAGAAAACGGATATTGTCCATTATATATAAGAAAAAATAAATCCAGCAAATAATCTTACAGTGTTATGAATAAGTATTACAAAAGCTACTGCGTCTAATTTAATATTTTGCCTGTAGAAATGTAATTTATTCATCATAAATGCAAGAACATAACTAAGGAAATATATTAAAACTAGTATGTTGTGGCTTTTAGAAAAAAAACTTTCTTCTATATCTTTTTATATAACAACACCACTCACTGTTTAACAGGAACAAATATTTAATCGTAACTTTACACTATCCAAATTTGACATATGTAATTTTGTACAATTTTAGTAATACATTATGAGATATAGCCATATATAGATGATGAGATAATAGATGATGAGATATAGCCTTTTGCAGCCGATATATATTCAAACTCAGTCAAATTTTTTTGTCATAATTGTTATCTCACATACCGAGTTTAGTACATTTACACGCTGAAAATTGGTCTTTCTGTACATGGAAAAAAAATGTTGAATAGTAGCACCATTAGTTTGTCGATAAACACCTAGTTTGACCAGAATTCTTTTTCACATTGTACATATCGTATAGCAAGTTTGATGTATTTATATAACCCAGAAACTGATATATGGCCTTTCCGTACACGGTGAAAATTGCAGCTAAGCAGTGTCACCTGTTACTCGATATCCACACAAATTATATCAACTTATTTTTTTTATAAAATGATCATTTCACATATAACTAATCTTGTGTGATTATACAGAATAGAAGATGAGATATAGTTGTTCCTACAAAATTTAATATTTTAATAAACATTTATATTATTCAAAACGTTTCTTGTTTCCTCCATTTTACAGGGGTAACACAAAAAGCAAGATATAATTAATTAATATACTTGAAAACAGCACAATTTATAAAACCGTTTTATTCTTTATATATAAAAGCCAATGGCTGTGGACAGCGTAGCGTAAAGGCAGTAGCACGGACAGTCATGTGATTCGACACGAAGAGCCCCCCCCCCCCCCAATATTAAATTGAATTGATAATTGAATTGATTTCAATATTAAATTGACTAATTTTATTAAATAAACTTTAACGCACGCACACACACAAAATATACTTTTAATAACACTTAACGGAAAATTAAATATAATGAACATAAATTAGCCTGAAAGTAAATATTTAAATTTTTAAATTCAAGATTATACGTTTCAAGAATTTTTATTTCCGCAATTTTACAGTGGTAGTGTGCAAAGCTAGAGCAGTTGGAATAGTTCTTTCCAGAAGGCCAGCAATAGCAGCAGAGCAACTAAACTCCTCTCCAGTTGAAGCGGATAAAACCAGAATGCCTCTCTGTTTTACCGCTACCGGTGAAGGCAGAAGAAAATTCTGTTCTGATCGTTATGTCGCTACTGTGCGAGTATTATTCGAATTTACTTTAATTTCTGGGCCCTCTGTATATAATTTGTATATAATAGGTTGTAAATACAAATGTTTATGAATAATAGCAGGAGACTTGGCGTTGGAATATTAAAACAGGAATAAACTACTACGTCAGAAACGTAAAAGAAAAATTATTGAGGTGCATACAGCTGTGTCGGTAGCCTAAAGCGTACCGTCTTCAGTGCAAAAAGAATTCTGAATCTGGAGAAGTACTCATATATATAGTAGAGGGACCGGATTTAGTTCAACCAATAGGATTACGGAAGAGGTGGGGAGTGTGGCCAATAGGAATTAAGGAATGTGTAGCTGTGTAAACAGTAGAAAAATTAAGGAAATGTGGACTGAATGTAAAATTTCCAACAATCAGACAAATAGGGAACAGCGAAATCACAATTTACAAGGTTTTTAAAATTTTTATAAATATGAAAAGCTTCAAAGAAATCGAGTTCATGAATGGATTTAGGTCTGCAAATTATTTTAGCTGAATTAAATTTAAAATTATGATTTTCCTCCCAACAATGTTTAGAAATAGCCGATTTATTGGTTTCTTGTTTGCGGACGTAATTCATATGTTCTTTTAGACGAAATTTAAGACTGCGTTTAGTTTGGCCAATATATGATAAACCACACTGACAGGAAATACCATAAATGCCCCAAGAATTATGCATATCAATAGGATATTTTAACGGAGAAAAGGTGAGTTTATTGGAAGGCGAAAATATTATTTTAAAATCATATTCTTTGAGAATTTTAGCTATGGTTTGACTGGTTTTAGAAAAATAGGGTAAAACAATACTGATGTTAGATGTGACTGATTTAGTAGACGAAATACGAGGGAGTTGTAATTTTTGGATAGCTTTGTCTATAATGGAAGGGTCATAACCTCTGTCAATTGCGATGGCTTTCAGGTATTTAATTTCAGATTTCAATAAAATAGGATTTGAACAAATATTAAGGGCGCGGTTTACAAAAGTATAGAAAGCAGCCATTTTTTGGTTAGGTGGGTGACATGAACGCGCATGGGGAGGAAGGGAGACTGCAAAATTTTTACGATAGACAGTGGTTGAAAATCCATTTACAGTGCGAGAGACGAGGGTATCAAGAAATGGAAGGGAGCCATTATTTTCTATTTCATATGTAAACTGGATATTACTGTCAATTGAATTTAAGGTTTCTAAGACCGTGTCTTAGAAACCTTAAATTTTGCAGTCTCCCTTCCTCCCCATGCGCGTTCATGTCACCCACCTAACCAAAAAATGGCTGCTTCCTATACTTTTGTAAACCGTGCCCTTAATATTTGTTCAAATCCTATTTTATTGAAATCTGAAATTAAATACCTGAAAGCCATCGCAATTGACAGAGGTTATGACCCTTCCATTATAGACAAAGCTATCCAAAAATTACAACTCCCTCGTATTTCGTCTACTAAATCAGTCACATCTAACATCAGTATTGTTTTACCCTATTTTTCTAAAACCAGTCAAACCATAGCTAAAATTCTCAAACAATATGATTTTAAAATAATATTTTCGCCTTCCAATAAACTCACCTTTTCTCAGTTAAAAGATCCTATTGATATGCATAATTCTTTGGGCATTTATAGTATTTTCTGTGAGTGTGGTTTATCATATATTGGCCAAACTAAACGCAGTCTTAAATTTCGTCTAAAAGAACATATGAATTACGTCCGCAAACAAGAAACCAATAAATCGGCTATTTCTAAACATTATTGGGAGGAAAATCATAATTTTAAATTTAATTCAGCTAAAATAATTTGCAGACCTAAATCCATTCATGAACTCGATTTCTTTGAAGCTTTTCATTTTTATAAAAATTTTAAAAACCTTGTAAATTGTGATTTCGCTGTTCCCTATTTGTCTGATTGTTGGAAATTTTACATTCAGTCCACATTTCCTTAATTTTTCTACTGTTTACACAGCTACACATTCCTTACTTCCTATTGGCCACACTCCCCACCTCTTCCGTAATCCTATTGGTTGAACTAAATCCGGTCCCTCTCCTATATATATGAGTACTTCTCTAGATTCAGAATTCTTTTTGCACTGAAGACTGTACGCTTTAGGCTACCGACACAGCTGTATGCACCTCAATAATTTTTCTTTGGCGTTTCTGACGTAGTAGTTTATTCCTGTTTTAACAAATGTTTATGTTCAGAAATATCTGTTGATCGTAAGGTGTGAAGTGTGTGCAGTTTCATTAAAAATATTGAAATTATTTTATCGTTCTATGTTCTATTTCAAGACTCCAGCCTGATTTATTTATTGAAAAATGATTGTAAAATCAACATTTGGCGCCCCCGGGTGGGCCTGGCGTCTTTTAAAATAGAATGAGTAATAATTAAGAGGTAAGAAGACTAGATTTTTTCCATTTTGAAGTTTTTCATTGATGATCTGAATAAAAAATATTAAAACGAAACTTACGAAGAATATTTCATAAATGAATGCATTTTATTAATGAATGTATTATATCATTTAGATAGTATTAGATAGTAATACAGGGTGTATTATTTGTTGATATAATGAAAATAGAAATATTTTGAAGTTTATGATTGTCAATTGAAAGTTTGTAAAACGAAAATATTTTGGTTTTGAAGTTTATCATGTGGTGATTTCAAATTTATGAAAAGGAAATTTACTAAGTAAAATTTACTAAAATAAATATTGAGTGAATATTGTATTATATTATTTGATAGTAAAAATGGAAATAATCCAAAGAAATAAAACTGCACACAGAGCTTCCTTCACGAAGGCATATAATAAGCTAGAAAATATACTAGCAGACGAAAATTCTTCGTTCGAAGAAGTTGAAATAAGTTTAGTTTTATTCAAACAAAAATCTGATACATTAGAACTAACACATAATACACATTTAGATAGTTTAAAAGAACAGGAATTTGAAACAGAATTTGTTTCTGTAGAAGAATATAGGGAAAAGTCATTGAGAATTATATTAAGAGCTCAACGCTTTTTAGAAAATCACAAAAAATTAAGTGTAAAAGAAAGTAATATTGTTGATAATGATAATCAATTAGAGGATAATAAATTGGGTAAAACATTATGTCAGCGTCACCCTGAAGTTGAACTCTACACGTTCGGGGGAGATTTAAAAGATTGGCTCACATTTTGGAATCAATTTAAGAATATTCATGAGAATGAAAATTTAAGGAAATCAGATAAATTTCATTATTTGATTCAGTCAACTAAAATTAAATCAGAAGCTAGAGAAATTGTTCAGTCGTATCCCATAACTGAAGAAAATTATGATTTAGCTATACAGAGCTTAAAAGAAAGGTATGGTCGAGAAGACCTTTTGATCGATTTTTATGTTCGTGCATTATTAAAACTTGTTCTTAATTCTAATAATAGGAAAAACGGTTCTTTGAGCGGTTTATATAATAAATTATCTACTTAGTTACGAGCGCTAGGCACTTTGGGTGTTGCTAGTGAAATGTGTGGGATCATTTTATATCCCTTAGTAGAAAATTCCTTACCCATAAATATGCTACGTTTATTTGAATGACAGAGAAAAATTCTAGAAGCTGAAAATAAAATATCGAGTTTTGATGCCATACTTCTGTTTTTAAGAAATGGAGTACAGTCCGAAGAAAAGATTAAATTGAGCAGAACTGATCTTTGTAATACGCTTCCTGAGCGCGAACATAAAGATTTAACAATATATAAAAATGTAAAAGATAATTATCCATCCGCAATGGAACTAATTACACATGATTCAAGAAATAATTTATGTTCGTTTTGTTCAAAAAATCATGAAATGCGATTTTGTAAAAAAGCATTCTATATTCCTTTAAGCGAGAAGCTTTCAGCTATTAAAAATAAGGGATTATGTCGAATTTGTTTAGTTAAGGGCCACGTAGCCAATTCATGTAAATCAAACATTAGGTGTCAGATTTGTAGTAAGAAACATTTAAAATTAACGTGTCCCACGTTGGAATATAATAAAAATAATGAAGATTCTAGGTCACTTTTGAATCACGATTAAATAAAAGAAAAGTGTGTTGACACACTATTTACACAGAAAGAAACTAAATCAAAATCTCATGCTACTAATAGTGTATTTTTACAAACTTTAGTTGTAATGCTGCATGGAAAAAATGCGAAGCGCAAAGCGAGATTTGTCCTAGATACAGGGTCTCAAAAATCATATATATTGAAATCCACTGCAGAAGAATTAAATTTCGATTTTGTAAGAGAAGAAGAATTTTGTCATTCGTTATCGGTGGAGAGAAAACAGATATAAATAAACATATATGTTAGAAAATTTATTTGAGTAATCTTCATAATGATTATATTTGTAGCTTAGATGCTTTAGATCAAAATGTCATTTGTAATGATATTTCTGCGATAACTCAAGGAAATTGGATACGTGAGTTAAAAAATAAAGGAATCAATTTAACTGACATCGAAAATTCTGGGCCTATCGAAGTCCTTTTGGGAGCAGACGTCGTGGGTAAATTATTTACTGGTAGACGAGAACAACTTAAGTCAGGCTTAGTCACCATGGAATCAAAATTAGGATGGACTTTGATGGGAAAAGTCCCTCAGTCCAGTAGTTGTAGAGATATAAATATGTCTGACATTAGTATGCTTTCACAAGAAGACATATCGGTTTCGAAATTATGAGATTTAGAACTTCTTGGCATTAGAGATCCTATAGAACAAAACAGTAGGGAAGATATTGAAAAGGCTGTTATAATACATTTTAAAGAAACAGTCAAAGAAAAGCAAGATGGAAGATATGAGGTCCATTTACCGTGGAAAAATGATCATGCTTGCTTACCGAGCAATTATGAAGTTGCAGTACAACGATTAGAATCTACTGTTAAAAAGTTAGAAAAAACTGGATATCGTAAAAAATACCATGAAGTTTTTAAAGAGTGGATTGGTGATAGAATTATTGAAGAAGTTCCCGTTGAAGAATTGGCACTTGCTAATTCTTATTACCTTCCTCATCGTCCAGTAATTAAGGAAACATCATCAATGACCTCTATGAAAATTAGGCCCGTTTTTGACGCCTCAGCTAAGAAGCCTGGTTATCCATCCCTAAATGATTGCTTAGAGACTGGTATTAACTTTATTGAAACCATTCCTTTGATTTTAACACGATTTCGCTTATACAAAATTGGGGTTATTTCTGACATAAAAAGAGCGTTTTTACAGATAGCTCTGCACGAAAAAGATCGAGATATCTTAAGATTCCTCTGGTATGATGACAAAGATGACATAAAGGTTTTCCGTCATACCCGTTGTGTTTTTGGGGTAACCAGCAGCCCTTTTTTTACTCATGGCAGTTATTCATCACCATTTTTCAGCTGAATCGTTGAAAATAAAGTATTCTGAAAAATTGCTGGAAAGATTGCGTGACAGTTTTTACGTTGATAATTGTGTTGCCAGTGTACATAACATTTCAGAATTAGATAACTTTGTGATGTATGCCACTGATATTATGAAAGAAGGGAAATTTGATCTTAGGGGCTGGGAATGTACAGCTTTTCCTGAAATCCCTTCTCAAGATTCTAAAACACAAGTGTTAGGCTTAATATGGGACAAATACTCTGATACCTTAGAAATAGATTATGAAGTATTTTAAGACAGAAAAACTAACGAAACGAAAAATTTTGTCATTTATTAGTAAAATTTTCGATCCGACAGGTTATATTGCCCCAGCTTTAATACAACCCAAATTTTGCTTCAAGCCATATGGAAAACTAAAGAACATTTGGATGCGGAAGTTAGTGATGAAATTAGAAAGTTTCTTGGTTGGGTCAAAAATTTAAATTTTTTAAAATACATAAAAATACCTAGATGGACTGGTGTGACTGAATCGTCACTTCTAAGTTTGCATACATTTGTAGATGCGAGCAAAGATGCCTATGCCGCATGCGTTTTTCTAAGATCTGAGTCTACTGATGGTGTGGTGAATATTCACTTACTGCAAGCTAAATCTCGAATAACTCCACTGAAAAAGATAACAATTCCACGTTTAGAGCTCATGGGAGCTACTATAGGAGCAAGATTGTTCAAATCAGTTAAAGATGCTCTGAAAACGGGAAAAATGGAATCCTATTTTTGGACTGATTCATCCACAGTACTCAGTTGGATTAAGCGGCAAGAACAGTGGTCAGTTTTTGTAAATAATCGCATAAATGAAATTAGGAAACTTACTGATGCTGAGAATTGGTTCCATGTTTCCAGTGAATTGAACCCTGCTGATCTTTCATCCAGAGGATGTGGAGCTAAACAGTTGTTAAAATCTCAGTGGTGGCTGGGACCAGTCTGGTTGAAGAATCCAAGAGAGCAATGGCCTAAGTCAGTCATAAATATCAATGAAGAAGAGATTGCTCAAGAAAAAAGAAAAACCGTAGTTTCTGCTAATAATATTGAGTTTGAATCTGTTGTATCCGATTAGAGAACAGAGTTTCAAAATTTTCCAAGATGGTTAAAATCATAGCTTGGATATTACGTTTTCAACCGAAATCTAAAGACTTAAGAAAATATCCAAATATTACATCTGAAGAAATTGAAAATGCTCAAAAGACACATTTTCGTTGTGTACAGACTGAATGCTTTACAGATAAAGATGGCAAAAGATCTCTCGTAAATTTCCAAACTTATAAAGATGATGAGGGAATACTAAAACTGAAATCAAGACTTACAAACGAAAATGAAAACTCTGATTTTATTTTTCCATTGGTTCTTCCTTCCAAACATCCAGTAGTGAAAAGACTTATCGAGCAAGAGCACATTGTTAACAAGCATGCTGGAGCGTTTGCTCTACTTGTTAATTTGAGAGAACGATTTTGTATTTTGAAAGGAAAAATAATTATTCGAAGTGTCATACATGAGTGTAATATCTGTAAGAAGCAAAAGGCTAAACATCTTGAAGTACCATTTCCTCCTCTTCCAGAAGATCGAACGAAATTAACAGCAGTTTTCCAAGTCTCAGGAGTTGATTTAGCAGGTCCTCTGCTCACCAAGTGTAAAGAAAAAGTTTGGATCATACTATTTACTTGTGCGGTGTTTAAGGCTGTACATTTAGAATTGATTCCATCACTTAGTACGAATGCTTTCATTCAGGCTTTACGAAGATTTATAGCGAGAAGATGATGGATTTCTGTGTTATACTCTGACAACGGTACAAACTTTACTGGACTAAATCATGCATTGAAGAGTTTAGATTGGACTGAGATTCAACGAACGTTTGAAGTAAAGGAAATTAGATGGAAATTTAACCCACCATCAGCCCCATGGTGGGGAGGGTTCTGGGAAAGACTTATAAGAATTCTCAAAGGTTTGCTTCGAAAAAACTTAGGTAGAGCCTCTCTGACACAAGAAGAACTACATAGGCTTGTATGTGAATGCGAATCTATAATGAACAATAGACCGTTAACGTACATATCTGAAGATCAAGAACTAAATATTCTAACGCCTTCATTGTTCCTTCAAGAATTACGAACAAGTGGTGTACCTGACTTGGACCAAATTGAGAAAACTGACGTTGCTGAAAGATACAGATATATTCAGAGACTAAGAGAATCTTTGAAGCAAAGATTCAGTAGAGAATATCTGGGTTTTCTACGTTCGTCGATCCCCAAAAGTCACGACACAGTTCAAGAGGGTGATATAGTCTTGATTGGCAGCGACGATAAGAAACGCTTATGTTGGCCCTTGGCAAAGTTCATCGAACTTTTTCCTAGTAAAGATGGATTTATTAGACTGGTTAAGCTTAGAACATCGAAAGGAGTTTTACTACGACCAATCCAGAGACTCTATCTTCTTGAAATCGCCCAAAGACTTGAACAGCATGTGCCAAATCCTGCACCGAAAACAAATAACAACACTAGAGAGAAGCCCAATGATGGAGCGCTACTTAAGACACGTTTTGACAGGGTAGTGAGACCAGTAAAAAGACTTGATGTGCATTTTTGACATAAGACTGCTCAAAAACTATAAAAACAAAATTTTTTCTTTAAAAAATGAACTCTAAATATATATATATTTTGTATTTTTCTTTTTTTTTATTATTAGATGTTTAATGTAGTTTATATATATATTGTCATTTGATAATCTTTCTATTAGTATTTTTCAGTGTCATATTTCTGTTGAGCATTTTTGCAGAACGCTCAAGTGGGGAGGATGTTGCAAAGCTAGAGCAGTTGGAATAGTTCTTTCCACAAGGCCAGCAATAGCAGCAGAGCAACTAAACTCCTCTCCAGTTGAAGCGGGTAAAATCGGAATGCCTCTTTGTTTTACCGCTACCGGTGAAGGTAGAAGAAAGTTCTGTTCTGATCGTTATGTCGCTACTGTGCGAGTATTATTCGAATTTACTTTAATTTCTGGGCCCTCTGTATATAATTTGTATATAATAGGTTGTAAATACAAATGTTTATGTTCTGAAATATCTGTTGATCGTAAGATGTGAAGTGTGTGCAGTTTCATTAAAAATATTGAAATTATTTTATCGTTCTATGTTCTATTTCAAGACTCCAGCCTGATTTATTTATTTAAAAATGATTGTAAAATCAACAGGTAGCATAGAAACGAAGGTATTTATAGACTGAATTATTTATTTACAGGATTATACAAAATAATTCTGATGATATTCTGTAATCAACCAAATAATGTCAAACATAATTCAAATATTAATGAGTTACAAGGAATTCGTTGTGCGGTTTTTATTGGTGTATACAATTACTGTGGCTTGTGTACAGGGACACGCAAAAGAATTTCGTACGATTTCGATCTGTAGACGGTTTTTCTTATAAATACTTTTTAAATTGGTTACACTCAATTAAACATAATGAAATAAACATATGTTATTGGAATATTTAAAAACATGATTTCTGCGGAAAATAGTAAGCATAGAATTAGTAATTAGTTTACAAGACTATACAAAATAATTTTGATTGGTTACGCAATTATTCATTTAGTACAAGTGTTTATGAGTTACAAGCAGTAAACAGGGCTGTGAGTTACAAGGAAATATAGATATATACACATAATGATCCGGCAGGAAATTTAGTGCAAGTATTTATGAATTACAAGGAGCTAACACAAGGCTATGAGTTACAAGGATATATATATAGTATACACACATATATACAGATAGATATAGGCAGACAGATACAAAAGCGTTTGAGGGGGCGGCAGTCCCCCTCAGAATATTATCTGGTTATGCAGCGTACAACTTTTTTTTTTCTTCAAAATTTTTAATTTGTTTGAAAAAAAAAATATATATATATATATATATATTCATTTTAAAATAATTACGATAAGAATACAAAACATATAGAAACATAATAAGAAGCTTTTAATTGATTATAATCAAAAGTTTTCTGTTTGAACTGACAATAAAAAAATTAACCAAAATAAAAGAAGAAAAGCTGAATTCATGGAATAAAACACAAATAATTCAATAAATAATAAAATAAAATAAAATAAAATAAACGGGAGTTAATACTCTCACAATGAGATAAAATATGCAAGGTTTTGTTTTTTTGCAAGCGATGTTACGCAAAATACACAAAAGGTAACTCAACCCTGCAATTAACAAATTATTTTCAATGAAATAAAAGAAAATAAGATAGATTTTATATCCTATAATTAGAATAAACAAAGCTTCATCAAAAATGAATTCTTAAAGCACATGTTGAAAGCCACACAAATTCTAAGTAGTATGAATATTCAAGCAAACAAAGTTTACTCGAAGATTTCAATACGACCTTGGAACTATCGTTATTGATTTAATTTACATAAAAAGACTATGGATAATCTTAATTACAATTAGTAAACCAAATAACGTTAAGAAAGGATTATTTATCAGCATAATGAATATTTATTAAATATTATAAACCATTTTTTTAAAAGTATATATCCAGGTTATAAATTTTATATTTGTAGAGATACAACTCTGGTTTCTTGTTTTGACTGCAATTCTGCCATCTACTTAGCAAAGTTAAAAATAAAATTTAAAAGCAAATTTGTCAGATTAAAACAAAATAAATTTGCATATTATCATTACAAGAATTATAATTTATTTTTTGTACTCGTAACTTATCTGAAACTTTAATAGAAATATTTAAGTTAAACATCATGAAAGAAGAAAAATAAACATGGCAGTAATAAAAAACGTTACGCTTTGATTAAAAAAAAAAAAAAAAAAAAAAAAAAACCTTACCCAATGTTTAACTAGCTTGTTTCTTGCATAATAAAAGTAAATTTTTTTTAAATATATATATATATATAACTTATTGAAAATTACCAGAGTGAAACAATAAAGAAGGATCAAGATCAAACACTAGGACGTGAGTAGATTGATAATATATATATATATATATATTTAATTTAATTATAATCCTATAACAAATTACCTTGAAAGAAGTGTAAGTTCCAATAAAGAAGAAAAGATAAATAAAATCCAAGAAATATGAATATATAACAATAATCAACTCTTCATGAAGGCCGTATATTGATTTATTGTATGCAAATACATTCCTGTAAATCTGTAAGCTTCAAGCTAAAAAACAAGACATGTGCGCTCTATTTACCTATAAAAGAAATGAACTGATTACAAAGAGAGAAATTTAAGTTAAATCTAAAATCATTGAGATATGAAATCAAATACTAGCGAAAAACTAGTATTTTATTTCAAAAAGTACATGATTTCGAAATAGTCTCAGAGTGAGAGGTTACTTTTGATATACCTGTAAACGGATAATGCTTTAGTTATTAACTGTAAGAAATGATATAAACTTGTAATAAAAATAAATTAGTTTTCCGACCTAACAATAAATTTATACATTATAGTTTATTAAAATAAAAGTGTTGATATACGAAGTAGTATTTTATAAAATAATTTGGATAAAAAAGAAAATAATTTATCCAAATTTAAAATTGTTCAATTATAAAATATGTCTGAATATTACTGTGATCTATTTACATAAAAAAAGTAAATAAATAAAATTTAAATAAAAAGATTCGTTTAGTAACAAAATGAAAATAAGTCATTTCTTTCAGTGTTAATAAAATAGAAGATATGTATATATGAGGATCATAGGTATTCTATAGTTTCTGCGTAATTATATATATATATATACTTATCTCATATATCGGAAATGCACTGTATTTATATATAATAACCATAGTATTTATGATGAGGATAGAAATGTGCTATCAAAATAAGCTCAATATGATTAATTAAAAAATATGACATCAAAATTATTATAAATTTGTGCTGACCCCAGCTTATAGGTATTTAGATATTCCGTGATTTTGTATATCTGCGTTAAAGTTGAACTGTATTATTATAATTTTTAAAACGGATTTACAACAAAAACTTAGCAAAACAAGCTTTTTCTAAAATATTCGATGATCACAAACTTTTCATTAATGAAAATAAAAATAAACTGAAAGAAAGAGTTAATATTCGATACTTAATTTTTACATTTTAAATTTCATTTGTTATTGGCTAGCAAAATTTTACTAGAATGATTTTTCTAAAACAAAATTTCATGTAAAAAATTGAATTGAAAGCAAATTAATAATAAATAATATAAAACAACATATGCAACATATTTTATGGTATGTCAAAATAGTAAATATTAACTGAACATTATATTACAAAAACCGGATAAGAAGTTTATGGTTAAAGTAATAAATTCATTCAATAAATATTAACCATTATGATTAAAGTAATAAATTCATTTAATTTCTTATTTTTAGTACATACATATTTCCCTCCCTTTTATTTTAGTAACTCTTCATAGCATAACTAAATAATAATTATAAAGTTTTGTTAAAAAAGTAAGTTTTAATTCTCATAATCAAAAGTATTAAAATTAATTTTAATACATTTTTAATAGATTTTGTTTTAAAATTTCTGTGAAATATTACATATAAAGCAAAACTTGATAGACAACAATTAAATTTAATAATTAATAATTTTATTTTGCAGTCGCAATCGTAAGGATGTAATAAACTTTTACATTTTCTCACATCTTAAAATATTTATGCTTTGAAAAATTTTTTAAGAAAGCTTTTATGACATCTATAAAACTATGCAATTTCTTGCAAAAACAAGACTCCACAAGAATAGGAAAGAAATATTCCAGATAATATAGAAATCCTTGGTTGTCAGTTCATATGAGTTACTGGAGAGCAATTTTCTAGACAATCTGGAACATATTTTCGCCTTCAGGTGCCTCTTATGAGCAGTTTATGTCACGAGCAAAAAATACTCATTTATGAAAAGTTTGTAAAAAAAAATATTTTTCTATGTTATTAAAGCGAAAAAAAAAAAATAGTATATGCACACAATTTTACTGAATATTAAATAGAATACGAAATTTACATTTTAATAACAATATATATATATATATATACTGAATTGTAGATAAAAAAATTTCACTATTTAAATTAGTTTAAAAGGTTATTAATATTAGATTAAATAAATGTAATTACTATTCTTTTACAAACATTATTTAAGAAATTTACCAATTATAGATTTAGTGAATTTTATTTATAATCGGTTGTGAAACTATTACAATTTTATCTACATTTATTTTTACTATTTTAAAATTACTAATTATTGCAAACTTAATTTTATAAGAATGTAAAATAATATATATTTTATAAGGAATTAATAAATTATTAAAATTAGGTTCATTCTTTATTGGTTTTATAAAATTTCTGTTTCAATAAAAATAAATAAATAAATAAATAAACAATAATAAATAATAAATAATAATAATTAGAATAGTCTTAATATGATTGAATTATATTATAAAATTAATTATTTTTTCTGTATTTCTCCATGATATAATTCTGAAGTTACAAAGGAATATTTCTCTGAATATTAATTAATTAATTTTAGAGTTTATTTATTTATTTATTTACTTATTTATATTCTAGCAAAATCAAGAGAAAGTTCAAATTTTAAACTACAGCTCATAGCATTATTATAAATTACTGAAATTTTATTTATTTTCAGACACATATAAATATATATGCTCTGATAATAAATTATAAAAACTGTTATTTCATAATTTTGATAATTAATAAAGTAGAAATTTGAGATATTTCTTAAAATATAACTTTATAAAAATTTTCCATTGTTTTTAAAAATATTTTAAACCAATTTACAAATAAAAATTCTTATAACATTATTTGTTCTGTTTAAAATTTGTATATTACACTTTTCAGGATTTTGAAATTTATTATGTGGCATATTAAATGAATGTAAAATAGCTAAGGAATACTATTTTAATAGTATAAAGTATTGTTTGGTGTGTTATATAAAAATTACCAAGTTTTTTGTACACAAACAAATACCATGATATTTTATAAAGGTATAAAATACAACGCCATAAAAAATCAGTGGGAATGCTAATAAAAACTTTTATTCTAACTCATGCAAGAGAAAAAACAAAAACAAAAACGAACTATTTTTTTAAAGTAAAATTGAATTGTTGAAGAATAATAAATAATCTGTATTCACCTGTTATTTTAAGAGTATTAGTTAATTCCTTTATAAAGGATCTAACACACTAACATAAATTCTAACATTTAATATATGAAAACATCAGTAGTGATAGATTTGTTATAGCACAGTTCAACTTTTGACGATAAAAATTAGGAAAAAGAGAAACAGCCACATTTTTAGAACGATTAGTCAATGAAATAAAAATTATAGAAATGTTCAACCATCAGTGATAAAGAGAAAAGTCTATTATTTATGAATAACTCAAAAACATTTTATGAATTTCTGTTAATTTTCATATGAAATTTTCTAGAACTGCAAATATAATGCACATGTATATTTAGAATTACAACCGTTTTTATATTAATTATTAGTAACTAATAAGTAATGCGTTTACTGAAAACTTAAAAAAATATATAAATTATTGTTTTCTATTCAAAAGTTTTATTAGAATAAGCATAACGAGAAACTACCTTTAACTACTTTTCTGTTTATTTTGATCACTCGTTCTTAAATTATGAAAAATATATAATATATATAATGTTTTGTGTTCGTTCTTTTAATTCAAATTAAGTACGAAATTTCTGTTCGTTTTTTTTTTTTTTTTTTTTTTTTTTTTTAGATCCATTCTATGCAGTCAAGCACATATATGCTGATTTATAGTTACATATACCTTCATTTTTATTAAAAACTTATAATTCTAATTTTATTTAAATTTGTAATACCCAAAACTACATCTCCTAGCTCAGATCACCCTGTGAGACTGTTTTCTCAGCGAAGGTCATTGACGAAACGCTTAAGTAGAAGCGTTTGTCATCAAAACCCTTCTGACCTCGCGCCCAATGAAATTTAGTAATAAACTTTGTCAGTCTGTAGCAGTCTTTCTTTGATTAAGGATCGCAGAGTTTCGTCTGCGTGTTTATTTCTTTGAAATTTTCTAAAGTATAAAATTTCGCACCGCTTTGAGAGCGCTGTTCATGCTATTATTTAAAATGTAATCCTTGTGCTGTGCATATATTTTGTTTTTGTCTTCATTAAATTTTGTCACGTGCTACACTCGGAAAATGATTGTGTCCAGTTCTTCTCTGTCATCGTTTTGATTTAAAATTGGTTTTATGAAAAAGCAAAAATAGTAAATCTTCTGTTTATTTTACGAGCTGTACCAAGCTAAACTAGCTGCCAGCAGCATAAATTGATATAATACCGTTTTCGCTTAGTTTTAAATATTACATTTTTCAGCATTTGTACATTTTTATGACGTTTTAAGCTCTTTGTTTCAACAGAGAGCGAGAAAACTTTTACATCTAAAGCATGAAAATTTAATAATAGAATACAGGTATATTAAATGTTAAAACAAAAATGAGTTGTTCCACAGAATACCAAATTTACATTAGAATTATTGAATTTCATATGTAAATGACAACAGTGTTAAAAGCTTTATTTTGCAACTTTCAATTTGGAAATCATATGTATCTTTCGATTTTTTGCTTTGGTACTGTACAATGTATGTAGTTACCTCGAACTGAAGTCTCATTGTATCCATGAAATGGATATACGACTCTAGTTACTGGGTTAGATGATTTAAAAAGAAATGTCATTTCAATGCAACGATTGTGAATATATATATATATATATATATATATATATATATTCGTAATACTGTCTCAGAGTTGGGAAAAATTGAATACATGAGTTGAGATATAACAATATTAAAGTATAAAATAACTTGAAAACTATTTAACCTTAATAAATAAATAAATAAACAAAAATAATTAAAACGTTAGCATAAAACAATGTTGTTCTAAACATATTTGTATAGTAAAAAGAATACCTTGTAAGAGATAAACAGACACAGGAAAAATCATCAACGTCATAAACGCCAATGGAAATAATTAATAATAATAATTATTTTTTCCATTAGTATTCAAGACGCTGATGAGCTTTTTAGTGTTTATACCTGTATATTACTTTGTGGATTGCAAGATAACTAATATATTTTTTTTCCAGTAAAAAACGTTTTTTAATCAAAAACAATTCTTTAAACTGGAATTCTGTAATAGCATCTATCTATACTTCTTAAGTTACCATTTTGTACAATCCAATTTTGCATTCATGTCCATTATTATTTATTTTTTAGAAATAGAATTTATAAAATTTAGTTCTCAGGGAGCAATTTATAAATAAAAAAACGTTTTTCAATTTTCAAATATTTTTTCAGTTAAATTATTTCTCTAACATTTTTAAATTCATAATATTACTACAGTTTAATGCATATGTAGTGAATTTTCCAATTCTTAGATAGTAATGTATAATAAAAAGTTATAAATTCAATCATTCCTTTAACGACAATGCTTGAAACATGTAAATAATGCTTTTAAACTATTATGAAATTCATTTCATACAGTCCATTTTACTTCAATACGTTCAAGCTGTACACTCTTGGAAACAGAAAGAATAAAATCTAATTCATACAAAGACTTGAACAAAAAAGTTGCAACTAATCGATTGATACATGCATTTTAATTTATATTTTAATTAATTGCCTTTGATTCTATCGCAAAATTTAAATACGCAAATTGAAAGCATTTTAACAGTAAACATAAAATTTAACACAATCAATAGTGGTTTTATATTAAGATACTTTTAAATATTTCTATTTTAAAATATACATTAAACACTATTAAAACATACATAAAAAATGGATTCTTAAAAAAAAAAAAAGGATGCGGTTTAACAAACCAAAAAAAAAAAATCTATTTTATAAAATGGGTGAATTCAACGAAAATGAAAGAAAATGAAAAAGAAAATCAAATCATTATCTCGACCTGAAGTCTTTTATTAAAGACATTATTCATTTATTTTAAATAACCTATATTAATTTAAGTATCACTTAACGGCAAAATACATTTTTCAAATGCCTTGCTAAATAGTCTCTATTAAGATTGAACGTTTTGGTTTAGATCTTTGAAAAAATCTTAATTTTATACAATAATTTTAACCGATTTATTTCACATATTAAAAAACATTTTTTTCTTTTACAATATTGATTAATTATGGTTGTTATTAAAAAAAAATTTATAATAAATTCTAAATAAGTTCTTTCAGCTCAACTGTGAGGTGATTGGTTTATTTCTCCTTTTTTCTTGAAAGGTAAACACAAAACTATTTAATAAAATTGAACTCATTGATCTTACACTATTATTAAAGACCTAAAAGTATAGCCCAATTAAATTAATATTCTTCAGTTTGTGAATTGGCCATCATTTTAAAATTAATCATAAATTCTCTTGATTAAAAATTTAATATGAGCTTACTTTAAGACCAACCAACGGTTGAAATTTAGTATGTACTTGTTCATTATTTAGGACATTACCTCAATGAGTCTTCAATGCCTGAACTTTCCTGGAACCAAAACTTTCTATTGGATAAAAATTAAAAGCTTTTAGTTACTCAAAAAACATAGTACGTTGCAAGTGGTAGACACTTTAAGTTATTTTCCAGTTATTATTTATGAATTGTTTGCACTTTTAGAGACTGTAACTATAAAGCAGTACTCGACACCTCAATTGAATCTTTCTGAAGTGACTGTACTGCGAAAGCTGAAATTAAAGCTTTTTTTTATTTTATATTTTTTTTTATTAAGAAATAAAGTTTTTTCGTAAGTCTTAAAATGCGGCAGTAGTGAACACGTAAAACTCCACTAGTGAACATTTTTCTATTCTAGTGATGGATAAAAAATGCGAACCGATTAAAAAAATATATTTAATTTTAAAAATGTATTTTCTGTAGAGTTATTAATAGAATTAAGAAAAAAAAATATAAACTTGGATTACAAACTTTAGAACAAACTACCACTCAAATATTTAACAAATTCAGCGCATTCCAGTTGCAGTGTGTAATGACCAGTGGTTAACGCTTCAGACAATAATTAATTAATCATTACAATGACACCAGATATAGGTATGTAGAGGGGAAATATCATGTACAAATTATATATACATATATAAAGGGATAACAGATATTATGCTAACTCAGATACGTCACATATCCCATGCATCTTCTTCATTGGCTGAGAGCCAAAGATCAACTGACTGCTAAAATACGTTCTCTAGCTCACATCGATATGAAAAGTTGACTGAGTAAGTAAAAATGAAGGGAATGTGGGGGGGGGGGGGGTTCTTGGTTGTAGGACGAGGTGTTTCAGGCAAACTATTTTACTTAAATCAAAATTTGTAATTAACATTTTAAGTCACACCATTTTTTTGATAATGTTTTAAATACCTAGGAAAATATATGCTGAGATTCTGCATATATGTCGAAAAACGCAAAATTTTTCACAAAATTTGGCAAGAAAAATACACTTAGCTATAGCAATGTATTACAGTCCGATTTTGAGAGAAATGAATGCACATTCCATTCTACATCCCGAATTTGGAAGAAAACGGCCAGGTGTCCGCTATTGGTTTTTCCCTTACACACCAGATGATTCAGTCGAGACATGAACGACGATTTTATGCTAACTATAACAGCAAACAACCCGGACACACTAGTCACCTCAGCAAACATAGCACTGCAGAAATTTGGCTCTTGGGCAAACGAAAATGACCTCACAATCAATTGGAGCAAAACGGAACTGCTATACCTCAACAGACCGCGCATAGGAAACTTCGATACACAGATAAAAGACTACAGATTAGAGGGAATAAACTACAATGGAACAACCTTAGAAACGAAGGAACAGATGAAATACCTAGGAGTCATTCTTCACAAAAATTTGAGGTGGCTACCGCATATCGAATCGCAAGTCAAAAAAATATACAAATCATTTACTCTATTCGGGCGAATGGTCTCTAGGGGATGGGGACTAAAACCAGACTTAATAAAAATTTGGTACAAGACAGTAGTGGAAAAAACACTGACATATGCAGCCCCAATTTGGGGAAATAACCTCACGCAGTCCCAAATTCAAAAACTGCTGAGCTGCCAAAGGCACTTTGCGCTGGCCATCGTCCGGGCTTACAGAACAGCACCAACATCGGCTCTTTTAGTTCTTTCTGGCCTGATTCCAGTACACCTCCAAGTAAAATATGAAGCAGCCTATGGAACAATAACAAGATTACATAGGAATTACACGATACAAGACCACATCATCAACCACACAGATTATGTCAAAAAGCAGAACATTTGGCGAAAGCACCCTGCTGACACATCAGAACCAATAATTGCCTCATCAGACAAAGACACACAAATATACACGGATGGCTCGAAGCTGGAATCAGGAGCTACAGGTTTGGCCTTTGTAGCCTTCAAAAACAATTCAAAGATTCACGAGTGGTCAGGGGCACTAAGAAAGTGCAATAGTGTTTTCCAAGCCGAACTACTGTCAATTCTCAAAGCAGCAGAGTGGGGAAACACCAAGGGTATCACATATAGTATCCACTCGGACTGTATGTCGGCTATACAAGTATTATCAAAACCTTTTACAGTAGATGGCTTAGTCCATAAAATCCATTCGGAAATTAAAAGATCTAACAACACCTTTAAGATTGAATGGGTCAAAGCGCATGTAGGCATCGAAGGGAATGAGGAAGCAGATAAGCTAGCAAAGCTAGCAGCAGAAAACAGCGACCATAGGTCGCAATACTTCCTTGAAAAGCCGATCTCGCATCTTAAGAAAAAGCTTAGAAGCCTCACAATGAAAAAATGGCAGTTCGAGTGGGACTATGGAGACACGGGCAGGCTTACACACAAATGCTTCCCAACAGTAGACACAAAGGCACTCGTTAGCTGCAAGCTCTTAACACAAATATTCACTGGACACGGAGCCTTCCCAGCCTATCTTCATCGAATCAAGAAGAAGAGAAGCCCAGATTGCCCCTGTGGAGCACTAGGAACATCCATTCACTATTTAACGGCCTGCTCAATAACGGACAAAAACCATCTGGCCCAAATAACACAAAATAACGAACAACAGTGGTACAAGCAACTTGCTCAGAACACACATGTACGAAACAAGGCTAAACACATAGTCAGATGGCTCACGAACAACATAGATGACATATCACAATAACAAAAGGCAGTGTCAACACCAACAACAAAAATAAAAAGCTCCAACCATCAGCAGCAAAAGGAAAGGAAAAGAAGACAAACAGATGAAGAGGACCTACCAGCCCATAAGAGGCACCCACCGTTACCGCCACCTTTTTGTTTATTTTAGGCCATGAACGAGGCCCACGTTGTTAAAGCGGCTAGCATCGATATTACTTGAGGCCAGGTAAAAGTAAAAATGTTAATACTATAAAATTTTTGTAAAATAAAAATTATTAAAAAAATAAAAAATGTATAAAAAACTATTAAAATATAAAAAATGTATAAAAAACTGTATATATAAAAATGTATAAAAAAGGTGCATATAAATGTAAACGGTCCTCGGTAATAATTGGTCTGTAAGACCGCACCACGCTCATGGCCGTGCAAATGTGTGTCTTATAATCTTTTTATTATTATTATTATTATTATAATGTTATAACTTTTTATTTTTTTATTTTTTTTTCTTTCTGGTATGATTGGTATGGTCAAGAAGCTAGCACTACCGCTCAGCAACTTATCCTGCGCAGGATTCTCCTAGCAGCATTCTTAGGTCCGATCAGATGAATTCCAGAACTCCAGGGTCCCAGAAAGGGATCGGAAAGGTTGAATCCTCGCAATCGGGTCTCGCAAGCCACCTTACGTCCGTAGTGCTCATTCGAATCCTGACCATACACCCTTAAGTTAATTTTTTTTCTCTTTTTTCTTTTTTTTTTTTATATTACTTTATTTTTTTTTTATTTTTTTTTTCTTATTTATTTATTTATTTATTTAATTATTTATTTATTATTATTTCTTTTTTTTTCCTACACCGTTAAAAATTAATTAATTTTTTATTTTTATTTATTTATTTTTTCTTTTCACAAATCAATAAAATTAACCTTTTTTTTTTTTTTTTTTTCCTCTCATTATTCCAGATTAATGCTAAATCAGAAGATCAATTTAAAAGTAAACTAAATTAAGCAACAATTTAAGTTCTCTAATTACATTTTAAAAATTTCCGACCACCCTTTTACTCTACTTAATTAATAAAAATAAAATCAATCCCTGGCTAATTACTAATTTAACTAAAAAAAAAAAAAGAAAAAAAATTAAAGACCAAGTCCCCCAGGCTTTTAACAATTTCTCACGTGTTATACCAACTAAATAATCTGTTAATTGAGTTTACTAATTTGCTTCCTATTAACAACTCTGTCAATTTGTCATCTATTCTGCCCAGTTGTTCCTAGTGAGTATTTCGCTTGAGGTGTCTAGGTTTCCTCGGCCCCACCTTCTTCCAGTGAGCGCCCGTTGCCCGTCTTAGGGTGTCCCAGCTGCCTTCCCTCACTAGCTCCGGTTTTTCCCTTGTTTTTTTTTTTAGTCCCTTGGTTTTCTTGAACCGGACCCATAAGTGGGTAAGGTGACCGGGAGCCAAACTTGAGTGGCTTAGCTCCCCCTGCTTTTCCTCATTTATTTTATTTTTATTTTTTTGCTAAGCCCCTTGGTTTTCCTGAACCGGACCCTTAAGTGGGTAAGGTGACCGGGAGCCAAGCTTGAGTGGCTTAGCCCCCCACCCTGCCTTCCCTCATCCACTTTTTTTTTTAAACTAAGCCCCTTGGTTTTCCTGAAACGGACCCTTAAGTGGGTAAGTTGACCGGGAGTCAAGCTCGTGTGGCTTAGTTGTCCTCCCCCGTCATTTTTTTTCTAAGCCCCTTGGTTTTCCTGAACCGGACCCTTAAGAGGGTAAGGTGACCGGGAGTCAAGTTTGAGTGGCTTAGCCCCCCACCCTGCCTTCCCTCTTCAATTTTTTTTTAACTAAGCCCCTTGGTTTTCCTGAAACGGACCCTTAAGTGGGTAAGTTCACCGGGAGCTAAGCTTGTGTGGCTTAGTTGTCCTCCCCCGTCTTTTTTTTTCTCTAAGCCCCTTGGTTTTCCTGAACCGGACCCTTAAATGGGTAAGGTGACCGGGAGCCAAGCTTGAGTGGCTTAGCTTCTCCCCCCTGCTTTTCCTATTTTTTTTTCTTTTTTATTTTGCTAAGCCCCTTGGTTTTCCTGAACCGGACCCTTAAGTGGGTAAGGTGACCGGGAGCCAAGCTTGAGTGGCTTAGCCCCCCACCCTGCCTTCCCTCATCCAATTTTTTTTTAACTAAGCCCCTTGGTTTTCCTGAAGCGGACCCTTAAGTGGGTAAGTTGACCGGGAGCAAAGCTCGTGTGGCTTAGTTGTCCTCCCCCGTCATTTTTTTTCTAAGCCCCTTGGTTTCCTGAACCGGACCCTTAAGTGGGTAAGGTGACCGGGAGCCAAGCTTGAGTGGCTTAGCCCCCCACCCTGCCTTCCCTCTTCAATTTTTTTTAACTAAGCCCCTTGGTTTTCCTGAAACTGACCCTTAAGTGGGTAAGTTCACCGGGAGCCAAGCTTGTGGGGCTTAGTTGTCCTCCCCCGTCTTTTTTTTTTCTCTAAGCCCCTTGGTTTTCCTGAACCGGACCCTTAAGTGGGTAAGGTGACCGGGAGCCAAGCTTGAGTGGCTTAGCTCCTCCCCCCTGCTTTTCCTATTTTTTTTCTTTTTTTTTCTAAGGCCCTTGGTTTTCCTGAACCGGGCCCTTAAGTGGATAAGGTGACCGGGAGCCAAGCTTGTGTGGCTTAGCTCTCCTCCCCCGCCTAATTCTCTTTTCTCTTTTTTTTTTCTTCCACTCCCCCGCTAAGCCCCTTGGTTTTCCTGAACCGGACCCTAAAGTGGGTAAGGTGACCGGGAGCCAAGTTTGAGTGGCTTAGCTCCTCCCCCCTGCTTTTCCCATTTTATTTCCTAAGCCCTTTGGTTTTCCTGAACCGGACCCTTAAGTGGGTAAGGTGACCGGGAGCCAAGCTTGTGTGGCTTAGCTCTCCTCCCCCGCCTATTTCTCTTTTATTATTTTTTTATTATTTTTTTCTTTTCTTCCATTCCCCCGCTAAGCCCCTTGATTTTCCGGAACCGGACCTTTAAGCGGGTAAGGTTTCCCGGGAGCCAAGCTTGAGTGGCTTAGCTCCCCCCTGCTTTTCCACATTTTTTTTTTTTTTTTGTATTTGCTAAGCCCCTTGGTTTTCCTGAACCGGACCCTTGAGTGGGTAAGGTGTCCGAGAGCCCTTGAGTGGCTTAGCTTCCCCCTCCCTGGTTGCAATCTGCCAATGCATTAGTCTCCCTGCCTTTTTTTATTATCCTTCTCCCGTACGCTCCTCTGCCCCTCTCTGGTCCCCTTGCGCTTACTCACTTTGGTGTCTCGAGCTTACAACAAAACTTACAGCTTAAATATTTGTTATTTTTTTTCTCACTTTATTAATATAAATATATATATATATATATATATTCTCCATTCGAGGGTGTGGCGGTGTCTGGTCCTCGTTAAAATGTGCTGCACCGTCAAGTGCTCGATGGGGTCGTTTAGCAGTCATCGGGCTACCAACGCGGGGAACCATCCCTCCGTGGTGGATCAAAATTGCGATGGTCCCCTCTTTCACTCCCTTCAGGCCATCCAGTGCATAGTTAAAATTAAAAATGTTTTATTTTTCTTTCCCCTTTTTCAGGTCCTGCCACGTCAAAAAAATAACCACTATGCACGAAAAAAAATATCTCTTCCTACCCCACAGTGGCAAGTTTCCAAAACCAGTAATTTTTTTTTTTTTTGTATTTTCAGCTCTGTCAACTAGTCGTTCAGCAGTCCAGGTGTCTAGCCCCCCTCCCCCTCTTAGACCTCCTCTTTTGGTGTAACTCTCAGTGCTCAACTACCTATTACGGCTCCCCAAGCGATCCCCCCCCCTCCCAAAATTCTAAAACTCGTTTTCTCATGTTTTATGTTTGGCTCGAAAGCTAGTTGTGCACATATTCAAAATTTTCCTTAGCACCCAGGAGCGTGTCTGTGCGCCCCCGCCTTGTGCTATCTGGAGGTGTGGTGTGTCAGTCGAGCATAATGTGTCAAGAAGCAGACGTAGCAACCCTGCCACTCCTGATCCGTTCTGAGAAGTCACATTGTTGCTGATGTTGAAGGAGCCTGCAGCCTCCAATGGACGATGTTTGAAGACTGAACGAGCCATCTGACACAGCTTATTCTATGTAGCGACTAGGCAACAGTCTGGTTGTAGTCAGCCATCATGCAGTGATCTGACGATTATTCGCTCCGGAGGATAAGCATCCAACCCGTGAAGCTTGGCCGTGTCCAGGCAGGCAGGGGCTGTCCAAAGGTTTCTGAGACATGACAGTTCACTACTGACAATGATAAAATATTGTGGTATCAACAGTTGACACAAACGGCATATGCTGTTACAAAATCAAAAATTTAACGAAAAAGAAAAAAAAAATCACATACTTATTTTAGTAATTTGAAAATCGAAGATACAAAAGACATCAGCTATAAATAAGCTTATGCAGAATAAACAAAATCTGTTTTACCTTATTCAAAACAACAAAAAATAATGATAAAAGGACAAAAATGTCGCATTGTTTCAGTAAATTTGCATTATTTTTTAACTGATGACTTGGAATCTTTGTAATCTTATTTAATGAAATCAATGAAATAATGTCCGATAAATTTTATTTGAAACATTATGTTTATATTGACTAAATTACTATGCTAAAAATTAGTCTTTTGGTTTAAACTTGAGGACTATACTAGAATCTGGATTATTTTATCCTGATTATTTTAAAAATGTTCTCAATGCATTTTTCATAATTTTAAATAATAAATCACTGCAAATCCAATATAGGTATGGATAAAGTTTTGTATCTAAAAAAATATGCGTATGAAACTGAAAAAGTTTTAGAAACTATTAATTTAATTATATTTATACATTGTTACTTCCATTACCCTTCTACCGTAGGTAATGGAAGTATTGTATTCGGTCTGAAAATTCGATATCGGGTTTTCACCTGATTTACATGTTTTAAGGTCCCCTGAGTGCAAAAAAGTGGTTTTTGGCAATTGATCAGTGTGTATGTATGTATGTGTGTGTGTATGTGCGTGTGTGTGTATGTATGTATGTGGAGAATCTTCTGGCTATTATAGCTCAGAAACTAATAAAGATAGAACTACGAAACTTTAGAATTGAAATACGTCTGGTGTACAGATGAAATTTCCAAGTTTTGGTGAAAATTGAAAAACCGGAAGTGGGGCATCGGAAACCGGAAGTGGGACCGTAAGGCCGTATCTCAAAAACGGCTCTAACGATTTTCTTCAAACTTGCTGTATAAACACTCTATTAGATGTCCTTTCGAATGATACAATTGGTTAATTCAGGAAAATTGATAGGCGTCCTGTATAAATAGCTCAATTTCAGGCCTCGCAAAGGCGTTCCTTTAAAAACGGTTGTAAGGATTTTTTTCAAACTCGCCAGTTTAACTCACTTTTAAATATGCTTTAGTATGTAATTATTGTTTTCCTGTCAATAATTGAGCTTAACCGGAAGTGGGACATCGGAAACCGGAAGTGGGACCGTAATCCGTATCTCAAAACAGCTCTAACGATTTTCTTCAAATTTGCTATATAAACACTCTATTAGATGTCCTTTCGAATGATATAGTTGGTTAGTTCAGGAAAATTGATAGGCGTCCTGTATAAATAGCTCAATTTCAGGCAATCGATTACTTGGAAAAGTTACAGAAAAAAAATACAAGAAAAGTTAACTTGCATGTATTTATTATGATTTTAGAAGGATATGACGTCATTAATTAACAAAGAAATTTATCTGAAAATATTTATAATTAGCATTTTAAAAATTACTGAAAATAAAATTAAAGTTTCAAAAAACTTTTACTCAAATAATAAAATTAATGCAAACTATTTTCTAACAATATCTCCTCAGAATTTCGTAACATATCTGGAAAATGATTAATATATATATTATTATTTTTCTAATTATTATTTTAAATAACTTATTTGACGGATAGAGCACTTTTGTTACTTATTTAAATCAAAAATGTATATAAAATATTTATAATGTGTGTAGTACTGGGTAATGGAAGTCGTGTGGCTGTTACACACCAGATTTTTTTAAATGTAATAAGTTAAATTTTCAACAAAAAAAAAAAAAAAAAAAAAAAAAGAGAGAGAGAGAGAGAGAAAGAGAACAGTAATTTAGCTTCTTATAGTATTCTTATTAATAACTTCTATAAAATATATTTTACGATACATCTATTATAATATGTAGTGTTACTATTTTTATCATTTGGACTTGGTTAAGGAAGGCTTTTTTGAGGCAGAGCATTTTGTCACTAATTTTACAATATTATTTTAAAAATTTAAAATCATTGTAAGCATCTTCGTAAAAAATGTAAATAAACGTTTTATTTATCTCCTTCAAGCAAGCCTCCTAATACTGCTTATTACTAGATATAAATAAAATTAAGCCAGTATTTATTGTGATACAAATATGAAAACATTTTATCGATTCAAAATTCATTACTGTGACTTGGGATTACTTAAAAGATAACATCAACAATTGAAAATTAGAAAAATTATTTGTATAAGTTTTACAATTATTTTTTTTCATAAACTGATAAAAACTTAGTTAAATAAACTGCTTTCAAAACTCATTATTAAGCAAGTACAAAACACAAAGGCTTAAAATATTAAATACTTCAGAGACTTTAATTACACATTTTCTTTACAATGCAAAAAGAAAAAAAAAATGGTACTGATTTTATCAAATGAAACGGATAGATTCCATTCATATACATTAATCTTGATTTTGTACATTAATGAGTTTAATTTCTTTTTTTCAAATCTCCGTGGAAATTAGATATTTTTAAAGAAAAATTATTAATCTCTCGAGTCCAATAATTATTAGATAATTATAAAGGATTTATCCAAGGAAATTGTTTTTTCTTAAAAATCGTTGCGTACAGAATTTTTTTTCGGTTAAACAACTATTTAATATAATTAAAAAATTTAATTTAATAAAATATTTTTTCCTTTACGACATTTTATAATTTGTACCTTTATTACAAATTAAAAGAATGAAACACTCGACTCTGAAAATGAACTATGTAACATTTTCAGTCTTCTTGATAATATTTTGGTTTTTTAAGAGAACATTTTTCAATCAATAAATTTATTTTTGCTTTAGCCCTTTCCGACCCAAACTGCGCGATCGTTCAGGTTAGAAATCCACGACATCCACATACAGTTTTGCGTCTGGAACTGTTGTATGTAATAAAACAGGAAATGAATGATCATGCTAATTCGCAGAAAGTATAAAGTACCATTTTCAATCAACAAATGGTGGTTGTAGTCCACGTTTTTGTTTAAGCCAGCAAAAACAGAAGAATGTAATGTTTTAAGGTAAAAATATTTCGGGTCGGAAAGGGTTATCAATAATACCTGTTTGGTACATTCTAGACAATTTTAAAATAAAAATAAATAAAAAATTCAAGATCAAATAAAAACAAATTTTCTTATATGTAATAAAAATTAGAAAATTAAAAATGAAAGGAATTCGGTGAAAGAGCGAATGTTTATTATTTTTAATTACTTGCTTTCGAATTAAAACATTCAATGTTGCTAGTATTTATTTTTGGGAATTACGTGACGTAAATTACTTCTGCAATTTGTGTTCCTTGGTTCTTCAATATTCAAGGAAGTGAAGCCCGGTTGGTAGAGCGTCGAGCCACGGCCGAACTCGATTAACCCGTTAGTAGTCGCATATCGGTCTTTTTGCCGCCCATCGCTTATAAATTCCTCCTGCAGATCACCCCTTAAAAATAAAGTGGGGAAACACTGCGTACCTGACCTTGATGTCCTCTAACATAGTACCTTTTCAAGTCATTCCTGCTATTTTTTGAGCAGTTAAAAATATTTTACTTCTCAAATCGGTCTATTTGACCACAACGCGACCACTAACGTTGATTCATTTTTATGCCCATTTCCGGTTTTTCAGACAGGTTAGAGTTTTGCGGGAAAAACTTCGCGGAATTAAAGGTACTTCATTTTTCTCTACTGGATTTCTTTCAGCTTTCCCCCAACACTAAATAGCTGCGGCAAAAAGACCGACACGCTACTTCTAGCGTTAAAAAAATTGACGCGACTACTCTCGAGTTAAGGGGAGATCGAGTTGGGCCGTGGTCGAGCTTACGTAGAATTAGGGGTTCGATATTTGAACCTTAGAAGAATGGTATAAGAGGAGCTGACATACGGCGTGTCTGCATGCAGGGCAAATGAAGTTAACTGTTTTCTTCTCAAGATGGCTGCCGCATTAACAGGGCTATTGCTAGAGCCATATTGAGTCTACAAATCATTAATCAGTGCTGTGTTACTTAATGGTTTCTGCGGTTACGATTTTGGCTTCATGATTTTCATACTGTATTATACATATCAACCATATCTCCTATATCATTTCTGCAAGACTTGAACCGACCAAAGACCGTGCACATTATTGGTGGCTGCTACACATAAAAACCATCGTGGCTGTAACTTTCTTGACGTTTAGCGAAGAAAAAAAAAGAAAAAAATTCTTATTCACCAAAGTGGAAGGTGGAAGAGCTATCCTCTCCGCAGAACATCAACATTTTGATGATCTAACTGCCCTCCGGACCAACCCTAGGAATGAATCCCACACTGTCACCAATTTACCACTGTGTAACTCAAATGTTAATTTAACCCAAAACGTAAATGTTCATACTGGATGCCTTCCGTTAGCTTTTTTTTTTTTTTTTTTCCTTTCCATTATTTAGAATTTGATAAAATTTTATTGTAGTCTTTTGGCATTACAAACATTAAGTTTTTATACAGCATTTATTTTTCATTTATGGGAACTCGTATTTTATTACAAGAAAACTTAAAAATAGTTTTTGTTGTTGTGTTATTCCATTCGTATGACTAATATGCCATTCGAAAATAAATCGCTTAATATAAACTGTTTACAATTTTTATATGTTAAAGAGAATTTTCATCCGAAACAGAAAAAAAAAGTAACTGCGAATTATTATATCGCATAGCTTTCCAAAGAAAATATAAATTCAAAAATTCTACAGTTACTTTCATGTAGAAGAGTCAATATTTCCCTAAACTTGAATAAGAATTGAACGTAATTTAAATAGAATGATGGAAATCTAAACTACAGAACAGGAAGTTTTATTTATTTTATTATTATTATTATTTTATTTTAACTAACAGTTAATAATTGTGACCATATTTAAATATTTCATGTATAATATATATATATATATATATTTAATTAATATATTTTAGTACATTGAATATTTCAGTATATCAAAAGAGCAGATTAAAAAAATATTGAATAAATTGGCGCAGGTTTCATACTTTAAATTTTTTTTTTACACTCATAATGTCATTTTAAAAATAAAATATCAGTTCATTACTTTAAAAAACGTATATTGAAAAAGTAAAAAAAAAAAAAAAAAAGCGAATTATTTTTCATTATTTTTTTTAAGGAGGTGCAGATTGTTAAAAAAATATTAGAAAAGGAGAAAAAAAAAATTATATTGGAGTGAACTTGGTTTTTATTAGTTGCAACAAAGTATGGATTGATATTTGATACTTAGATTTTAATTTGTTTCATAAAAAGGCAATTGCAATCCTTAAAAAAATTAGAGATGTTTAAAATGTAATTAATTTAATCCAGTTATGCGTTATCGAAATTAATTTTATATGGAAACAATAAATGATCCAAATTAATCATATGATGAATATAAAACAAATACGTAAAAGGGCGACTATGAATTTTTTTCTTTTTTAAGTTGTAGGAAAATTAAACGAGTTAAAAAACCGTTGAATTAGTAAACCAAAAATTTTTAATACGCTCTAGGACGAAAAAAGCGACGCACCAAGAAGGAGTAATGCAAACTGAAAACAAATTGACATGCATATAGACGATGGAAAAAGCAAATTTTTAAATTTTGGTGGCCAATGAATGAACACGTGACGCTACAGCGCATTTTAACCGCGCAACTGGCTGGTTATTAAAAAGGAGAAATTTTGATCCCAGGTCATAATTTCTTTGAGTATTTTATTCCATCTACTCAGATAGACTGTAACTATGCCTGGCATACAGATGCGCAATTAATATGCGCAGATGTCAGCATTTGAGAGAGGAGTGTAGTTTGGCTCAAAGAAGCCGGTTCGTCTAATCTTCGAATTCTTTGACATTTGGATAGGAGCGATGCCGTTAGTAGATGATGTTGGCAGGAATGGGTGAATCATGGCAGAACATAGTGTTAAGAAGGAAGCAGCCGGCCTAGAGATAGGACAGAATGTAAGAACCGATCAATCGGCAGTGCAGTACTCAAAGCCCCAAATTCGTCGTTATTATCAATCGTTATTACTTCAGTTACTCCAAATACCATTAATAGGCGGCTCAGAGAAATGGGGTTGAGCTCACGGAGCCCCTTGATCCAACTGCTATTAAACTTTTGCTGGTTTGCAGTGATATCGGGCACGTTCGACCTAGAATGTTACTGAATGGAGTAGAATTGTTTTCAGTGATGAGTCCCACTCCAATTTGAGCCCCGTTGACCAGCGAGGACGCATCTGGAGACGCTCCGTAAAAAGGGGGGATTTCAACCTGACTGTCTCCAGACATACGGTCCGACAACCAGGAGTGATGGTCTTGGGTGCCATTTCATTTCATAGCAGAACCCCCTTTGGCTGCCACCCGCAGCATCTTTAAGCAGAGTTGTACGTCGACGAAATTCTACGTCCCGTTTTGTTGTCCTTCATATCACGAAATTTTGAGCGTATATTTCAACATATAATATCCGCCCACGTACGAAGATAGTTTCTACTGCTTGCTTGCTTCTTTTCCCAACATTATTTTGGCTATCAAAGTTGCCGGATCTCTCTACCACTGAGGACGTTCGGAGCATCATGATAAGGGTCCGACAACCAGCTCGGGATTTTGCCAATCTAACTCACCAGTTGGACAGAATTTGGCATGATATCTCGCAGGAGGACATCTGGCAACGCTATCAATTAATGCCAATGCGAATAACTGCTTATACAAAGGCCAGAAGAGGGCCAACGCGTTATTGACTTGTTTACTTTGTGAGGCTCTTTACCTTGAGTAAATTCTCTGAAATTTCCGAAACTGTAATCATTTGTTTTTCTCCACATGTACATCACATCTACTAATTTTCTTCCCATTTGCATAACTCCTTCTTGGTGCGTCTTTTTTTTTCTATTTTTTTGTCTTAGAGTGTGTTATGAACAACAGATTTTGAGAGCGGATTAGGAATCCGTATATGTTTGATCTCCCAGTGAAATTTTGCTCAACAGAAAAATACTTAAACAGAAGTTACATATTTTCTTTAACATTTAGCATAAATAAGTTTGTTTATTGTTAACATATACACCAGATTTGTATGCCTGACTTAAAGTTCGCTTGTAATATCTTTGTCGAGATGAGGATAGTTCCATCCATGTGGATGCAGCAATGATTATATGAACAGTTAAGAAGGATTTAAATAACAAATTAAGGGTGTATACTCTTATAAGCCTATTTTAAATATTACATTGCAAAATTATTTAAGTCAAATTAAAGAAAGAAAGCATCATGTACCAACTTAGTGGAAAAAATTCTTATTAAATTGTAGTCAAAAGTATATGATCAAATTCACCTTCTTCTACCGCCTACGCACATTTTTGTTCTAGCGTCCGTAGCAGAAGGGGTAACTGTAATAACTGTTCGACGTTATATCAATATAAACAAAATGAAATAATATATACTGAATTTCGGAACATTGTTTTTAGAACATTGAGCTTAAATGTTTTTACAAAATAAATAAATAAATAAGTAATGGAGCTGTTGTTGAAAATTAAGGCCAGAAACCTACTTTGTTTAACAAATATTCTTGTATTCGATAATTTTTAAATTTCTATTTTATCCACGTTTGTGAATAGTTAATTATAATTTTTTATACATAGTAACGTACAAACAGCATATTCTAAATCTGGTTATCTAAAAATATAAACTGATTATCTATCAACATATGTATAAATAGAATTTAATTACATAAATGATAATGAAATTAAGTTAGATGCAATCAATATAAAATTCATGCATTTTTATGACTTTTCCGATATTATTTTGGAAATCTAGAGAATAAGTCATATTTTATTATGAAAATCCTGCATCATCGTCATTTATCGCTATTCCTAATAGAAATCACTTCAGAATCAGGTGCGTGTGCGTGAGTTAAGGATCTAGGATTGGGTGGAATGAATTCCGTATGGGTGTCTAAGTGCGTCTACCCCCCAAATTTCACATGGGTTTTGTAGAAATGCACGGAAAATTTTGAGTAGCTAGTTCGATGAACGCATCCTGTGTTTGAAACCTGGAACTTCCTGTGTATCTGCTTTAAGAACAGAACCTCTCAACCATCGATGGGGATACTCAAAATTAAATAATTGACTATTCAAAACTCATGCGTAATAAATTAAACAGATTAAATTATTTCTTTACTTGATTACATCGAGACACTTTCTATGTGTTTTGTACTTACATTCTAATCGTAAATGCATGATTAATAATTTGTTAAAATTTCTCTTAGTACAAAATTGTATGGTTGACGATACTTCTGCTCTCAATATCGTGAAATTTAGTTCACTTGGCTCTTTGGTATAAATATCTATTTTTAATTGCTATAATTGTTTTCTATCAAGTTTTCTGTTTTTTTTTTCTTTAGCATAAAAGTTTTAATTGGAAATTGACTTCAAAAGGTTTTGATTTTATGATGATTTTTTTTCTTCTCTAAATGGTGATACCTAATGATTACAAATATTCTCAGTTCCTTATTTTACTAATAATATTAATTAAATAATTTATAAATTATTACTTAAAAATTCATATTCGTGCTAAAAATTATTGCTACATATTATTAAAAATGCATAAAAATATTCATTTGATTTCGCATGAATATCTTTCCAATGTATTTTTTCGAGATTAGTACAAACACTATATAACGAAAATAAGCAATTTTCATTTATAGCTTCCGTACTAATTAACGTAATTTATTTAAATGATATTTTTGTGGATGAGGAGTAATACTTTTTAAACTGAAAGCAATATTGAGACAATAGTTTCGGAATACTTCATTAAAAAACGCATGAGAAAAAACATTTTTATTGTGATTACTTACAATAAAGATTAACTAAAACTACGAATGAAAATGATACTAGTTTAATTAATTGATCCAATGTTGTTACAAATAACACGAGAAATCTGCAAATCGAATCATATTCAGCTAACTGCATACTCTTTTTTAAAGTTTTAATTAAGTCAATTAAGTTATTTATTACTTAGAAAAAATGCTGTAGTACTTTATTTTTTACGTGTTTCAGATAAATTCTTTCCAAATTACTTATAATTTTTTTTTTTAATGTTTCTTTTTACGTTTGCATCAAGCTTGTTAGTTACAGGAAAAAAAAAATCCACTTATCACCAGTAGTATCATTAACGTACAAGTTCCTCACCACTAAAGTCTTTAGGCACATAAAAAAAATAATAATGACTTAATAATCTAATAAACAAAAATATATAAATATTAAAAAAATTAATAATGGAATCATTAACAATTAAAATGTTTACCGTTAAAATAATGCAAAAGGTTTTTAGAATTTTTTTGTTGCATTTTTTTTTTTTTTTTTTTTTTTTTTTTTAAGGCAGTAAATAATAAACTATATTATAATTCATTAAAAAAAAAATAATGAAGTTTTTCAAATGTTTATTTCTTTAATAAAAGAAACATTTAAAAAATCAACGCCAATTTCACAGTCAGGAAATAATACGCTAATACTTAGATTTTACAGGTTTACATTTTAAATGTAAACAGTTAAATGTAAAACATATAATGTAATTGTAAAACATATATAAAATTTACATTTTAAATGTTAGGTTTACATTTTAAATGTTAACTTTATGTATGTTTTCTCAAAGTATATGAAAAAGAAAACACGAAAAGCTATAAATGAACAACAAAACTCGTAGATATAAATTTAACTTTTAAACTAAAAGAATTTAAAAAGGAGAAAATATTTTAAAAAACAGTCTGTATGTCAATACCTTTACTGAATATTCAAATATTCCTTCATTCATTTTATTTACTTTAAACAGTTATTAAAAATGCTTTACGCTATTATGTTTTTATTTTATGAAACATGAATGAAGAACGATCTTTGCTTCTATCTGACAGTTTATTGTGGTCATATGAAATGAGAATTTTTATAACAAAGATTATTAATATATTCTGTTGTCAAATGAGTTTTTACGTTGCAGTAATTACTTTGTTGAATAAAAACCACTTGAGCGGAAAAAATATTCCTTATAACCATGGAAATTTTGTATATACCAAGACATAACAAGCATTCATCTAACTGTTGCATTGTGAGGCTCTGATGAGTAAATACATGGGATTTTGTTGCATATGACCTGATCACCCTATACTAGAGTTCGTTAGAACGAGACGTTGCCAACGATACAGTTTAAAAGACATTTTGTTTTTCGATTTTTTGGTTACATTTAATTTAAACTGAAACAATAAATTATTACAAGATAAAAAGGACTTTCTATATAACACGTTTTTAAATTTTCTGTTGAATCATACAAATTTGACAATTTTATGTATTAATAAATACTTTTTTTTATTTTTTTTTGGTGAATTATCCAATCAATTTGAAAGAAAAATGATCAAATGCGTAATAAAGAGAGCAATTATAAGAAATTTTTAAACATTTATTAATTGAATAAAAGTATTAAAAGTCATCGTGTTCTGAGCTATTCTAAAAGTTCCAAATGTTTAGCTAGTCGGGAAATTAATTAAAAATCGATTGAAAGGTTTGTACTGGACATACAAGAAAGCGAATTAATAAAAACATAGCAATAAAATTATAAGAAAATTTCAGACATTTATTAATTGAATAAAAGTATTGAAAGAATGCATTGTTTTCGTGTTCTGAGCTATTCTAAGAGTTTCAAATGTCTAGCTAGTCGGTAAGTTAGTTAAAAATCGATTACAATGTATGTTCTGGACAAACAAGGAAGCGAACATGGTAAAAACATGGTAAATGGTTATTAATAAAAAAAATCTGGAGTGACTCCACTCGACTTTCCGAACATTGCGTAATTAACAGTTTTGTAGATAAAGTAAAGAAAGAGGAGTTGTTAAACAAACAAAAGAGAGAAAACCGTAATAGAGTGTTTGAGTATTTTTCTCCATATATTACACGAAGTTTTATTTAACGCTACTGAACTTTGAGCCCGCAGATCATAATGATAAAGAATTTTTTCGTTGTGTCCCTGTAAAAACCTATAAATGCTAGATTCACCAAAATGCTTCTATTTAGTGCAACAGTGATTTATAATATTCATATAAATTTTCAGCTCAATTGAGTTAGGCGTTTAGATGCTATCGCATTTTTAAAAATTTGGTCCCATAAGCCATAATGATACAGAATTTTTCTTTGTGTCTCTGTAAAAAACTGTAAGTGCTAAATTCACCACAATCTCTACAGTTGGTGCAACTGTGACCTATAACATGTGCACAAATTTTTTGCTCAGATTAATAAGGCGTTTAGACGCTATCACACTTTTAAAAATTTGGCCTTATAGGCCATAATGATAAAGAATTTTTCTTTGTGCCCCTGTAAAAAAACTGTAAGTGCTAAATTCACCAAAATTTATACAGTTCGTACAACTGTGACCTATAACATGTGTACAAATTCTTGCTCAGATTAATAAAGCGTTTAGACGCTATCACATTTTTAAAAATTTGGCCCCATAGGCCATAATGATAAAGAATTTTTTCTGGTGTCCCTGTAAAATAACTATAAGTGCTAGATTCATCAAAATCAATAGGGTTCGTACTATGTTGACTTTCAATATACGTACCAACTTTCAGCTTATTTGAACAAAGCGTTTAGACGCTAGCGTGTTCACTCACAGACATACACACATAGATACACACATACATACACACTAGTGCTGGGCGATGTTGACATTTCTTAAATCGATATATCGTTCGTCTAAAATACCGATATAAGGATATATCGATTTAATGCAGCGTTGCTAATTGTAGGGTATAATCCCAACACGTAAGGACTTTTAGCAGTTTTCTTTAGGATGTAGAGACGGTTTTTATAGTTAGTTGGTTGGGTTTAACGTCACAGTAGTACAGCGTTACAATATTAAAAATTTGGTGTTAGTTTGAACCAAAACTTGGTTCTGAAGTAGCTACAACCATCTGATGGTTTAACTTTTTACCATGATTTGTTAATTTTAGATTAACCAAATATTAGTATTATGGAAAAAATAATAATAAAATAATCGAGACGTGGATTGAACTGAAGATCTTCTTGTCTCAAGTCAAACACTCTGACACTGTGCCACGCTTTCTTGCCTACTTATTGTATTTCGTTGATTTTTATAAAAGGGATTAAATTTTTTAGGGTTTTATCTATTTAAAACACCCCAATTTATTATTATTATTTTAATTAATTGATAAATGCAGAAAATTATTATTTCTTACGACTTTGTTATGCATTAAAATATTTATATTCCCCACTTACATGCGAATAAATTGCAAAATGGCTAGTATCAGCAGAAAATTGCTAATTAAGAGAAGCGCTTCACACATGTTATTAAATTTCTATAGTACCTTGAATCTCCTAATAAATATAATTCTCAATTAAAATTTTCTAAAATATAATTTTTTTTTTAAGTTTACGAGATTTATTTTTTTAATGAAGTTTTAAAATTTTTACTTATTTTAGATTAAATTACATCAAATATAGGGAAATAAATACTCAGTATAGGGAAATAAAATAGATAAAAAGAACAATTTGGTGCATTTGAAAGAAAAAAAAAATCAATTCTCACAGTATTTAAAATTATTTTTAAATACTCATTCTGTTCGAAATACCCATACCTTCGAGTACCCATACCCTTTAAATACCCATACCTTCTAAATAAATAAAAAATAGATATTAAAATATTAAAATAATCATATCTAAAATAACGCCGTTGTTTGAATTAATTTATTTTTGACAATATGAGAATGCCGTATTCTGAACTAATATTAATGAATTTAATGAAGAAACATTATTAATTTTAAAAATATTAATAAAGAATAGTTAATTCACTTATCTAATAGAAAGAAACTGGGATTTCTTATTTATAAATTATAGGAACTGGCAAAAAATATAACAAAAAATAGCAGATGAAAATACTAATATTGATAAAATAAATCTCTTGTAATCAAACGAATTTTGAATGAATGAATAATCCCATTTGCTTGTATCCGAAATCAGAATCGGTTTTCATTTTGCTTCTGCACATGCGTTAAAACCGCAATCATGGCTCGAAAGAATGCATCTTTTAAACCGATATTATCTTTTTCCCAGTGCGCCTGTGTAACACTAAATCGAAACGGCATTTCGAATAAACATTATTCTCTTGATTTTTTGCGGTTTCATTGAATCAAGATTTTCATGATTTAATTGTCTATGAGTGCGCATGCTTGACTAAACCGTTATCCCGTTGAATGAATATGAATATCTATCTGGCACTATTCCAGCATTGAATCGGTTTAGACTGAAATCAGATTTTCGCGTGTTTTGATGTTTCTGCATCGATATTTTACGGAAGATGAAATTTTTAAATCGGATAAACGATATTAGCGTTAAATCGATATTTTATTTTACATCGATATAAAGCCCAGTCCTAATACACACATACATACATCATCGTAAAAATAGTGAAAACGGACTCATGGGACGTCGAAACGTATAGAATCATCAAAATCTCAATTTCGGATTTTTGACATGATTACAATACTTTACTCACTATAATAGTGTTAGGAAAGTAACATGGTAAAATATGCTCGACTATACCAGAACGAATTGCTTGAAGCGGTTGGGCGGCGAAATAGAACCAGCGTCAAAAGATTGCTAGCTGACAAAATATTTAGCCAAATACTACATTTACGTAAGTTAAGTAGCCTATAAATCTAAAATTATCTGTAATCGTTTGGTCAAGCATTGTAATATTAGTATACTTAATTTTTCTAAAAGATGTTCTGGTAGGAAATGTATAATTTATATGACGCTTGTGGTTTCCAAATGCAGTTACAATCGTTATGAAAATCGTGCACGCACATATCCCATACACTTTGTGTTTATTCCTTTGCAAAGAGTTTTCCCATAGGGATGATACAATTTAAATGGTTAGAATGACAACACTGCGTACTATTTGTTGACAATTCTTATGTCTTGTGTTTAGTATGCTATGCCATTTAATCATATACAGATACCCGCTTGAACAATGTTTCGAAATTATTAAATTGTTTTATCAAAATCAGCGTTCATATGTGAATACTGAGAAAATTTTGAGAAGATTTCATGGACGACATTATTCAGTTAATCGACTTGATCGATTGTGATTTTTTTCTTTGGGGATATATTGAGTCACAAGTTTATGCTGATAATCCAATAACAATTGAGCAATTAAAAAACAACATTTAACGTGTTATTCGTGAAATAACACCAAATTTATGTGAAAGAGTGATGGAAAATTGGGTCGAGAGAATGCAGAATGTACAGAGAAGTCGTGGTGCTCACATGAACGATATTATTTGCATACTTAATGGCATAATGTAAGCTTAGAAAAAAAATGTGTTTTATTGAATATTTTTTTTTTTTTTTTTTTTTTTGTATCACTCTTGATGGAGAACCCTTTACATACTTTGATGTGCAAAAAAGTGACGTGATAAAGTAATAAATGAAACTTAAATTAATAATAAATTCTAGTGGGATAAAATTACGGAAAAGAAATTGGGAAAAAAAAACTGCCAATAAATAGTCATGTTTACTTCTTCTTATTTGTTAGTATTTTTTTTTAAATCTCTTTCTATTCTGGGATTCTTCCCACACCTGTATTTATCATGAAACTCAGTTTTATTTATTTAATCTGGTCACTTTCCTCAGCTTTATGATGCCCTCTCATTCTGTATCTGTATTCGTAGCTACTTTTTTGCCTAAAAATGGGTAGGGCTATTATTTCGACTCGCAACAATTGTTGTGAGTTTTTTCTTTCTTTGTTTCTTTTTCTTTAACCCATTTTATCCCACTGTCCTATCAGGAGGACAGCTGGAAAATAGCATGTGGAAATCAGTATTTGTTTGTTGCGAATATTTTATTAGCTGGAACATGTATAGGTACGCCTAAGTTTCTATTAGCATGAGGTTCTAGCTGCTTAAATATTCGCAACAAACAAATACTGATTTCCACATGCTATTTTTCAGCTGTCCTCCGGATAGACAGTGGGGTAAAATGGGTTAATAGTGTTTGACTACAAACTTTTTGATTTATTACTTTTTAACAACAATATACCGGTGCACTTTTAACAGCAAACAATTTAACATTGAAGATAAAGATGTAGGTATTTACATTTTCCCATAATTTTATTTTCTTTATTTAAAAAAAAAAAAAATAAAAAAAAAAAAAAAAAAAAAAAATTTTTTTTTTTTGAAAATGTTTTTAAATATGCCCTTAAAGATATAAAAATTGTGTAAGTTATTTTGTTTCATAAAAAAGAAAAAAATAAATAAAAATAAATAAATAAATAAATTAAAATTAAAAATTAAATCTTTTAAATCAATCAAGATAAATTTCCCTGAAAACTTAATATTAAAACGGTAAACGGTATTAGATGAGCAATTTAAAATAATCTTAGAATCCATGATTTTGATGCTAATTAAAAAAAAAAAAAAAAAAAAAAAACTTTTGATTTGATTTTTCAATCAATATCTACGCGATTTATGCGTTAAATATACTTCAGGGTTATCTTGTGGAAACATATTTGCTTTAAACTATTTTTATACTCGGCGAAATACTATTACTGCATAATATTATAAATATGGGCCTCATAAATATTAAATGCTTCCAAAACTTATCGCTTAAGACATCACGTCTAAATACTGTTTTATTTAATGAGAAGTTCGCCGGCTATTGCTCTATTGGTTGAGATAAATGTTTATAGGATGCATCAAGTGCAGCTTCCGTTTTAGGGATGAATAATTAAATTACGCGCAGAACTAGCGCATCAAAAATGCAAGAATTCTTAAGTATTTATGCTAGAATGTTTTGCCCCAAAATAATTTATTTGGGAATATAGGTACGTGAAGTAAAAATAATTGAATTATGGAGGTGTATTCTGTATATATTTATAGAATATTGGCCTAAAACTATTTATGTTATATGATATTTGTATATAACTTTTCGATATCGGTACGACTAGGGAAAATTCATTAATTAAGGGAAAGTATTTAGAATGTATTTATGGAATACTGTTCAATATATCATATTTTTCTTTTTTTCTATCAAAAGTGTCCGATTATAGATTTGTTGCATGAATAAATATGACATTAAACATTAAATTATTTTAACGAAGAGTCGGATATATTCACTCTGAAGGAAAACTTGCATGTAGGGCGCATAAAAAAGCTTGCACATAAAGAAAAAAAAAACTGATAGGGTTTTTTATAAATATTTATTTACAATCACTGTATTACCATTGATTGAATCTAAATAAAAATGTGAGTAAAACCGTTTATAGTTTAGCTTTTATTTTAAAAGGACTTAATATTAGATCATTCTATAGCGTGCAACCTTTTTGGATTTACAAATTTTTTATTTGGGTTTTTCATATAAGTAACTCAGTAATTTTTGCTATTAAATTATGCAAATGGAATTTCAGTAAAGCTTGTGCATCCGTCGTTAAAAATTACTTAGTAAAAATATACATATTTCATATGAAATTTAACGTATTAGCATGTGTAATGTATGCCAAGTTTCCTAAAAATGGCTTTGCACTGGTTCTAATGCCCTACGTGTTATATGAAAAAAAAAAGTTTTTTTTTTTTTTTTTTTTTAAACCACATTTTTAAAGAAACGCATGTATTTCCATGAATATATTGGGGAGACCGGAAAGTAATGCCGTTCTCTTACAATAAATTTAAACAGATAACTTTTTAACAATTTTACTTTTAATTAATTATGTAACCACCCTCGTTATTAACAGTTTTTACGCATAGAGTGTGCAAGTTTTCAAGGCTGGATCGATAAAAATCAATTGATTTTCGATCAAAATCTCTGGCGGTTGTACTTTCGACATCATGTAAATATTCAAAATGTTTGTCATTTAAAAAATATTGTAGCGGTCCAAATAAATAAAAATCCGACAGGATTTTTATTATATCGGGTAATGTATCAAATGTATGCAATATCTGGTGAGTATGACAAGTGAGGCAATAGCTTCTACCCCCATTCATTATTATTATTATTATTATTATTATTATTATTATTATTTTCAGGGTTTGTCTTACGCAGTTCGATCTTGCGTTGTTGATTTACAGAATACGATTTTTCTATTGACAATCGCTGGGCACTTTTCAATTAAAGATTGATTTAATCGATCTAGTTGTTCACAATAAAAGCATGTAATCCCAGTTTGTCCAGATTTCTGCACTTCAAAATGAACTATCCCGCGAATACTCCACCAAACAAACAAAAGCTCCTGTTTCTTGTGTAACCCTGGCTTAGCTGCCCTTTGTAGCGATACATTCGAAGGGAGCCACTTCCTTTTGAATTATGGATTATCATAAAGGACCCAATTTTAAATCTCCAGTGATCAAGTGATCAAAAAACGCATATGTATTGTGCCGCTGAAATATGTTCCATGTGCTCGATCAGATAGCTTTGTTTCCCACGGACAGATTATGCGAGACTCACGCACTTGGCTTTACTTACTTTGCCAATTTGCTGGAAATGTTCTTGGAGGATAAACCAAGGTTGGTTAAGAGTGTTTGACAGTTTTATTGTTTGATACGAATTTGTTTCCACTTCTATCCTTAATATATCATTGTCTAAAGTTATTTGTCTTCCTGATCGACACGAATCAGAAGAATCAAAATTACCGGATTTGAACTTTAAAAAAATCACCTTTAAATTTTACAAAGTTTTAATGCACTTGAATAAACATCGTAAATAATTTTTCTAGCGACTTTTGCGTTACTTTTTTTTCGAAACTCAAACAGCATGCAACGTGGGATATGTACTACTTTTTTTCATTTCCCTGGCTATTTCACTATAAATTGAAGAAGAAAAAGTGCTTTAATAATTTACAAATATTCACGAATTCATTAATTTTTGACAGGGAAATAAATACATTTACTTAAATGAGAACAATAGAAAATAGTAAAAAATTGAATTTAGCATCTCTCAGAAACTGACGTCATTATCATTTTAAAATTTTTATACACATTGATAAAGTACTATTATAGTTCTTTAGCTATAACATCCTGACTAAATAAACATTTGAAACTTTTAGAATTGCTCAGAACACGATGAAAATGCATTCTTTTCATACCTTTATTAAATTAATAAATGTTTGAAAATTTCTTATAATTGCACTTTTTATTACGAATTTCATCATTTTCTTTTAAGTTGATGGGATAATTCCTAAAAAAAAAAAAAAAAAAAAAAAAAAAATCAGAAAAGTATTTATTAATACATATAATTGTCAAGTTTATATGATTCAACAGAAAATTTAAAAATATGGTACATAAAAAGTTCTTTTTATCTTGCAATTATTTATTGTTTCAGTTTAAATTAATTGTAAACGAAAAATCGAAAAACAAATATGCATAAAACATTGTTTTAAAAATTTAATAGAAAAACTTAACATCTGCAAAGCTGTACATATACCTTCATTTAGAAAAAAATTGAGAATCGTACGTGCCGCGTAATTTTCTCTGTACCTCGCTAGCAGACAGACATTTTATTTTATTAGTATAGCTGATCAATCATTACATAAAGAAAAAAAAATTCTTATATTTTACGCGTCTTAGAATTTTCAGTTAAAATTGTAATTAAAAAAAATGTGAAAGAAATAGTTTTTAAAATATGGAAGAAAATATCCGAGAAGAAATTAATTTTATTTTTTAATTAATCTGTCAATTAACTAAAAAGAAAAAAAAAAAGGAAAAAAAAATTACCAGAGAAAAAAATAGTTAAAACTTCATGATGAAATATTTCAACAAATGCATGTCTTTAATGTACTATATCAACCATATGATTAACTAAAATATCGTACTATTTTATGCATCTTTTCACATAAAGAATTGATTTAATATTTCATTCAAGAAAAAAAAAAAAAAAAAAAACTTGAAATGCGTTGAAGAACATTACTTTAATGAACCATTTAAATAAAGGATCCATTTTTTGTAATGAAAATTCAAGTTTCATTAGTATTTCATAGATTAGATCCAATTTCCTTTCTTAATTAGTTTCTAGCTATTAAAATAAATGACCTTTTCATTTTTAAGAAAGAGAAAATATTTGAATAAGACTTTTTTTGAGATTTGTGTGAAATTATAGAAGGAAAAAAAAAATCTCATTTGAAATAAAATTGTTGGACAACATTTTTACCTGAGTCAGATAATTAATCTGCGCCGATTGTTTAAAGCGAAAAAAAAAAAACTTATATTAAAACGCTAAAATAAATTGTGACCTTAGTCATGTTAAAAAACTTGACCAGAAGTATTATATTTTAATATTAATGAACAATGAAAACTTAAAATACGTTTTTCCCTTTTCTCCTTTTGTAAACTTAAAGTATTCATTGAAATAGCATTTTAATTAAAGTAATCTGCACTGAGAAAAATATATACCACATTCATCTAGAATGAATAAGTGGTCATTTTCTAAATCTCTTAACTAGAAATATAGATTTCCGAGCTATGCGCATAAGGCACGCCAATAAAATGAATAGACGAAATGACCGAGAATTTCTTAGTGTACACATTTCTAGATGGGGAAATAATATTCTGAATATTCTGAATCGTTTGTATTGTGAGAAATTCTCGCATGATTTTCTAGAATTGGGTAATAAACCAAGATTATAGTTCCTGAAACCTGCCTCTTGTATTCGCATTTACTTAAATAACTTTGACCTCGAGAACGTAGACAAAAGCTCTAGAATTCTAATAGGGGTTTCTAGAACTCTTTTTCAAAGGGGACTAGAATTTATAAGGATGACATGGATGACATGGGGATGACATGTTCTTAGACTGACTAAGAACATGATTCGACAAGGATTTAACAAAACAATATTAACTCTACTTTTTTTCTATCGGAATTTTTTCTAGTGTTCGAATACTTTTGTTACCGACTGTACCTTCCTTTAGAGGAGAGCAAACAAAGATCTTGTCATTCTTACGACATTTTTTTCGTTAAGTAATTTTTTACATAAGAGGGTGGTAAAGAAAGTTCTTCATTTGTTTCACAAGTTTAAGTTGCGAATTCCTCAATAGTATCTGCCAATTCATTGCCCACGACTTCCTTGCGTGCAGAAACGTGTACTAAAGTGACTTTATATTTTAACTGGCTAAGGAGTTCCTTATTTTGTTTGACTAGGGATGTTTGTTTCTAAGACGGAAGATGGCTCACAGACTAGGGAGGCTTTCGCTATATGTAGGTTTGTATACGTTTCTGAATTTACTTTGATCCATTTTAGAGCCTCATGTATTGCATAGAGTTCTGCTTGGTAGACAGTATTTTTGTCATCTAGTCTGCATGCCCACTCATGAGATTTTGCATCCCACGAGATGCCGCAGAAGGCTTCGGCCACCACGTTATCCGTCTTTGAACAATCACTAATGAGGAGACACTATTTTTATTACTATTAGTTATTTCTGAGGAGAGGTCCTCCCCCGAATGCATCTTCCATCTAAAAGAGTTTAACCAAAAATTGTGCAATATTTGGTACATTTTAACCCAAGTATTGTCTTGTAACATTAGTTGAAATTAAAAAAAAATTCTTCGTTCAAGCATGCACCAGTCCATTCTATTTGGAGAAATATGCAAAATTTTAATAAGATTGGTGCATATTTTTTGATAAATCATGTCCACTGCTCTGCTGGAAGGTGAGGTAAACCAGGACCCACCGGCTGAATTCTCCAGAATTTTTCAAGAGAATTTTACAAAATATTGTTTAAATGTTGCTTTTTCATATGCTCAAAATGTTTGAATAAAATAACTTATTATATTAAAATTAAATAAATAAATAAACCATGTAACCCCTTAATATTGCAACTGGATTCATAAAATATTATATTCATAAAATAAATTGCTAAAATTCGTCCCCTATTTTCGAGGCGGACGCACCAAGTATTCTGCACCGAGGAGAAATGTAACGAAAGACAGTGGCTGTGAGGCAAAGCGCAGGACTAAGAATTCAAAAGCCGTGAGTTCAATCCCAGTCGAGGGTGAGAGTTTAGAAAGGATTTTTACTTTATTGCAATTTGTTTATTTTAGGTTTTAATTTCGGTTTTTTAGAGTTAACACGCAAACAGCATCACACCGAGATTTGTACATTTCGAGTTTGATTTAAAAAAAAATCTCCGGATTCGGAATTCGGTTCGTTAACGAACCAGGGCTTTTCTAGTTCTCTATATTTTAACACCGGTTTCATCTCTATGTGTATGGAGTAAGTACATGATGAAATTTTTGACCAGAAGTGAAGTTGTTTCTCTTAAACTTGAAGACTTTGACCAGGCAACCCTATCAGATTTTCATTGTAACAATGAATTCTATCTGTTGAAAAAAAAAAAAAAAATCAGCTTTATATTTATAAGGCCGATTTTTTGCAGATGCCGCTTGAACTATGTCCTTTAAATGTTTTTAAAGACCTTTCGCGCTTATTCTGAGTTGATCTCAGGCTGGCAAAATTCAGGAAGCCAACTTTAAACGCAAGTTTTATTTGTATTTAAACGTGTTTTATTTGCATTTTTTCTTTTTTAGAAAATGTTACATGCGAATGTTTTTTTTAATTATATATAAACATTAAAATAAGTATGAAATGCTTTCTTTTTTACTTTCAATCCCGAAAAAAAACTGATCGATGAAGAAGTTAAGAAACTTACAACTGTTTAATATGTTGTCCGTCATTCAGAAGCACAGCTGTCAAGCGAGACAAAATACCATTCCCAGCATCAAGTAACATTTCTTACAGTCTGGCCGAAATATGAAAGCAGATGACATTTTTGGCTGTTGGCAATGATGGCGGACTGTCTTGGTTAAATTTTAAAACCACATTTTTTTCTACTTTTAATCGATTTTTGAAATTTTGTTCCTTCTCTGCTTGTTAGATAACACTACAGCTACGGAATTAAAAAATAATGCTTCAAAGCAGGCCATATATATTTGTTACATGAATATGGCCCGCTTGTTTAAAATAATAATAATAATAATGATGATTTTATATGGACTTACATTCCTACTAAATTCAAAATTACAGCTTCAATATTTTAAAAAAATAAACAGAAGCGTTAGAAAACATTAAGTAAAATTCTTGGTCTTACGAGAAAACCAAACTCCAGAGTGTGTGGTGGTCGGATTAAGGCCAATTGTCTACACTAGGGCCTAAGTAGGGATGAACTCCATGGGGTTTTTTCTAAGGGGTCCTATCGCGTAAGTTTTAGAGAAAATTATTAAAACAAATGCATTGGTATCGTGTTTTGAGCTATTCTAAAAGTTTCAATTGTCAAGCTAGTCGAGAAGTTAGTTAAATAAATTTTCTGTTAAATCCTATAAATGCTACCGAAGGCAGCGGGGACCCTAAACAGTTGGCTAAAAGTATTTAAAAAAAAATGCATTGTCTCCGTGTTCTGAGCTATTCTGAAAGTTTCAAAGGTCTAGCTACTCGGGAAGTTAGTTAAAAATCGATTGCAAGGTTTGCAGTGGACAAACCAACAAGATTCGAAGTTAATAAAAACATGTTAAATAATCTGGTGTGTCACTCACACGACTTTCTCTTACCCTGAAATTTAATACTATAAATACAGGTTGCAGATTAAGAGGTAAGATAACGAGTACTGTTGTGTAAACCTGTGTTAAACAATTCAAATTAGGCTTCGGAAGAGTTTTATATGATAATTAGTTCTGTGTGAGGGGGCTACCGCCCCCGTCAACCCCCGTTTCATTAATGCACATACATTTACATAGAATTAAATTCGGTTATTAAAAAATAATTCTGTTCTTAAAAAAAGTATTATTAAAATTATTATTTTTAAAAAAATATCTTTTATGATAATGCAGACGATTTTCATATTAGAGAAGTAGAATAACACTAAATATATATATATATATATATATATATATAAAGTTGAATTTATTCTCAATATTACATAATTTTTTTTTTTTTTTTTTTTTTTTTTGGGGGGGGGGGGGTTAAAATGAAGACAATCGATGACTTTATTTTAAATTATCGCAGATCGATGGTTCAAACATTCGTTTTAAAGGTATTGGCGAGCTCTTTTGAAACATACCCATCATGAAAATTTACTCTCTTCTAGGAGGGTCTTCCCCCCCAGGGGGCGGCGAGGCTCCTATATGCACAATTATTTTTCCCCAGTTGACTATTACAAAAAATATATATTCGTTTCATTTGGTTTAGTGCAGTCTATAGATGTTAAACTCTACTTACCTGCAATTTCCCCCATAGACGTAATGTATTTTAATACATTTGAATGTCCCTGTACACGAACCATTTGCTTCATCTCAACGAAAAACTTACTGTAGCCTTCCTATATGATACACATTTAGATTACCGAGTATGGAATTTCTGCTACTATTTGTTCTTGAGATATGCTGATAACAGACACACAGTCATCCACACAGACAGACAGACACACAGACCATTCGCTAAAAACATGATTTTCGTATTCAGGGGACCTCAGAACATGTAAATATAACAAAATTTCACGTTCGAAAATCTTACCCTAAAACAATACTTTCTCGACCCTATGGGTAAGAGAAAGTAAAAAAAAAAAAAAAAAAAAAAAAAAATAATAATAATAATTTATGTAACAATTTTCAAGAAAATCGTTAGAACCGTTTTTGGGATACCAGCTTTTACAAAAATTTAACATACTCAATTATTGACCGGAAAACAAGAATTACGTACAAAAGGATATTTTAAAGGGAGTTAATATGGTGAGTTTGCAAAAATTCCGTACGGCCGTTTTTAAAGGAACGCACTTGAGAGACCTGAAATTGAGCTATTTATACAGGACGCTTATTAATTTTCCTGAACTCACCAACTATATCATTCGAAAGAACATCTAATAGAATGTTTGAACAGATACTTTGAAGAAAATCGTTAGAGCCGTTTTTTAAATACGGACTTACGGTCACTCTTTCGGTTCCTGATAATCCAATTCCAGTTTTCCAATTTTCACCAAAATTTGTAAATTCCTCTGTACACCAGACCTGTTTCAATTCTGAAGTTTCGTAGTTCTATCTTTATTAATTTTGAAGATGAGATAGCCAGAAGATTCTCCACATACATACATACATACATACACACACACATACACACTGACCAATTACCAAAAAACTACATTTTTGGACTCAGGAGGCCTTAAAACGTGTAAATCAAGTGAAAACTCGATATCGAATTTTCGACCGAATACAATACCTTCGTTACCTACGGTAATGGAAATAATATAAAGAACATAAAAAATAAATACTTTTTTACATTTTATTAAGGCCCAAATATCTATATTGACTTGTATGTGGTATACTAATGTACAACCTCACAAAATCCTCATTAATTCCAATGATCACGTGATTTGTATAATTTTTATTGCATATATCTTTCAAAAATACTCTTAAGTAACTAAAAGAATATATTTGAAACACATTTTTTACCTGTTTCATAATGCGGTAGACAAAGGGTTAAACACCGACTTACAAGCAAGCGTTTTCTGTAACCATCTTTTATTCAAGAAATTTCTAAACTTATTTTAATATTTTTATGCGAACTAAAATTAGACTCCTGACTTAAAATGACATAAAATATCATCGGATCTCAGTGATTCTTAAACATACATAATTTAATTTTGCAGAGGTAAAAGAAGAAATATAAAGCTGTCATAATTATAAATTATTTTCTAGTAAATCTTAAAATCTTTATTTTCCTTCATATATCACTGAAACATTTTCTTAAATAATTACATAAATACAGTTATTTTCTCAGAAGAATAATTAAATAATAGATATTACGAGCAATTTTCGAAGAACATGACTATAAAATGTTCAAAATAGTTTTCATTATCCCATTAATGTTAAGAAATCACGTACCGAATAAAAACTATTAAGTTTATATAATCTTGAAGCCTTATGATCATGCGATGAAATTGCATTTTACAAAAGTCTATAATTACCGTTTTACGATATCATTATTTTTAAAGAGGTATTTTAATTTTTTGACATTCTTTTAAAATATGGATGTAAGTTTACAGCTTCTGCACTTTCGAAACAAATAAAAAAGAAATTTTCTGTACATATTTTATCGAAATGTTTTGAAATTGAGTCTATGTTCACTTATTTTTTTTTTAATGGAAACCTAGAGATTCTAACTGATTTAAAATGAAATTACTTATTTTTAAATTTAAATATGACTGTGGACATTATAAAGCTTATTTATAAATTACCATACTAAAATTAATAAATATGGCGTACTCATGCATTAAAATATAACAATATTAATTCTATATATATATATATATATATTAATTGTTTAAAATAAAACTGAAAAGTTCAACATAACGTATTTTTCAATTTTTAAAATAATTGTTTCACCCTTGCTAATTTTAAATGGGATATTATAAAATACATTCTCTATGTAGACATTATATATAAATAAATAAATAAATAAATAAATGGATGGGGAAACGGAACTGGAGAAGAACCCATTACTGAAAACAGATGTCTCACGATGAAGATCAAATTAGAGTGAAAGTGAACACTGAATGGATTGTTATTCATAATTGAGCATGAACTATGTGATCACAGCTTTCGAGTAGAACAAGAAAAAAATATTTGGATAGAAAAAATTTTAAATGAAATAGGAAGAAGTGGACACTAAGAAGTAAATGAACTGAGATAGCATTTTTAGGAGAAGAAACTTCGTGAAGGACGTCGCAGACGCGCAGTAATTTATCTTCGAGTAGGAAGCAACTGAAGCAATTATTGCTGCAGGGAAGTCATTTAAGGATTTAATTCATTATTTTTCTTCCTATATTTCCCAACCAAACATAGAAATATTTCTTACAAGTCGCTTTCAGCAACCAGCTGGTTAACGATTCATGAAAATTATGACGTAAGAAACTCAAAGAATTCTTACAGTGATAAACAGAACAAGTCTGTTTTTGTGTTACGAAAAATCCTGACTACTTTGGCAAGCTCCTCTTCAGAGTTGCCTGCGGCAGCCTTTCCTGTTAATAGACACCACCAGTTTTTTCATATTCAAGGAAAAATCTCATTGTATTTATTTCCGTTTTCTGATTATCTCAACTTGATGTGTTATACTATTAAGTACAAGGCTCGCTTTCTACCTTACTTAAAAGCTGCCAAAAATATTACTCGTAAAATTAAATCTTTTATCACTGCTAGAGTTTTAGTTCTCTGCCTTATTTAAAAAATGACACAAACATATGCTTTCTTACTTTATTACTGGCAGGCTTTGCCCGCTTAGCTTATCGCTATATTTAAACGAATCAATTATAAATGTAAAATATCATAATATAAAATCTCAACAAATATAAACTTTGAAACAATTCCATTGAAATCGACAAAAACCACAAGAAGAGTTCCCGTTGCCTTCGACAGTGTCATCCAGATATCAGTTCGCCGTTCCCAGAACCAATGCCTGCAGCATCGCTTTTTTTGTGAGTGCTGCGCCCGATATGGAAAAAACGAATTAACGCATGAATTCTTTTAATAAATTAAGACAATCATTTCAGCATAATACGGAAATTCATCTTACATCCAATTGTGATCGTTAAAAGTACGAATGAAATTTGTACACATTTCAACACATTCGAATTTAAAAACGAAATGGTAAAATTTGTAATATAGTAGTTTGAGGTAAGAAATGCAGACGTACATTTGTATCGGTCAGAAACGAATAAGCTCAAGAGCTGTATATTTAATAAATAATAATAATAATAAAAATATTAACGTGAAAATTTTTTGACGTCAGTTTTCTCAGAAAGTTTTAGCCTAGGAGGGTAAGGTGAAAAGTTCTCGGCCTGACACAAAAATAGCGTTCCTATCTGCAAAAATTTGTGATTCCTTACTTGGTGCACATGTCATTAGTTTACATGACAAATTTCAAATTCTTCTCTCAAGTAGTTTGTTTACACGAATTTTTTTTTCGTTAAAATGGATAAACTGGAATATCGTGCGGTCATAACATTCTACGTTTTGGATGGATTAACCCCTAAAAAAGTCATCTGAAGTTAACAAAAATTAATGGGGACTCACCTTCCACAAAGAATTAGGGATGTGAAAGCTCTGCGCAAGAGTGGTGTCGCATTTTCTGAATGCCGATCAAAAGCAAAGGCTTCAACAATTGTCACAGCAATGTTTGGGACAACTGAATGAGGATCGGACCGCTTTTGTGCAGTGATTTGTATCCATGGATGAGACATGGGTCCACCATTACACGCCAGAAATGATGGAACATGCCAGAGGGCCGTAAATGAATATTTTCACAGCCTTTTAGACTCTCACTCCCGAGAAAGAATACTGATGATGGAGAAAGGGAGAATCAAGGGAGAGTTGAAGTCAAGGGAGAGTATATAAAAAGATAAAATTACTTTTTAACTGAAAATCGCAGTTTTTGATTTTCAGGCCGAGAACATTTCACCTTACGCTCGTATGCAAGTTTAATTTTTATACAGTTTTAATTTAGTTTCATTTTTTACGTGTAAAGTAAGCTCAAATGCAGTTGTTTGACAACTGGATTTATTTACATTGTTCAATATTAATTGTGATAATTTTATGGCATTATGAGGTAAAGTTTTGTAAATACGTTTATTCATCTTTTGAATAACATAGGAAATTATAATAAATGATTTCAAGTGACTTTGTTTGGTACAAATAATCGGTTTCTATTGTTTATTCTAATAAGACTGTCTTAATCAAAACCGACATGTGAATTGTGTTCGTGTGATATATATAATGCTATTTAATTTCTTATATTGCCAATTTAAGTAAACTTTAAATAAAGTACCCAAAATTATGCCCTTAAAGTTTCTTAACAGTTTATTTAAAACCAACTTAAAGCTCTGTAATATATCTTTGCAATAGACTTTCAATTTTCGAAAATATATTTAAAATAACTTTATTCACATTTAGAGAGAAAGAAATACTGGTTATATAATTTCATAATTAAAAGAACTAATTCAATTAAAAGGTGTTAAATTTGATAGTAAAATCCCTTTTATAGATAACACTGCGAACGTCTGAATAGTCAAAAATGATATATATATTTCATGTGTGTGGCTTTCCACACCTACCTTTTGGTATAGTAGTTTTAATGGCTAACAGTGTAAATCATATAAATTATGTATTTAACGTCTTACTTATTACATTATTTACCAACAAGAAGAGGTAACGACACAGAAAATTCAGTTTGTAACGAAATTGCGAAGAATTTTTTTTTTTATTATAAAGGTAACAACATACAGTGGTGGAAAAAAATTTAAGACCATATGTAAAATTATAAAAATTTTAATTTTACAAAAAAAAAAAAAAAAAAAAAAAAAAATAAAATAAATAAATAAAAGAAACATCAAATAGTATAAACAGAATAAAAAATAACTAATCTTCACTTGGTTTTATAAAAGAATGGTTGTAATTATATGCAAGTGATTTTTTTTTCCATAATATAAAAGGGTTTGAAAAACGTTAAGACCACAAAGTTTAACATTAGTTAAAAGTATTGCATTCGAATATTATATGCAAGTGATTTTTTTTTTTCACAATGTAAAAGGGTGGAAAAAACTTTAAGACCACAAAGTTAAACATTAATTAAAAGTATTGCATTCTAATTTTTAGTACTTCGTTTGTTTTCCTTTGACACGAAAGTCTTCTACAAGACGATTTTGGAAGGATTTTGCTAGATTTTTGCTTGTTAGAATCGATATTTTATCCCATGCTTTTGAAACAGCATATTTCAGCTCAGAACAGAATGATATTGTTTACCATTTTCATATATCTTGCATGCAAAGATCCCAGCATGTTTTCTCTGGGACTCGAAGTTTGGACTTTTGGACGGAAATTCCAAAAAAACTTACATTATTTTCAGTTAGCCAAGAAAGGGTTGAAACAGATTTGTGCACAGATGCATTATCTTGCAATAAAATCATATTTTGATCCATAAGCTCATCTTTTAATGGAACAAAATTGTTTGTCAGAATATCTTGATAGTCAAAAGAGTTCATATAATCTTTAGTGAATACAATATTAATCTTACCTCGAGCACAGAAACCTGCCGTATTCATGACAGATGCTCCTCCTTGCACCCATTTTGAGAAATACGTAGGATCCTGTTTTAAACCATGCCAATAGTTTCGTAAACCAACAGGTCCATCTAGGTTAAATTTGTTTTTCATCCGTGAACACTATTTTTTGCCAAAAGTTGGGTTTTAAATCATTAGATGTAGCGAATTTCAATCTTGCTTCAATATGCCATTTTTCAAGCTGAGGTTTTTTTTTTTTTTTTTTTTTGAATATTTGATGTTTTCTGCAAGATTCAGGGCATTTCTATTCCTAACCGTTCTATCTGTTACTTGAAGCTTTAGAGCCGACTTTATTGCTGAAGAATATGCATTATTTTCAACAGCCATTCTTATAATACTTATTTCCATTCTGGCTGACAGTTTTGAAGGCCTTCCTCCTCTATATTTTTCTACATATCCGCATGAATTTGCGAAAAATTGATGAACTTCAGTTTTAGACCTCTCGATTTTGCTAGCTATTTGCTTTTCACTCATTCTACTTTCTCAAAATGCCCAGATTTTCCCTTTTTCAATTTTACTCACAAGTAAACCTTCTCTCCTTTGACACCGGTTATCCGGAAACACATATATTTTCTGAAAGCTTATGTCACAAGTATAAAAACTGTGAAGTCTTAGGGGCAGAGGCGCAAGCGTTTAGAGATATAGGGCCCACAAAGTATCAGTAAAGTGTGTATAGAGGGACATATTCCCATAATGACGTCTCTATTTCTTGTATGTTCCCGTATATTGCTGTCAAGTACTAACGTATTGTATGTCTTATTCTTACATTGCTTCTTATTACATGGATCCTAAAGTCGTTGTGGCTGCCTTGGTCTCCCGATTCGGAACAAGCAATCGGTCTTCGAACATACAGGAATCGGAGATGATAAAACACATAATTACTCTCCTGAAAAATAATATGGACATTGTGGAAGGGATCCGAATTAGGATTTGCTAGAGGCGATGGAGAAGAATGGGACGAGGATATGGACTTCGAAGATGATGGTATCTATAAGGAACAGCAATGCTCGTTGCAACAGTCACCGTCTCCACTTCTATCGTGACGCATTTTGGCCAAGTACGGCTAATGACAGGAAGCAAATTCTGCTTTCAGTAGATTCATGGTGTTCTAACAAAGATCATGCATTGTCTGCTTCCGAAGTACTTAATGGTAAAGTCCTGCAAAACGAATTGCTACCTTAAGGATGTACAGGAAAGATTTAGCCTCTGGATATTCATTTTTTCAGACACTGCAAATCTTTTGCTTGTTACATAATGGACACAATCATTATCGAGACACATGAGCACATCTGGCACCGCGATAGCTTTCTGGCCCTGCAGTCTTTTTCCTTATATCAGTTCAACGCTCCTCGTTTCAAGAACTTGATTAAGTATGCTTTTTTATAAAGCGGATACTTGGACGATGAACCTGGAATGTGGACTGAGCCAACGGATTACTGCTTCGATTCATTGACAAATGATGAGTTTGCAAATGGGCGGCTATCGCTTTTGTAAAATGTGCCCATTGTGAACTATCTTTTTCCCGTCTCACTGTTTATTTGATGAATTGCACAATGATTATCTCTTGTAATGGATTTTATTTCAAGACAGTAAAAAGTCACATTTTCAGCATTCCAATATATACTGTTTCTTTTCAACGAGTTGTTTCTTCCTTTATATTGATATCTTCACCTTCTTACCATATTATTAGTTCATATAAATACGTAAAACGAACATTTTAGCGACTTTTGGTATCATGTTTCCAACACTTTATGTTCTATAACTCCTAAACGCTTATACCTCTGTGCTTATTACCATCTGCCCTTAAGATTTCACAGTTTTTCTACATGTAACATAAGCTTTCAGAAAATATATAGGTTTACGGTAAACCGGTATCAAAGGAGAGAAGGTTTACTTGTCAGTTGCTTCAATACTTGGCTACACTGTTAAAAATAATCTGAAATTCACGGATATTTTTATCCTGAATTTCACAGAAAAAATCCATCTTCACGACAAACCGGCATTTTCCGTTAAAAAACACAAAATTTCGTCATATTTCCTGGAAACATTGGAACTATAGGAGCCTTATTTGGGACATCGGAAATATTCCGTTATCATTTTGTTTTTATCAACTGCCGCCCTCTGCCGGCATGGAAGGGAAGGACCGCCTCGTCATGAGCCGTGACGTGAAGCCTGGGGTGATTCGTTTGTTTACTCAAAACAATGGCGTTTCATTCTACTAGATTAGAAGTAAGTGCCTGATATTTATTATTTGATTTGAATATAAGCGAGATTTTAAAAATAATTTTGATTGTAGTGTCTTTAATTCTTGCTCTTGACCTTTTATCATGCAAAATATGTTTTTGTTTTACCCAATTATAACGGTTCTGACTTCCCGCACTTGTAGAGAGCGCGAATTCCTAAACCAAATGGAATAGAAACATTTTTGCTCTTAGTATGTTATCACTGAAATATCATGATCAAGTAACATGAATCAACTTAGAAAATGCAATGAATCATAATTTGAATACATGCTTTTTTAACAAAAATGAGTGCTGATAAAAACTTTGTTTGTAAACTGTGTAAAGTAGAATTCCTTAATTTAAAATCATATGCTAGCCATCTACAACTACATAAACATGTAAAGAACTTTAATTTTAGTTGTAGTGTCTCAGGTTGTCCGAGAACATACACTAAATATTCATCCTTCAAAGCTCATATTTCTCGAGATCATAAAAGGCAGAAAACTGAAAATTACTCCAATAGTATATCTTTAAAATGTGGGATTGAAACTTGCCAGCAAGATTGTTGTGATGAATCAACTATGATTGCGCATCTCCAAAAGCATATCAAAAATAATGAAAAAATAAAATGTCCATTATTTAATTGTAATATAGAATTTCACAAAAGATCTTCATTTTCTGCCCATTTATCTAGGAAACACCCATCTTTAAAATTGAAACCTTACAAAGAATCAAATTGTGTTGCTGGAAGTCCATTTGAGAACTTTGAAGATAGTGAAGTTTCTAATAATTTGCTCGAAAATTCTAAAATCTCTCCACAATCTGTAAATAACTCATTAGCATTATTTTGCCTGAGATTGCTATCAAAATTTCAGCTGTCATCTTCTGTTATAGACTTAATAATTACTGAAATAGTAAGTCTCCATGAACTAAACATGCAAAGTGTAAAAGAGTGTATAAGTAAAGAACTGATTAAAATTGACATAAATGAACTTGCAAGAAATAATATATTAAAGTCTATAGAGAGTAATAATTTGTTATCTGTTATTAATTCAGACAAAAGCTGTTTAAAATCTAATTATTTAAGAAATGCTTACTTCAAAAAAAATTTCAATTATGTTGAACCAGTTGGCATTTTTTTAGGTCGAGACAGATTAAATAAGAAATGTTTTTATCATTATGTTCCTATACTAAAAAGTTTAAAAGCTCTAATACAGAATAATTCAGTCAAGTTCCAAGTTGAAAATCCCATTAAAAATTACGACAACAGTCTATTAACTGATTATTCTGATGGAACTGTCTTTAAATTACATGATATTTTTAGCGAATCAAATTTCTTAAAAATTTTTCTTTATCAAGATTCCTTTGAAACAGTAAATCCTCTTGGATCTGCTAAAAAAAAACATAAAATTCTTGCAGTGTATTACACTTTAGGAAACCTGTACCCTTGGAATCGATCAAAAATAGATAATATGCAACTAGTGATACTGTGCAAACAAAAGCATTTTGATTACTTTGGGCAATCAGTTTTTAAGCGATTAGTTGATGATTTAAAATTGCTGGAAAAAGGGGTAGTTATTGAAGAAAGTAAAATTCAGCGAGGCGCAGTATTTTCAATTATTGGAGACAATCTTGGTAGTCATGGAGTTGGAGGATTTGTCGAGAATTTCTCCACATCGGTATACCATTGCAGGTACTGCCTAGTTACAAAAGAAAGAATGTTCCAAGAAACTTTTTATTATGTGTTTGATGAGATGCGAACTATTGAAAACTACAAAGACTGTCTTAACCATATTGAACACACTGATTTAAATGATTATAAAGGGGTTAAATTTAATTCAGTTTTTAATGAACTGACATATTTTCATATGTGCCAGCCGTTTCTCCCTCCTTGCATCGGTCATGATATTTTAGAAGGTGTTGTTGCATATGATGTTTTTCTTTATGTGAAAGATCTTATAAAAGACAATGTCTTTACAATTGACATTGTAAATGATAGAATCAATAAATTTTCTTATGGTGTTTGTGAAAACAGAGATAAACCTATTAGTATAAACATAAAAGGAAACAGATTGTCAGGCCATGCTATACAAAACTAGAATTTTTTGCGGTTTTTCCCTGTCATTTTTTATGACTTTAAAAACTGTGATAAAGTAACTTATAAATTAATTGTTCTTTTACATGAAGTGATTGAGCTTATATGCACTCCAAAAATAACCATAGATCAAGTGTCTTATCTTCAAAATCTTATACAGGAATATTTGGAATTAAGGCAAGATGCCTTCTCACATGTCCCTTTAAGAGCAAAGCATCATTTTATGTTGCATTACCCAAATTTAATTTTAAAGTTTGGACCATTAATTAAATTATGGACAATGCGCTTTGAGTCTAAACACTCATATTTCAAAAAATGTATCCATTCTTGACAGAATTTTATAAATGTGACAAAAACATTATCGGAACGCCATCAGTTACTTCAGGCTTATCTTGGAGTAGGTGATAGATTTAATGATTTTTTTTGTGAATCAGCTGTTCCTTTTTGCATATTTTTGTACAACAAACAAATACAAGATTCAGTTTTATTCACTTTGCAAGAAAATCACTCAAAAGCATATGTATCGGACAGAATTACATTTCGTGGTATAACATATAAAAAGGGCTTGCATGTGACGGTATCCAGGAAAGAAAAGTATCTTTATTTTGGAGAAATATTGTTAATATTGAATCTTGAGAGTAAAATTTTTCTTGTCATGAATGTGTTTAATTCAAGCTATTGTAATAAAACAAATTTGTACATAAAAGAAAAAGAACTGTTTTTTAAATGTTCAGAAATTACAGACCTGTTAGATTATTATCCATTAACTGTATCTAAACATGAAATGGAATATTTAATTGTACTCAAGCATAGTATTATAGATCATTTCCAGTGAATTATCTCATATAAATGATTTTCATATTAGCAAATTGTCAGATTTTCTTGCAATTGTAATTTTTTTTTTTTCTTACAAGTTATTAATTGACAGAATAATATAAAATTAAAAACTGTCTGTGAACACAAATAATTACTTGAAAATTTACTGCAAAGATCTCGCAATACTCTCTTGCAAGATTTATGAATGATAAATTAAAAAAAATAATAATAATCTTTTGCTTGCCAGATTTAAAAACTAAAAGAAACATTGCTTTTGTTATATGTATAGTAACATAGAAGACACCAGTGGAAGTTGGTGTTATGCAACATAAATAAATATTGTGTAATTTGAAATTAAATGTTTTTGTTGCATATAAATGTCCAATTTCTGTTGTTCTATATTTCCTCTTTTTGTCAAAATATTAGATTTTTTGCTTTTGTTTTACCCAATGATAGGTTACTGCAAACAAACAAAATAAATAAACTAACATAACACATTTTTTCACTCGTGTCTTCGACTACAAAAAAAAAAAAAAAGGATTATTTTATCTAGTAACTAAAAAATTTCTGTAAACTTGGCAAACTTTCTGCGAACGATGTTCGTGTGTTCGTCTATGCTATCTGACTCTGTTAATTGAAATGTTATTTTCTGCCTCTAAAAGCTCAATTTTTTAAATAAAAATAAATTTATTAATGACTACTCTGTCTATATCTCAAATAGTTATGAGAATTTTATTTGAAATGCAAATCTGTGCTTAAAGACAAGCTTATTTTACTACATTATATTATGAAAGCCATGAAGAAGTGATTTAGTCTAACTACTTTGGTACAATCTGATTGGCTAGGATTGAAATCGTCTGCTGTATTGTATATATGTCATATGCAAGCAAGAGATATTTGTTGAATAAAAAATAAGATAAAATTAAAACTATAAAGCATTTATTTTAACAATCAACATTCCATATTTTCAAGATATATATTAATTTAATTCAGTATTCATGCTTTCTACTATAAATTTATGCATTTGAAAAATGAAGAGATACTATTTCCAATATGCACAGACAAGAAACTTTTCTTGAGTATAGTGTCTCTGTGTTAATACATATTACAAATACATATCACAAATCTTTTGCTTGTTACATAATGGACACAATCATTATCGAGACACATGAGCACATCTGGCACCGCGATAGCTTTCTGGCCCTGCAGTCTTTTTCCTTATATCAGTTCAACGCTCCTCGTTTCAAGAACTTGATTAAGTATGCTTTTTTATAAAGCGGATACTTGGACGATGAACCTGGAATGTGGACTGAGCCAACGGATTACTGCTTCGATTCATTGACAAATGATGAGTTTGCAAATGGGCGGCTATCGCTTTTGTAAAATGTGCCCATTGTGAACTATCTTTTTCCCGTCTCACTGTTTATTTGATGAATTGCACAATGATTATCTCTTGTAATGGATTTTATTTCAAGACAGTAAAAAGTCACATTTTCAGCATTCCAATATATACTGTTTCTTTTCAACGAGTTGTTTCTTCCTTTATATTGATATCTTCACCTTCTTACCATATTATTAGTTCATATAAATACGTAAAACGAACATTTTAGCGACTTTTGGTATCATGTTTCCAACACTTTATGTTCTATAACTCCTAAACGCTTATACCTCTGTGCTTATTACCATCTGCCCTTAAGATTTCACAGTTTTTCTACATGTAACATAAGCTTTCAGAAAATATATAGGTTTACGGTAAACCGGTATCAAAGGAGAGAAGGTTTACTTGTCAGTTGCTTCAATACTTGGCTACACTGTTAAAAATAATCTGAAATTCACGGATATTTTTATCCTGAATTTCACAGAAAAAATCCGTTTTCACGACAAAACGGCATTTTCCGTTAAAAAACACAAAATTTCGTCATATTTCCTGGAAACATTGGAACTATAGGAGCCTTATTTGGGACATCGGAAATATTCCGTTATCATTTTGTTTTTATCAACTGCCGCCCTCTGCCGGCATGGAAGGGAAGGACCGCCTCGTCGTGAGCCGTGACGTGAAGCCTGGGGTGATTCGTTTGTTTACTCAAAACAATGGCGTTTCATTCTACTAGATTAGAAGTAAGTGCCTGATATTTATTATTTGATTTGAATATAAGCGATATTTTAAAAATAATTTTGATTGTAGTGTCTTTAATTCTTGCTTTTGACCTTTTATCATGCAAAATATGTTTTTGTTTTACCCAATTATAACGGTTTTGGCTTCCCGCACTTGTAGAGAGCGCGAATTCCTAAACCAAATGGAATAGAAACATTTTTGCTCTTAGTATGTTATCACTGAAATATCATGATCAAGTAACATGAATCAACTTAGAAAATGCAATGAATCATAATTTGAATACATGCTTTTTTAACAAAATTGAGTGCTGATAAAAACTTTGTTTGTAAACTGTGTAAAGTAGAATTCCTTAATTTAAAATCATATGCTAGCCATCTACAACTACATAAACATGTAAAGAACTTTAATTTTAGTTGTAGTGTCTCAGGTTGTCCGAGAACATACACTAAATATTCATCCTTCAAAGCTCATATTTCTCGAGATCATAAAAGGCAGAAAACTGAAAATTACTCCAATAGTATATCTTTAAAATGTGGGATTGAAACTTGCCAGCAAGATTGTTGTGATGAATCAACTATGATTGCGCATCTCCAAAAGCATATCAAAAATAATGAAAAAATAAAATGTCCATTATTTAATTGTAATATAGAATTTCACAAAAGATCTTCATTTTCTGCCCATTTATCTAGGAAACACCCATCTTTAAAATTGAAACCTTACAAAGAATCAAATTGTGTTGCTGGAAGTCCATTTGAGAACTTTGAAGATAGTGAAGTTTCTAATAATTTGCTCGAAAATTCTAAAATCTCTCCACAATCTGTAAATAACTCATTAGCATTATTTTGCCTGAGATTGCTATCAAAATTTCAGCTGTCATCTTCTGTTATAGACTTAATAATTACTGAAATAGTAAGTCTCCATGAACTAAACATGCAAAGTGTAAAAGAGTGTATAAGTAAAGAACTGATTAAAATTGACATAAATGAACTTGCAAGAAATAATATATTAAAGTCTATAGAGAGTAATAATTTGTTATCTGTTATTAATTCAGACAAAAGCTGTTTAAAATCTAATTATTTAAGAAATGCTTACTTCAAAAAAAATTTCAATTATGTTGAACCAGTTGGCATTTTTTTAGGTCGAGACAGATTAAATAAGAAATGTTTTTATCATTATGTTCCTATACTAAAAAGTTTAAAAGCTCTAATACAGAATAATTCAGTCAAGTTCCAAGTTGAAAATCCCATTAAAAATTACGACAACAGTCTATTAACTGATTATTCTGATGGAACTGTCTTTAAATTACATGATATTTTTAGCGAATCAAATTTCTTAAAAATTTTTCTTTATCAAGATTCCTTTGAAACAGTAAATCCTCTTGGATCTGCTAAAAAAAAACATAAAATTCTTGCAGTGTATTACACTTTAGGAAACCTGTACCCTTGGAATCGATCAAAAATAGATAATATGCAACTAGTGATACTGTGCAAACAAAAGCATTTTGATTACTTTGGGCAATCAGTTTTTAAGCGATTAGTTGATGATTTAAAATTGCTGGAAAAAGGGGTAGTTATTGAAGAAAGTAAAATTCAGCGAGGCGCAGTATTTTCAATTATTGGAGACAATCTTGGTAGTCATGGAGTTGGAGGATTTGTCGAGAATTTCTCCACATCGGTATACCATTGCAGGTACTGCCTAGTTACAAAAGAAAGAATGTTCCAAGAAACTTTTTATTATGTGTTTGATGAGATGCGAACTATTGAAAACTACAAAGACTGTCTTAACCATATTGAACACACTGATTTAAATGATTATAAAGGGGTTAAATTTAATTCAGTTTTTAATGAACTGACATATTTTCATATGTGCCAGCCGTTTCTCCCTCCTTGCATCGGTCATGATATTTTAGAAGGTGTTGTTGCATATGATGTTTTTCTTTATGTGAAAGATCTTATAAAAGACAATGTCTTTACAATTGACATTGTAAATGATAGAATCAATAAATTTTCTTATGGTGTTTGTGAAAACAGAGATAAACCTATTAGTATAAACATAAAAGGAAACAGATTGTCAGGCCATGCTATACAAAACTAGAATTTTTTGCGGTTTTTCCCTGTCATTTTTTATGACTTTAAAAACTGTGATAAAGTAACTTATAAATTAATTGTTCTTTTACATGAAGTGATTGAGCTTATATGCACTCCAAAAATAACCATAGATCAAGTGTCTTATCTTCAAAATCTTATACAGGAATATTTGGAATTAAGGCAAGATGCCTTCTCACATGTCCCTTTAAGAGCAAAGCATCATTTTATGTTGCATTACCCAAATTTAATTTTAAAGTTTGGACCATTAATTAAATTATGGACAATGCGCTTTGAGTCTAAACACTCATATTTCAAAAAATGTATCCATTCTTGACAGAATTTTATAAATGTGACAAAAACATTATCGGAACGCCATCAGTTACTTCAGGCTTATCTTGGAGTAGGTGATAGATTTAATGATTTTTTTTGTGAATCAGCTGTTCCTTTTTGCATATTTTTGTACAACAAACAAATACAAGATTCAGTTTTATTCACTTTGCAAGAAAATCACTCAAAAGCATATGTATCGGACAGAATTACATTTCGTGGTATAACATATAAAAAGGGCTTGCATGTGACGGTATCCAGGAAAGAAAAGTATCTTTATTTTGGAGAAATATTGTTAATATTGAATCTTGAGAGTAAAATTTTTCTTGTCATGAATGTGTTTAATTCAAGCTATTGTAATAAAACAAATTTGTACATAAAAGAAAAAGAACTGTTTTTTAAATGTTCAGAAATTACAGACCTGTTAGATTATTATCCATTAACTGTATCTAAACATGAAATGGAATATTTAATTGTACTCAAGCATAGTATTATAGATCATTTCCAGTGAATTATCTCATATAAATGATTTTCATATTAGCAAATTGTCAGATTTTCTTGCAATTGTAAATTTTTTTTTTCTTACAAGTTATTAATTGACAGAATAATATAAAATTAAAAACTGTCTGTGAACACAAATAATTACTTGAAAATTTACTGCAAAGATCTCGCAATACTCTCTTGCAAGATTTATGAATGATAAATTAAAAAAAATAATAATAATCTTTTGCTTGCCAGATTTAAAAACTAAAAGAAACATTGCTTTTGTTATATGTATAGTAACATAGAAGACACCAGTGGAAGTTGGTGTTATGCAACATAATTAAATATTGTGTAATTTGAAATTAAATGTTTTTGTTGCATATAAATGTCCAATTTCTGTTGTTCTATATTTCCTCTTTTTGTCAAAATATTAGATTTTTTGCTTTTGTTTTACCCAATGATAGGTTACTGCAAACAAACAAAATAAATAAACTAACATAACACATTTTTTCTCTCGTGTCTTCGACTACAAAAAAAAAAAAGGATTATTTTATCTAGTAACTAAAAAATTTCTGTAAACTTGGCAAACTTTCTGCGAACGATGTTCGTGTGTTCGTCTATGCTATCTGACTCTGTTAATTGAAATGTTATTGTCTGCCTCTAAAAGCTCAATTTTTTAAATAAAAATAAATTTATTAATGACTACTCTGTCTATATCTCAAATAGTTATGAGAATTTTATTTGAAATGCAAATCTGTGCTTAAAGACAAGCTTATTTTACTACATTATATTATGAAAGCCATGAAGAAGTGATTTAGTCTAACTACTTTGGTACAATCTGATTGGCTAGGATTGAAATCGTCTGCTGTATTGTATATATGTCATATGCAAGCAAGAGATATTTGTTGAATAAAAAATAAGATAAAATTAAAACTATAAAGCATTTATTTTAACAATCAACATTCCATATTTTCAAGATATATATTAATTTAATTCAGTATTCATGCTTTCTACTATAAATTTATGCATTTGAAAAATGAAGAGATACTATTTCCAATATGCACAGACAAGAAACTTTTCTTGAGAATAGTGTCTCTGTGTTAATACATATTAAGTACTTTTAATAATGGATATTTTATTTTTATTCTTTCTATAGGAAATCGAAGATTTATTAAGATCAGCTCTACCAGGAGTTGATGACCAAACCATATCAAGTCTAGTTTCAAAATTAGATGAAATTGGAGTTATTTCATTAGAAGATCTCCAATATGTTGAAGAGCAGCAAATGAATAACATTTTGAAACCCATTCAGTTAAAAAAAATTTTGCAGTTCTGCCATCAAACAATACCAGCTTCTTCAGTTGAAACAATCGACCATAACAATTCTTCAGGAACAAGCCTATCTATATCCGTTGAAAATTCTGATGTTGACGAAATTTCAAGTGATAGAAGTTCTGCTTCTCCATTAACAGAATTGTCAATGTCATCATGGGCGCATAATTTCCAGATTGATTGGAATATGTTTCCAAAAGAAATTAAGGAAGCTCATGATAAGAATACTCTTCCGTTAAAGAAGCACATAAATGAAATGATTCGAATTTTGCTGATTCAACTTACAAACGTAAAAAAAAATCTTGGAAGAAAAGATTTCAGAATAATTGCAGCTAAAATAGTCGGCAAATACCCTAACCTTTTCCTAGATATGTGCGGAGAAAAAGTTATTGGTAATGGCTGTGAAACATTGGTAAAGAAGTTGGAAAATTGTATGGATAACAGAAAACGAAAAAACATATCATTTGAAACTAATTTTGGATCTGTAATTAAAAGAAAAACCACAAGAGACAGTTATGGCTGTTTATTTTGGCAGCCTTCAGAATTACCAGATGGCGAAACTAAAGAATCACAGATGCAACATAAAGAGTGGCTTATTTCTGAATTTACAAAATCAAAAAGAGAAGAAGAAGAAGTAGAAAACAAAATGAAAATTACATATGCGTCCCAACGCTATTTCATCAACAACTTGAAGACATCAATAATGTCAGTTAAAGAGAACTGGCCATTTTTATTTGAAGAAAACCATTTGTTATATCACTCGAACACATTGTTGGAAATGGATATAAAAGAACTTTTTTTTGCAGCAGTTCCTGAAAAAGGGAAGAAAATCTTTGATTTTATGCAGACAAAAAGCATGAAATCGGTTAGGAATTGTTTGGACTGCATTTCAAAAGCTAAGATTATAGTTAAAAACCAAACCCCAGAAGTTATTGGAGCTATTCCCTTGGTGATGGCCTATTTTAATGAAGAGCAAGCTTTGCTTTTTGCAGAGAATTCGGTAAGATTTTATTTCTAATATTATCCTCACAAAACATTTTAAGCTTTTAAAGCATACTTTTATTTTATATGGTAATACAAGATACTTTTGAAGGCAAGGATAAGTTAAGTTGATAATTTTAAATGATATTTTAAGGCTTAAGTTATGCTCATATGATACACTAGGATAAAATACAGCCATCTATCTCTAAAAAGGGCTTTTTAAAATATTGCTTAAAATGAGTTTAAAAAAAAAAGTTTTCACTGTGATTTTAATGCTTTTTAATGTAATTATTTTTAAAGATTTTTCTTGTGATGAACATTTCAATTAAAATTTAATGATTTTTTTTTTTCTCAATGTAATTTACCTTATGTGTTACCTTATAAAAGATACCATTGAAATCATTATATATATATCCTATTATCTGAGCATATTATGGCCTATTCCTGTAATCTGTAATATTTTGAAAATTCGAGGAATGGCCTTTTTTAATTAACATTTTAAAATTCAGAATAAAATTTAAAATGAAAAAAATTAACTGCAACCATATCTATATATGAATGTCCACATGCATATGATGTGATATTCTATATTAACAACTTATATTTTAAAAATTAGTAAGTAAATATTTTATTTTCTGTAGGATTCAGCTGAGGAGAGTATTCTTACACCATATATAAAAACGTTTGGTAAGTAGGCGTTCAAATTATCCAACATTATGATCTTGTTTCAATAATAAATCATTAATCGTATTTAACTTTATTGATAAATATTAAAACTTAGTGTTCAATGCATTATCTGCCAGTATTTAAACAAATTATATAATATACAAACAGCATATTCTGTCGAATCTGCAGTTGACTGTGAAATGTAAGCAATGAAATTTATGCTTAAAATAAAACTCATTGAAGACATTAAATATAATAATTAAAAAAAAATTGACATGTTTTGCATAATTGTGTACAATAAACTAATTTTAAGTATGCAAAAGAAAAAAGCAAACACAAATATAAATAGAGGATTTTGTATTTTAAAAGCTTTCATCAGCATGGTTTATGTCTGGGCTCTAGATTTTCCTTAGAAGCAGATTTTTAAACTGGAATTTATGACTGCATAAATTCCTTCCAAGAAATAACTTAAAACCAAAATTCAAGAGTTCTGAAATTACAATTAATTCTATGCTGTAAACAAGGTGTAACAATAAGATGCCTTGTTTTTCAACTTTTTTTCGAAACGAAATGCAATAAACTTTAGCCATGTTTGTATCCTGCGCATAATAAAAAATGAAAACATTCAAATATCTGTATTTTAATTTATAACTATAATTGACTAATGTAATATTTGTAAAAGATTTCTGATAACATTTTATTAAATTTAATTTCTAGGTACAACAATTTATGAAGCTGTTGAATTCGCGATAATAATTGATGGAATTCCGACTGTCTTTACTCAGAATTTTATGTCAGCACTCACTTGCCTTTTCGTGTCCTATTATGTTTACAACATTGAATACCATGAGGGGACAAGGCACACTATGGAATTTAATCAAAGGTTAGAAATTTTTAGCATTTTTATTTAAACAGTTATAGATTATTCAGTACTAGTTGATAATTTTCCCATTTGGATTCGAAATATCTCAGTTCATTTTTAATTTAATTCTTTTTCTTGTATTCAACCCACCTCCACTCCCCTTCCCCTTAAGTAATAAAACTACTGAACAGTTATAACTATTTTAATCTTGAATTTAGAAAAGAAAATATATGTAACAGTATTTTTTTCTTTTGTTTCTTTATCAACATTAATTTCTTGTGAAAATGGACGGATTTAATACCCAAATTTGGCTAACATTTCCATGGTGAAAAAAATCACATTAATTTACTTTTTAACCTACAAATAGTTTTTCTGTGAGTATATACAGGGAAGAAATTTGAAAAAAAAAAATGGAATAGTTAGGAAATTACATGCACATATTTTAGGGTAAACCTGGGATAGATGGCCAACGCTTATAGTTTTTCCCACGACACGCTGTACGGCGCTGCCAGTCAGTTGGTAGTTAGTTAGGAACATGAGTGAGTGTTGCTATTTCTGGATGTCTTTGAATTTTATTAAAAATAAGTAATTTTCATGATTTTAGTTTCCGATATCCCTTGAAATTATATAGCATGTCATACCCTTTTGATTTAAATATAAGTTTCACTGTGAGTTGTGTGATAAACTTTAGTTTCGTAGTTGTTTAGGCCTAACTGCATGCCAGTAGGTAGGTTTTCTTTGAGTTGGCGTCCACCATGTTTAATGACGCGCTATGGTCGTCTATCATGGTCAATCGGGAGAGACGTCCACCAAATCATCGGGATAGATGGCCATCCCATAAACATGTTCTATATGACATTTTGACTAGTGGTTGTACTCTAGAATTCTGTCACGGGAATTCCCGGGATTCATAAGAAAATCCTGATTCCCTATTTCTGAGGAAAAAAATATCTGGTTCAATGCAATGGGAATCTACCCCTTAAGAACCTCCTTTCCCTTGCTGAAATCCACTACCAGATTCATCGACTTTACTTCAGCAAACAAATGTGGCCAAAAATCCTCTTAAAGAAGAGCATTGTCACCTGTAATAAGACCTTCTACAAGACCAGATGATATTTGGCCTATGATTTAAAATGAAATGACCCAATTGACACCTTCCAAAATTTTCAGCAATATTTCACCTATCCTAGCTAGATCCAAAATCAAACAAACAAACGTAGAAAACTTAAAGCTAGAAACTTGCCATCAAAAGAAAATATTAACATGTTAAAATTGAAATTTGATGAAAAAGAAAAAAAAAAAAAAAACTCCTGAAAAATGTTCGGATCAAGAAGCGTAAAGAAAATGCAGACAGTTCAGACTCGTTAAATGAAGTTCAGTACAAGGATGACTCAAGTAACGGACTTCTTGAAGAAGTGGAAAAGTGCATTGGATGCGAAGAAGATTACTCAAAAACCGATTAAAAAAAACTGTGATTGGATTAAGTGTGTCAGATGTCAGCGTTATTTACACGAATCCAGCACATCATTTGTTAATGGGTGCCATTGATGTGGTTATGCTATATATAAAAAATAAATCTATGCCTATAAACATTCCTTTTTATAAGTTAATCTTAGTTTTCAATTCAATAATTGAGGTGTAAAATACTTTTTACAAATAAGGTTCTGTTTAAGTTATAATTTAACAACAACTAATATCTTTATAGATATTTTTTACATCAAGAGATTCAATAAAACATGCTCTTTTATAATATTCTCTTTGATTTTAAAGTGTTTTGTACAGGAACAGTAAACAAGAATTGTATTAGTAATAGGATTTCAAATTTCTAGGACGGATAGGGCACACCTAGATGACTCAAAGTCACACTGCAGTAGTGGTTTGGTGAAGGTGATTTGTTTATGCGGTAGTGTATGCAAAAAATACAAGAAAGGAAAGTGCTCCACATATGAGAATATATGCAATTTATTTTTCAATCAAAATCCACAAAAGTAATTTATCAACTGTATAAGGTCAAAGGTGCTGTTTCAAATTAGAAGCATGGAGTCGCAAACTGCTACGTTCGAAGCCACTGGGGTGTTTAAGATAATAAGTGATACAAAAACGACAAACAAGAATGATTATACAAGATTTAATTTATGATTTTTTCATCACATTTTACACATATGCCAACAATAGCTCTACAGAATAAGCACAAAAGTTTTGCCAGATGAAGAGAGAGAGACTCGAAACATGCGGTGCTGCATCACCGCATCCACTGATGGATGTGAATGCCATGTTACATGTGTCTCAGTGTATTTCCTAACTAATTTGAACATATTCTGTAGAGATATTGTTCGAATGTGTATAAAAAAGTATAAATTAGATATTTGGAAAAAGTGTAAATTAGATGTTTGGAAAATTATTTTTGTTTGCTTCATTAGTTTTGCATATTATGTTAAATGTCTCTAGCGGATTTAGATGAAATTTTGAGACCCCAAGTACCTATGTAATTTCAAATTGTTTAGGTCTACCCTACCCCTCCCAGAAGTTTGTAACTGCATTAAAAAATCACACTATATACAAAATAATAAAAGAGGTAAATATCATTGCATGACAGGTATGATTATCATCATATGAGTAAGCAGGGCTGCCGATAGAGGGGGTAACTGAGGCACTTTGCTCTGGGTCCCCAATTCTTGGGGGACCCCAGAGGCCAAAAAAGGTGTGGTTGTGAAGTTCTAAAAAGGCCCCATTTTAAATGTTTGTCCCTGGCCCTCTGACACCTCTTGGCAGCCCTGTGAGTATGATTTATACTTGTAAATCAACATTTTAATGTTACATTTTTCTTTGTCCTTAAAATTACAAGTTTCTTAGGGCAAAAAAATTCTCCCCAAGGTGAAAATATGTGTCTGCCCGGGGAGCAAATCTGACTACCCTTATTAAAAAGTGTTTTTTTTTCTTTCTTTATATAGGTGCTATGCCAATATAAATCCTGAGCGCGGGTCAAAAGCTCCTAAGAAAAAAAATAGTAAACAGTATTCTGTATCTCCCAAAGTTCTGAAACTTGTCAATGAGCTGAAATCATTTGAAAGTTTGTTTAACATATAAAAAAATTGTATTATTGCAATATTGTAAATGATTATATGTATACTATGTAATAAAATTGATTTTATATGCTATTATATGCTTGTGTATAGTTTTAATTCTGTTCAAAGTTTTGTGAGATAAGTGTTTTAAAAATAGTCTGTAAGCTATAAATTAGATTTAAAGGTTTTAATTATTCATATTAATGTACATTTTGTGTACATGCCAAAAATTTCAGTTCCCACTCCTCCCCCCTGCTAAGAAATAGTATAACATGTTGTATCGTATGGTTATGAGATGGGTTTTATGACATGAACAGATTTCAGTAATTAGAAACAAAAAATACTTATAGAAAATTTTACTTTTTTTACTCCCATGTGATAACAGTAACTTTGTTATACAATTTTAGGGTTGTAATACAAAATTTTTAGTTTTTTTAATGTCTTCAGCCAAATTTTTGACTGCAATTTGCAGAAATTAAGTTTTATAATAAGTTTTATATAACAAACATAAATGAGAGTTATTCTTATAGGGTTGCTACATGCAATTTCCTTTGTGTGCATATTAATTTAAATAAATAAAAATTTCATGTGGAAAATTTCATGTGGGGGGGGGATTCCTCTCAACTGGTCTGTGAAGAGACTGAAGATATAACAGTGTGTCGTCCTCAACTGTGCCACCGTTAAGAGCTCGGCAGCCTACTTTGCTACGTTGGGATTCCAAAGTTTTTCTGTTGAAAATCCCAATTGTAATAGCATCCGTATCAGGGTTGTAAAAATCCCGGATTTTGTACGAAAACCTAGCCCAGGTGGGCTTTATTTAAAAACTTCTGTTATTTGGGTAGAAAGATGGGTTTTTTGGGAAAATGGAATTTTTTTCTCATTAAGTTGATAATTTATGGTATATACAGGGCTGGCCTTAGGAGGTGATGAGCCTGATTTGAAAAAAAAAAAAAACTTTGAGGGTCCCCAAGTTCAAGAAAATCTGGGGCCCCCACAAGGTTTTCAAGATCAACTTGCTCTAAGGTTTGTAAAATTTTAAAACAGTTAAATACTGACATAATATATTTGTATAATTAGTGTAATGGAGAGTAATTGAAATATGTGTTTAAGAAATGTTAAGAAGTTTTAGCCATACCAATGTCTTTTTAAAGTAAGTAAATGCTGAGTTTTTCCACCTCTTGGTAACTGGCAAAAAACACGGGAACTTTAATATTTTAATTCTGTGAGATTCTTATGGATTAAATAAGAAAGTTACTTCAAAATGTGCTGTGTTGCTATGATAATCTAGAGTATTTTGATCGATCAAGTAGGAAATGAACATTTTTTTTAATTTTTCAATTTGTGTAAAGTTAAAATATATGTTTGTATGTCAAAAAAAGCTTTGAAATTTTTCATATGTATTGTACATATGGATCTTTATTTTCAACCTCAGTTCTGATAGTGGGTCAAAAATATTTTATTTTATATCTTGATATATCACAAAAATTTTAATAATTTCAAAATTGTACGTAATTTTAATTTTAAAAAATAGTAATATTTTAGAATAGTTTAAATTTTGAAGTTTACAGAATAAAGGCAGTGTTTAGCTTTAATTTGATACAAGAGTATAGGTTTTGTTGTATATTTTTAAAAAGTTATCTTGCAAGAAACAAGAGGTAAGACAGTTTATTTTTTTTTAATTATGTGCATATATTTTATGTTATTAAAAAAATTATATTTATTTTATTCCAAAAACAGGTTAGAATTTTAAACCTAGTACAATGTTGCAATAATAGTAAAAATTTCATCTGTAAATGAGCAAAAGTTTTCTGTTTATGCTGAATAAAAAAAAAAAAATAAAAAAAAAAAAACTATGCTAAAATGTATAATGTTTGGTTTCGAAAGGTCTTTTCTTTCCTTCATGAAATTCAATAAAACATGGTATAATAATCATGCACATAAAGTTTACATCTAAAAAAGTATTTTACTGAATATTATTGCTTTTAAAAATTACTTAACAAAATTTTGTCTTATTAAAAAAAAAAAAAAAAAAAAAAAAAACTATTTTCTCAAAAAAACCCCAGTGGGGAAAATGGGTATCTATCCGGGCAGCAAATCTGACAACCCTGATCTGTATGGAACAACCTTAGGGTGGATCCCAGATCCTCTCCAATAGCCCATTCCGTAGCTCATTGTGACATTAATCACAGCTACTTCTACTTTATCACTACTACTTCTACTCAAATACCAAGGTGTCTGTAAACTCTTTGCCAATGTAAATTGCACTTGTAAATTAAAATGATATTTTTATGAAAGTGTAGTAATCCAAATTTTTAACATGAATTTTATGGTTACAAAATTTATCACAAGTGCATTTTTACACAATGATAGCCTGTTTAAAGTATCATTTCTTTATAGATGCACAAAAATTCTGAAAACACCCTAAACTGATGAAACTTTTTTGCAAAATATCAATAAATAGGACATACCTTAGCCATTTTGTCAGTTATATGCACAGAAATCTGATTGGTTTCAAAAACCAAAGAAGGCGCCAATGTTCCCAAAATGGGAAAAGGCTGTTTATTCTTCTGTTCAGAACGAGTTGATGTAGATTTTCAGTTTTAATCAACGTTGTTTGTTACAATAGGTTCTAAGAAAATTTAAACGAATAAAAAAGTTTTCATTATTATATTTTCTAAAAATACAAGCATAGATATTGAATTTAAAGAAAAGGTAAAAATTAACATATTTTAAATTTCTGTAAAAAATGCAAACTTTAACAGAAGTTTTATTGAAAAATTACACAATATGTTGCATTTATTCTAAATTAAATTTAATTGACCTTGCAATTATGATTTGAATAGTTAGTTTGAAAAAAAATAATTAAAAGTTAATGTTCCCAAAATGGAAGTATTGGCGCCTAATGGGTTGAAACTGAAGAAAGTGTAGTCTTTTTATACATTAAAAACTTTGACTTATAGGAATCTTTAGTAGTGGTATTTTTTCTAAAAAAGGTAGTTTTATTTTCAGAAAAAATGCAATTATCTATAGTTGTCATTTATTATATTTTTATTGTTTTGATGAGAGTGTATACTCTTATTAAAATGATGGAATCAATTTAGAAATGATTACTTTTCAAATGTGTTTGAAAAATTATCATTTCTAAATAAAAAATGTTAATAACGGATATTGACTAGAGAAAAGCTGATCAAAAACGGAAATATACCCTTCTTATTGTATTAAATTAACGGATAGTGACCTGACAAAAATTGATAAAAATCGGAAATATACCCTTTTTGCCATATTAACGAATGGAAAATGGCCGTTAATTAACGGAAAATAACGGTAGGAATTAACGGAGAAATACCAGTTTCATAACGGAAAGTTGCCGCTTACTCAAACGGAATTTTTCCTTTTTTATCTTACAAAACGGAAAATGTACTAACGGAACGGAAAAAGTCAGGCAACTTTGCTGCCAGTCGTTTCACCGTTAATTCACGGATTTATTTTTAACAGTGTAAATGATTAAAAACTGTTTTTTCTTTTTTTTTTTTTTTTTTTCATTCTAACAACTCTCTCACATAAAACTGTGCAAATGTGATATCATCTCATTAAGCAAGCAATTCTTTTTAAAAGTGGTCTTAAAGTTTTTCTATTTGATTACATTACACATTTTTATTTCATATCGAAAATAAGCGTATTTTAAATTATAAATTCATATTTTTTTCTTACGTTTTATATATTAAATGTAAAGGTAACTTACAAAGAGATTTTCATTTTTGAATGCAAATAAAAAAAATTTCGATGGTGTTCTTAAAGTATTTTCCGCCACTGTACTAAAGCAGTAGCGCGCATTAGCCAAACACTCTTGAGAAAAAAAAATGTCTTTAAATTTCAGTAATTGCCTTAGTACATGTTATTTCGGAAAGGAGTTCACGCTCCTATAGCGTTGCTGGTTACGTTCGCGGCTGCAATCTGGAGGTCTTCAGTTCGATGCTACAGTCGGTAACAAAAGTATCCGAACACTAGCAAAAATTACCGTATAAAAAAGTAGAGTTAATACTGTTTTGTTAAATAAATCCCTGTCGAATCATGTTCTTAGTCAGTCTAAGAACAAGATTCGACAAGGATTTAACAAAACAATATTAACTCTACTTTTTTTATATAGGAATTTTTGCAAGTGTTCGAATACTTTTGTTACCGACTGTACCTTAGAGTAACAATTTTTTTTTTTTTTTTTGATAAATTTATTGCTTATGTAGACATTTTATTTTATTTTTACTTTATTTTTTAATTAAAACAGTCCTGAAATAATTTTTAAGTTACAGAAAATTATAAATATTATAATTAGAAAAATATAACTATAATACCTGCATTTATTTTTTAATTATAAAAATTAAGTAATTATTTATTAAATCTTTAAATTTTACAATCGTCCATCCTTGCAATCATTCACCTACGGCTTTAGTAGCAAAATAAATAGATATGTAAATATATAAAATAAATAGAACCCCGAATGGCAAATATAAAAATAAAGAAAACATGGACAAGAAAGTTAAAATAACTAAAAATAGACCGAAGTATGTTGCTTCTATTACACATAACGATTTTTCGCACAACCTTTGAGCCAATTGTTAATTTAAGCCAATTTCGTTAGCTGAAATCGCCTCAACCTTTAGTGTAATAGGAGTTCGGAGTACAAACAATTTTTTCTGGCTAGTCATAAAATGTTGTTCGTGCGAGCAGTTTCTTTCCGATGATACACGAATGAGGTGATACCTCTTTATACGTGCTGAGAAAAGATAAGGCCGGCCGGCGCGGCGGCGTAAAGACATTCATAGTTCTCTTTATTCTACACGAAGACTTCACGTAAGCTCGGAAAAGAGCGGTAAATAGGTGCCCCTTGTCATGTACTGAACACCGTGAAAACCTGTTTCTTAAACAATTTTTGACTCAACATTTGCAACCCTCTTTTAAATTTCGGTCTCCAAAAATTGGAGTAAAAATTGGCTCAAATGAAAATTGCAGGAAAAGTTTTTGTGTGTAATAAGAGCATAGAAAGATAACAGATGTAATATTAAATCTTGGTTTCAGCCTTCTGTTTCTGTTTGAATATGTTTCTTTCTTTCTTTCTTTTATATATATATATATATATATATATATATATATTCTCTTGACTTGAAAATATTAAAGAGCAGCTAAAATTTTATTTCGTACACAAAAAGAGAAAAAACAAATAACGAAAAAAAAAATCTGTTGACTAATATTTAAAGAAAAACGTTTTCTTTGTTGTTATACAACGCCTACTCCTGCCCACCCAATTCCCTAACTATTTATTCAATGAAATTGGAAAATCTTTCCTTTAAATTAAAGTGTCAGTTAATTTTTGAAATTTGTAGTGAAAAGATATATTATTTGTTACAAGTTTCATTGTTATACAACGTTTTATGAAAATACTATCAAGTGATAAATGTCTGTTTTAAAGAAGATATTGATAGTGTATCAAAAATTGAGCAAAATAGCTGATGAATCATCATTGTATAGTGATGCACTGAAATCTAGATAAAATGTTGTTGTTGTGTATTTTGAATATTTGTTTGCCCCAAAGTGGACAGTATTTTACAATTAGTACGCTGGGTACACGACAAAAAAAGCCAAAAAGATGCACTTTTTGATTGGAATGTGCCACCTTCTGTGGTCAAATTTCATGCCAAAATAAAAATTTCCAGATAGGGAACCACTTGAAAATCCGTGTAGAACACCCCCATGGCGGCCATTAAAGATGGCCGCATTCAGCTGCCATATAGGGGCGCTAATTGTTTTGTATCTGAACTCCTAATAATTCAATTTCAATTTTCTTTCTTTTAATACCTTGTGAATAAAATACTTTTTGACTTCTATACATTTATCTATGTATATTACATGGTGTGACACTCACACTACTTATAATACGTTGGGTACACGACGAAGGAAGCCAAAAAGCTGCATTTTTTGATTGGAAAATGCCACCTTCTGGAGTCATAGTTGATGCCAAAATATAAATTTTCAGATAGGGAGCCACTTAAAAATCCGTGCAGAACACCCCGACAGCGGCCATTAAAGATGGCCGCCGTCAATTCCATATAGGCGCACTAATTGTTTTTGTTTATGAATCCTAATGATCCTATTTCGATTTTCTTTACATATATTTCACAAGATATATATATATATATATTAAATATATCTTACGAATAGGATACTTTTTTATTCCTATACATTTATTTATGTACATTAAAGACTATGCGCATTTTGGAAAAACCTGAAATTTCATTTTTTTCATGATTTTTATTAACAAATAAGTTTTTAATTGAGCTCAATATTACTTTATTCACAACAAAGGGTTTATGTGTGTGGAGTTCTGCGTATTTTTCTTCTTTTTACAAACAAACGTAACTCAAAATTACTAATTTTTCAGATACAATCCATAAATTCCTTATAATAACTAGGCAGCCAATAAGGTTGGATTTATGCATCTTGGTATGCCATAGATGCCATCTTAGGTTTTTTTTTAAAGGCTTTAATCAAAATCATGATTTTTTTTTTTTTTCAGTTACTTAAAATTTTACTTTAACTGTTTTACTCAAAATCACTATTTTTTGAGTTATGACTCTTTGTCATGAAAGCGACGATATGTCAAGAAAGATTCATTTTCATAAACAACAGCAAATTTTACTTATTATGGAAACATTTATTACGTTAAGAAAATATTTTAAAGAAAGAAAAAAAAAATATCCATAGAATATAAATATTAAGAAATTATCCATCTAAATTAATTCCTTTTCTACTGCTCTTATGACTTTAGATCATGCTATCACAGTCTTCATCTTCCAATTCTTTCCTGGAATAAAATATGTATTATATGTTATAATTTTATGAAGGTATTCATTCAGCAAGTAATTATTATAATTTGAAATAGTGGAACAAACTTAAAAATAATCAATTTAACGCATACCTTTTATTGTATTTGTTGCTGCATTGTTGACCTCCAATGCAATTCGTGCAAAGTAGTGTACATGAAACCTTTGCCTTTACACAAGAGCATCGTGTGCGGCATGTGGAGCAACTACATTTAACCAATTCTCTGCAAGCTTCCATAATAGAAGGAAGGGAGGACCAGACAGACGTCCATTCCTCATCAATCATGGTCCAGCCCCATCCTTCTGGTCCTGGAATGTTGTCCATCACTGAGCATGCACGACTCAAAACTTTTCCTGCCTGGTATGCTGAACGAAGACAATGCTGCTTTAATGCTTCTTTTGTTGGGGGCAAACTTTGTAGACTGCGACTTTTTGAGGTAAAAAGAAATCTTCTAATACGATTAACTGAGAAATTTTCTGCGTCTTTGTAATAAAGCAAAACAGTAAACTTTTCTAGAATTTAAAAAGTCTTGTCCGAAATACACTGCTCTGGTAGAGAAATAGTTTGGAAGGCTTCAGTAGCTTCAGGAAATGATTTCCATACTTTCCAGGCTGTCTGTTTTCTTTTCATTGCAAATGATGACGTCACATCTGATCCAGTAAATGCATGGAATCCTCTTAATGCAACAGCTTTTTGTTCACCAATACTTTCAAACATAGCATTAATGCTCATGTACCTCTGACTCTTCCCAACACCAAAAAGAATCCACATTTCTTCAAGCCCAACTGTTTTGAGAATATTAAAAAAAGAGATTGCCAATACAACTACATCAGTATCTACTGTGTAAATAATTATTATTTTTGCACCATGTTCAACACTGTCTTTAGCGTGGAGAAAAATCCTGCCGTCTGCTTCTTCCTGCTGCCTAATTTGTACTCTATCAACTGAAGTTTCATTCGGCCGAGATGAACGTATAGCGCGTATAGTAATGATGTGAACCCAATCAAATTTCAAAAATGTGTGATCCCCAAGTAACTTGAAGAATTCTGTCTTATTTTGATCGCAACAGAGGAAATTGTTCCAATTTTTTGGTAGCATATTTCTTTTTGCTACTTGGTGACGTAAACCAACTCTTCTTTTATCTCTCACACGTTTCTTAAGGCATGTTTTTGTATAAGTATCCCAAGAAATGTGTATCCTGTTTGCATGGAACCTTTCAACATCATTCAAAATTCGGTTTTTGAATTCCGTATCACAGTATTCTCCAAAGGTTCGTGATATTTTGGGTGGAACAGCATATGCAAGTGCTGCACCATCGTAAATGATTGTATCGCAGAATCCTTTGAAATATGGTGGATTAATGGCTTCTTTCAGGATTTTAAGTAGCTGAGATTTCTGACATGACCGCGTTACACCATTTGAGGAAAGCGAAGGCGGAGAACTGGTATTTTCATACTCAAAAAACTTGTCCAAATCCAAGTGTCTATTTTGACTTACAATGAAAGCCCTAGAGAAAAGTTCAACATCATTTCTCAAGTTTGATATTGTGAAAGAGGAAACCTTTTTACGAGCAAAGCCAAAGAATTTAGTCCTTGTTTGTTTCAGAGGAGAAAATACACTTACGTTTGCTTCATTACTCAAACGGGTTTCCACATAGTTGTTGTACAGTTGTAAGGCTTTTTCTTCAGCTTTAACCAAAGCTTTTACATGCTCTTGGTCCATTATATACTTTGTATTCCAAACCACAAGACCACACGAGTTTTCCTCAAATGGGTTTCCAAACTCATGAAAGCTTCTTTTTATATCATCTATTTGGTTCTGAAACTTGCTCTGATAAGCAGCGTACTGTTCATGGTGAATCGGCCTGTCAGTACTGTTAATAATGCTAGTAGACTCAAACTCGTCAATAATATTAACTAATTGTGGCCCAGAGAGCATCCATCTCCTCAACATGGCTGTATCTTGCAATAGACCTACAGCACCACCATTTCCTTTTATAAGGAAATTGTTTTGCTCATGAGCTTGATCTACAGCGAGTGCAGAAAAAGAATTGTTAGTTTTGTGGATAACAAAATGACCTTTGCAAAAGTAATCGTGTACACTGGGTGCTGTGTCTTTAAGTTTTTCTAAGTCTTTTATATGGATAGGTAACCAACGACCATGGTTGGTATGGTCCATCAAAAAAAAAAAAATCCAAGGTGCAAACTTCTTCAGCGTTTGTTTATACAGTTCGTAATTACCATCCCTAATTGACCGAATGAAAGACAGAAGAAGTATCTCTAGGTTTAACACTAGAAACCAGAATCGAAAAGTTGGGCAGTTTGAACGTTTTTCATCAATCAACTCTTCAAATAAAATTTTTGGATTTCCTTGCATAAATGCTTCTTTAAGTAGACTGTATAAAACCACAGCAGTCTTCTGATGTATGGTTCTTGCTTTTGTCACATGTGTAACTTTAAGACATGCTTCTGCTCCTGCTTCTGTCTTGATTCCAGAGTTTGAAACTACAGTAGTCCAACCACTACCTCCGAGAATCTGACCAAGCACTTTCAAAAATGCCTGTTCAATATGAAAAGCTCCAAGTACGGCTACAAACTTGAATTCACCGTAAAAATCAGGCCAGTTCCACTGAACAGATTTCGTCAAAGCAAATAGAGGCTGATCCACACATATAACAGGAGTTTGCCCTGGATTTAAAAATGTAGTAATTTTTTTTATTTGCTCCATTGCATGCTTCAGCATTACCGGAGAAGAAGAACTTTCATTAAATAGGGGTAAAAGAGAACAACGAGATAATTCAAATGATGAAGACTCTGTCCTTGAAGCATGGAAAGCTGCCCAAGAAATATCTAAATTTCCATCTGTTCTATCAGTAATAATATGATCTAACCATTCCTGTTCATTTTCCACTCAGAACCAAATTATGAAATTGACATTTCGGAAGAGGTGGTCTGGTTTGCTTTTGGAACAGTTGGCTCCTTCGAGGGCAGTATTAAAGGCTTGACAATACTATAGCTATCTGGAAGCTCTGGCCCTTTTCTGTTATTTTGATCAATACAAGAAAAGCTTGTAGCAATTTCACGAGGCTTACAAACTTCTCCTTTCTCAGGGATTTGAAACATAGATATCGCTGTTCCATGAAATGATGATTCAGATGTTGTGCTACTGTAATTATGATCTATGTTGTCGTACGCACCAATGACAAAAAGACCACGAAGCAAGTTTGAGGGTAATACGAAACCTTCTCAATGAGCTCTGAGTATCTCCAAGTAAGCAAGATTTGCTGTTATTTCTCTAATTGTATTTGGTGATATTGAGAGGCCTCTTTCATGCATGCCTTCAATTATTGTATGATTTCGTGTTCTTCCAAAAACAGACAGGCCGAGATATAATGGAATAGGTGGTTCATGACTTTTCTTATGGTGAATAATGTTGCCTTTAGGAATACGTTCACTGTGGTTAAAAACTATTAATTGGCTGATAGTTAAAGCAGGTTGAGTTACTTTAGTTGCATTCGGTGCTGAAGTGCAACCGTGAAGTAGATAACACACTAGAGCCAGAAGTTCTGGAGGGACGCTTGAAATTTGTCGATCATCATTCAAGTGACCATCAAAAATAACTTTCTTCTGGGCTATTACTTTTCTAATTCGTTTGATAAATCTTTCGCATGCAACAGCATCATCATCAAGATTTTCAGACTGGACATTTTGGAATATGTTAGCACCATCTCGATACAGGATGTAATCTCTACCAGAAATCTGAGCTTTGAGTTCTGAGAATTGGTCGAGAATTCTCTCACGTAACCGAGTAGAGTGTGTATTTGGAAGGTCTTTACTTTCCATGTCCAGAAGATTTGCTAAGTTATTTGTATAAAGAGTGTTAAGATGAGACATTTTCAAAACAATTTCAGTGTTTCCAGCTTCAGATGCCTGGATTTTCTCTCTTATGAATCCTGCAACGGAAGCAAAAGCCATACTTTTACAGATAGGGCTGACCTCTTCTTTTTTTACTTCACTTGATGGGCGTAGAGAATTTGTTAAGTTTGTGTAGCATTTTGAGTGATACTTTGCTTCTTTAGCAACTAAATCTCCACCCTCGAGGAATGCTTTAATTTCAACATTATTCGTAATTTCGGCACATTTCTTAAGTTTATCGTCTTGTAAAGAAGCAACTTTATACAAAGACCTCCGAGCAGTGCCCTTTCCATTGCATATGAAACAAATTTCATCTTTCATCTTAATAGATAATATTGTACGGACACCAGACCTTGTCTTTTTTTCATTTGGTTCTATTAAAGACTGTGGACTACCCTGAGATGACATACTGGGCACGGACGAAGAATGTTTGCGTTTCTTTGCCCTGTCAAGTTTTGTTTTGTTAAAGTTAAGGGCACACATTTTGTGCCCACTTTGCTTTTTTTTTCTAAATGTTTCTTCTATTCCTTCTCCTTCATTTAAATTGTTTAAATTTAAACCAAGGGGCACTGAACCGATATTCTGAAATTCCATTAAATTTTCTGCAAGCGTCCTGTAGCCAGCACCAATAAGTGATTTAGAAGTATGTGTGGCAGGGTAAATCAGTTCTTCATCTCTATATTTTTGACATAAACAACATTTGGTCCAATCTATGCCACAGAGAGGAAATTCGGATTTAAAATCTGCCAGCCGCAAATGTACTAAAGCCATTTTCAAAAAAATTCAAAAGAGTTCAATCTGAAACAAAAAAAGTTCAGTGTTTAAAATGAGAATAACGTTATAATGGAATAAAAAAATTTCAAGAGTACGTCAGAAATCAATAAATAATAAAAATATCTCCTAAAAAATTGATTTTTAAAAAATTGCGTGGAATTTTAAGAATGTAGAGGTAAATGTAATAAGACAAAATGTGCCCTCTACATGCAAACTAAAAAAAAAAAAATCAAAATCCGATCATTAAAAGTTGAAATACAAAGAAAAATTGGTGCGCCTATACGGCGGATGATGGTGCCCAACTATGGCCACCATCGGGGTGTTCTGCACGGATTTTCAAGTGGCTCCCTATCTAGAAAGTTACCTTTTGGCATCTGTTATTACCACAGAAAGTGGCATATTCCAATCAAAAAGTGCTGCTTTTTGATTTTTTTTGTCGTGTACCCTACGTATTATAAGTAGTGTGAGTGTCACACCAAATAATATACATAGATAAATGTATAGAATTTAAAAAGTATTTTATTCACAAGGTATTAAAAAAAGAAAATTGAAATCGGATCATTAGGAGTTCAGATACAAAACAATTAGCGCCCCTATATGGCAGTTGACGGCAGCCATTTTTAATGGCCGCCATGGGGGTGTTCTACACGGATTTTCAAGTGGCTCCCTATCCAGAAAATTATCTTTTGGCATCTACTATGGCCACAGAAAGTGGCATATTCCAATCAAAAAGTGCAGGTTTTTTTTGTGTACCCAACGTACTAAATTGCATCGGAATCAAAAACTAAAATTTCTCAAGAAACTATATTCATTAGAGAAGAAAATATATCATTTGTCTGGATAATAATTATATATCTGTATATAGAGTTATAATTATTATTTCTTTATAATATTTTTAATTTTCTATAATTTTAAAAAGAAATTTTTAGCATTGTTTTATAGATAAAATGAAGTAAAAACAGAGTAATGTTTAGATAATAAAAAACAAAAGTTATCCATTAGGTAGCATCGAACTAAAGGCCTCATGATTACAGCCGCGGTCACTACCAACTACGTAACTCGAACGTTGACACTTCTCCCAAATAACTTGTAACTAAGTCATTACTGAAATACTGAAGGCTATTTTTCTGAAAACTGTTTGGCCATGCTCCCTTCTGCATTAATAGATTTTTACCTTCGGTGTACACTACAATTCTGCGCAATTTCGTCCAAAACTGGATTTTTTCTGTCATGATCTGTCGTTGTCAGACCAGCTTGTTATAAAATAATGTTTTGAAACATTTTCTGCTTCTTTTATTATTTTCATTATTTTTTTTTTAATGGTTTAATATTTATATTATTAACGTACTTATTATATTACGTTTATTTTCAAATATTTTCAAATGCCTCGTCGAAATAAATATATTGTTTTCAGAAAAAAGACCATTCATCTCTAAGCAAAATATAAAGAAAGAACTTTCTGTTAGAAAAATATGTTCAACTTCTTTTAAATGCAGTGTAAACAAATGATTCTGATCTCGTTCTATTGAATTCTCCTCTATAACCATCAGTCTTTCTTCCGAGAGTAACCTTTTCTTATTAATGTCTCAAACATTACATGATATCTAATATATAGGTTCTCTAAAGAAAAATGAAGCAACAGTGTGTTTAAAAGTTTAGTTAAACGGATAATTACTGCTACACGAAACTGAATAAAATTGATGAGATTTTTCTTCTTTCATTGTTGTTTCTAGATTCAGTAATTAATTACACTTTGAAAATGCTAAATTTTTTAATTACACTGCGCTGCAAAAAAAAAAAAAAAAAAATCGAGTGTCATTGTTTGGCAGTTTTACAGCCATGAATTTTATTTAAAGGGTAGAAAAGGATTATTTTAACTGTTAAAAATAAAAAATGTATCAGGAATAATAAATAATAATAATAATAGAATTATAAAAATATAACAAACGTAATTTCTAATTTTAGTGACGAATACCCTTAAATGTCTCCTTTTCTACAAATGTTCATGTTTTAGAATATTTCACCTTTGCAGACCCTTAGAAGATATTTAACAGTTAAATAATCCTTTACCATTCTACGAATCAAATTTTTAGCTATAAAATTGTCGAGCATTGATAAAAATATGGTTACATCCTCCCCCCGAAAAAACGGTGTGTGATGAGACAGAATGGACGTCATATTTGGATTCAGGAGATCATTTTACATAAGAATTTGCATAAATGGTATTGGGGCCAATTTTCGTGCAGAGCAGTGTTATAATAATATAGATTTTGCCAAATAAAAATACACGAATTAAAAGTGACAAAAGTTATCCATGCTTATATATTTTTACCTGGGCGATACTCCAATAAAGAGGGTTATTTAATTCGTTGATTAAATGAAATAAAAAAAGAGGAGGAGGCTAAAGACATTCTTAAAGACACAAGCAGGTTCTAGCCGATGAATTCACCAGTAGTGGCACCAGAAATTCCCCGACGGGGGACATCATCTCCCCGACAGAGGGGCACTATATAGGGAGTTTATTATATAACATTTATCAAAAACTGCAATCTTGTTAATAATATTACTGTTAATATTTGTACCATTCCATTTGTTAGTACTCCTCGTGGTTTTGGAGATCATTGTGCCATTCTCTGAATGTATACTCTTTTCTTTCCGCAGAAAAAAATGTGTACAGGGTGCCTGAAGGAATATTCTTAAGAAAAAATTAATCTTCGTATCCGTTGATCATAGTGGAATTTCCCGAAGGGGCCGCCCATTGTGCCATGGAAAATTGGCTCTCCAGAGAGGTGGTCTTACAATAGAAGTTGTCTTCCTATTCACGGAGTAAATTACAGAACATCAACGCCACTTTTCAACTCATATGCACCTAAATTGAATCAGTATATTGCTTTAAAATGGCCCTCTCATATACCAAGTTTTATGTAATTATATACGATAGAATCTGATATATAGCCTTCCCGTACACGGAAAAAATTGGATCACAAGAGCGTCACCTATCTGGCTATATGTGCTGAAAGTGATTTCACATAACGTTTCATAATAGCTCTGTCCTACATAAAGTTATATATATACAGTCGGTAACAAAAGTCTCCGAACACTAGCAAAAATTCCTATGTAAAAAAAGTACCCTTAATACAGTTTTGTTAAATAAATCCTTGTCGAATCCTGTTCTTAGTCAGTCTAAAAACAGGATTCGACAAGGATTTATTTAACAAAACTGTATTAAGTGTACTTTTTTTTATATAGGAATTTTCGCCAGTGTTCGGAGACTTTTGTTACCGACTGTACAGTGGAATTTCCCTAAGGGTGGGGGGCACCCATCGTGCCATAAAAAATTGGCTCTCCAGAGTGATGCCCTTTCAATAGAAGTTGTCTTCTTATTCATGGAGTAAATTACAGAACATCAGCGCCACCTATCAGCTTATATGCACGTAAATTGAATCAGTACATTGTCTTAAAATGGCCCTGTCAAGTACCAAGTTTTTTATAATTATGTACGATAGAGTCTGTATATAGCCTTACCGTTCACGGAAAAAATTGAAGCACAGCAGCGTCACCTATCTGGCTATATGCGCTGAAACTGATTGCACATAATGTTTCATAATGGTCCTGTTCTATACAAAGTTATATGAAATAATATACAATAGAATATGAGAGATAGCTTCCTCTTCTCTGGGAAAATAGCAGCAGAGCAGCACAACTTATTGGTCGATATGCTCCTAAATTAAATTAACCTGATGTTTCATAATGGCCCTCTCACATATAAATTTTCGTTCGATTATACAAAATAGAACCTGAGATATAGCCTTCCATTAAATGAAAGAAATTGCAATACAGCAGCGCCACCTATAGGGTGATTTAGACAAAAAGTTTACAGACACTAATTTATGTCATGGTGCAACTGCATGCAGTAATTCTGTGCAGTAGTATTTGAGATACGGTTAGAAAAATTTTTTGTCACACATAGACAGACAGATATTTTCTAAAAATATCATGGTCAAAATGTGTTCTGTACCTCTCAAAACGTGTACATTCTTAGAAAACTGGAAGCTGAAATTTTTTACGAATCCAATACTTTCTTCTATTGAATATAGAATTCAAAAACTGGAATTCTCCAAATTTCTAAAAGGAAAGAAAAATGCTGCTAAAAAGAGAAAAACTGTAATTTTTTTGTTTTTTCCCCCGATAGATTTTAGGAATATGCCCCAATGGGGGGTCACGGACTCCCCGACGGGGGGGGGGCTGTGCCCCCCCGGCCCCCTAGCTGGCGCCACCCCTGGTATTCACATTATCTAATGAGTATTCAGAGCTTAGATAGAGCCCGTAATGATATTGTTATGAAAATTGTTGATATTTTTGTGTGCAGAAAGTAATTCTTAAAGACATATGCAGGTACTTGTCGACGAATGCACATCATTTAAAAAATATTCAGCCCGTAGATAGAGCCTGCAATGATATTGATAAAAAAGTTGTCGACATTTTTGTGTGTAGAAAGTAATTTTTAAACAAATAAGTAGGTTCTAGTTGACGAATGCACTTTATTTAATTAATATTCAGTAAACAGTTGAATAAATTTCATTTTTGTGCTTCAAAAATCAATTAATATTCTTGAAACAATCCAATGAAATATTCATTTTTACTACAGAAATCAAATAAACGTTGTTAAATACACTACAGAGCATAAATTCTCCTAAATACGGAACAACCGAATATTTCGAAGGTTGAATGGAATCTGAATTCATCGAGAGTATTGTCAGTGGTTAATGGAATTTCCAAGGTAGTGTGTGAGATAACTGTGTGAGAAACCAATGCATTGTTACACAATTTCCAGAACTGGACACCTATTGAGGTCAGAGTTTCCAAATTTTGTGAATCCCGTACTAGCACTTTTCGTATGTTTGAATGCCTAATTTGAGGTTAAGTCAATGCACACTTTCGTGGAAATGAAAAAAAAAATATCCCCCCCCATACACTTTTACTACGTATAGAAAGTAGCACATAAAGATATGGGCAAGTTCTAGTCCATAATCATCAGCAATCACTCTTCATTTTTTTTTTTTTTTTTTTTTTTTTTTTTTTTTTACAGTTCTTGGGGGTCTTTTATAGAACTTTCGAAGAATTTAGTTCTGCGCTATAAATCAATGAGCTTTTCCAGAAAACTCCAGAATTCTATTCTTATTGCAGAAAGAGCTTCCACACTTCGGCAAACCTAAACTACTAACTTTTGCCAAAAATTTGGTTGCCATTCGCCAAATTCGACGCCGACTCGACAAATTCGATATCAAGACCAAAAATCTACTCTCGATACTAACTTGGCGACTTGGCGAGATTAGCGATAAAATTTTGCGGCAAATATCATATACCCAGAAACGCTTTCTCAATTTTAACTGAATTGTTTAACTTTATTGTTTTGGTAAATTTATCGTTTCTGGCCACGAATTTTTGTCAAAGAGAACAAAACTGGGCCATCTATACTCGAATGATTTTCATTGAACACTAAGCTGTGCATTTGTTAATGAGAGATTCTGTAATAAACAGTTCCTGAAAAAACAACTATATTTGTCCCAGCGGTATATATATAATCTACTATCGTGACTTTTTTGGTTGGAATAGCAGTATTTTTTTTATTATTTTGTTTTTGTTTTAAGGAATGATCGTGGGCTAGAACTTGCCTGTTTATTTAAGAATTAGTTACCTCACACAAAAATGTCGATGTTCTCATAAGAATATTGCAAAAGGAAGTCATCTGGTGTCCACATCAGATTTTTTAAATAAAGAAGAAATAAACTTTATAGTTATTCCTTAGAAATAGTTTCAAAACTATTTTTTCTTTATATATATGAATCCCATATTTTTCTAGAGGGCGCTTTTACTAAATTCCAATATTCTGCCTTGAACGAAGCTACAGCTATTCCTCCGCAATATAGAATCTTGTTCTGATTTTTTATGAATTTTTTGTAATTGTTGTGTTTTCTATGTTTGACACTGAGGAGGGCTAGTGCTTTAACCGAAATGTCTGTCATGTATTTTAAAGTTTTTAAATTAAAATGTATATTTAAAGTTTAAAATTTTAGTATTCTTTATCTCATTTTAAATATTACTTTGATTTTAATATATTAATGAGACGTATGGATTATGTTTAATTTTATTAAGTTTTTAAACTCATTTTAATTTAGATTGGCGGATAATTTATTTTAATTTTTAAGGGATCTAGGGGCTTTAATTTTGGAAAACAAATCTACTGTAGGAAAATAAAGTACAGTCGGTAACAGAAGTACGCGAACACTAGTGAAAATTCCTATGTAAAAAAAATACACTTCATGTGGTTTTGTTAAGTAAATCCTTGTCGAATCATGTTATTAGACTGACTAACAACAGGATTCGACAAGGATTTATTTAAGAAAACTGTATGAAGTGTATCTTTTTTACACAGGAATTTTAGCTAGTGTTCGCATACTTTTGTTACCCACTGTGTATCTTAACATTTATACAGTTCTGATCATTTTGGGGATTTGTTTATGATTCTACGTACTTTGGTTCTAAAGTTATGAGCGTAATTATAAATGATATCAAGCCTTTCAAAATTTTAATGCTTATTTTCTGAAACATGCTTTTTTGCTACTACTCTCACAATACCTTACCGTAAAGTTAAATAATAGACATTTTATGGTCTTAAAATGTTTATTCATAAAAGAAATTGAGGATATTGTAGCATTTTAAAATTCATATATTTTTTTTTAAATTACGGAAAATGTTAATTCATTTTGTAGATATACTTTATATAACTTGTGTGCAAAGATTTAATGCAATATATAAAGAAGTTCTTTCAAAATCTTGTACATATCGGGAAGGAAAAAACATTTTAAAGAAAATAATCATGGAAGTTCGGAAATACAATAAGGTCGCTTCTTTAAGTGAATATTAATTTCCTTAATGCTTCCAAAAAAAAAACATTAACTTTTAAAAAATCGAATTTAAAATAAAAATTATATATAATTAAAATAAAGTATTCTAAACATTTTGATTCCTCATTCTACGTACTTTTGTTCAAAAATTATAAGAAAAGTTGCAACTGATGTCAGTATTAAACTCCACTGTATTCCAAAGTTTAATGTTTCTTTTCTCAAAAGTCTTTTTTGCCTTCTTTCACAAGATTTTGAAAAAAGGTTTTCACTTAAAGCTAAAAAATTATGGACGCACATTTATATAAAATATATCTACAAAATTAATTAATATTTTGTGAAACTAACTTTATTTATTTTATTTTATTTATTTATTTATATTTTAACGTTTGAACTTTTAAAACATTTTCATGTTTTACATAATTTTAAAAATAGTAATTTTTTTAAATACGTCAAAACCTTTTATCATTAGTTTTCGAAGTAGGTTTGTGCTAACATTTTAAAACCATTAAAAAAAAGCCAATAGCTAAATTTCCCGTAAGGTATTTTGAAATGATACATAAAAAAAAAAAAAAAAAAAAAAAAAAAAAAAAATCACTTTTGAGAGAAAAAAAGCAAAGTTTTGAAAGGCAATAGAGTTCAAGGCTGGCATCAGTTCTTTTTTAAAGTTAAAGCTCCCTAGACCTCTTAAAAATTAATTTTAGTAATATATTTAAAATTTTCTATATTTTAATTTTTTTTTAAAGAATTTTAAAAAAAATTTAATAATTAGCTAATTTTCGAATATTTGCGGAATTCTCAAAATTTTGAATTTGCTGACTACATATTCAAACTACAAATAAATTATTTTGAAATTACTGTTTGAGTATTATTACTAATTTTTCCAAATATGTTTTTATTTATAATTTTCTTAATATTTCCTATTTTATAAACATCTATTTAAACTATGGCTGTCTGATATAAAATTGTGTTTACAGTTCATTATATTTTTTTTTCAAACATTTTTTTTTATAAGCGTTTAATTTACAGAAAGCGATTTTTTTTTTAATCTGTAATATTTTATTCATTAATCTTAAATTCAAATGCATGAAAATAATTAAATATGTTATTGACAGTTTGAGCATTTACAAATTCAATTATATATATATATATATATATATATATATATATATATATATATATAATGAAAAACACGGATAGAATGCTCTTAATTACTTTTCATATGAGCAGGTTTCATCGTAAACATTTTCCAAAAATAAAAATTTTCTCATTCAGGTTTACTAAAGATTTTGATTTATGAATATTTCGGGAAAAATCGCAATCAAAGATTTTTATAAACTCCAATGCTATTCAACAAATGATTTAGGAGATCTAAAGATTAATGAAATTTACTTATTCTCTATATTAAGTTACATTCTTAAAAATGCAATACTTTTCACTTAAGAAAAAAAAAAATCAAAAATATGAGAAACATTAACTAAATGCCTTTTCTTAAAAAAGAAAATACTTAAGTGTATACTTTGCATCAAAAGTACTGATGACAAAGAAAAGTATATTTAATGATCATACACGTTTAAAGTTAAAAAAAAAAAAAAGTGTATTGAATACATTATTTTCAATTTTTTTAATTTTTCGTACTAATTAATCAGGACGTCATTCATTATTGGTTAAATACTGGCTAAAAAGTTTTTAATGTAATTTAAAAGGAGTAAAGTATTTAAAGAATGTATTAGCTAAAAGAATTTAGGAAAAGGGTAAGCTAGTGAAAATTAATTAGTTCAGTTTCTAATTATATATATATATATATACAGGTAATCAAAAAGAAAAATACGCCATCCCTTTTTTAACAGAGAAATTCATGTAGAGAGAGCTTAATAGTATCGTTCGACAAATGAATATTACTTCTAATAAGAAAGTAATTTAAAGTGGCGGTTCTATGTTGAAATATAGACAAACTTTAAAATAATTAAAAAACAAACTTTTAATAGTATTAAAAAAATTGTATATGTCACTTATGAGTAAATTTTAGTTTTAAAAGTTTAATTACAGACCTTTGATAAAATAATTTAAGCAATAGACTTCCTTATGCAAAATTTATTTTAATTTTTTATTGATATGATCTGTTTTTCTTCCTTCAAATACTGATGTACTTTAAAGATTTTTAGTAAAAGCTCTCTTTGTTGTAACCTACTATAACAATTGTTGCAATTATAAGTAAAAGCAATATATGAATGAATGTTATGACTAACGTAAAACAAAATGATTCCATTTTCTTTCCAAAGTAAGAAAAAAAGCAGTTAAATTAATAAAAGTCTGAAGAACAATTTCTTTTATATATTTCGAAAAAAAAAAAAAAAAAAAAAAAAGTAAAGGTGATGATTTACATGCCACATTAGACTATGTAATAATTAAATAATGAGATGATTTAAATCAGTAGTTGATGATATAAATTATTTAACTCTACTAAGGATAGCGTGATTTATTAGGACAAGCAGACTGTTTCTTTCAGACAGGAAAAAAATAAGTCACCATTTTGTGATAGACAACCTTGGATGAAGAACCTTTATCTGAAATATCCAGTTATAATTTATATTATAATTAATTTAATTTTGTGTAAGAGGTATATTTTATATAAAATTTGTTAAACAAAAATTCTGTCTAGGACTGATATATATATATATATATATATATATGTGTGTGTGTGTGTGTGTGTGTGTCTGTCTGTCTGTCTATTATCAGTATATCTCAAGAACAAATAGCAGCAGAATGGCCCAAACTTTGTATTCTAAATGTGTATCATATAGGGATGCTACACAAAACCTTTCGTTGAGATCAAGCAAATGGTTCGTATACAGGGCCACACAGGGGAATACATTACGTCTATGGGGAAAATTGCAGGTGAATAGAGTTTAACATCTGAAGTTTACCTTAAACAAAACGGGATGAGCATTTTTTTTTTTTTAATACGCATAAAAGCATGTTTTGTGTAGATTGTGATATGGAAATAATTCCTCATTTGTTTACAGGGCTACACAAAGTATTTGGTTATATTGGGGGTTATACTTGGAAAACGATTAAATTGTAATGCATTTTGTCAATCTTTTCTGGAAAACTAAATTTAAGTACATAGTATTTTTTCTGAAAGCTTATTTATTATTGAAAATATACAGGGCCATCTAAATTTTAAGCAAAAAGTTCTTTTCTATTGAATATAATTAATGAAAGTGCTTTGTACATTTTACTTTATCGACGAATACTTCAAAATTAATTTTTCATACCCATACTGTAAGCAAAGTATTGTTTCAAGTTTTATTAACAACTCAGTTTTTTTTTTTTAAATATAATATCACGTTTTGAGGTGCTCTGATTACGTAAGTCCAATTTTTAGCAGTTGGTCTGTATGTATATCTATTATCAGCATAACTTAAAAACAAATAACTGCAGGAAATTCAAATTTGGAATTTTACAATTCGTATTAGGTTGCCACTTAAATGTGTTATCAAAACTGACCAGTTTGAAGCTAAATTAATAACAGCCTTGAATTTTATTTATTTATTTACTTATTTATTTATTTATTTTATGATTGTATGCACTGTAATTGAACGGGAGGTTGAGACAGGCGGTACCCCCCTCCTCCTCCCTCTCACGCAGAATTACATGCAAAAAAAAAAAAAAAAAAAAAAAAAAAAAAAAAACACTGCTTCTGAACTTATTTTAGATTTTTTTTAACAGTACATTGAACTTTACTATTTTATGCTGTTCATCGTAAGACTTAATATGCGATCTATTATTATGGTATTGAAATGCAGCGTAAGAGATTGTCGTGTGAGAGATACACCACATTATTATACTAAATATTTAAAAAATACTTATATTTAATCCTTTTTTTCTGTACAGTTTACATGCTAAACAATATTGATACTTCTAATGAGGAGAGTATAATCTGTGATATTTGTAAATGTGTAACTTCACTATAGCGCTTCGTTTGCAATCTGTATTCTACATATATTTCTTATTATAATACCGAATATTCGCCTTTCCAAAATTTACAATGGATACGAATGTTTTGATTAGTAAATACATTTGTATTATAAACATAAATGCAGAAAAACCTGTTCTAAAATTCTGTAAAATTCTACAATAACACCCACAGGCAGAGCGTATATTTAACATTATGTAGGGGTCACACGACTCACCTTTTTTTTTTTTTTTTTTTTTTGACACATTATTATGAAAACACCATAAGAATTTATCTCTCTCTAAAAAAAAAAAAAAAAAAAAAAAAAAAAAGCGTCTTAAAGAAAAGGTGGAGTGATTATGTATCAGTCCATGATTATGCCAACGATGACTGTGAGGGTTTTACGGATTGACATTGTTATGTCATATTTCATAGCAATGTTTCTGAACGTTTAGAGTTAGTTCGTATCATCGTAATATAAGACTGACTATTCATATAATAGAAATAGAAACTTGAAATTCCTCAGGGCTGAAAAGCCCTATTATGGACCCTCCTCCTTTCTCTTTTCCCTTTAAAAATAAAAAATACGTCAAATTATATTTTTGTCATTCAGTAAAAAAAAAAAAAAAAGTAAATAAAGAAATAAATAAAGAAACAATTTTGAAATATATGAAACACAAAATTTAAAGAGACGTTTGTACATTGTTTTCATTATATGTCAGAATTCTTTTAAAGACGGTCTATTCTTTTACTCCGAATGCCATTTAAAGAGATATTACGCAAAATTCTTATCAGTGTTGGAATTTAAGAGTTACGTTTTTAATAGAAGTCATAAATGACAAAAAATTTCTTCTGAAAACAAAGGACTTCAAAATAAAGAGAAAGAGGAATGAAAATATAGCATTAAGAAGATCATTTTGAAAGATGAAAATATCTATTCTGTGCTGTCGAAGCTAAAAGAATAGCTTTTTCTTTTACTTATCTAAGGTGAATATTTATTTCCCTAGACGATTCGTCTCCTTCACCTCCCTATATATCAATGAATATAGGATGATATTCATTACAAATAAATGGAATATTATCGATAATTCTTTTCCTGAAAGAAAGTCATAGATTTATAATTTCAAGATATTATGTATATTTATTTTTTTAAAGTAAACATTACTAGTAAGAAAAAAATGATAATTTTGATAACAGAATAAACGAATAATTAGCGATAAAAATAATAAAATGGAAAAAAGCAGCATAGGACAGATATATATATATATATATTTATGCATGTCTGTGTATGTATAAAATGATTTTTTAATAAAATCTAGGTTACGTAACGTGATGCACACGAAATTCGTGAGAATATTAAATCTATAAAAATTAATATATAAATGTTCGTTTGTTCAAAATCTTCAATCTCTGAAAGTTTCTGACAGGTTTGGAAATTTTGACGCAACGTTACATTATATTATACCATGCACGTGTTTCTGACTATATGTGGCTTTACGTAATTCCTCTTTGCTTCTTTATGAGAGGGAAGGGGTAAAAACTATAGACACAGACTGATCATCGAGGGGGAAAAAGTATTCCTTTTACTCAAGAAAATACTCTCTAATGGCAGACTTTCCCCGAGTAATTTCACACAGGAATACGCACGGATAATTTAGCAAATAAATTTTTTGAATAATTTAGGTACTAAAGTTGAATGAAAAATTCCAGATACAGATTCAAATTCATTTCTTTTTCTTTTTCTTTCTTTTCTTTTTTCTTTTTTTAAAACTATATCTAGTTAATATTTAAAGTTAAACTCTTTTTATATACTAAAACTAAATTTCTTTACCTGTACCGCTGCTAACTATATTTAGAAGAATTAAATAATTTTTATATTATTTACTAATATAAAATCTTAAAGAATATCAAGCTTAAAAAAATATTCCATTAAAAATCATAACAGTATTTATTTCATAATCATAACAAAGCGACTTGTAAGGTTGAGATTATGGTAGGTCACCACAGGTTTTTCGAATTCAGCTGGATCCAGCGACGCAATGAATGGGAGAGTTGAATGCTTCGACGCCAGCAGTCGGCGAAATTTTAGTTTGGAATGGTTTTGCGTCAGCATAGTGCTGCAACAAAGGAAGTAAGTTGCGCAGTGTTGGCGAATTCGAAGCGGATTTAAAGTTTTGTTAAAGTGAAGAGATTGGAAGTCGAGTGAATGAAGGATAAATAGGAAGGTATTTTTCGTAAAGAGTGGTGGTGTAGATCGGTTAGTTCTTATGTTAGACTAAACTATAGTTTGTGGTGTATTGCTGAAGTTGGATTATTATACAAAGGGTGAAGTTATTCGCCATTGGAGTTCGCTAATCTGATGCGTATAGTGGACTTATAGATATAAATAAGTTGTGTGTAAAATTTGTCGTGCCGTGGGAATCCAACCGGCTAGTTTGTGTTGAAATCGTTGAGTGTTCAAAGATTGCAGCCTTCAACCTACTTCTATTATCTTCTCTCGGTGAGAGTTACTTTATATTTATCTAAGTTATTTCTTGTAGTTATTTTCCTAAATTACTTAAAGTTTCTACTGCTTGAGTCTGAAAGGCCAGATTTACGTCCCATTATTTCAGTTAAATAAAAGCTTATTTGATTTTACTTCATAGTTTTGTGCTCTCATTTATCTTCAGTTACTTAATTACTTAATTAAGATGGAGGTTACGACCACGTAAACCTCACAAACTGATTATAAAAATTACGTTTTTCTTAATTTAGTCAAATATAATTTACTTATGTTAACTTATCCCATTTCTTTTTCTTGCCCATCTGCGCAGCATTAGTGCGACGTAAAACCAAACCACAACAACAACAACCCATTTCTTTTCATATATTTATTAGAGCACTTAAAAGCCACGCAATATTTCGACATTTTGAAGATTCATCAACATTCTATTCTATTACTATTTCCGAGACTTAAACTCTCAACACTCCTTATCGGGTGATGCCAAAATTTTTTTTCGGCAGCAAAAATCGAAAGGCATTAGCGACACAATCAAGGTTCATGTGGAAATACGTTTGTTTCTGCGTGCGAGATCAGGTAAGACGATGCCGCAAGCAGTAAGGTAATTATAGTGTGAGCGGGAAAGACTACTGACTGCAGTGGGAGCCTAAATAAAAGATTTGATTGATTTCAATAAAACTCTTTTGAATTTTTTTAATATTTCAGATTTTTGTATTAATAAGTGATATGGAGAATTGCAAGAATTCATTTAAATACAGTGACTAGGAATATAGAGCTACAACAGCGCGCGGCTGGGTACATCTAGTAGTAAATAAAAATCAGTATTAATTTAAAAGGTTTTCGAAATATAATTATTAAAAATGCAAAATAAAATCACACTATTAAATGAATAAAATTTAATTGAGAAAGATATCAAGTACATATATCACATTATAATTGAAGAAAGAAGTATTGGTACCAAAAATACTATTGTAGTAATAGACATCAAGCGAATATAACATTTACGTAAAGGAAATAAACAGATTAACCCTATGTGTATACATAATACAATAAAATATGCCGAATTGACAAAATTTAGCATTTTCCAGGGATATGATTATAATAAGTCATAGGTATTAGTTGTATAATTTAGCAATATATACAAAATACGATTTATTTTCAACGTTACATGTATATATCATTATACCAATATTTCCCATCATTTCTCAGATCCCAGCATAAATTATTTCTTTACTTTTATATCATCCATTTCAATGACATTTTAAGGAAAAGTATGAAAGACACTGATCATTTTCCTACGAATTTAGATATTATTTCTTTAATAGAAGTAATATATTAACAATTCTTTTTCCGGAAACAGATTTTTTCAGTGCTACAGAAAAGTAAAGAGAACGAACCAGCAATGAAAAATGTCATTTTCAAGGGTCTTTCGAATTGTCAAACAAAAGAAACAGTTTTCTTTCCTTAAAATGAATTTTCATTGATTTCGACGATTTTCTTTCTGTCGTAATAGCATATATCTATTCAAAAAAATAAAAATTCGTTATTACAGTGCTCAATACTGCACATTTTATTAAAAAAATATTTTATAGATAATTTCAATTTAAAATAGTTTTCCGAAACGAAAATACATGTACATAAAAAAAAAAAAATAATATCAGATAATTTTTTTATTTTATTTTATTATTTTATTAATAATGTTTCTTTTACCAGTTCAATAATTTTTTGATTAAAAAAAAAAAAAAAAAAAAAAAAAAAAAAAAGCTGAAAATTTTGTTCTCAATAAATAAATAATAATTTATTTATTTATTAGAGGCGAGTTTTAGTAACTATAATTTTGTTGTATGACCGAATGCAAGAAATCAAGAAGAATGCCTCACAATAAAAAGGATTCATAATATTCATACTATTGTTTCACCACCTGGAAAATTGTAGACTAGAAATTCTCGATCATTTCATCTATCCAGGTTATTTTTTAAACTTATACGCATAACTTAGAAATTTATATTTCTTGTTTAGAGATTTAGAAAACGACAATTATTCGTTCTAAATGAAAGAGGTATATTTTTTCTCAGTGAATTTTCTACCAAAATGTTGTAAAGTCTCATCGGTAATGGATTATACCGCAACAAATACCCGTTGTTTAAATTCATATAAATAAGTGAAAATCACTGAAAAAGAAAAAAAAAAAAAAACTAAAGAATATCATTTATGATTCTAGTATGATTATAGGCTATGAACATATCTACTTTTAAAAATTTGTCAGGTATTCAAATTTAAGATTTCCTTCCCTAACAGCACATCTTCTACCCAAGATATCTTCAAGATGTCTTTAGGGTGAAAATAAATATCCAAGAAATATCCTGAAGATGTAATCTAGATAAGTGTGCTGTTACGGTTAATATGATATAACAGGTCTATATTTAACAAAAACTTGCATTAAGATGAATATTTTTATCGCAAAATTGTCGCGAAAATATTCAAGTAATATTTATAATAGTGATATGAATATGAGAGAATGTAAGCACCTTTCCTGCCTGTTTAAAATTCCAAATAAATGTTGGTTTTCACCTGGCTTGTCTTCATTTGCGTTACATAGACCTTTTAATTAGGTAGGATAGAGTAAGCAAATAGGGTGATAGCCAGCGTTTACATTTGCTATGCGATTGACATTATTTATACATACAAAAAGTTATAAAAATATTTAGACAGGACTTGTTTTGTTTATCTCTCTGTAAATATATATTTATACATATATTTAAATATTGTTCAGTTTTTAAATTTATTATATTTTATATGTTTTTTTTTTCTAGTTTTTAAGTAAAGAAAAAATTTAATAATTTTTTAGATGTGTTAATCGGTGAACTCTCTCTCTATAGTACAGTCAAATTAGACCAAAAAACACTAAATAAGGGGAAAAATTTATAAAGTTTTGAAACTTCGTAATAAAATTCCTGGGGGCTCTAGTAATGCAAAACAAAAAAGTTCCCCCTTCCTGGGGGGGAGCTTCTCCCCAATCCCCCTCCTTTTCCCCTTTAGACCATATAGTTCTTTCATATTAGGAAAAACAGATATAATAATTTATAAACGCTTGTAATTTTAGGATAACATTCATGAAAAGTCTAGTAATGGACAAGAAAACAAAAATTTCCCCATGTGGATATCATAACCCCCCCCCCCTTCCCCCCAAAAATTGTTTAGCTCCTTCATTTTTTTTTTTTTTTTTTTTTTTTTTTTAATGAGGGACTATAAAAGGATTATATTATAGGAATAAATATTTACAAAGTTATAAAATTTTGAATTTATACACTTGAGGGTTTCTCCCTCCAACTCCCCTCTCCCCCCCCCCCCCCCCCCCCCCAAAAAAAAACAGTGTAAGCTCTTTCAGATTTGAAAAAAAAAAAAAAAAGGAAATAATTTATAAACATTTGAAACTTTGAAACATTGAGATAACACTCATGAATAGACTATTATTAAAAAAGAAGACATCCCCCTTCCCTAGAAAGCATCTCCCTCCCCCCCCCCCCCTTTCTCCCCAAAACATACAGTTCTTTCAGATTATGAAAAATAGGAGACTGTAAAGGATTAAAGGAATTTATTACAGAGGTATATATTTATAATGTTCTGAAATTTTGAAATAATACTCTCGAGAGCTCTAGCAATGGAAAAACGAAAATTCCACACCCCTCTTCATCTGTGGGAGGAGGATACCTCTTTTCCTCCCGAATATTTACAACTTTTTCAGATTAAGAAAAACCGAGAAAGTAATTTACAATGTTTTAAAATTTTAGGATAGCACTTATAAATTGACTATCAATTGAAAATAGAATAGGTCTCCCTTCTTGGGGTGGGGTGGGGGGAACTCCCCCCCCCTTTTCCTCAAAATCCCGTTTTCCTTTTTTCGATCTAAGGAAATCCAACCGTGACTTTTCAGTTTTTCATTTTTTACACAAAATCGTTAAGTTTACTTTTACAAAAAATAATTCGTTTTTAAGACCTCGTATATAATATATGTTATATATATCATATATATAAACACGATCAATCTTTTCGGAGTAATTGGCAACGGACAAAAAAAATGAGTACTTGATTTTGGTATGTTTTATATATTTTTTACAGATGAGAAGAATGTACGCTCTTCTTTTAACTTGGTCAGATACAAAGAACGGGTTTTAAATATTTTGAATTTGCTCAACGCTTAGAAATTTCTGGTATTGAAGCAGGCATAGCAAAAGATGATGCAGATGCTTTGATAGTTAGGAAAGCAATTGATGCATCTAATTTAAACAAGCAAGTCGTTATTGTTGGACAAGATGTGGACCTTATAGTTTTACTGATATCACTTGCCTCAGAAGATAAGGACATTCATTTCATGAAAGAAGGAAAGGGAAATGCCAAAGCAAGATTTTATAGTTCTAAGGATTTATAAAGTTCATCTGTTATTAAAAATGTCGAGGATTCTATTCTATTTCTTCACACAATGAGTGGTTGCGACACCATTTCGGCCATGTTTGGAAAAGGGAAAGTGCAAGTAAATCAATCGTTTAACCGATCTCACCACCTCCATGATGTACCCAAAGTGTTCAACGATCCAAGATCGACTTGTGACTCAATTGAAAAAGCTGGTGAAAAATTTATTAGTGAGATGTACAGTAAAGTTAAAGAATAAATAAATAAATAAATAAAAATAAAAAACGCATCTATAACTTCTGAAATGAAAAAATTGAACGATCTCAGAATTCAATGTCTTAATGAATTAGTAGGACAGGCAAGCAATGCTGTCATCCTATCGTGCTTGCCACCTACCACTGATGCTGCGTTTTCATCGGGTTTACCTGCAAGTACAGACGTGGTTGGGAAATAGCTTGGATCCAAAGATCTGGGGCTGGAAAGTGTCTAATTCATACTTGTCTCCTGTATATCTAAGACAAGCGCCTGCTTCAGAAAGAATACTAAATTTGATTTCATGTGGCTGTGTGCAAGGTTGTGGAAGGAAGTGCAAATGTGTAAAAGCAAATTTATCGTGTAGAGGAATGTATAAAAATTGTCACGGGCAAACCTGCACCAATAAAGAACCCATTGAAGAGTTTGAAGATGACTTTCACGATGAACTTGATTACTTTTTATTCGATGTTCAGACGATTTTGTTAGTAATAAATTATTGACTTACATAAAAATTATTTTATCTACATTTTACTTAATTATTGCTATATTTATTATACCTAGTTATTACCTGAATTTCATTATTATCATTTCAATTTATTTTATTTTTTGCAATTTAGTAGCTTTTAAAAACTTAAAGGAAAAATAATTTTTCGTTTATGCATAATGAAGAGGACATTTTGTGCAGAATTTTTCAAGGCATATTTATTTATTTATTATTATAATAGTAGCTGTCTTTTAAAACCAAATAATTTTGTGTTAATTAAAAAAAAAAAAAAAGGAAAACTTACGGAAAATTTTGAAGTAGTTTTATGGGGGGAAAGGGGAGTTGGAAGCCCCTCCGAAAGAGGGACTTTTCTGTTTCCCATTGAGATACATATGATTAATGTCCCAAAGTTTTAAATTTGTATGCTTCTTTCAAACTATTTTTTTTTTTTTTAATTGAAAGAACTGCAGTATTTTTGAGGGGGGGGGGAGGGGGTCATCCTTCCTAGGGAAGGCTTTTTGTTTTCATTGAAACGTTTTCAAGCATACTATTTAAAAAATTTCAAAATTATATAAATAATTTCTATTGTCTTACTTTCAATGGATTATACAATTATGGGGCGAAGGGACAGGGGGAGAAGCTCTTGCTCCAGAAGAGGGTGAATTATTATTATTATTAGACCACTCAACAATTTTGTCCACAAACTATAAAATTCTACAAATTATTTCACCATTTGTTTTAATTTCAACAAATTATACGACTTTTTATTTATTTTATTTTATTTTATTTATTTATTTTATTTATTTTTCTTTTTGGGGGTGGGGTGGGGGGGGAGAAGGGAACTTTTGTATTTTCTATTATCAGACACTTCAAGAGAACTTTCCCCAAAACTAAAAATTCTTATATAATTTATTTTCGTATTTTTCTTAATTTCAGCGAAATTGAACTATTTTTTTTATTGGTGGTGGTGGGGAAGGGAAGGAGGGAAATGAAGGCGGAGAGTTCCCACTGCATGGTGGGAACTCTTTTTAAATTTTGTATCCCATTATTAAGCGCCTCAAGAATATGTCATACCAAAATTTCAAAACTCTATTTAAACATTTTTCTTATTTTCAATACGTTATATATATATATATATATTAGGGGGGGGGGGAGGGAGAGACGGAAGCTCTTACCCCAGTATGGGAACTTTTTTAATTTTCAATTATTAAATTACTCAGTAATGTTGTACCAAAATTTCAATACTCTATTAAATATTTTTCTTTTCTTTATTTAAACGAATTATACAGTTTCTTTTTTTTTTTTTTTTTTTTTTTTTTTTTTTTTGGGGGGGGGGGGTCGAACTCCCACCCCACTGTGGGGAACTTTTTTGATTTGAATTATTAGACTCCTCAGGAATGTTATGCCATAATTCTAATACTCGATAAATTAATTCCCTATTTTTTTCTTCGTTTCAACGAATTATACGGGTTTTTTTTTTTTTGGGGGGGGGGTAGGGGGGGAAGCTCCCCCCTCAGAGTGGGGAACTTTTTTATTTTGAATTATTAGGACCTTCATAAGTATAATCCCAAAGTTTCAAAACTTTATAAATTTTTTCCCTTATTTTTCCTAATTTGACTGTACTACTAAGGAACATTCGAAGAAATTATTCTGAAGCGAAATTTTACGTTAAGCAAGTTCATGTTAAAAAAAAAAAAAGGCCTTTTATTTGTTTTGTCTGGGATTGTGGAAAGTTTATGTTAAAAGTAATTCTTGTTAATTCGACTATATAAGATATTTTGCAGGTTTATATATATATATATATGTAGTATATATATAACATAGTTTGAATGAATAGAAAATGATATTTTATTTTTATTTTAAGGCATTGGATAAGTTAATTCAATTTTCATTTACTTATATATTGGATATTTCACGCACTGTTTCGTGCTTTAAAAATTTGTATACACATACACAGAGAGAGATACAGAGATACAGAGACTCCGAACCATGCCCGAAGCTAATCGTCTTATCTGGGAGGAATCATGGTCCGGCGATGGTCATACACCATCTGTAAAACAACCGACCGGGGATTTTCTATAATAATATTTAGATGTGAACAGTTGAAAATGAACATTTCTAATTTTCTAGAGATAGTTTTGTTCCACCAGTTTTTACTATATTAGTAGAAGTGTTCTTCTTCTAATAAGTATAGTGCTTTTTATTTAGTAAGATATCAATAGGATTCACAACTGCCTTTACAGCCATTCAACATTTCTTTTTATTTTTACAGTTAATTAAATTTTAATTTGAAAGAAAGAAAAAAAAAGGGGGGATACAAATATATTGTTTTTAATCTTTATTTTGAGCGCCTCAGCCTCGGATTTTGGGTTTTAAATTACTATTTATTTTTAGGGATCTTCATTTAATGCTGGTTGTGTAGTTTGAAAAATAAATTCGTTTTCTTCAACATATTTCATACAATTTATTATTTTGTTTCTCAGACTATCGTGTTTTGTAATATGTTTGAACGAACCCATGAGTGACTGATTATCGTTCATTTTGAGGTGGTAACGCTCTGTTAAAGGGCAATCAAGGACATAGTGCAAAGAGTTTGAGAGTTTGCCACAAATACAGTTTGGAGATAATCTTTTTCCGATTTTGTATAAATAAGTTTGGAATGGACCATAATTTGTCAAAAAGGTATATAGATGTCTACTTATTGTGTTATATTCGTGGTTTATTTTTTAAATAAATATTAATATATACCTCCAATTTTCTGATTCTTCCATATTTGTTTGCCAATTTTGAATAAGTTCATTTTTTAGTTCATATTTTAATGATGATAATGGGATTGGTGGAAATATTTGCTTTGCACTTTCGTTCCCGATTGCCTTCTTTGCTAATGCATCTGCCAATTCATTGCCTTGAATACCTGTATGACCTCTCACCCAGTCAAAAATACACGCACACACACACACATGTATATACATAAACATAATATAATAAAGCTGAAAAGAAAAGTTATTATGATTATTATTATTATTATTATTTTAAACAAATTTTTACTAAAACAGGTCTCGCAGCGTTCATAAAATTTTAGGAATTTTAGGAATCATTTTATTACTTTGTCACCCCTATTTTAAACAATATTTTTTTTACGTAATTTTTAACATTAAATCTTTCAAGAAAAGCATTTTTTTTTTTTTTTTTTACGAAAGTGAAAGTAGTATAATAAAAAGCGAGTAAATTTTTAGGAACCCAGCGAGGCCTTCTAAAACAGCATATATATTAAAGCATTAAGGGTCTGAGTATCTTGAAAAGGAAAATGCGGTCTTGTTATAATGGCAATTATTCACTAATAACATTTTTGTTTAAAAAAAAAAAAAAAAAATTAAAAAAGAACGTCAAATATTTAAAGTATTTAGCCTGTAAATTCTGACAAATTTTGTGGTTATTAAATTTAATTTAGAGATTTTGAAAATATGTTTCATGATAAAATATTAATTTTAATTTTTCTCATTGCAAATTCTTCTAAAAGTTTAATTTAAATATATAAACACATTTTTCTTGAAATTCTTTTAAGCATAATTATATGCACATATCTTTGGCGTATAGAATTGTTCAGCTTTTGTAATGACACAAATATTGATATTCTTCATATGCATTATTTATTAGAAAATTAAAAATTATGCATTCTTCGATCAACATTAACACAATCACGACCGCTGACGTAGATTCACGTCATTTGAAAATCTGTAACTCCACCAGTGGCCGTTTCTTTTGCAATTTGTATGTTGTTTATTTCAAACGCATATTCCCAATATTTATATTTTCCCAATGAAATACACTACGGATAGAAAAACTTTGATTAGAAAGAATATAATCATAATGTATAACTATTTATAATATAAATGTGAATACATAAAATTTTGTTCTGAAATATTGTAACTTGGGAGAATAACTTTTCTGTTAAAAAGACAAAAATATGCGGTCTCGAAAGTTTTAAAATGCTTTAAAAAATTTTATGGTTAAGTGAAGTAGAGTATTGATTCTCCTGTTTATAAGTAATAATCAGTTAGAAAGGACAGGACAATAGTTCAGGAAGACAACTGCCAGAGAATTTTAAGGCGTCAGACTGCCAGTAAGTTATCTCAATCTTAAGCCATCTTTATCTTAAGAAAGTAACATAATTCGAGTTAAGGATAACGCAGCAAGATTACTTTACCTAGTTAACAATGCTGATTTACGATACTGATTAAAGATACTAGTAAAAAATAAAATATTTTACCTTTATGCAATAAATAAATAAATAAATAAATAAATAAAAATAAATAAATAAATAAATAAGAATAAATAATAATAATAATAATGTTTATTTTGAAAAAGTAAAAAAAAATAAATAAATAATTTGCAATTAGTTTAAAAATTTTTTCTTTGCATAAAAAATAATTATTATGTTTAAACTAGAAAGAAAATTATATAATGTATAATTAGATTTTCTAAAAGATAAGAAAAATATATTTTTAAACGAAGACATTCTACTAAAATTTATAACCTAAAAAATCTGAATGTACAGTATATCTTCTTATAGATTTTTTAAAAACATTTATATTATTAGAAATGCAATTTTGAAGAAATTTTTAGCTTATCAACGATCCTGTATTCTAATCCCTGTTCTGTGAAAATAAGTCCAATTTCAATTACTCTAAACTGCTTCTAAATTCCTTCAAAGCGGAATATTTTCAGAGAAGTGATACAATTTAGCTTCTTAATTACCACTGAGATGAAGAAAGAAAAAAGTCTTAATTATTTAACCCTCGGGAAGAGGTTTAACGGCATTTAAATGATATTACTCGAAAAAAAAAAAATAATAAAATGAATCTCAAATCTTTTAATGTAAATGTTTAATGTGTATAAGAATTATATTAAATAATTTTACAGTTAAGGTACGCTGTTGAGGCAATAGCAATTAAATGGTTTATAAATGGTGTCTTAATAGAAGATTACTATAAATACTTTTTTTGTTTGAATTTATCATATTACTTCATAGATTTAAAATCTTCGTAAGTAAATATATATATATATATATATATATATATATATATATATATATATATATATATATATATATATATTTAACTGCCTAGAATACGCATGCAACGATGCCAACCATACGATAATATTTGGGAACATTTCTAATTTTTAAATCAGGTTTCACATCAATATTGTTTTCATAGAAATATTGCATATTAATTTTCCATGGTTAAATACAGCGAAATTTATTATAAAAATTTTCTGGTATGAAGTTTACCACCTAAATGGGAGATTTGCCAATTATGTGTAGGATAATTATCTTACACATAATTAACAAATCGTACGGTTGGCACCGATGTAATGTATGAAATATTAAAACTAAATTGAGTTGTTATTTATCAGCATCAAGTTTCAAATTAATTCAACCCCTTTTCCCAAATTATAAACGCAACGAACATTTCAGAATGTAATTTAAAATGAGTTAGAGTTAATTACAAAAAAATCAGTAAAAAAGTGCAGTTAAACATTATTTTTGTCGTAGAATATATTTTGAATAGTTTTTTTTTTGACTGTTTGCTTAAAAAAAAAAAAAAAAAAAAATGTTCTGAATATTATAGGGTGAAGAGGCGTAGTTGTAACAAAGTTTGGGCATAGTTCACATTTAATCTCAATTTTTTCGCATTTTACTTTTATACATTTGGATATTTCTTTTAGAAATAAAGTACAACTAAGATAAAATTAGTTGTAGTAATGTACGTTCTAGGGGGTATCAATCACATAACAACGTAATAGAGTCCTGTTGATTTTTTTCTTTACTTATAATAAAGTGGCATATTGCAAGCTAAAAGAATATGTATGTATATATAAACGAAAAACTTTCTGAACATGTTACTGGAAGTAATAAAATGTAATGTTAAAAAGTAATAATAACTTTCAAAAATTATTTAATGTAATTTATACATTAAAGTGTGATGCATGTCAAATGATTTATATTTGGTACAAATATCAGTATTTCATTTGACACACATCACACTTTGTAAATTACATTAAATGCTTTACAATAAACTATGAAATTGGAAGAATTATTTATATGTGATTTATCAGCAAATGA